>JAPDPK010000007.1:5058125-5685000 GCA_031772115.1 Heritiera littoralis | reverse complement strand
CCATATATGAAAATGTTTTATATGATATGTGATATGTGAAATGTAAATGTTTTACATGATATGTGAAATGTAAATGTTTTACATGATATGTGACAAGTTAAATGAAAGAGATGTACAGCATTTTACAAAATGCTTATTTCAATACTGAATTTAGTACTACGAGATGATTTCATATGATATGTGATATGAATATGTAATATGTTTTAAAAAGGAAAAAGAGGTTATAAGTTTAATATTCTTACTATGATTTTCAATTGAATATTAGACTATATGTGACATGAATATGTGATATGTTTTTCCAAAAAGGAAAAGAGGAGGAAAATAAATCTAATATTCTTATTTTAGCTTTTAAATTGAACATTAGATTTAAATGATATATATGTTATACGAAAAGGATTTAATAGCGGATTTTGCTATTTAAAGTACTGTACTAATTATGGTTGTACAGTAAAACATGAAATGATATTTAAATGAGAATGATGAGAATTTAACTAATATTCTTTTCAAAGGATATATGAATATTAGTTACTTTATTTAAATGCTTTATTTTATAAAAGCATTATTTTGAAGAGAATATGAAAATGATATGAAATGAAAAGGTAAAAGGATATAAATTTCAAACGAAAAGAAATTTATTACTCTCTACAGTTGCTTATAGGCTCCGGAACAAGATAGGTATTTCAAAATACCTACCTTACTCCATCCGGATCCCTAGCCGACTGTAGTATCTTTCCTACATGCGAGCCTAGAGCCCATAGGAAAAATGAAAAAGATTTTCAGCATAAAGGAAGCTGAACATCAAGTATGCATATAATTCCCTTACTGAGCCGTGGTTTGCTCACCCCTTAATATTAACATTTCAGTTTTTTCGAGGACTAAGAGATTTGACATACGAGCATCTCGGCTGCACATTTGGGGACGATGCGACAGCTTGATTTATTACATAAGGTACGATCATTTATTTTCTGTATTTAGACTTATCTACAGTACTACTTCCTTATGAATTAATATAGGGGATGTAATTCATATTATAATTTAATATGAAATTGTGTATATGTAAAAGAAAAGTAAAGTATTGCAGACAGCCTAACCATATAAGATGTAAAGAATAAGATGAAAAATAGGGTCACGGGCTGTGACAAATTTAATGGTATCAGAGCACGGTTGGCCTGATGTCTGTTGATACTTTTGGAAAGAAATGTGTCGAAAAAGATTAACATCCCCTGTAGTACTGTGTAGTCTGAATACATAGAGAAAATAAATGATTACAAATTTAATTAAGTGTTTAGAAGGGAGTGAGCAATTATGAAATAAGGAATGCTATAAAGGGAAAACGGCTCAGGCATGTTACCTGAAATGGTGATCTTATGATCTAAATGAAGGTCGGTTCGGTAAGGAACAGAAATGGACTCGGTGAGGGCCCCACCAGTACTTTTCTATCCGAATCGAACTGAGACCTGAAAGTGATGATATAAAGGAGAGGAATAAAATATCATCATTAAATAGACCTTAAGATCACCGATTGAAGGTATTTTAAAGAGAGAGAAAATTTTTGGCCAAAAATGACCAAAATACCCCTGCCTCCTTAATTTTACCGGGAGTTAAAATAGATCAACAGAAGTTGAAATTGATTGATCTGACAGAGAAATTGATGATGTAAAGTTGAATTACAAGCAAAATAATCCAATTGTGGATTTTAATGAACTTCTCTGTCGAAATCGAATAAGACTTAAATTCCTGGTATAAGTATCGGAAAAGGATACTATTAGCATATAGAGGATAAGGCCTTTGGTTTAAAGGTGTACTGAGAAAGAAATAAATGTCGAAATGACGAAAACGCCCCTATGTTGGGCGATGTGCTGAATAGTGATGAAACCAAGTGATTTCAAATTCCTTGACGATAATGGAATTATTAATGGCATAGAGGATGTCATAAGGATATACCGATCCCTATTACTGATTCCACTTACACTTCGATTATGGACACAAATTACGAGTGACCTAGTGAACGGGCTAGGCCTCATGACGAAACCTCGAGGGGTGACCCAGTGAAAGGGCTGGGCATTCTCAAAGAGGTTAGTACACATGTGTATAGGCGGACGGCGGACGAGCCGGGGCCTTATATGATGCGATCCAATAAGAGTGTATAGTGGAAGGTCATAAGATGATCGGCCCGGTTATTGATGATAAGGGCCTGAATTATGAGGTACTGAATTGGATATTATTACGGGATCGTTAGATATTATGAAAGTGAAATGAATACAGAAACTGATTGAGAAAGTGAATAGTACAGGTAATGAAATCCATAGCAGTACGGTTGAATGAGGTTCTATACATATATACTGTTTTTGAGGTATTAAATGAATAATTAATTATAGAACCGGAGCATTATGAGATATGCCTTGCAAATTGATGTACTGTATGGAGTATTTTGAATTGGAGAATATGCACAAGAATAGTAAAGTGATAAAAGAAGATGACAGCTAACCTAAGTTCTTCAGGACCCTTGAGACAAAATGAGACAGGCAACCCAATGATGGGCGACCCGCAGTGGACAATATGTGTGAGATGTAGGCAAATTATGTTATCGCCGACTCAATTGTAAGGGTAAACTTGGGGCGAAAGGATCGCCTAGGGGATGCTCGCCGACGGCCGATTCGAACGGGTGGGACTCTTACAATTAGCTCAGTGGTAATACGAGTGTAAGGAACTAGGTACGTACGGGTACCAGGGTTTAAACCTCGTGGATAATATGCTCAAGGGAGTTAAACCTAAATTTATTAAATGAACTTGATTCCAAAGTAAATTACAGTGGTAATAAATTGGTTAGCTGTAACATGTGTTGATAACTGTTGTACTTACTACAGCTTACTGGAATGAGATTTGTAAGGCTGTAAAGTATGAGTAAACAATGAAATCAAGGTAGAGTATGAGTCGAAATGAATCGAATAGTAAATGTCTCTGCCTTGAGAATATACAGTCTAAATGATAGGACATGAGGATGAATGTCCGAATTAATAAGAAATGTGTGATTAAAGAAAGTATCGGATTTGATTTCTGATAGAACTTCCAGAGTTATGTAAATTGGAGGAATCGAGATAACATTGACTCGATTTTGAATATGAAATCTGATTCTAAGCTTATATCGGAGAACGTAAAGAAAATCCGAAAGCTTAAGAAATCCACTCCGGAAAATGTAAGAATAATGAAATGCACGTGTATAAGGTGTAATTGAAGGAAATACAGATAACGTAAATTGAGGATAAGAAAGTTATCTGTATAAGTGTAAGTGAGAGAAGCACTGATGATATTGAGATGTAGATGAAATAAAGTGATATAGTAAATGTTTACTATCTAATAAAGTTCTCATGAAGAACAAGTATTCATCTACATAAAAATAGATGCTTTATTGATCTGATCACAGATATATGATGAGTTAATAAGACTAACCTCAGTATAAAGCGTCCTTAGATAAAAGATTGGAGACTAATGTCCGTAAGATGATGATTAGAACTCGGAGTGAATTTTACGAGTTCTTATTGAGGTTACAAGGTTAATGATTAACCTTGTGAGGTATATAAGCCTAATGAATGAGGCATCCATATGAGGATAAGTGATGAGATATTGATATAGTCTAAGGCATCAATGGAAAATGAGCAGCATAGTGGTACAACCCCGTAGACTCTTAAAGACAATGAATTATATGTTAAGTATGGCAAATAGAAGATTTAGCTAGACAATATCTCTTTCTAAGATATATGATCTCGAAATGACAGATGACAGTGAACCTGTCGATGATATAGAGATAATGATTGAGATACGAAAGTAATGAGTCTAGCTAAATATTATTGCCAGTCTATAAAAGAGTTCTGGGTTAGCTGCTCTATAGATGTGACTGCTAATTAAAGAAGTTAAAGTGGATGAGTAAATATAAAGATGGCATACAAGATGTTAAAAGAGGTAATAGTGGAATATGTTATCACTAAAGAAAAGTGACTGAAATGATGATAAAGGAAAGGATGAATATGTCATAAGAAGAAAGCACATGATGAAGAGGGAACACGAATATGAAGTAGTTCCCGAAGTTAAAAGCTAACAGTGATTTTGTGGTTATCACATGATTATGGTTAAATGTAAGATCGAGCCAAACTCGATAGAGGAAAAGTAATTATACTCAAAAGAGTAAAGAAGTGATTTACATTTTACTGCCAGTAATGTAAATGGAAAAATGATAAATATATATACAACCACCTTGGAAATGGTGGAATTACATGGATAATGTGGTGACGAAAATGATGATTGATTTGTCACCTATGAAATTTAAATTATGAAGAGTATAAGCTCGGGTATATTCTAAAACTTAAGTGATATAGAGTATACCATAAGAATGAGAGATATAATGATGAGATTACATGGAAAGACGATATGGAAAGAAAATGATGAGTAAATAGCAAAGTCTGCAAATGAGCTACAACATTTGATGAAATAAATATGAAATGAGTATTGGAGATAATAATGAAGAATCTAAAAGAAATATGATAATATGGAAGTGATTATAGACTGATAGTCTAATAAAATCACTCCTCCATTATCAAACTCTTAGATCCTTTAGTGCTATACTCGAGATTTGATTATAAAATGACGAGAATGTATGTGAAGTTCCAGTGAGCTCTATATGTGATGTGAATCTTTGAGTAGCTATATGTTATGGGAAATAGCAAAAGGCTCTGAGATTCCGAATTTATAGACAGCACCACTCCGTACATGATGTAAAAATGTTGAGCGTAATACGGAAACGCTCGATGATATGTTGAGTGAGCGGATGTACGAGATGTGAAAGCTACTGGACAATTACATACTATTGATTAAAATCGGTAAATGATAATTATCGAAACTATATCGACTTGGCACTAAGTGAGAAAAATGGATGATGAACAGCATAGAGCAGCTGTGATATGAAAAATAGCATGCATGGACTCTTATGTGAAACGAGGAAGGAAATGAATAACTCCCGAATTGAGAAATGAATTTATAGGAGTATAAATATATACTAAATGATGAAAGACATGTAGTGGTCTAAAGTACTTTTGATGTCGAAAGAGTACTGGCAGTATTACTTGTGGGATGATCTAAAACATAAAGTCGTAAATATACGGCATGTACCACATTTGGATTTAAGTTAAATTCGGAGGACCGAATTTCTTAAGGTGGGGAGAATGTGATAACCGTAAATTTTTCATTTATTGGAAATTACAAATATTGGAAATAAATATTGAAGAAAATAGATAAATCGGAAATTATGGAAAATAATGAAAAGAGAAAATTTAATTTGGATAAATGAAAATCCAAATTAAATAAGAAAATGAGAAAAGAAAATAAGAAATATATTTATATAATTATATATTATATAAATATATAAATGTTATGTAAATTAAAGTGAACAAATATAAATATATATATATACACATATATATACTAAATATGTATTTTGTAAATACATATATATATAGTACTATACTATATATAATAATAATATTATGTGTATTATATATATAATACAAATATAATATATGTTATATTATAAGTATAATATATATTATATAGTATAGAAAAAAAAAGGGAGAAAACAAAAATGGAAAGGGAAATCGGGAGGAATCAATTTCCCTCCCAGCCAGAGCCGACCACTGTCGACCGGCGAGAAGGAAAAGAAAGGAGGAAGGGCCGTCGTCGGAAGGCGAGCCAAGGAGAGGACGAGACGACGGCGACGGAAAAGGAAGGAAACGGAATCGAAAACAGAAGGAAATTTCCGGCGGAAGCCGAGAGAAAAGGAAAAATGGCAAACGGCTGTGCCGGCGGAATTGGCCACCGCCACTGCCACCGAAGCACCGCCAGAGGGAAAGGAAGAGGATGGATGCCACCGGAGGCGCAGTGAACGACGGAGGAAGGCCGGCGAAGAGGCCGAAGAAACCGTAGGAAAATCGACTCGATCCGCCGCCGTGCCGCCGATCCAGGGCAAACGAAGGGCACCGGTAGCTTCGCCGTGCCGTCGGACAGCTGAGGAGCCAGTGAACCGTCAGAGAACCGACCGCTGGCGAGGAACCGACGAGGAAGGAGGCAGACCGGTCTGACGGGAAAGGAAGAGGAAAAAAGAAAAGAAAAAGAAAAAGAAAAAGAAAAGAAAAAGGAAAAAAAAGAAAAGAAAAAGGAAAAAGAAAAAGAAAAAGAAAAAGAAAGAGAAAGAGAAAGAAAAGGAAAGAGAAAAAGAGAAATTTTCGGGATTCGAGAATTTGGCAAATTACGGGAGATCCCGAGAATTCGAAAACCCGGGAATTACGAGAATCGGTAAGAAATCTCGGAAAATGCTAAATTATTTAAATAATTATGAAAAAATTCTAAATTTTAGAATTTTAATTCCAGAAAATTCCCTCGATGACCGAGCCGATGGAATCGGGTGAGGTGAACACGGGCGCGACGAACGAGGAGTTCGCCAACCCGAAACAGGTAAGGGATGCATGTGCAACACTGTAAGGATATTCAGTCTGCATGTTTTTAATTATGAAATATTTTATGAAAATATTGTGATGATTCTGTGGTTGGAAATTTGTGATGATGTACTGGCTGAAATTATAAATTGTATTTTTCGTGCAGGAGGCTAGCCAATCGGCAGCCGTTATACTGCCGAAAAATTATCGAAAATTATTGAAAATTTCTAGAAAATTTCATAAAATCATAATAAATGATTTTATTTCACGAGAAATGATTTCCAACCACGAAAATCAAGAAAATGAATATTTTTCATAAAAACATGAATAAAATGAAAGTGATTATTAAATATTCATGTTTTCAGAATTGGTGATAATGAGATCACCGAAAATTTTCTCGATATATGAATTATATGTGATATGAAATGGAAAATGAAAAAGGGTTAAAGAGAATATTTTATAAAAGTTTTCTAAATATTCTCTCGATATATGTAAGTTACACGTAATACGAGATGAAAAATGAAAGAAAATAAAGTGAATATTTTTATATAATTCTTAAATATTCACTAAATGGTTTTATAACCTTTATGGTTTTAAATGATGAAAATATATATTTTTATAAATTCCATAAAGGTTTTCTGATGATGAAAAATATGGTTTTTGAGACTAGTTGCCATCCTATCATGCTGATATGTGATATGTAATATGTAATATGTGATTTGTGGTCCCGGCCGACACTTGATCAGTGATTCGTCGAGGACAATTATAGACTATGGCCATAGACCTGACATGATTATTTATACCCTGCGGGGTCTATAGCATGATATGAGTAACGACCCAGTGGACGGGCTGGGCGTGCCTCAGTCTCCATATATGAAAATGTTTTATATGATATGTGATATGTGAAATGTAAATGTTTTACATGATATGTGAAATGTAAATGTTTTACATGATATGTGACAAGTTAAATGAAAGAGATGTACAGCATTTTACAAAATGCTTATTTCAATACTGAATTTAGTACTACGAGATGATTTCATATGATATGTGATATGAATATGTAATATGTTTTAAAAAGGAAAAAGAGGTTATAAGTTTAATATTCTTACTATGATTTTCAATTGAATATTAGACTATATGTGACATGAATATGTGATATATTTTTCCAAAAAGGAAAAGAGGAGGAAAATAAATCTAATATTCTTATTTTAGCTTTTAAATTGAACATTAGATTTAAATGATATATATGTTATACGAAAAGGATTTAATAGCGGATTTTGCTATTTAAAGTATTGTACTAATTATGGTTGTACAGTAAAACATGAAATGATATTTAAATGAGAATGATGAGAATTTAACTAATATTCTTTTCAAAGGATATATGAATATTAGTTACTTTATTTAAATGCTTTATTTTATAAAAGCATTATTTTGAAGAGAATATGAAAATGATATGAAATGAAAAGGTAAAAGGATATAAATTTCAAACGAAAAGAAATTTATTACTCTCTATAGTTGCTTATAGGCTCCGAAACAAGATAGGTATTTCAAAATACCTACCTTACTCCATCCGGATCCCTAGCCGACTGTAGTATCTTTCCTACATGCGAGCCTAGAGCCCATAGGAAAAATGAAAAAGATTTTCAGCATATAGGAAGCTGAACATCAAGTATGCATATAATTCCCTTACTGAGTCGTGGTTTGCTCACCCCTTAATATTAACATTTCAGGTTTTTCGAGGACTAAGAGATTTGACATACGAGCATCTCGGCTGTGCATTTGGGGACGATGCAATAGCTTGATTTATTACATAAGGTACGATCATTTATTTTCTGTATTTAGACTTATCTACAGTACTACTTCCTTATGAATTAATATAGGGGATGTAATTCATATTATAATTTAATATGAAATTGTGTATATGTAAAAGAAAAGTAAAGTATTGCAGACAGCCTAACCATATAAGATGTAAAGAATAAGATGAAAAATAGGGTCACGGGCTGTGACATTAACTTACACACATCTCAACCTGTAATACTATAGAAAACTGTTTAGAAATGACATCATTTAAACAAAAAAAAAACGTGTACCGAATATTTACTGTAAGAGCTCCATAATTGAAAACTTACGAAGTTTGATACTGCAATGCGGTACTTCACTACGTCGGCTTAACCTGTGATGGGAAAAAGTGGAGGAGTGAGCTAAAAAGCTCATTAAGTCACCATACAAGTGCAAGGATAGTAACATAATGTATATTATTTTACATATATGCAATTACAGTAAACTTCATTTGATGTAACTTGTCAAAATTACTAACTTATATTTTTCTCGCTTTTCAATTCACATTAACTTTTCTAACAGTACGGAAGCTAAGACTCAATGACACTATCAAGGTCTTTTGAGGTAAGGTATAGAAGGTATTTTGAAATATTTCATTATCTCCTTGAACTTGACATTACATTAATAGTCCTAACTTATAAACAATAGTGATTTCAGTAACTCGTGTTATGTACTTGTCAACAATTCACATGCTTATAAACTCATGTCATGTACTCGTAAACATTTCACATACTTATAACTTTATGTCATGTACTCGTAAACATTTCACATACTTATAACTTTATGTCATGTACTGATAAACATACACTCATCTTCTTATAAAACAAATACTCGTAATCAAATACTTGTCAATTCAAATACTCGTATTTAAATATTCGTATTCTTATAAAACAAAAACTTGTAATCTTATACATGTCAAAATCAAACACTTGTATACTTATATTTTTCTTCTTATAAAACAAATACTCGTAATTTATACTCGTCAAAAATCAAATAGGCAATTCCCCTACAAGTAACCAATAGAGACTTATCTCATATCTCATTATGGCTATTTAGTGAGCCTCGTCATACCTCGGAAACTAGGGTATTACCTATGACTAGAAGTTCATATATCTTATTGTAGCTATATAGTGAGCCTCGTCATACTCATAACCATAGATCATCATCATCTTTAGTCCTAGTGATCAACTATAACCAGAACCTATCATGACTAGTTGTCTGACAAGCCTTGTAGTGCCTATAAATGAGTTTATGATACTCAGGTTGTTTCCATATTGCTCAACTGGTCAAAGGAGAAACACGTGTAGCACTTAGGTCTTTTAGGATTCTGGACGTGGCTTCCACAGTCCAAGAGGTCTCTATGTAGCACGTAGATCCTTCAAGATTCTAGAAATGGCTCCCACAATTCAAGATTACTCATGATCGATATGGGGTGCCTTTAAAAACTGTAAGACAATATCTTTATATGTTTTGAAGTATGATAACACAGCAGATATAAAAGCAAAGTATGCTTTATTTGAAACTCGTGTAGACTCAAAATAGTCATATGTTTAGTATATTTCAAAACATAGTTGTAAATAATTCTTATACATGTTTTGAAAGACGATAACAACGTAAATGCAAAGTGAATATATGCCTTACTCAAAAACACATATATAGTCAATATATTCAATAGATTTCAAAACAATTTACAAGTAGGATTTTAAAGCTTGTATACAAGTAAGTACAAACCAGTGCAAGCTTCAAAATCATGTCACTGTCATGCTATGCTTGAGAATGCAATATGCAATCATAGTATAATCCACTATACTAGATGTAGACACCTAATTTTGTCTGAACAATTTTTTTAATATATATAAAAAAAATAAAAATAAAAAAAATAAATAAAAGAAACAAACCATAAAATAAAAGAGAGTTGACTTCAATGATTTGTTGCCATAAGAAAGATAATAATAATAAAGGAAATAATCAAAGTGAAATAAAGTCTAAAAATAAATTACCAAAAATAAAATAATGAAAAGGAAATAAATAAAAAAAGATGGAAAGGTCAAATGAAAATAAATGAAGAAAATCCCATGATTATGGGATGAATAAGCTCATTGATTCATTTTCCAAAAGGAGATAAAAAAAATATGTATATAAAGAGGAGATAGAAAAGCTAAAGAGGAAAGAAAAAAAAACCCAGAGAGGAACCCTAGAGAGAAAACCCTAGAGGAGAAAACCCTAGAAAAAACCTAGAGAAGAAAAACCCTAAAAAAAACCTTAGAGGAAAAAAAAAGATAAAAAGGGGAAGCCATCCCCACTGTGGATGAGGATTGGGATGGGGAACTGAACTTGGTCACCGTCATCATCAACCCATAAGCACTACCCCTGTGCATAGCCATCATCGTCGCTTCTGCTCGCCCTTTTTTCTTCCATTGCAGCCTCGCTACCCTTCATCATTACTGTCTACAACAAGCCGCCACCACCTAGCCTGCTGCTTCACCGAATTGCATAGCCTTGCTGAGATCCAAGACCCTTGCACCAGCATCTTCTGCTCTGCACCATAGCTATCATCGCCTACTGCTGCATTCGGCTCGCTCTACTACGCCACACCGCCCTTAGTTTGCTGTCACCACTCCCTTGCATCCTCACCGCTGCTCCACGCCAAGCCTGCTTCTCTCCTTCATTGTCCCTGTTTCACGTTATAGCTTGGTCACCAACGGAACCACTGGTCATCATCTTCATCACAGGAGATCCAGCTTGCTCATCTTCATCTAGTAGCCTCTACGATCATCATTTTCATCTTGATCTTCCTCCCCGACCTCACCATCCTTGCCACAGCTGCTCCTTGCAACTTCACTGCGTAGCGTTTCTGTTACCATTTTGTTGCATATCACTCGCCATAGCTTGCTGCATTTCGCCCCCACCGATCGCTTCTACACCTTTCACAGTTCCAACCTTGCACTGTCTTCTACACTGTCCCTGTCCAAACCCACTAGTGGCTACAAGTTTCTGCTACTACGTCATTTACCTGCAGCGTTGTCCATCTGTTGCTGTTGTGGATTGCTGTAGACTTTGTTCTATTGAAAAATATGAACAGAACGTGAACAAGAGCATATAAAGGAGGGCTTGTCGGTTCCTAGGTGTTTTGCTACGTTGTTGTTAAATCAAGGTGCTAGGCAAAAAGGCTTATGAACAATCCAACGTGTTGTCACTTCAAGGTAATAAATTACATATATTTTACTTGTATATTTGCTAAGTGTTTCACGTTCAGCCATGTAGTTTTTGGTTCTTGTTTATCTCTACTTGTTCACTTTTCATCTTTTTGATGTTTTTTTTTTAGTTCTTTATTTGTTTCCACTTTAATTAAAATATATATAAATGGCTTATGTCTCTTTTTTTGTGCCTCATGAAAAATATAACATTCAATGTTTATAAAATGATGAATTATTATAGAATTTAAATGAATAAGAAATTTTTCGAGGATAAGATTTCAAAGAAATCACAAGTAGTGATTCTTCGATAATCTTTAGGATCGAGAAAAAAACATTAGATGTTACCAGCGTATTGGAACATTTAATTGGTTTTATCTCGATTTCAAAATTCTTTAAATAAATTAATATAAAAAATAGAAATAAATTAATCAAATATAAAATTTAAAATATAAATAAATAAATAAAATATAAATTTAAAAGAATATCCTATGATAGGATTTCTTAGAAATCACAAGTAGTGATTCTTTGATAATCCTTACGGTCGAAATGAAATATTTGAATATTACCAGCGTATTGGGGTATTCAAGTAATTTTAGTTCGATGAAATAAATTAATATTAATAAACAAATAATAAATAAATAAATTTTTTTAAAACAAATAAATAAGAGTACAAAATTGTTACAATTAACCTTCGAAAATAAATGATAATAAAACAATTTTTAAAGATTTTCCGATGATGAGATGTTATGGAATTCACAAGTAGTGATTCCTAACTGATCTCTAGGCGAGGAAAATCTGCTAAGTGTTACCAGCGTATTGGAATATTTAGTATGATTTTTCAATAGAATTTTATGAATAAATTTAAAAAAATAATAATAAAATAAAATAATATATTTCTCATGTGCATCATATATATTTTGTTTGCATCATTTGCATTCTTAAAATTCTAAAATATGTGTGAATCTCCCGAGGATGGGATTCTATAGAAATCGCAAGTAGCGATTCTTAAGAAATCTCTAGGTGAGGAAATTATCCGAAATGCTACCAAAAGTATTGGGGTACTTCGGAATAATTTTCAATACAAAAGATTCTCATTTATTTCAAATAAAAAAGAATAAAATTTAACATAAATAAAAATAAAATTTAATATTTCAAATAATAAGCAAATAAAAAAATTTGATTTCAAAATAAATGAATTTCTTTTTAAATGTTTAATTAAGATCATTTTATTAAGATCAAAAGATAAGACATGATTAAGTGGTACCGTTTTTTAACGGGCATTGTGGGGGTGCTAATCCTTCCCCACTCGTAACCGAACTCCCGAACCCAAACTTTGTTTTTGCAGACCAAAAAGTATTTTTCTGATAAAACTTAATTAATTTTAAGATTTTATTAAAAAGATAAATAATTTTAGGTGACCAATCACACCTAGTCAAAAAAGATTGGTGGCGACTCCTATTTTGTGTTTTATTCATAAATCGTCTAGTGATCGAGTCCCCGGACGAAAATCGTTACGACAGCCTGGCGACTCCACTGGGGAAGTTAGAGAGTCGAACCATAATTAATCATGTCTTATTCAAAATCTTAATTAATGGTCTTAATAAATATTTAATAAAACTCTTCATAAAAAAAAAAAAAAAAAGCAAAAAATAATACAAACAAAAAAATGTGTGAATCATTTTCATCATTTGTGTTTTGTTAGGATGCATCTTAAATTTTATTCCTTTGCATACATGACATATTCATTGCATATATCAACCCTACACCCGGGTTTGTCCCTTTTAGGAGAGAGTAGAGTACCTTTGCTCTCGTGAGGTGATAACCTCCGCAATGGCAAGTGAAATACTCTCACTCAAGTTGAACCCTTTCCGTCTGTAGCCTATCATGGGTGAGGATTGGGGTGCCTTACTAGTCTAGTGTGGACGTCAGTAAGGAACAATTTGAGAACCTCTTGTCCTCTAGAACTCCAAACCAAACATATAGTAAACTTAAGAGGACCAACTTGGGATAGAGTCATGTTAACCCTATTACTTAGGACATATCTTTGATCATGTATGTTTGCTTTTGTTTGACATGTGAGACACTAATAGGGAATCATAGGTTCTTTAGCAAAACATTTCCATGCATGATTTTTTCCAAACACATGTAGCATTTTGTTCATCCATTCATCTTCATTCATTTTTTTTCAAGCATCACCACATGTGAAATGATAAATTCTTAATTGTGGTAATAAAGATTTGAAGATAGCTCGACCAAAAGTTCATTCACACAACACTCGTCATCGAGCTAAGATCATGGAAGAAGAGCAAAGCATTTGCATGGAGAAGATGAAAAAGCTCAAGATGATATAAGGGGGCAATTGGCCCAAATTACTGAGTTGTTGAGAAACTTGGGTAAAGGAAATGGAGTAATATAATAAGTTGTAGTTCAAAAAGAGATTTGTCTTATGAGGACATGAAGGGTTCTAGCCATGCGATATTGAAGATTTATAAATTCTAGTTTTATTTTTTGCTTTCTTTTATTTCTTTAAGTAATGCAAGAAAGTTTTTGAAAGTGCTTAAGCCCATAAGTACGAGATAAAGTTTTATGTATGGGCTAACTTTTATTTATTTCCCTTTCAATAAAGCGACTAGTGTGATGCACTGTCATTTTCTCATTCTATTCATTTGCCATTTCTCACATACTCACCATATCTTTCATTCACAAGTATCTAAATAATAAACATGATGATAATGATGTCAATAAATCTGGGATTCAAATTTGAAAGAACCGCTTTTACTGATGGATTATCAATCTGCCAAGGTGTCCAAGTAAGAAAGAAGAAAATTTGTTCACAATTTTCACTTAAACTTGATGGAATAAGAAAAGGTAAATCTCTTATAGAAGTTTCTAACAAGTTTGTATTTGTTCAGTAAATGATCTTCAAGGAGAATATTTGCATTTGAAATGATAAATGGCCTTCTTTCACTATCCTTTAAGCATGAGTAAAATTATCCTTTGATTACCCCTTTTGAGCCTATTATATTTTTGTAATATAACCCACCAAGGATCACCCTCCACATTGGGGGCAAGGAAGATGAAATAAAAAATTTTGGGGGGCAAAATGAAAGTGTTCACGATGAATCAAGGGGCAAAAAAAAAAAGGGCCCATTTTTGTGAAAAAAAAAAGAAAAGGGTTTGAATTCAAAAAGAAAACCCAAAAAAAAAGCAAGAAAAGAAATGAGGGAACTAGAAAGGTACTAAATGCTTAAGTGTTTTATTTGTTAAAAAAAAAGTGATCCCTTGGTTTATAAACCCTGAAACACATTTTGAGCCTGCTTTATCCTTTTCTTTCATAAACCCTCACCTGAGCCTACATTACATGCCTTTAAAAGCCCATTTTGATCAAATGTAAATGCTTGAATTGAAGAATCATGTGTTGAATGAAAACATACTTGTACAATGAGATAATGATCCTTTGAAAGAAGTAGATCAAGTTGAAAGAAGAAACCCATGAGCTTTGGAAGATATCTTGGATCGAAATCAAGAACGCTTATTAGGGGCATGAATTTTGATTGAGCACTGAAGGTTGAAGTTTGTCAAAGCCAATGAAGTTGAAATGAAAAAAAAAAAGAAATAGATGAAAAAAGAAAAAAAAGGAAAATGAAAAAAAAAGAAAAAAAAAAGAAAAAGGAAAAGACAAAGGAGGATTCAAATTGAAAACCTGAAAAGGCAGTTTGGATCAAAAGAGGGAAACCTAAGTTGAAAAAGAAAACCTAAGGAAAACTTAGGCAAAAAGATCATCACCAAGAGTCTTGATATAGAAGCAAGATTGGCAGGCCCAACATGAATGAACATATCAAAAGGAGTGGATTTTTCATAAAAAGAATTCTAGATTGACTTGATTAAAATTGTCAGAATGTTTACTGAAAACCCTATTCCAAACAAACTGGCCCACTGATTTTTCTTGATTTCATGTTCCTTTTCTAAGAATGAATACCCATATCTCTCATGATTATTTTAAATTCATTCCATCCCTATAATAAATTGAGAAGATGTATGAGTGCATTACATTGGTGGTCGAATTGGAAGGAAAATAAATAAATGTTGGTAGCCCTTTTTGGGTAAATTTTTGAAAAAAAAATATTCTTTTGAGAAATCTTGCATTACTAAAAGAGAGAAAGAAACAAAAACAAAAAATGATGAAAACATAACTTTGAAAGCATGATGGCAAGTCTTCAAGCATAATCGGACCAAGACTCATTAGAAGTTGAGATGAGAAGTGGAGATAGAAAATTTGAATAAGAAGAATCCAGCAGATATGTGGAACTTGAGGAAAATGAGATGAGCTTGAGAATCTTGTTACCACAATTGAGATTGCATTTACATACATTCATGGAATAATTCAGGGGGCATGACATTAACATGTGCATAACATTCATAGCATCTATGGTATTCATGGCATTCATTATATCCATGACATGCATGACATTTCATTAGTGCATTTTGACATTGAAATATTTAAGACATTAGGATAAGAAGCCCTGAATGATTAAAATTTTGAGGAAAAGAGAAAATATAAGAGATAGTAATTTGAAAAATGATGAGGTATGAGAAGATGATGAGAAAAATACCTTTTTGAAAAAACTTTAGATGAGAGCAAAGTCCAATTTAGCTGGCACCTTAAAGGAGGATGAAGCCCAATATTGTTGGCATCAAAATGAAAGTTAAGCCCAGTCAAACCCATGTTAACTGGCATTCTGAAATGAAATTTGTTTTTTCAAAGTTTCACTGCCTCTATTGAGAGGAGCCCTTTTGTTTTCGGAAGTCTCATTGCCTCTGGTGAGAGGAGCTTTTGTTTTCAAAGTTTCATTGCCTCTGTTGAGAGGAGCTCTTTGTGTTTCAGAAGTTTCAAAGCCTCTGTTGAGAGGAGCTTTTATTCCATGATCATCTTGCATTCCTTAGTCTTATGATAGGAGAGACTAGGAAAATTTCATCTTGCATTCCTTAGTCTTATGATAGGAGAGACTAGGAAAATTCATGTTTGTATTCCTTAGTCTTATGATAGGAGAGACTAGGAAAAATTCATTTTTTGCATTCCTTAGTCTTATGATAGGAGAGACTAGGAAAACCTCATCTTGCATTCCTTAGTCTTATGATAGGAGAGACTAGGAATTTCACTTTGCATTCCTTAATCTTATGATAGAAAAGATTAGGAAATCCCATTCACTTTGCATTCCTTAGTCTTATGATAGGAAAGACCAGGAAATTTCATCTCACATTCCTCAGTCTTATGATAGGAGAGACTAGGAAATTTCACTTTGCATTCCTTAATCTTATGATAGAAAAGATTAGGAAATCCCATTCACTTTGCATTCCTTAGTCTTATGATAGGAAAGACTAGGAAATTTCATCTCACATTCCTCAGTCTTATGATAGGAGAGACTAGGAAATTTCACTTCCCATTCTTTAATCTTATGATAGAAAAGATTAGGAAATCCCATTCACTTTGCATTCCTTAGTCTTATGATAGGAAAGACTAGGAAATTTCATCTCACATTCCTCAGTCTTATGATAGGAGAGACTAGGAATTTCACTTTGCATTCCTTAATCTTATGATAGAAAAGATTTGGAAAATTCATGTTTGTATTCCTTAGTCTTATGATAGGAGAGACTAGGAAAAATTCATTTTTTGCATTCCTTAGTCTTATGATAAGAGAGACTAGGAAAACCTCATCTTGCATTCTTTAGTCTTATGATAGGAGAGACTAGGAATTTCACTTCGCATTCCTTAATCTTATGATAGAAAAGATTTGGAAAATTCATGTTTGTATTCCTTAGTCTTAGGATAGGAGAGACTAAAATAGGAATTTCACTTTACATTCCTGAACCTTATGATAGAAGAGGCTAGGAAATATCATATTTTACAAAAAAAAAAATCATTGATAGGTCTTGCATTCGGACAAAATGTTTGTCTATGTCTTTGCACCATTACTGTTTCACAGCAAAGCGTAAAGAAGGGCAACTGTAGACACGTAATTTTGTCCGAACAATTTTATATATATATATATAAAATAAAAATAAAAAAAATAAATAAAAGAAACAAACCATAAAATAAAAGAGAGTTGACTTCAATGATTTGTTGCCATAAGAAAGATAATAATAATAAAGGAAATAATCAAAGTGAAATAAAGTCTAAAAATAAATTACCAAAAATAAAATAATGAAAAGGAAATAAATAAAAAAAGATGGAAAGGTCAAATGAAAATAAATGAAGAAAATCCCATGATTATGGGATGAATAAGCTCATTGATTCATTTTCCAAAAGGAGATAAAAAAAATATGTATATAAAGAGGAGATAGAAAAGCTAAAGAGGAAAGAAAAAAAAAACCTAGAGAGGAACCCTAGAGAGAAAACCCTAGAGGAGAAAACCCTAGAAAAAACCTAGAGAAGAAAAACCCTAAAAAAAACCTTAAAGGAAAAAAAGGATAAAAAGGGGAAGCCATCCCCACTGTGGATGAGGATTGGGATGGGGAACTGAACTTGGTCACCATCATCATCAACCCATAAGCACTACCCCTGTGCATAGCCATCATCGTCGCTTCTGCTCGCCCTTGTTTCTTCCATTGCAGCCTCGCTACCTTTCATCGTTACTGTCTGCAACAAGCCGCCACCACCTAGCCTGCTGCTTCACCGAATTGCGTAGCCTTGCTGAGATCCAAGACCCTTGCACCAGCATCTTCTGCTCTGCACCATAGCTATCATCGCCTACTGCTGCATTCGGCTCGCTCTACTACGCCACACCGCCCTTAGTTTGCTGTCACCACTCCCTTGCATCCTCACCGCTGCTCCACGCCAAGCCTGCTTCTCTCCTTCATTGTCCCTATTTCACGTTATAGCTTGGTCACCAACGGAACCACTGGTCATCATCTTCATCACAGGAGATCCGGCTTGCTCATCTTCATCTAGTAGCCTCTACGATCATCATTTTCATCTTGATCTTCCTCCCCGACCTCACCATCCTTGCCACAGCTGCTCCTTGCAACTTCACTACGTAGCATTTCTGTTACCATTTTGTTGCATATCACTCGCCATAGCTTGCTGCATTTCGCCCCCACCGATCGCTTCTACACCTTTCACAGTTCCAACCTTGCACTGTCTTCTACACTGTCCCTGTCCAAACCCACTGGTGGCTACAAGTTTCTGCTACTACGTCATTTACCTGCAGCGTTGTCCATCTGTTGCTATTGTGGATTGCTGTAGACTTTGTTCTATTGAAAAATATGAACAGAACGTGAACAAGAGCATATAAAGGAAGGCTTGTCGGTTCCTAGGTGTTTTGCTACGTTGTTGTTAAATCAAGGTGCTAGGCAAAAAGGCTTATGAACAATCCAACGTGTTGTCACTTCAAGGTAATAAATTGCATATATTTTACTTGTATATTTGCTAAGTGTTTCACGTTCAGCCATGTAGTTTTTGGTTCTTGTTTATCTCTACTTGTTCACTTTTCATCTTTTTGATGTTTTTTTTTAGTTCTTTATTTGTTTCCACTTTAATTAAAATATATATATAAATGGCTTATGTCTCTTTTTTTGTGCCTCATGAAAAATATAACATTCAATGTTTATAAAATGATGAATTATTATAGAATTTAAATGAATAAGAAATTTTTCGAGGATAAGATTTCAAAGAAATCACAAGTAGTGATTCTTCGATAATCTTTAGGATCGAGAAAAAAACATTAGATGTTACCAGCGTATTGGAACATTTAATTGGTTTTATCTCGATTGCAAAATTCTTTAAATAAATTAATATAAAAAATAGAAATAAATTAATCAAATATAAAATTTAAAATATAAATAAATAAATAAAATATAAATTTAAAAGAATATCCTATGATAGGATTTCTTAGAAATCACAAGTAGTGATTCTTTGATAATCCTTAAGGTCAAAATGAAATATTTGAATATTACCAGCGTATTGGGGTATTCAAGTAATTTTAGTTCGATGAAATAAATTAATATTAATAAACAAATAATAAATAAATAAATAAATTTTTTTAAAACAAATAAACAAGAGTACAAAATTGTTACAATTAACCTTCGAAAATAAATGATAATAAAACAATTTTTAAAGATTTTCCGATGATGAGATGTTATAGAATTCACAAGTAGTGATTCCTAACTGATCTCTAGGCGAGGAAAATCTGCTAAGTGTTACCAGCGTATTGGAATATTTAGTATGATTTTTCAACAGAATTTTATGAATAAATTTAAAAAAATAATAATAAAATAAAATAATATATTTCTCATGTGCATCATATATATTTTGTTTGCATCATTTGCATTCATAAAATTCTAAAATATGTGTGAATCTCCCGAGGATGGGATTCTATAGAAATCGCAAGTAGCGATTCTTAAGAAATCTTTAGGTGAGGAAATTATCCGAAATGCTACCAAAAATATTGGGGTACTTCGGAATAATTTTCAATACAAAAGATTCTCATTTATTTCAAATAAAAAAGAATAAAATTTAACATAAATAAAAATAAAATTTAATATTTCAAATAATAAGCAAATAAAAAAATTTGATTTCAAAATAAATGAATTTCTTTTTAAATGTTTAATTAAGATCATTTTATTAAGATCAAAAGATAAGCCATGATTAAGTGGTACCGTTTTTTAACGGGCATTGTGGGGGTGCTAATCCTTCCCCACGCGTAACCGAACTCCCGAACCCAAACTTTGTTTTTTCAGACCAAAAATTATTTTTTTGATAAAACTTAATTAATTTTAAGATTTTATTAAAAAGATAAATAATTTTAGGTGACCAATCACACCTAGTCAAAAAAGATTGGTAGCGACTCCTATTTTGTGTTTTATTCATAAATCGTCTAGCGATCGAGTCCCCGGACGAAAATCGTTACGACACTAGACTTTCATGTTTTGTACTTTTGAATCTAAATTTCAAGTCGTTAGGTCTGGGTTACTATATAATACTACCTAGCCTACAAATTCAAAGTACATGTACAAGTTTATATCCACAATCACATCACATATCATTCTTGTATACATATATAATTCACATGCACCACAATCAAGCTACTATACCCTAATAGGTAGTATTGGCACACGATCCATATATATGGTTCAATAACATTTAAATTAATAACTTGTTAATTATACTTACAATGTATGATGCCATCATGCATCATGTATAATTAACATACCAAGTATGATGCTAACTTGCATCTCGAAGAGTTAATTTACTGAATTGTCGTGCTCACACACTTGTACCTAAGCTTAATTGTTTTCCCTGGAAAATATGCTTTGTTTAATAATCGTTATTTTTATAAATTGTTATACAAAGTTAGATCTTAACGAGATTGAGTTAATTCTTTAAGGCTCAGTTGTTAATTTTAACAACTTGGAGAATCCTTTATAGCTTTGGAAGCTAAAAATCTAAATCATATCGTTCTATTACCTCAATTAGTGTTTTGATCTCGGACATAGATTACAAATCCTTTCTCATTTAAAACTTCTAAAAAAGATTGCTTCTACTACTTTGATGACTTTTGATTACCAATTTCTATCATCTGTCAACTTGTTTAATTTGTGAGGACCCCAATTTTCATATATTTGATATAAGTTACATAGTGTAAGAATTTAAAAAGAAAATATTAATTACTAAAATATTTAAATAAATGTTCTGTTCGATAAGATTCAAAGAGGTACTTGGTGAAGGCCCCATCAGGACTCTCTGTCAAGATCGAAGTGAGACCCTAGAATGATGTTATTTGAATAAACAAATAAATTTATTGTGAGATTGGAAGATTTTAGAGTATGGTACCTGATTTATTGATGAATTGTAGATTGAATATGTGGGAATTTAATTTGGGTATTAAGAAACTTAAAAATTTAAATAAAATAATAAAACGGATGAATATATGTTTTAAGAAGATATATAAAATATATAAACTACATATATATGTTTTTAATATAAAATAATGATATTGTAAAATCTAAATTTTAAATATATAGAAATATATATATACATATGAGTGTTAATACAAGTGTGTATATATATAGTTGTTAGTAGAAAATATATTAATGATATATTGATAATATTATGTATAAATAAATAAATAAATAAATAAAAATCTGAAAAACTAAAAAGAATAAAATAAAATTAATGATATAACGGTAAATAATGACTTTTAAAGAGGGCAAATAAGTCAATTAGCACATGTGAGATTTTTGTACACCGAAATTTTGTTAAATAAAGTTAAAAATCTGTTTTAATTTGGCTAAATGGGTCGGCTACAACAGACGTTTTTCCCTCTCCTGCTGCTACTCATTCTATTCGGTCCTCCCTCAAAAAATTCCTCACGTTGCAGCCATCTTCACCTTGCAAAATCTTTCCTTTAAGCCTTTAAACCATTAAGTCCTTTCATTAGTCTTGTTTCCTACCCCAAGGACGGCTCAAAGTTGGGAAATTCTGGACAGGAACCAACGTGGAAAAGGACTATTTCAAGGCTGTACAAATCCGTGAGGAAGAAGGGTAAGTGAAGAAGATGAATCCAGCCATAACCCTTGTTGTTTATAGTTGTATTGAGCTAGTAAGAGATGGTTATAGTTGTTGATTTAATCGAAATTAATTTTAGACAGTGATGAATGCAATCTGACAGGAAAGGTAAATGCTAAAATTTTAATGATTTTGATGTATTTCTTGGTAGAGATTATTAGTATAAGATGACCATAAGCTAAGGATGAGAAAAAGAATGAAAACAATGAAAGAATGATAAATGGAAGCTGCCGGCCATTGAAGGAATTTAAGAAAATGAGACGAAAATCAGATTTTGGAATCCTATGTTGGTTCGGCTGTGAGTGGAGAATGATGGATTTGTTATGATTTTAATGGAATTTAAGTTTGATTTAGTAAGAAAAGATGAATAAAACTTGATTCAAACATGGGTGTAGGAATAAATTGCCAAAAAAACGTGGAATATGGCGTGATGATGGGCTGTTGTTCGGCCATGAATGGCTGAGCAACAGTGATGATATGTGATGAACTAAACCTATTTGATAAAAGGCTTAAAAGAGGTGAAGGAAGAATCAAAGAAACACAAAGAAAAATATGGAACCATTAGAAGCTGTCGGCCTCTAAAGGAAAGAGGCAAGGCTACCAGCAGTAACAGTAAACCAGAAAAGAAAGAAAAAAAAACAGCCTAGAAAAGAAAAACATAAAAGAAAAGAAAAGAAAAAAAGAAAGAAAATTAAGATAATGTAATTTACAATAAATGATAATAATAAAATTAAGATGATAATGAATTAAGATTTATTGTAAGACTAAAGATAATTTCATAATATTGATGAGTGAATTAAATATATATATATATATATATATAATTTAATTGTAATATATTGTGATAATTTATTAAAAATAAAATAAAAATTAGTATTATGAAGACCGAGAATTTCTAAATAAATATAAGGTATCCGGAAAATTTAATTTGGACAAGTTGAAATCCAAATTTAAATAAGAAACTAAAAGGGAAATTAAATTGGAAATAAGAAATGAAGGAGGAAATTTAATTTGGATAAATGGAAATCCAAATTAAATAAGAAAATGGAGAAAATAATTTTGGATATTTAGAAATCCAAAACTTAATAAGAAATAAAAATATTTTGGTATATTTATATAATGATATTATATAAATATTATTTTGTGTTAAAAGTGTAAAAGTATATATATAAATATATATTTTAATACAAAAATATGTCTTTAAATACATATTAAGAATAGTGTATATATATATATAATTATGGTGTATAATAATTATATATATTATAGTTATTATTATATATATATATAAAAATATATATACTTAAAAAAAAAAAGGAAAGGGGCGGGAATCGGGCTATTCCCGATTCCCTGATTGTTTCTCCTCTGTTAACAAAACAGAGGAGAAACTTAAAGAAGAAACAAAAGAAACAGAAGCGAAGCCGGCCAATGCCGACCGGCCAATGCCGACCGGCCAAAGGAGAAAGCGGAGGAGAGAGGATGTCGCCGGCGAAGGAGAAAGAAGAGGAAGATGAATCCGGCGACGGAAGAAGGATCGGCGAAGCGAAATAGAGACGAAAAACCGAAGGAAAGAGAGAAGAAAAGAGAAGAGAAGATCGGCGGTGCCGGCCGATCCGGGCACCGCCACTCCCCCCCACGAGACCGGCGGAGACCAGGGGAAGGTGAGAGGAGCCACCGACGAAGAGGAAACCGACGGAGGAAGGAGAAAAGAGGAAGAGAAGAGCCGCCGGTGTCGCTTCCAGATCCGGCGCCGTCGCCGATGATAGGGCCAAACGGAGACCAGATCCGGCATCCTCGCAACTTCGGCAAGCTGTGGAGTGGCTGAACAGCCGGAATGGGTGGCCGCCGGTGACCGAACCGGCCAGCAGAAGATTGAACCGGAGGAACCGGTCCGACCCGATCCGACCCGCCTGACCCGGTCAACCCGACCCGATTTGACCCGGTCAACCCGAACCCGACCCGACCCGGTTCAGAAAAAAAAAAGAGAAAGGAAAAAGAAGAAAAGAAAAGAAAAAAGAAAAAGAAAAAGGAAGAAGAAGAAGAGGAAGAAATAGGTAAGGAAAATTAAAAGCCTTTTTTTTTATGTGTCTGGAATTTAGTAGAAATTCTTGGATTATTTTCTAAATGAAAATATATGTCAATTTGTGAAATTGTAGCAAAACGAAAATGAGACGAATGGTGGAGTTCGGCAAGGCTCGGAAATCGGAAAGTACGCTAAGCTTGGCGAATAGGTAAGATACTTTTATAAAGCATTAGTAGCATTATATTGTATGTGAGATTTATGATCTTATATAATGCTCTGATGGAATAATTTTTAATGGAATTATGATTTTTTTATATATGATGAATTGATTTAATTGATGTTAAAAATGCTAAGAGGATCCACAATTGATGGTGGGGGTCTTAGTAAGAGGTAAAAATTGGTGAGAATCAACGGCTGCAATTATAAATTGTGTTTCCCTTGCAGGAGGTTAGGGAAAATTAAGCCGTTATGCTGCCGAAATTTTTAGGAAAAAGATTTAGTTTCTCCCATAAATGGAATCTGAGAAATAATTATTGAAAATAAACATGTAAAGGACTTTATTGTATTACCGGAAAAGGTTGATATTGGAGTCGATAAATCAAATTATCTTAATATCTCAAAGTGGTTATCAAGCTGATATTGAGATGGAATAGATATTTGGAGGATCAACTGATAAGAGTAACGATGGTTATATAATATAAAAATTAAAAGAGAAAGATCGAAGTTATAATTTAGATGGTCGATTGATTGAATTTCGGAATTATCGATCGAGAGATGATTTCAAAAATTAATTGATTTAGATAAATGGATGTCACACACATGATTATACGAAATTGATTATAACCTTGGGAATAGGTTTTGAAAAATATCCTCTCGTATTTGGGTGACATGGAGAAATAGGAGAACATGATGAACGGTCCATCTTAGTGATATAACTGAGACGATAATAAGAAAAGTAGATCATGATGCCGTATGGACATTGATAGAACACACGTCTACACAAAAATATATTTGTGCACATCTTTATTAAATAGACGTGAACTAAGACTACTATAATAACGTAGATGGTCGCAAGGCAACTTAAATGGTTGAAAACGCTGTTGATAGTGGAAATTAGCAAATTCTCCTAAGTGAATGAAATTGAACCTCAAGACGGAAATTATGAAGGTGCACCAAAAGATCAAATTATAGATGGATTGATAGACGACTATTGAGCTTGTGATTTTATATCCTCAATGTTGACTCTGAATTAGGTCTTGAGTGATGATATCGATAATTACATAATTCCAGTATCTTAATGGTTATATAGAAATATGATATTTAAATATCCAGAGATACTAAAAAGGATTCATACTGACAGTGGTGGTCCAGTATTGAATGATAAAATGTACCAGTGATTTTTATAGTCGATAATTACTACGAAATGATACTGAATATCGAGGAACTACAATGAATATCGAAATTACCTATTAGGTATGATTTGATTGAAATCAAAAGTATGGAATTGAGGAATTGGATTATAGTTAACACTATAACTAAATGATATGTTTTATAAAAATGATAGTTCATTGTTTGACACTCATGATTGAATCTGCATCGCATTTAAGCATGCCTTCTTACAATTTGAAACATTTTAAAAATGTTTATTTGAATACTGTAAAGTATTGATTTGAATTGAAATGAAAGTATATGGTAGATATATATATTTTGATATATGAAGTCTTATACAGAATTTTACCATATGCTTTATATGATATTGAAAGAAAAGATAAAGATTTAAATGTTTCATGAGACTGTAGGCACCCTAAAAGAATTAAATTCAATAAAGCATAGTGGAAACCGCCTAATTGGAGCTTTGCTCATTAGGCAGATATGCTTGTCCGACAATAGTCGTGGACAGGTCTCAGTCACGCCTGATCAGTGGGGCTGAGAGAGATGAGGTCTATGGCCATAGATAGCGGCCTAGTTGGTTTCCAGGGGACGATGACATGATTTTCACTGCTAGCTACAGTGATTTAAGTCTTTATTGATAGAGAGATGATAGGGATCTAGCCTAGTCTCTAACCGATATGATATGAAGTCTAGAGTATGATTTTATTGATATGAACTCTAGACTTGACATGATTTATACTGTACATGAAACAGATTTGAAATGAAATACGTTTTGAAACAGTACATGCTTTAAACATGTTTTAAAAGTCCATGAGATATGATTTCGTCACTCATATGATTTATATGTGATTTTGTGTCGAACATGGCATGATATGCGGTCTAGAGTATAGTTTGATTTGATATGAACTCTAGACTTGATATGATTTACAGAATATGTTTTAAAAGTATATGATAAATGATTTCGACACTTACATGATTTACATACGATTTTGTGTCGAATTTAAAATGATATGCGGTCTAGAGTATAGATTGATTTGATATGAACTCTAGAGCCGATATAACTTATAGTAAATGAAAATGTTTTAAAACCGCACATGTTTTAGACATGCTCCGAAAACGAATACATGAACTGAAATTGAATATGTTTCTATCATGCCTTAAAGGCAAATTTGAAATGAATTGAAAATCCATATGTTGAGCATGTCCTAAAGTATATATGATATGATTTGAAATGATAGCGGTTTGTACAGAAAAATTACATGAATTGCATATTAAACCCTGACATGATAATATGCTTAGCACATGAGAATTCCATGAGGAATGTTGTGATTCGATGTTAATGATGTTTCATCTATACGATGACATGAGATGATATGATATATGAACATGAGATTGATATGAAGAGAATCCTGATCTCACTCTATCGTGATCATAAATTCCCAAACGATAAGTGATATGAATTGATGTAATACGGGAATATGATTGTTAAATGTAAAGTGAATTCGATAGGATATCTGCATTAAACATGGAGAATATATGAAGAGTGTCATGACTCGGTGGTGGCGATATTTCATCGATATGATGTCATGATATGATATGAAACATGAATATAGAAACACACGAAGAGAAATATGATTTCGTACCACCGTGATCATGATCCATAATATGAGACTTGATAAGAGATGATAGAGTACAGAAGTATGATTATGAAATGAAAAGTAAATATGAGATCTGATATGAGATGATAGCATACCAAAGTATGATTATGAAATGAAAAGTGAAAATGAGAAGTGATAATGAGATGTATCGATGAGAAAGGATTAACTGTAATTGCATCCTTGCAAGTTTTAAGCATTGCAGTTTAAGACAGTGTAATCCTACTCTTGTATTTATATTAGTATCTTACTGAGCCGTGGTTTTGCTCACCCCACTAAATTTTATCTCTTTCAGATTATTGAAGTTAACATCTGCCATGTGAGCTGCTCAGTGGGCATCGGAGACGATGTATGGACTTGGTACTAGTCTTCTGAGGTATATGTTACTTATAAATACTTGTTTACATGTAAGACTTAAATTGATGCACAGTACATATTCTGTTTAACAAGTCGGGATGTAACTAAGAATCGTTTCCGTGTTTGTTTAATATTTAAATGGAATGAGTATAGGTCACCTAGATAGTATAGTAACTACACTGACACCGAATACAAACCCTAAAAGGAAAAAGAAAAATTTAGTCCATAAATTTGTAGACTAAGAAAAGTATAAGAATCAAGTGAAAGTCGCGATCTTCGGGTCGTGACAAGTATTGAAATAAATAAAATAGAAGATAGGAGATTAAGAAGAAACTCATTAAAAGTTAAAGTATGGGATTTATATAGATTTAAATTGTGGATATGTGTTGATATTTAATAAGAACTAAAATAAATTACTATGGAAAGTGACAATAGAAGCAATAGTATAATTATTAGAATTGAAAATATGAAATTATTGATAAGAATTAGAATTAAGAAAAGATTTCAATAAAAGTATACTCATGATAAGACAATTAATAGGAAATTAAATAAATTGATTATTTGATGACTGTCGTCAGTCCCCAAAAATAAAACTTTCTAACTCTACTATGTAGATAGCAAAGCAAGGGTTGAATTTGATCTTGTTGGAATTATATTTTTTGATATTTAGTAGGAAATAAAATAAATTAATTATTGGCAATAATACATAGACAACAGAAATGTATGAAATGCTTATTAGAATCATAATATAGAATTTTGAATATAATTTAAAATTATTGTGCAGTGTGAAGTACGAGAAATAGGGAGACGTAAGTGGCAATATTGAATTTTATATCGCAAAGAGATAGAGGTAAGAGACATATATGGAAGTTGCATATGAATGAATTACATGAAATGATTCACACGAATCGTATTATATGAAATGATTTACACGAATTGCATTACATGAAAGGATTTACATAAATTGATCTACAAGAAATGAGTTACATGAATTGTTTTACATGAAATGCCTTACAAGATCTGGAATTATATGAAATGTTTTACACGAATTGAATTTCATAAAATGATTTACATGAATTGATTTATGTCAAATGATATACAAGTATATGAAATGATTTTACAAGATTGATGTCTCCTTGATGATCGTGCATACGATATATTGATGATTAGGTTATGAGAGGTCCCAGACCTTACCTTTACATGATATGACTGTGGGAGTTACGGTCAAACCCCACAGGTTTACACAGTGAGCACTGACCAGTGCGAACTATGAGTGATCGACAGTGACCATTGTTACGAGGTCCCTACGGGGATACGAGATTGTGCATGAATTTCTGGGAGATTATTTTTCTATCGGTAAGTGATATTTGACAGATGATTGAATTATTGAATGATTTGATTTACGAGCATAGTACGTGATTTAATTGAAAAGTGATGAAAGAAATTATACAAGTTTTACAATATATGTTTTCTCGATATACATGCATTTATCATATTTAATTGTTTTAAATGAATCGCTTTATTGAACTGTATATTGAATTGATTTATATAAACTGTTTACATAAAGCATTATTGTATAAAATGATTTTTAATAATTTAATATTCATATTTGAATTATTTTTATAATACGCACTTTCATATATGTTTCTTACTAAGCTTTCCCCCAAAGCTCACCCCTTTTTTTTTACCATCCCAGATAGTTCATCAGTATACGAGAAAATCCGCTGCAAAGGAATCACTAGAAGTTTAAAGTACCCAGTGACCAGGTACTTGTAAAGTTTTTATATTTATATTCAGACTTATAAATGCACAGCAGATGTTGTTATGATGGGATGCAAATACTGTAATAGTGAAATTTATGAAAATACTTGAAATAGTAAAATGTAAATTACTTCTAGATTTATAAATATTATTTAATAGATTTTACTTTGATTTTCTTAATTATTATTTATGGTTTAATACAATTAATGGTATAAAGGTTAATTGTAACAGAAATGGTAAAAAGGAACTTACATCGACACCGAACGCAAACCGACGGATATCAAACAGGTGAATAAGAAAGATAGAAGTGAAAAGGAAAAATTTAGTTCGAAATTTTCTAATTCCGGACGTTACATAATTATGTTGAGATCTTTTAACATTGATCATCTATCATATAGATGGTTCGTTGCTAAATATTTTAGCACTTAATCAACCATATTGATTAATTGTATTTAGATCGATTATAGATCATCTTTATTACTCCCACTAACTCCTCAATCTCACTAAGACATCTAATCATTTGATAATCATTCAACTTTTTGAATTTTATTATCAAAACTGATTTCTTTATCCCAATGTCCCATATTGTTTGTTTAACAGACTCTTCAACTTATGAGTAATGCATCATTAAGTGTTTATGCATCATATACATGACTATGTTATTTAAATAAAAGACATACTGCTCCCACCATTTTCTAACAACTCTAGAATTTTTTTTTAACAATGAAATCAACATCATATGCTTATAAGTGTTAATGATGCATTCATTTGTAGCCATGCAATAACTCCTAAATACGTTACTATGCGTAAATATATCGAATTGATAACTGGCTAATTTGAGATTATTCTTGGAATTTTTGGAAGCTTTTCGAAGTAGAGAACCTCTAGATCATCTTGGTGAAATTTGGTGAAATTCTAAAGTCAAGGGCAAAAGGGCAATTTTTTAGCCTGAAAGATTGTTTTAAAGTTAATTCGTGACTTATGGAGCTAGTGGAAAAGTATGGATATGGAAACTAGAAATATTAAGTTAAAAAGGTCTTAAATTAAGCTTGATGAGAATAACTAGATATTATGATACCTTAATGGGAGACACAAAAACAATGGTAATGATTGTGTTTAAAATGTTAATTAGAATTAAAAACACCATAATGGTGCATGAAATAGTGAATCCCCACTAAGCATCTCTCATCTTTAATTGTAGAACTAATATAACCTTAAGAAATAAAGAAATTTCGTCCATGTCCTAACATTAATACCAAAAATTGCAAGGAAATTCTAAATGTTCTTGACATCCAAAACTCTATCAACTCATAATCTCATTCTCGGTTTCAAAGGAGAAAGTCGAAACCCCCCAAATCCTTAAAGAAATCAGTACACATTCTCATTTCTAAACTCCATGAGGGACCAAGGTAGAAAAGACATTAAGCAAGCTAAGATGGTGCTTGCATGTTGAAGGGAAGTTGAGGTTTGAAGGAAACCGAGAAAATAAAGAAGAATTTAGTCTTGGCTTTAAGGAGACAAGGTAAGAAAGTAGGTTCCTTTGATTGCTTGTGGATTGAATTTCCTTAAACCATAAACTAACAATGTTGCATGTGGAAATCCTTGTGTAGAGAAGAGAAACCGAAAAAGGAAATGAAAGGTTTAGTTTCGGTTTTGAGGTCAAGGTAAAAGAGAGCTCTTGATAAGGTAAGAGCAAAAGGAAAACTGATTTTGGTTTTATGATTCAAGTTAGTCCTTTGATATTTTGATGAGTTTATGACTCCTTATGATTATAGAGGCATTGGTAAACAAAAGAAGGGCCATGCATATAACTTATGGCCATGGTTTGAAAAGAAACTAAGGAAGAAGTTTGTGAAGGGTTATGGTTTGGACCATGGGTTATGGTTTGGACCATTTTCAGGTAAACATGGTCAAATTTGTATTCCCTTAATTGTTAACTTACAGTGAATGAGTTAACTTATGGTGAATGATGCCTAATGTGAGTTTATTTGTGTGTAGTGCAAGTGGGGTTAAAACCAAAAGGGCATTGGCAAAGAGGACTCTCAGCCAGTAAAGAAGGCAGTAATACCAAAGCTTGAAGCCTAGAAAAGAGAGGATTAGAGCTTTCGGCTTCAAGGAACTTTGGTAGGAAGGATGTTAAATTAAAATTTAAGACAATTAATGAAGTACAAATGAAATGGTAGCCTGACTTATGGTTGTATTTAGCTATGGTATAGGTCCAGCCAAACGGAGAAGTTGTTAGAAAGCTTTCAGACTTTGCAGCCAAAGCAGGGCAGGGTAAGCTCTTGAAAGTTAGCATTGAAATTTATGAAAGATTGATGAATTGGCATCGTGTTAATACAATGTAGATACGGTTGAAGGTGAGAAATTAAGGAAATGATTGAGAGACCTCATTTTTGGACTCTCTTAGTACCAATTGGTATAAAATACCCTCGGACAGGACTGGTAAGTGCGTTGAAATGATCATTTGGTAAAAATGGTGATAAACGCCTAATGATGTGAGCTTGTAACGAAATTAGTAGATGGTTACTACTTTGGATCATAAAGAGATCGAGAGAAGTAAGCTTTAAGTTGCTATTTTTGTACGCCAAGGTAAAAAATAAAGGTGTTAATCTTAGTGTTGAATATGAATTTGATATTGGTTCAATATGAATTTGATATAGAGACACTATGAGATTTAAGGGCTGAATTGTGTTTGATATTGGTTAAGGTAGCATTGAGCCGTAGTGAAAAAGGGGAATGCTTAGACCTTTCAGCCTTGGTTAAATTGGGTAAGCAAGACTACTAAATGATTTCAAGTGAAGTTAGTAATGGTCAAATTAAATTTTGATGAACTTGTAATGCTTTTGACCATACGTAGGAGTTTGACTTTAAGGAGGCTAATTGAGCTCTTGATCTTAAGGAAGGGTAATGGAACTTAAACCCTTAGACCTTAGTGATAATTAAATTTACATGCTATGACATTAAACTGAAATCTGGATGTTGTATTGAAGCTAGGCCGAAAGCTTGTTTGCACAATTTGCTTGCGTGAAGCTTAGTAGGCGAGGAGGGAAATTGAATCTTTAAGCTAAGGGAGTGTTGTAAGTAACCTACAAGTAACTTAAAGTGCATCTAAATTTGTTTTGAATTATGATTGAATTTGGTATTAAGGCATATATGGTTTGAAATTGCATATTGAGCTTTCCATACTTAATTACTGAAATTTTTGTGAAAATGGTTCTTGATGCATTTAGCCAAGGCTTGCCTGGTTTGTATCTACCAATGTTTTGCTTTAAGTCGGCTTTTAATGATTTAATATATTTTGAAAGGGATTTTAACTAAATGTAGCCACGGTTTAGATATGAAATGTATACATATTATCTTTAAATCATTCTAGCTTTTGGTATTGGTTATAAAAGTATAAACTCTTGTTTTTAAATTAATTGATGGTTACTAAAAGGTGAGCCTTAGGGCTTGATGATGTTTCATAAGATTTGACTGTTAAATGTTACCTTTGGAAAGTTGTTTCAAATTGGATTATGATTATTACTGTAGCCCTTGGTAATGGAACCTTGTAGCGTTGTACATTGAGATTTGTGAAAGGCATGTATAGCTTACTTTAGAGCATTGTTTCTCGAGCATAGGTCTCGAAAATGATTGGCTTGTCCCGTATATCACTTTTGGACAGGTCTTAGTGTCATCTAATCAATGAACTGGAGTAGATTGGTCTATGCATAGGCAGTGTCCCTTTTTGGGAGATTGGTACTGTTAGCTACCTTGACTCATGATTACAGTAGTACAATTGACTGATTGTTTTATATGCATGATTTTAAGTATGAACTAATGAGCATGTTTTCATAGTTTAAAGTTTAAAAAAGCATGTTTTATAAATGACTGTTACTTGTAGTAATGCTTACTGAGTATATCACACATGTTTTTCCTTCCCTCCTCACAAATTGACCCACAGTTTTGCCAGCTACCACATTAGCTTGGACAGCTCCTCACGGATAGATTTTTGTACTGTGGTCTTGTATATGGCCCTACAATGGTTGATAGACACAGACTCCTTTTGGCATAGTGTATTGTGTTATGATGTGTATTTATATATTATTAGTTGTGTATATAGTACTGGGATATGAGTTGTGTCTTGATGGTATTGGTATGATACTACTTTTATATTTTGTTTTGGGATGATGATACGAATATGATTTGTGTGTATATATATATTATATATATATATATATTTATATATATATATATATATATATATATGTTATGCTTGGTGGACTAATGGTATCTTAATGATGGTTTACACAAGGAAATTGATATAGGCCATGATATAAAAATGCTAGATATTTATGGATCAACTAATAAAGAATAGAAATGGGACCTTAGTGATCAAGGTATCGCTTAAAATAAGGTGTGATAACTTGTACAAATATGTAACCTATGGAGTCATTAACAAACGAGTAAGTAAAGTAAAAAGAAAAGAAAAATTTCCCCAAAAATTTTAGGCTTCTATAAGTTAGGAAGTGTCAAGCCAACCATAAACAAAATTTTGAAAGAGCTAATAAAGAATTATTGCAATGAACAATTTGTCACCAAGCATTGAAATCACATCAAATACACTTAATGCTTTCAATTATTCAATGAAAAATCAAAAGAAATTAAAGAGATGTAAACTAATATGTTATAATATTTGGTAGGGATCATTATATCATTTCAAAATCTTAAAGTTGATAATTATTATAAACCACATAAACAAAATGAAAAATACATAATCAATTTATGAATAATGGTGAAAAAAATTATAAGAAATACTGTCTAACCAATCATATATACATATATATATATATATATTATATTACAAGGTATATGCTTACATGTACCTTTTTTTTGATGTGGACTCCTGTATGGATAGTCTAATTTTTTTACATGTAAGCTTTGTAACATTTAACAAATAAGTATTAAATTAATAGTTAAATATGTATTAAACAGTTACCAATTTTATAACACTTACTAAATATTAAATAGTTGACTTAATTTATTGCTTTAAAATTTGATTTTTATATTGAACTTATGTTATGGTGTCATTTAATCATGTATTAAACATAACATATTATATAATATATATATATGATTTCTATATTATATTTAATAATTAAGTAATAAATGTATTACTTTTTGTTATATTTAATACTAAAGGAGTAGAGACAGTTAAATATACAAATTTTTTAATTTTATTTATTATATTTAATATATATTACTTATATTTAGACCTGTTTATGGGCCGGGGTGGGCCAAGCTGGATCTGGGTCAGGCTTAGGCAAAATATTAAGGAATTGAGCATGAACCCAAGTCCTAAAATTTATAATCCTTAAAATTTCTCAATCTATAATTTTAAAAATTATCATAAAATAATTTCTAAAAAAGTATCTAATCCAAAAATATTTAAAAAAATATATAATTTTAATACTATCTATTTAGAAAACAAAATAAAATATTAATTGATATTTATTTATATTATGAAATAAATAATTTTAATTTATTTAAAAAATATTTTTTAACAAAACTGAAAAGTATAAAATTAAGCTATCAATATCATGTCTATTATTTAAATATTTAAAATTATTTTTTTTCTAAATAAATATAATTCATGTATAAAACATCTAAATTTATAAATATATATGTTATATTTATATTTAAATAGATAAAATTAATTCATGCATTGCACAAATTATTGTTCTTTCAGATATAAATATAAATACTTTTATATTATAATTATTCTTTTATGTATAAATATATATATATATATATGTATATAAAATGCATATATATAATAATGATTGTTTATGTCAATAATAAAAATATACCTAAAAATGTTACACTAATGCTTGAAAATTGTTAAAATATACTTTTAATTTCTATTTTAACATTTTGTTGATGTACTTAATAATTTTATTTATAATATGTTTTTATTTTTTTATTCTTCCTAATATTTTTTTTCTGAGTTTTATAATTTTTTAATCAAATATTTAATTTTTTATGATTGAATATCTTGATTATATTATATACATATATATATATATATGCATTTTTATATATACTTTAAACAAATAAATTAAATAATATTATTTTATATATTTATAAATTTAAATAATTAAAATTAATTCGTGCATTGCACAAGTAAAAACTAGTTATCAAATATTTTAAACATTTCAATCCCAAATATATTATAAGTTATGCATGAAGAATATATAATTCATGAGCAAAGTAATACCTAAAACTATGGTTCCAATTTATCTAGATACCAAACAATTATACTAGAGGTGACAAAATTGATATAACTCGAAAAACCTATCCAATCATATCGAAACTAAAATCCAATCGACCTGATTTGATTAAAAAAGCCAACAGCCCGAACTCAAACGAACTTGAAATCGAATTGAACCCAACCTAAATTATTCTAAATTCAAATTGATTCGAAACCATTCTAATTTAAACAAAAATTATTCAAATTCAAAATGATTCAAATTTTCTTAATCTGTTAATCATAACTTTAACTCGAAAAGACCAGAATCCAAAATAATCTGATTTTTTTATTCAAAATGATATAATCCAAAATAATTCAATCGAAAATTGGATCTCAACTGGCTGTTTGACATTTCTAATGGAATTTCCATCCTTATCTTGACAATATAAAAGAATTCTACAGTTAATCAGATTTATGAAAAGCCATAGATTAAACTTTTTAGTAATTTTTGGAATTTTTTTTCATAAGAAACAATATTATATCATTGTTTCATAACAGAACTGAATACTTAATATTTAAAAAGATACATCTTTTTGAATGACATCAATCATAAATTCAGGTTTCTTTTCCATCCAAGCTTGATAGTGTTCCACATGTTAACTGTTGATGCCAAAAAGGTTATTGGGCTTGTTGATGTTGGATCAACTCGTTTCTCATTGGATCAACCTGCAAAATAAGGACCACTGACGTTGTTCCCAGTGGGACTTTCTCCGATGCTTAAGTCAGTCAAGTGTTTAGAGAAAAATATCAAGATTGAAAAAGATAAATGTGTATTTTCATACCTTGTCCCTTCTATCTTCGTGCCTTATATAGGCAATCATGGATGTAACAGATGTTGTGATCGGTTACGCCCAATTATGTAATTAAATGAGAGTTATGGGCAATTATGCCCATTGTGTAGTAAAGTGGGCGGTTATACTCGTTCTGTAATAAAATGGGCGGTTACTCCTTGTGTAATAAAGTGGGGGTTACTCCTTGTGGGCCTCTTGTTACCAAGCTCGGTGAGATGGGCCAATTGGGTCTTCTAATAGTGATACTAACATTATGCCATCTGGCAAATGACGATTACAAAGTGATCGGTATTTACCATAGACTTTTTTACTCCTTTTTTATTCTTGAATTTTGTATCTTCTGTTAAAGGGTTTAACCAATATATTATCAAGGTTGTGTTTGCATATGAGGTCTTAAATTCTAACACATAAGGCAATGAAAATCCAAGATCGTGGGTGAGCAAGTCTCTGAAGACTAGCGTTTAAGAGTGAATGGAAACCCGAGAAACTAGTGTTAAAACGTAACAAGAAATAGGGCTAAGATATGGCGATCAAGCGAATACTGGTGCAAAGACCACGGATGAGTAAAGTGTCAAGAACTGGTACTGGCGTTGAGGCCTAGGCGAATTGTTGCTCTTCATTATGATAAGTAAAGATATATGGCAATCTACTCATTATTATGCAGCCATTGGTGAGAGTGAGCAGATCTTCGGCGACCAGCTACTGATGATGATGGTGTGCTGCTAATCAACCTGTGGTTATTTGTAAAAGACACTTGCAATGAAATTCTGATTATCACATTTCTTGACTTGTCTTCATTGACACTGTGTTTGCCTTGATGTTGTTACTCAGATACTATAGGTATTCAGTGGATCGCCTGAATAGTTAAAGGCTTTCATACTGATCGCTTAACAGGTCCCATACTGGGGATTTGGGAAAATGTTCTGTGAAAACATTAACTATAGTGTTGGATCTCGAATAGAGCAAATGAATTTGATCGCCCAAAAGTGGAGTTGCAATATTATTTTCCCAAACTAGGGACTTAAGCAAATGAATGATCGCCCATTCGTGGGGTCACTTCCAAACTGGGGACTTAAGCAAATTGATAACAAATGCGCCCAAACATGGGGTTACAATTGTATTTCCCGAACTGGGGACTTAAGCAAATGAATAATCGCCCAATCTTGGGGTCACTTCCCAAACTGGGGACTTAAGCAAATTGATAACAAGTGAGCTCAAACGTGGGGTTACAATTGTATTTCTCGAATTGGGGACTTAAGCAAATGAATGATCACCCATTCATGGGGTTACTTCCCAAACTGGGGACTTAAACATAATATTTCTTTAAGTGATGTGCATTCCAAGTTCTTGGGACTCACCGCCATTAAGATGGGAAAGCTTATATGCCCCCTTGCCAAGCACCTTTAGAATTCGATACAGACCTTTCCAATTGGGAGAGAGTTTCTTCCTTTCGCTCGCAGGTTTGCTCGCCTCACAGTTGCGTAGGACCAAGTCATTTATTTTGTAGGTCCTGTGTCAACGCTTCTATTATAGCATTGTACTACCCTTTGTTGTTTAGCTAATGTTCTAACCTTGGCTTCTTCCCTGACTTCTTCCAATAAATCTAAGTTTCACCTAAGCTGTGCTTTATTTTCTTCAGTAATTGTATTGGAAGTCCTTAATGTATGGACCCTAATTTCTACTGGGATTACTACTTTTGTTCCAAAGGCAAGGCAAAAAGGTGATTAACCTGTAGCCGAGTGAACTGTGGTTCGGATTGACCAAAGTATCCCTGGCAATTCTTCTACCCAGGCGTTAGCCGTATCATTTGACTTTTTCTTTAAAGCCGTCAGGATTTTCTTGTTTGTAGATTTCACTTGACCATTAGTTTGGGGATGTGATACTGATCCAGGACAGAGTTTGATATGTAAATTTTCATAGAAGGCTGAGACATTCTTACCCAGCAACTGTGGACCATTGTCAACGACTAGAGTTTAGGGAAGACCAAACCTGCAGATGATGTTCTGCCAGATGAACTTTTCTACTGCCGCTTGGGTTATGGTAGCCATTGCTTCTACCTCAATCCATTTAGTGAAGTATTCAAAGGCAACTATTACGTATCTTTTTCTGGCTTTGGTGATCGGGAAGGGACCCAATATATCCAATCCTCATTGGGTGAACGGCCAAGGTGCTATTACTGTATTAAAGTTCTCAGGCGGTTGCCTATTTACTTGGGTGAATCTTTGGCATGCGTCACATTTCCTCACCATGTCAACAACATCTTTCTTTAATGTTGGCCAGTAAACTCCATATCTCAATGCTTTATGGGCTAGGGCCCTGCCTCCTAGGTGTTGTCCATATATACCTTCATGGATTTTTCTGAGAGCATACTCTGCCTTTCCTAGACCTAAGCACTTCAAGTAGGGTAAAGAAAAGGATTTCCTGTACAGCTCGCCATCGGTTATAGAAAATCTGGAGGCTTTTTTTTTCGAATTTTGGCTTCTTCTACCCGGCTCAAATTAGTTGGACCATTCTCCAAATATTGTAGGATTGGTGATCGCCAATCATTACTCGAAAGCTCAAGAACTTGCTAGGAACTTGATATTCTGGGGGTACGCTAATATTCATCATCACTCCTTCCACTTCAAGACTATCATCTATAACCATTCGAGACAACATGTCCATTCTGGAATTCTCATTTCTGGGTATTTGTAACAGCTGCACAGATTCAAACTGTCTCCAGAGATCGGCAACCATTTTATGATACTGTTGAAAGTGGTATCTTTCACCTTGTATTCTCCAAGAACCTGCTTTGCAACTAACTATGAGTCTGTAAATATCAGCAAATGAAATACCTTTATTTTCTGGCAAGCTCCATTCTTGCTAACAGTGCTTCATATTCAGTAACATTGTTGGTAACTAAGAATCCGAATCGGATACAGTACTAAAATTCTTCTTTCTCTGGTCCGACAAGAATTATCCTAACTTCGGCACTCTCTCTGCTTGATGAACCATCAACATATAGCTCCCGTTGTTGGCTCGCCAAATCACCTTTGCTTGTTCCCTCACTGCTAATCTCTGTACTAGCAGTAGTGAATGTGCATTTTGCCACGAAATCTGCTAAGGCCTAGGCTTTGATTGTCTTCCGAGGTCAGTATTCTACACTGAATTCACTTAGCTCAATACTCCATTTCACCATTCTTTCTGATGAACTTAATTTCTGCAAAACGTCTCTCAAAGGATGATTGGTCATTACAACAATATGGTGACTCTGAAAATAAGGCCTTAGTTTCCAAGCAGCAACTATTACTACGTGACTATTTTCTCAACATGGCTATAATTTGGTTCGCCACCTTTCAAAGTTTTACTAACATAGAACACAGGTAACTAAGTTCTTTCTTTCTCCTTGACTACTACAGCTGCAATAGTTTCTACTGATGCATTTATATAAAGGAAAAGATCTTCCCCGGGCTCCGGATTGGCGAGGAGAGGTGGTGAGCTCAGGTACTGTTTTAACTCTTCAAAAGCCTTACGATAGTCTTCACCCCATCTGAATCTAGCGGTACTTCTAAGAATTTTAAAGAAAGAAAAACATTTTTCAACAGATTTTGAAACAAACCTGCCCAATGCATTTACCCGATCGTTTAGAGTTTGAACCTCTTTTGGCAAGCTCGGGGGTTTCATGTTTAGGATCGTCGAATCTTCTCTGGGTTTGCCTCTATCCCTCTCTCAAAGACCATAAACCCAAGGAATTTCCCATCTTCAACCGCGAATATGCATTTTGTAGGATTCAACTTCATTTTGTATCTTCTTAATGTGGAAAATGCTTTCTCCAAATCCCCCATATGTTGCTTCAAACTTGAGCTTTTTACCAACATGTCATCAACATAGACCTCCATTGATCTCCCAATCTGATCGGCGAACACTTTATTCACCAGCCTTTGATATGTTGCACCTGCGTTCTTTAGTCCAAAGGGTATTACCTTGTAACAATAGATACCGTCCTCCGTGATGAACGCCATTTTCTCCTAATCGTCTGGGTTCATCATTATCTAGTTATAACCCGAGAAGGCATCCATGAAGCTTAGCACCGTATGTCCTGCAGAAGTGTCGACTAATCTGTCAATTACAAGCAGCAGAAAACTATCTTTTGGGCATGCCTTATTTAGGTCAGTGAAATCTACGCACATCTTCCATTTTTCGTTAGCTTTCTTTACCATTACCATGTTGGACAGCCAGTCTGGATAATTTACTTCCATGATGTAGCTCGCCTTTAACAATTTTTGTGTTTCTTCTCGTGCAGCTTCGATCTTGTCAGTTGAGGACTTTCTTTTCTTTTGTCTAAGTGGTTTCACTTTAGGATCTACATTCAGGCTGTGACAAATAACAAAAGGATCTATGCCTAGCATTTCAGCTGCTGACCAAGCGAATATATCGACATTCTTCTGAAGTAACAACTTTAATGATTCCTTCTGTTCTTTGGATAACCTACTTCCAATTCGAGTTGTCCTGTCTTGTTTACCACCGATTTTCACTTCATGAGTTTCTTCTAGAGGTTGGCACTATTCGTGCTCTCCCCTTGGATCAAGTCCTAGTGGCAATGGTTCTTCGTTTTCCTGCTGCTATATTGTAAGAACATCTCCAGAAGTGGACAGCTCTTCTTCGGTAGTTAATTGAATAGAGCGAAGGTGACATCTTCTCGACATGGCTTGATTGGCTTTCACATACCCTATACCAGTCGGTGTTGGGAATTTGATGGTTAAACAACAAACAGCCGTAACCATGCTGGTTCTTTTCATTATAGGTCGCCCGAAAATGGCATTGTAGGCTAATGTCTAGTCTACTACAAGGAAGTTCGCCATAAAATTTAAGGTATGTTCTCCTTGTCCCAATGTTACTGGTAGACTAATTACCCTTTTAACTTTTATTGGTTGGTTAGCAAACCCATAGATTGGCCCTGCTAGCTTCAACTGGTTCTCATCTAGTCCCATCTTTAGAAAGGCACTCCAGGATAATATCTCCACAGCACTTCCATCATCTACTAGGATTCTTTTTACTTGGTAATTTCCAATCACAACTGAAATCACAATTAGGTCATTGCCATTATCAAGCAAGATGTCCACATCCTCCTTTGAAAAGTTAATGTGCCAACTGCATTCAGATCTAGGCTTCTTTGGCAGCACATCAATCGACATGACACTCCTCAAATGGGCTCTTCTCTTGTTTTCGGAGGTCGCCCAATCCTCTTTAGTCCCAACTATTGTAGTTATTACACCTGTAATTGGGCGTTTACCAGCTGCCTTGTCTTCATCCCGCCAATTGTTCCCCCGATCATTGAAATAAGTTCTCAAATGTCTTTTCCTAATTAGGAATTCTATCTCATCTTTCAACTTTTTGGAATACTCAGTAATGTGCCCATGGTCCCTATGAAAGGCACAATACTTTGATCTATCAACATTTGGATTGGGTCGCCTGACATATGGCTCATTTGCAATCGCATTCAAGATTGCTTTTTTAGTTGTTGTTGTCACGTCCCGTGATCACATTTTTTACCTTATTGTACACAACTTATCTGGTTGGGCTGTCTGTGATACTTCACTTGTACTAACTGTTAAACAATTTTGCATAATATTGTTTATATTATACGCATCCCCTATCGTGTTTAATCAGATAAGTAGTACTGTAGACATGTCTAAATACAGAGAATAAATGATCATACCTCAAATAATTCAGTCGGTCTGTCACATTGTCCTTTGTGTACAGCCGTGATCCACAATAAACTGATCTCACAATCATCAAAACCTGAAATGTTTAAAATTAAGGGGTGAGCAAAACCACGGCTCAGTAAGGGAATTATATGCCTCACTTGATACTCAGCTTCCTATATGCTGAAAATCTTTTTCATTTTTCCTATGGGCTCTAGGCTCGCATGTAGGAAGGATACTACAGTCGGCTAGGGATCTGGATGGAGTAAGGTAGGTATTTTAGAATACCATACTCGTTCCGGAACCTAGAAGCAACTGTAGAGAGAAATTTTCATTTCATTTTGAATTAATAAATCCTTTTCTTTTTCATTCCATAACCTTTTCATATTCTTTTCAAAATAATGCTTTTATGAAATAAAGCATTTAAATAAAATAATTAATATTCGTATTCCTTGAAAAGAATATTAGTTAAATCATCATCTTATTTCTTTAAAACTCATTTCATGTTTTACTGTACTCTCTTAATTAGTACAGTACTTTAAATAGAAAAATAAGCTATTAAAATCTATTCCATTTATCAAATTAGCAAAGCAGTAAGCACTTCGATAGATTGGTCACTATACACGTTGATAAAGCGGTTACTATATAAGTTAATAAATCAATCCATTCACAAAACGAAAATCCATAAACTTTAAGCATATAGCTTAACTCATTGAAAACAGTTCCAATATAACCGAATTACTTAATCACTTTAGGCGTAAGCCCCAATTCACCGATTCAGTTACAACATCCATCCTAACTAGCAATGGAGTTAAGTGTCATATTGAGGAACTCGTGTAGCACGTAGGTCCTTCGAGATTCTAGAGGTGGCTCCCACGGTCCAACTGGTATCCGTGTAGCACGTAGGTCCCTTGGGATTATAGAGGTGGCTCCCATCGTACAGCAATCGAGTATTCACTCGGTTTGGCCTTTAGGACACAGACTTCTTACTAACACATCGGAACTCGTGTAGTACTTAGTTCTCAAAGGATTCTAGAGGTGGCTCCCCACAGTTCACAAAGAATCTATGTAGCACTTAGGTCCCTTGAGTCTTCTAGAGGTGGCTCACACGGTACAGAAACTTATTACTAACACATCGGAACTCGTGTAGCACTTAGTGCTCAAAGGATTCTAGAGGTGGCTCCCCATAGTTCACTAAGAATCTATGTAGCACTTAGGTCCCTTGAGTCTTCTAGAGGTGGCTCACACGGTACAGAAATCGAGTCTTCACTCGGTTGGCCTTTAGGACACAGACTTCTTACTAACACATCGGAACTCGTGTAGCACTTAGTTCTCAAAGGATTCTAGAGGTGGCTCCCCATAGTTCACAAAGAATCTATGTAGCACTTAGGTCCCTTGAGTCTTCTAGAGGTGGCTCACACGGTACAGAAACTTCTTACTAACACATCGGAACTTGTGTAGCACTTAGTTCTCAAAGGATTCTAGAGGTGGCTCCCCATAGTTCACAAAGAATCTATGTAGCACTTAGGTCCCTTGAGTCTTCTAGAGGTGGCTCACACAGTACAAAGATTGATTCTTTACTCGGGTTGGCCTTTATGACATATATACCTTCCATTATCTTATCAGAACTCATGTAGTATTTATAATCTAATATTCCATTTAAGACCATAGTAAGAATATTAGATTTATCGAACTCATGTAGTACTTATAATCTAATATTCCATTTAAAACCATAGTAAGAATATTAGATTTATCATTTCTTCCTTTTTGAAAACATATTACATGTTCGTATCACATGTCTTATGAAAATCATCTCACAGTACTATAATCAGTACCGAAATGAGCATTTTGTAAAAATGCTATAAATCAATTGATTTTCTTCTCATATCATATAAAACATGTTCTTTTCACATGTCACGCAATCATATATCACATTTTTCGTTTGACATATTCCATATCATGTAAAACACTTTCCTTTTTAACATATCACCTATCATTTATGGAGTCTAAGATAGACATCAATCTTATCATACTATAAACCCCGGAGCGTAAAGAAATAAACCGATCAAATCTATGACCATAATCTATATTGTCCTCGGTGGATCACAGATCAGGTGTCGACCGGGACTAAACATATCACATATCATGCATCAGCAAGATAGGAATGCCAACCAATCTCAAAACCGTAGTTTTCATCATAAAATAAACCTTTATGGAATTTATATAAATATATAATTCCATAATTTAAAACCATAAGAGTTAAAATCCTTTAGTGAATATTTATAAAAATATTCATAAAAATATTCACTGTATTTCACTTCATCTTTCACCTCGTATTACGTGTAATTTATCTATTTCGAGAATTTTCGGTGGTTTCATTATCACCATTCTCGAATACATGAATATTTTAAAATTCCATCTCATTATATTCATGTTTTATGAAATTTAGTAATTTCATCATGTTTCGTGATTTAATATCTATTTTCAAAAATAAAATCATTTAATATGATTTTATAAAGTTTTTCTAAAATTTTCGGCAGCATAACGGCTGCCGATTTACTAACCTCCTGCACAGAAAATACAGTTTTAAATTTCCAGCCAGTACTTCAACCCGAAATTTTCAGCCAATCATGCATCATAATAATTTTCATAAAATATTTGCATAAAATATTTCAAATTAAAATATGCAGACTGAATATCCTTACAGTGCTGCACATGCATCCCTTACCTTTTTTCGGGTCGGCGACTTCCTCTTATCGATCGTGCCCGCACTCCATCTCTCTCGATTTCCTTATCCCTATCGCTGAAAATAATTTCTGGAAATAAAAATTCTAAATTTTAAGAATTTTTCCATAATTTGTTACATTTTTCTGAAATTTAATTTTCGAGAATTTCTTACCGAATTTTCGTAATTTTCGAGTTGTCGAATTTCCGGAAATCTGCGAATTCCCGAAATTCTCCTTTTTCCTCTTTTCTTTTTCTTTCTTTCTTTTTCTTTTTCTTTTTCCTTTTTCCCATTTCTGGCCGGACCGATTTAGTGCCTCCTCCGGCCGGTTCGACCGCCGGCGATCCTCCTTTCTGTCGATTCGCACCTCCCACAACTTGTCGGAGTTGCGGAGACGCCGGATCTGGTCTCCGTTTCTCCCTGTCACAGGCTACGGTGTCGGATCTGGGTCCGTGGGTTTCGATCCCTTTCCTTCCTCTCTTCTCCTTCCTCCGCCGGATTCTCCTTCATCGGTGGCTCCTCTCACCTTCGTCGAGCTTCGTCGGTGTCGGGAGTGGCGGTGGCGGTGCCCGGATCGGCCGGCATCGCCGATCTCCCTTCTCCTTTCTCTTCGGTTCTCCTCCGCTTCAATTTTCCATTTCTGCTTCTATTTCTGTTCCGTTGCCAGCTGTTTCTTCCTTTCACGTCGCCGGTGCCGCCTCTTTCTCCCTCGCCGGCGATGGCAACTTCGCCACCGTCGGCTCTGGCTGGAAGGGATCGGGCTCTGTCCCGATCCTTCCTTTCCTTTTCTGTTTTGTTTTCCTTTTTTTCTTGGTTTATTTTCTATTTTTAGTATATAACATACTATATACTTTACACTATATAATATATTTTATACATATAATATATACTATATATTATACATATATTGTTTCATATATAATTTAATACAATATACATTATATATAAATTATATATATTGCATATTACAAAACATATATCTAGTATATATATATATGTATATTTATATACTTTAAAGTAAATAACATTTATATATACAAATTATATAAATGTTATAATTCAACATATATACATATAAACTTTAATATAAGATCACATTTACCTTTCTTCTATATGTATTTATATAATTATATATACACATAAAATATTATGTTTATATACATATGTATTATTTAAATTTATGAAATAGTATATATTTTCATATATATACCAACGTATATTAAAATATACTATATAGTATTTTAAATACATACGAATTTGTATAAAATACATTTGTAAAATTTGTAATTATATAAACATACTTTATTTTCATTTCTCATTTTCCTTATTTAATTTGGATTTTAATTTATCCCAATTAATTTTTCCTCCCTCTATTATTTTTATCTTCACTTCCAATTTAATTTTCTTTATACGAATCTCCCAATTCTTTCACTTCCTCAATTCTCGGGATTTTCACCAATATCCCGTTCTCGCAAATTTTATTTATTCCTTTTGATTTATTTTCTCCAATATTTATTTTCAATATTTATAATTTCCAATAAATGAAAAATTTACGGTTATCACATCCTCCCCACCTTAAGAAATTCGGTCCTTCGAATTTAACTTAAGTCCAAAAGAGGGTATATGTCGTATACTTACAGCTTCTGACCTCTAGTTCATCCTCCAAGTAATACTACCAGTACACTTTTCAACATCATAGTACTTTAGACCACTACATGCTGTCTTTCATTATATATGTCTATGCTCATGTAATTTCATTTTCTCAAATCGAGAGTTATTCACTTTTACTCTTTTCATATAAGAGCCATACATAATATTTTTAATATTACAGCTGATCTATGCTGTTCATCATCCATTCTTCTCACTTAGTGCCGAGTCGACATAATTTGGTACTATCATGTACTCATGTCAATCAATTATATGTAAGTGTCCCAGTAGCTTTCACATCTCATGCACACGCTCTCTCAATATCATGAAGCGTTTACATCTCACGCTCATATATATATCAGTATGGAGCGGTGCTATCAATACACTTGGGATCTCAAGGCCTTTTGCTATCTCTCATTAGCATATGGCAACTCAGAGACTCCCATCACATGTAAGGCTCACTGGAACTGTACATGCACATTCACACCGTTTAACACTTATACTTCGACTAATGCACTAGAGAATTTAGAAGTCTGATAGTGGAAAGTGATTCTATTTAGATCATCAGTCTTTCATCACTTCCATATCATCATTTCTCTTTTGGACTCTTTATTGTCCACAATATTCATTTTCACACTTATTCCATCAATGCTGCATCTCATTGCAAATTTTACTGTTAATCATCTCTTACAGTAATAAATCATGAGACACTCATTTTCTCTCCATGTCTCTTTTCATGTAGTATGGTCATTACATCTCTTATTCATAATTTAGATTCTCCAATTGAATCCTCCAATCATCCATTTAGTCATCACATTATCTATACAGTTCCACCATTTCTATCATGACGAGGTGGTTATATGTACAAACATTTCCTATTTATATACTAGCAGTAAACATATCATTTATCTTACTCCTTTGAGTATCATTAATTGTGCTTATCGAAGTTGGCTTGATTTTACATCTTGCCACAGTTATGTGATAACCAACACAAATCACCCTCAGTCTTACCTTCGGGAACTGTTTCATATTGATGTTCTCTTCTCATCATGCAATTTATTTCTTTATTCCTCTTTCATTTTCGTTTTCATATTTCCACTTTTATCTCTTCATATATATATATATATACATATATATATTTTTAATTGGTATGGTACTATACTGCTAAGATCTTTTAAAATACTGCATACCATCTTTTTCTTTACACTTATCCATCTACCGACTTTAATTTCTTTAATTAGATCTCCTTTATAGAGCAGCTAGTCTCATCACTCTTTTATAGGCTGGCAATAGTATTTAGCTAGACTCATTACTTTCGTATCTCAATCATTATCTTTATATCATAGACAGGTTCACTGTCATCCTGTCTTCTCAAGATTATATATCTCAAAAGGAGATACTGTCTAGCCAAATTTCTTAGTTGCTAATCTTAGCACAATTCCACAGCCTTTAAGAGTTTAAGGATCATATCACAATGCTACTCATGTTCCATTTATACTTTAGACTCTATCAGTATTTCATCAATTTACTCATGTAAGGATGCCTCATTCTTTAGGCTTATATACTTTACAAGGCAACTCATTACCCTTGTAACTTCAATAGGAACTCATAAAATTCACTCCGAGTTCAAATCATCATCTTATGGACACCAATCTTCAATCTTTCATCTAAGGACTCTTTATACTGAGGCTAGTCTTATTAACTCCTCACACATCCCTAATCAGCTCAATAAAGCGTCTATTTTCATGTAGATGAATACTTGTTCTTCACCAGAACTTTATTAATGATAGGAAATCAATACATCCTTTTTAATTCATCTACAACTCAATATCATTTGTATTTCTCTCATTTACACTTATACAGATAATTTCATTATTCTCAATTTTTTTTCTGTATTTTTGTCATCCAGACCTTTACACGTGAATTTCATTATTCACACATTTTTTTTGTTAAGCTTTTCAGATTCTTTTTATATCCTCGGATATAAGCTTAGAATTTAACTTCATATTCAAAATCGAGTCAATGTTATCTTAATTCCTCTAATTTATATAACTCTGGAAGTTCTATCGGAAATCAAATCTGATACTTTCTTTAATCATACATTTCTTATCATCTTGTGACCATTGTTCTTCAACTTTTCATCTGATGACGCCTTTTACAAAGATTGCTCTTATAAGCTCCTTATACATCTCTGATTAAATCTTATTTAAGGCATCACTTCCATATAGATATTTATTTGTTCTTCATAAGAACTTTAGTGTATAATAAAAATTTTAATACATCATTTAATTCATCCTCAAATCATATCATTTGTATTTCCATCCTTTACATCGATACATTTGAATTTCATCATCCACAATCGAGTCAACATTAACCTGATTTCTCAATCTATGTTACTCTGGAATTTATCGGGATTCTCATCCAATAGTTTCTTTAACTGCACTTCTCTTATCATTTTGGACCTTCATCTTTGTGTCCCATCATTTCACAATGTATTCTCAAGGCAGAGACATTCAATATTCAAATCATTTTGATACATACTCTACCTTGATTTCATTATCTAGTCATACTTTACAGCGTTACGAATCTCATTCTGGTAAGCTGTATCAAGTACAATGTTTCTCAACACACTTTACAGCTACCCATTTCGATTTAGTTATTCACTTTAAAACCATTTCCATTTACTGAATTCAGGCTTAATTCCATTGAGTATATTATCCACGAGGTTCGAACCTTGGCACCCTTACGTACCTAGTTCCTTACACTCGTGTTATCACTAAGCTTCTTGTAAGAGTCCCGCCCATTCGAATTGACCGTCGGCGAGCATCCCCTAAGCAATCCTTTCACCCCAGGTTTACCCTTACTAGTGAGTCGGTGATAATATTGTTCGCCTGTATCTCACAACACATGATCCACTATGGGTCGCCCATCATTGGGTCCCCCATTACAGTTCTGTCTCAAGGGTCCTGAAGAACTTAGGTTAGCTGTGATCTTCTTTTTATCACTTCACTGTTCTTATTATTATTCTCTAATTCACAGTACTCCACACAGTACCTCATTCTGTAGCACATATTTCAAGATATGTCGGTTCTATATAAGATTATCTATTTGATACCTCAAAGTAGTAAAAATGTATAGAACCATAAGTAACCACACCAGTATGTATTTCATTATCTGTACTATTCACCTCATCAGTCAATTCCTATAATCATTTCACTTTTCATAGTATTTAACGATTCCGTTCAATACACTCTTAATTTTTCGACCCTTACAGTCAATAATCAGGCCAAACATCTGATGACATTCCACTACACTCTTTGGATCGCATCACATAAGGCCCCGGCCCGTCTGCCATCCGCCTGTACACATCTATACTGTCCGCTCTAGGTTCTAGAGGTGGCCCTCGTCACACAGACGTGGCACTTAGCCCCTCACGGATTTCTTTCGCATCTGTAATCTAAGTGTTAGTGGAATCAGTAATAGGGATCGTTAGATTCATATGACATCTTCTATGCCATTAATAATTCCATTACTATCAATGGATTTCAATTCAGCTCGATTTTAACACTATTCCGAACATCGCCAAATATAGGGGCATTTTCGTCATTTCGACATTTATTTCTATCTCCTCAATATACATTTAAATCAATGAACTGATCATCTATATGTTGATAGTATCCTTTCTGATGCTTATAACAGCAATTTAGATCTCATTCGATTTCGACAGAGAAGTTCACTAAAATCCATAATTGGATTATTTTGCTTGTAATTCAGCTTTATATCATTAATTTCTTGGTCAAATCAATCAATTCCAACCTCTGTTGGTTTATTTTAACTCCTTGTAAAATTTCAGAGTCAGGGGTATTTTGGTCATTTTTTGCCAAAAAAGTTCTCTCTCTTCAAATTACCCTCAATTGGTGATCTTAAAGTCTATTTAATGATGATATTTCATCCCCCTCCTTTATACCATCACTTTCAAGTCTCAATTCGGTTCGGATAGAAAAGTACTAGTGGGGCCCTCACCAAGTCCATTTCTATTCCTTACCGAACCGACCTTCATTTAGATCATAAGATCACTATTTCAGATAACATTCCCAAGCCATTTTCCCTTTTTAGCATTCCTTATTCCAAAATTGCCCACTCCCTTCTAAACACTTAATTCAATTTGCAATCATTTATTTTCTCTATGTATTCAGACTACACAGTATTACAGGGGATGTTTAACTCTTTTCCTTCCAAAAGTATCCAGAGACATCAGGCCAACCATTGCTCTGATACCATTAAATCTGTCACATCCTGTGACCACATTTTTCACCCTATTGTACACAACTTAACCGGTTGGGCTATCTGTGATACTTCACTTGTACTAACTGTTAAACAATTTTACATAATATTGTTTATATTATACGCATCCCCTATCGTATTTAATCAGATAAGTAGTACTGTATACCTCAAATAATTCAGTCGGTCTGTCACATTGTCCTTTGTGTACAGCCGTGATCGACAATAAACTGATCTCACAATCATCAAAACCTGAAATGTTTAAAATTAAGGGGTGAGCAAAACCACGGCTCAGTAAGGGAATTATATGCCTCACTTGATACTCAGCTTCCTATATGCTGAAAATCTTTTTCATTTTTCCTATGGGCTTTAGGCTCGCATGTAGGAAGGATACTACAGTCGGCTAAGGATCCGGATGGAGTAAGGTAGGTATTTTAGAATACCATACTTGTTCCAAAACCTAGAAGCAACTGTAAGGAGAAATTTCAATTCGTTTTGAATTAATAAATCATTTTCTTTTTCATTCCATAACCTTTTTATATTCTTTTCAAAATAATGCTTTTATGAAATAAAGCATTTAAATAAAATAATTAATATTCGTATATTCCTTGAAAAGAATATTAGTTAAATCATCATCTTATTTCTTTAAAACTCATTTCATGTTTTACTATACTCTCTTAATTAGTACAGTACTTTAAATAGCAAAATAAGCTATTAAAATCTATTCCATTTATCAAATTAGCAGAGCAGTAAGCACTTCGATAGATTGTTCACTATACACGTTGATAAAGCGGTTACTATATAAGTTAATAAATCAATCCATTCACAAAACGAAAATCCATAAACTTTAAGCGTATAGCTTAACTCATTGAAAACAGTTCCAATTTAACCGAATTACTTAATCACTTTAGGCGTAAGCCCCAATTCATTGATTCAGTTACGACATCCATCCTAACTAGCAATGGAGTTAAGTGTCATATCGAGGAACTCGTGTAGCACATAGGTCCTTCGGGATTCTAGAGGTGGCTCCCACAGTCCAACTGGTATCCGTGTAGCACGTAGGTCCCTTGGGATTCTAGAGGTGGCTCCCACGGTACAGAAATCGAGTCTTCACTCGGTTTGGCCTTTAGGACACAGACTTCTTACTAACACATCGAAACTCGTGTAGCACTTAGTTCTCAAAGGATTCTAGAGGTGGCTCCCCATAGTTCACAAAGAATCTATGTAGCACTTAGGTCCCTTGAGTCTTCTAGAGGTGGCTCACACGGTACAGAAACTTCTTACTAACACATCGGAACTCGTGTAGCACTTAGTGCTCAAAGGATTCTAGAGGTGGCTCCCCATAGTTCACTAAGAATCTATGCAGCACTTAGGTCCCTTGAGTCTTCTAGAGGTGGCTCACACGGTACAGAAATCGATTCTTCACTCGGTTTGGCCTTTAGGACACAGACTTCTTACTAACACATCGGAACTCGTGTAGCACTTAGTTCTCAAAGGATTCTAGAGGTGGCTTCCCATAGTTCACAACGAATCTATGTAGCACTTAGGTCCCTTGAGTCTTCTAGAGGTGGCTCACACGGTACAGAAACTTCTTACTAACACATCGGAACTCGTGTAGCACTTAGTGCTCAAAGGATTCTAGAGGTGGCTCCCCATAGTTCACTAAGAATCTATGTAGTACTTAGGTCCCTTGAGTCTTCTAGAGGTGGCTCACACGGTACAAAGATTGAGTCTTTACTCGGGTTGGCCTTTATGCCATATATACCTTCCACTATCTTATCAGAACTCATGTAGTACTTATAATCTAATATTCCATTTAAGACCATAGTAAGAATATTAGATTTATCATTTCTTCCTTTTTGAAAACATATTACATGTTCGTATCACATGTCTTATGAAAATCATCTCACAGTACTATAATCAGTACCGAAATGAGCATTTTGTAAAAATGCTATAAATCAATTGATTTTCTTCTTATATCATATAAAACATGTTCTTTTCACATATCACGCAATCATATATCACATATTCCGTTTGACATATTCCATATCATGTTAAACACTTTCCTTTTTAACATACCACCTATCATTTATGGAGTCTAAGATAGACATCAATCTTATCATACTATAAACCCCGGAGTGTAAAGGAATAAACTGGTCAAATCTATGACCATAATCTATATTGTCCTCGGTGGATCACGGATCAGGTGTCAACCGGGACTAAACATATCACATATCATGCATCAGCATGATAGGAATGCCAACCAATCTCAAAACCGTAGTTTTCATCATAAAATAAACCTTTATGGAATTTATATAAATATATAATTCCATAATTTAAAACCATAAGGGTTAAAATCCTTTAGTGAATATTTATAAAAATATTCATAAAAATATTCACTGTATTTCACTTCATCTTTTACCTCGTATTACGTGTAATTTATCTATTCTGAGAATTTTCGGTGGTTTCATTATCACCATTCTCGAATACATGAATATTTTAAAATTCCATCTCATTATATTTATGTTTTATGAAATTTAGTAATTTCCTCATGTTTCGTGATTTAATATCGATTTTCGGAAATAAAATCATTTAATTTGATTTTATAAAAGTTTTTCTAAAATTTCTGGCAGCATAACGGCTGCCGATTTACTAACCTCCTGCACAGAAAATACAGTTTTAAATTTCCAGCCAGTACTTCAACCCAAAATTTTCAGCCAATCATGCATCATAATAATTTTCATAAAATATTTGCATAAAATATTTCAAATTAAAATATGCAGACTGAATATCCTTACAGTGCTGCACATGCATCCATTACCTTTTTTCGAGTCGGCGACTTCCTCTTATCAATCGTGCCCGCACTCCATCTCTCTCGATTTCCTTATTCCGATAGCTGAAAATAATTTCTGGAAATAAAAATTCTAAATTTTAAGAATTTTTCGATAATTTATTACATTTTTCTGAAATTTAATTTCCGAGAATTTCTTACCGAATTTTCGTAATTTTCGAGTTATCGAATTTTCGGAAATCTCCGAATTCCCGAAATTCTCCTTTTTCCTCCTTTCTTTTTCTTTCTTTCTTTTTCTTTTCTTTCTCTTTCTTTTCTTTTTCTTTTTCTTTTTCCTTTTTCCCATTTCTGGCCTGGCCGGACCGGTTCAGTGCCTCCTTCGGCCGGTTCAACCAGTTCGACCGCCGGCGATCCTCCTTTCCGTCGGTTCGCATCTCTCACAGCTTGCCGGAGTTGCGGAGATGCCAGATCTGGTCTCCATTTCTCCCCATCACCGGCTACGGCGCCGTATCTAGGTCCGTGGGTTTCTATCCCTTTCCTTCCTCTCTTCTCCTTCCTCCGCCGGATTCTCCTTCGCCGGTGGCTCCTCTCACCTTCGTCGAGCTTCGTCGGTGTCGGGAGTGGTGGTGGCGGTGCCCGGATCGGCCGGCACCGCCGATCTGCCTTCTCCTTTCTCTTCGGTTCTCCTCCGCTTCAGTTTTCCATTTCTGCTTCTATTTCTGTTCCGTTGCCGGCTGTTTCTTCCTTTCACGTCGCCGATGCCGCCTCTTTCTCCCTCGCCGGCGATGGCAACTCCGCCACCGTCGACTCTGGCTGGAAGGGATCGGGCTCTGTCCCGATCCTTCCTTTCCTTTTCTGTTTTGTTTTCCTTTTTTCTTGGTTTATTTTCTATTTTTAGTATATAACATACTATATACTTTACACTATATAATATATTTTATACATATAATATATACTATATATTATTTCATATATAATTTAATACAATATACATTATATATAAATTATATATATTGCATATTACAAAACATATATCTAGTATATATATATATATATGTATATTTATATACTTTAAAGTAAATAACATTTACATATACAAATTATATAAATGTTATAATTCAAAATATATACATATAAACTTTAGTATAAGATCACATTTACCTTTCTTCTATATGTATTTATATAATTATATATACACATAAAATATTATGTTTATATGCATATGTATTATTTAAATTTATGAAATAGTATATATTTCCATATATATACCAACGTATATTAAAATATACTATATAGTATTTTAAATTCATACGTATTTGTATAAAAAACATTTGTAAAATTTGTAATTATATAAACATACTTTATTTTCATTTCTCATTTTCCTTATTTAATTTGGATTTTAATTTATCCCAATTAATTTTTCCTCCCTCTATTATTTTTATCTTCATTTCCAATTTAATTTTCTTTATACGAATCTCCCAATTCTTTCACTTCTCAATTCTCGGAATTTTCACCAATATCCCGTTGTCGCAAATTTTATTTATTCCCTTTGATTTATTTTCTCCAATATTTATTTTCAATATTTATAATTTCCAATAAATGGAAAATTTACGGTTATTACAGTTGTTAGAGGAGTGTAGGATTGGAACCTTTTCTGAGGCGATTTTTCTCTGACCTCCGATTTATTGTTCATTCTTCCTGCTCGCCTAAATTCTAGCTGATTGTTCTTCCTTTCTGGTTTTACATGGGCTCTTTCCAAGTTCCTTTCCCTGATCTCTTCTACTTCAGCCAACATATTGGCTCTTTGTAACACCTTGTGTAAGGCCACCAACTGCTCGTCACATAATGAATAATGGATGTGGTCGTTAAGCACCCCTGCTATGAAAGCCTAAACTGCAAAGCTGTCGTTAGGATCCTTGACATCAATATAAGTGGCAGTAAACCTATGGATGTAATCCCTCAGCTTCTCTTTGGTGCACTGAACAACTGACATGAGACTCGCCGAAGTTCTTCTTCGTTTCTTATTGGCCAAGAAGTGTTCGACGAACAACTTGCTAAGCTGATTAAAACTAGTAATTGATTTGGTCGGTAAAGAATAAAACCAGGATCTAGCTGATCCTTTGAGTGTAGTTGGGAAAGTCTTGCATTTTACTGCATCAGTGGTTCCATAGAAGTCTAAGGTTGCCTTAAAGCATAATATGATCTTGAGGATCGCCCGTGCCATCATATTTTTCTTTTAGGATCCTGAAGTTGTTGGGGACCACTTCTTTTTCAATTTTTTCAACTAGGGGACTGTCGGTTCGCCTAACACAGTGGACAATCTCCTGTTTTCCCCTCTTCAGCTCCTTCAACTCTTCGAACATGGCGTCAAGCCTTTCGTGGATAGTCTGCTCCAAACGATTTGGGGCCACTCTGGTCCTTTTGGTAGGTACTATTGAGGAATTAATACTTCTTTCTTCCCCTTCTCTTTTTCTCCCAGAACCTCCGTGGTTGATAATAGGATCAGGCTGATGGTGTAAATTTGTGTTTGGTTGTGGGAGTTGGGTATAAGTGAAGGTCGAGCAGTCTCTTGTGTATGTTGGCGATTGTTTTGATTGGTTATCTCGAGTTAGTCGGTCAGGGTTTTAATGATTTGAGCATAGTACTCTAATTTGGCGTTCAGAGCTTGGTTTTGGGCGAGCAGTTGATTATACTGGTCGGTAGTTATCATTTGGAATAAAGGTGGTACGTGAGATGTTCCTATTGCAAATTGGGGGAATGAAACTGCAGCGGGAGGCAAGGTGGTGTTTTATGGTAGTGTGGTGATGGCTACTGCTTCAGTGAATGGGTTGTGGGCGTTGTTTGCTACGATTTCAGATACCGGTAGAAAGTTTGTTGTTACCGTTGGTTGGAATGGTGGTTAAGAGGATTGAATATTTTCAGGATTGGATGTTTGAGAACTAGACATGGCTTCTTCTTCTTTCCCATAGATGGCGCCAAAATGTTGATGCCAAAAAAGTCACTGGGCTTGTCGATGTTGGATCAACTCGTTCCTTCTTGGATCAACCTGCAAAATAAGACCACTGGGGTTGTTCCCAGTGGGACTTTCTCTGATGCTTAAGTCAGTCAAGTGTTTAGAGAAAAATATCAAGATTGAAAGAGATAAATGTGTATTTTCATACCTTATCCCTTCTGTCTTCATGCCTTATATAGGCAATCATGGATGTAACAAATGCTGTGATCGATTACGCCCAATTATGTAATTAAATGGGAGTTATGGACAATTATGCCCGTTGTGTAATAAAGTGGGCGGTTATATCCATTGTGTAATAAAGTGGGCGGTTACTCCTTGTGGGCCTCTTGTTACCAAGCTCAATGAGATGGGCCTATTGGGTCTTCTGATAGTGTACTAACATTAAGCATATTTTGCTAGCTCATGAACAGCACTATTCCCTTTTCGTCGAACATGTTGTATTTTGATATGTCTGAAACCTTTAGTTAATCTATTAATATTTTCAATCACTAATCCATCACTTTGAGTGATCTTTTTATCTTTGCACTACTGTCACCACTAGTAAAGAATCACCTTCGGTCGCTATATCTCTTAAGCCATTATCTTGTGCAAAAAATAAGAGCTAAATACATAGCTAAGCATTCTGCCATAAATGGCTCAACTAGAAAATATTTCTTTGATACTCTATTCATGATGAAATATTGCAACATCAAAATTCACCTTAGTCTTTTTTTAAGTCGAAATCCCTTAGTATTCGAAAGCTACTTTGGGTCCCAATTAATCCGGAGTCGAACTGCAATCGAATCCGATACGAGAGAGTTCTCCCAATGCTATTTTCTTCATTCACAATGCTTGAACTTGAGACCTTTCTTAAGGGGTACCGAGCTCTTTCCACTTGGCCCAACAAACAAAAAAAAAAAAGAAAGTTCACCTTAGTAAATGTACCCTTGGATGGCATCCATGCCACTCTTTCTAATCTCATTGTCACTTGGATTCCATATGCAGCAAACCTCATCCATCCATCTTCTCGATCTGTCATTTTGTTGCATTCAAAATAAGCCCAGTAACCAAACTTGACTGCAAAAAGTCTAGAGTGATTAAAATGCCAGACTAACAAATCGGTTGATGTAGTATTTGCCAGAAGTATTTTTAGAATTTCAGCAACATCTCTTGGATCAAAGATTGATTCTATCAACTTTTTGTTCCATTTTCCTTCTTCATGATTAATTAAAGAGCTTACTATTAGGTCATCTACAATAACTCCAAATTTGGAAAAGACCAAAACGTCCAAATCTTTCATATATAGTGATGTAACGACCCGTTACCATATTTTTCACCTTAATTTTACACCATTTATTCGGTTGGGCTGTCTGCGATACTTCACTTGCACTTAATGTTAAATATATTTAATATAACATTGTTAATATAATACACATCCCCTATCTTATTTACAAAAAATGTAGTACTCTATACATGTCTAAATACAGAAAATAAATGATCGTACCTCATATATCTTAGTCGGTCTGTCACATTGTCTACTATGTGCAGCCGTAATCCACAAATATTGGATCTTACCATCATCAAAACCTGAAATGTTAAAATTGGAGAGTGAGCAAACCACGGCTCAGTAAGAGAGTTATATGCTACACTTGATATTCAGCTATCTATATGCTGAAAATAATTTTTTTCTTTTTCATTAAAATCTTCCTAGCTGGCTCTAGGCTCACATGTAGGAAGGATACTATAGTTGGCTAGGGATCCAGATAAAGTAAGGCAGGTATTTTGAAATACCTGGCTTGTTCCGGAACCTAGAAGCAACTGTAGAGAATACTAAATCGATTGTTTTCAAAACGATATAATTTTTGTTTTTTCACAAAGTAAACCACTTATCTCTTTTCACTTCAATATACTTTAAAACACGTGACAGTTCAGTAATAAAACTAGTGGTTTACTTCTTTTCTCTTCAGTACAGTAAAAACAGTACAGTACAGTGATTTGTAAATATCCAATCATTGGATAATTACTTCTTCGATTATTCTTATCTTAGAAATAATTCTTATGTTATTCTTTTAGAATAAACATTTATTTCTCTTTCAAATCAGTAACCGTATCGTATATCAGTAAAACAGTATATTCAGTAAAAACAGTAATTCGATACAGTTCAATCAGTAGACAGTAAATAATAGCTACCAGTTCAGAAAACAGTATAAGGTAGCTTTCGATTCAGTAAACAGTAAATGGTAGCTTTCAGTTCAATAAAACAATAATCAATGGCTACCATTTCAGTAAACAGTACAGTTCAGTAACACAGTATTTTGGTACGGTCTTTCATCAGTAACAGTAAACAGTAAACAGTAGTTCAATACAGTAAACAGTACAGTAAATAGGATTTCATAAATCCTTTCAGTAAACAATAAACAGTAAGTAGTAAGTAATAAGTGAGACTAGGCAACACCCTACAAGTAAATCATGCTATCTCGTCCACTAGGGACACAGTAATAGTAATGAGATCTATGGCCATGATCTATAATATGTCCTCGGTGTACGCTTACTAGGCGACAATCTGGGACGCTGATGACTAGCTGGTCAATCAGCCACGTGACAGTAACAGTATATTTGATGCATGAAGCTCGGAGCCTAAGTCTCAAAACAGTATAAGTCGTACCATAGCCTTTATGGATTTTAAATACAGGAAATCGAAATATTTCACAAATATCCATAAGGCTCACATGTAATAAATCATCACCTTTATGAAATAATTAAATTAAAATAACATTTCTCAAAATATTTCATAACGGTATAAATCATATTTTCCATACGGTGAAAACAATTTATAAATCATTACTGAAAATATAGAATGGCAAAATTGTCCTTTTTTCACCGTAAAACACATATGCACGCTTTTTCGTACATTCAATCGAAAACATGGTTTTATAATTATCGGAATTTCAAACAAATTATTTTTATAATTTATGAAAATAAATTATTTATTTTCTAACTATGAAAATAAATTATTTATTTTCTAACTTTAAATTCCCATCACCATGTTTTTTTTCTAAAAACACGTGTAGAGACCTCTAGTCTCAAAATCATAGTTTTTTTTCATTTCTTAACCTTTATGGAATTTTCATAATTAATTATTTCCATAATTAAATCCATAAAGGTTTTATATGAAATCAAGTGAATATTTAAGAATATTTATAAAAATATTCACTTCAGTCTCTTTTTCATTTTCATCACGTTTCACGTGAAATATCACCTATAGGGTGAATTTTCGGTGACTTCCTTTTCATCATTCTCGAAAACATGAATATTTTAAAATTAAATACCATTATATTCATGTTTTATGAAATTTACTTAATTTCTCGATTTTCGTGCCCGAAAATCGATTCACGTGAAATCAAATCTTTTATTTTGGTTTTCAGTGATTTTCGGTAAATTTCAGTAATTTTTCGATAATTTTTCGGCAGTATAACGACTGCCGATTTGGCTAGCGTCATGCACCGAAAATACAGTTTATATTTTTCAACTGGTATTTCACCACAATTTAAAACCGATAAATCACCACATTATAAACCGATAATTATCGATAGCATTTAAAAATTAAATGCAATTTTAAAACATGGTCGAATATCCTTACAGGCAGCACATGTCTCCCTTACCTGTTTCGGGTCGGCGACTGCCTCTCGAAGGTCGCGCCCGTGTTCACCTCGCCCGATTCCATCGGCTCGGTCATCGAGGATATTTTCTAGAAATTAAATTTCAAAATTTAGAATTTTTTCCATAATTATTTAAATAATTAAATTATTTAAATAATTTAATACTTTTCGGGATTTCTTACCGATTCCTGTAATTTTTGGGATTTTCTGTAATTTTCGAATTCTCAGGAATTTTTCAAATTCCCGGAATTCCTCTTTTTCTCTTTCTCTTTCTTCTTTTTCTTTCTTTTTCCTTTTTCTTTTCTTTTCTTTTTCTTTTTCCTTTTTCTTTTCTTTTCTTTTCTTTTCTGGCTCAGACCGGTTCTAGACCGGTCCCCTCCCCTCGTCGTCGGTTCACCTCCGGTGGCCGGTTCTCAGGCGGCTCGGTGGCTCAGCAGCTGGCCGGCGTCGAGGCGAACTCGTCGGTGGTCTCAGCTTGGCCTGAATTGACGGCACGGCGGCGGATCTACTCGATTTTACCTCGGTTTCTTCCCCTCCTCCGTCGGCCTTCCTCCGCCGTTTTTAGCCTCTCCGGTGGCCTCCATCCCTTTCCTCTCCTTCCGTCGATGCTTCGGCTGTGGTGGCGGCGGCCGATTTGGCCGGCACGACCAGATCTGGTTTTCTTCCTTCTCGGTTTCCGTCGGGTTTTTCCTTCGATTTTTCGTTTCGATTTTCTTTCCTTCCGCTGTCGGTCGATTCCCTCTCCTCTTCCTTTGCCGGCGACGGCTTTCTCTTCTCCTCTCTCCCTTTCCTTCTCCGGCGGCCGCTGACGAGGGCGGTTTCGCCTGGGAAGGCAGAATCGGGGAATCCCGATTCTGTTTCTTTTTTTTTCTTCTTTCCATTTTTTTGTTTTATTTAATTCCTTTAATTATATATACATATATATATATATATACATATATCATATATACATAATACATATAATATTATTAATTTATTTATATTATATAGTACTATGTATATTTTAAGTATATAAAGATATATATTTTGTGTATAAAAAAATATATCTCTAGTATAAATATATATATGTATATATTTATATACTTTTAAAATAAATAACATTTATATATATCTAAATAAATGTAAGAATAAAATATATATTGTATTTACAATATATATTTTCTTTTTCAATTTCTTATTTAATTTGGATTTCCATTTATCCAAATTAAATTTTCTCTTTCATTATTTTTCGAATTTCTCATCTTGTTTTCCTTCACTAGGATTTTTCATTATCCGTTCCTTCTTCTCAATTCTCGGGATTTTTCACCAATATCCCGTTCTCAAAATTTTATTTATTTCCAATATTTATAATTTTCAATAATTGAAAAATTTACGGTTATCACAAGTAATCATGCCAAACCCATACATTGTCCCCGTTATCATTTCTCCATCTTAAGCCTAATTTTAACACTTTTTTTGGACGTTAAAAAGGTGAAAATGACAAGATGATGATAATAATAATAATAATAATAATAATAATAATAATAATAATAATATGTGAAGAGCTTTCGGATTCGATTCCTACTAAACACATCTTTGGGGAGGGGTGAAGAGCCTTAACTATGACTAAACCTCGAACATAATTAATTTTAGATCGTTAAAACGGACGAAAATATCTGTGGTCTACAAATAATAATAATATGTGTTTTGATTTTCTATAAAAAAAATATGTGATTTGAAAATATTAAACTTAATTCGGCAAATGATTAGGTGATGATTGACGAACCACGTCAACGGCAATAATTTTCAAGTGGGTCACATTCATTCGCTAAATGTCTTTATTCTCTACTGTACTCACATACACCATTATTCAATCGATTAATTTATTGTGCTCTGAAAACCTACTTTTAAATTGTTGAATTGAAGTTAAATACATGTCTTTAAACTGTTTGAGATTTGTAACCCCCTCTCTTAGAAAGCCTCCTCTTTTTCATCTCAGTCGCTTGCCTTCTTCTTCTTCTTTGGTTGTGGCAATGTCTTATGATAAAGAGCTGGCTGCTGCCAAGAAAGCTGCCTCTCTCGCTGCTCGTCTCTGTCAGGTTTCCCTTTCATTAAAATCCTATTGTGCTCTGCATTTGGTGTTTTGGGTTTTTAATAATTTTCTCATATCTTTAGATTTTTTGCTTCAACATCTATGCCTTTTTTTTTTTTATTTCAACATCTATGCTTTTGTTTGTTTGTTTTCATTTCTTTAATTACTTCTACTTGGACATTATGTTTGTGTAATTTTTCTTTACTTCAAACATAAACTCTCTTTGCCGATTCCTTGGATTTATTAAACTCTCTAATATTAGGCGAATTGAAGTCACTGAATTGTATCCCACTTTTTTCAGTTGAAACTTTAGGCTTTTCTTAAGAATTACCAGACTTTATATCAAAAGAAATATGTATGGATGATGCTTCTGTTGTATTTGATCATGTAAAGCTATGTGTATTATAGAAGCTGAATTTGGGTTTTTTGGGTGTTTGTTTTTACTTCAGAAAGTGCAAAAAGTTTTGCTGCAATCAGATGTTCAATCCAAAAATGATAGAAGTCCTGTAACAGTCGCTGATTATGGTTTGTTTCTGAAACTTTCCTGACCCTTCCTCTTAGGTTATTCACCTGCTATTACAACTTCTTCTTTTAAGGAAATATGCATCTTGGATTTGAAATGGGTTTCCATTCTTTTCTTTCTTATTTTTTATTTATTTTTTTTATTTTTATCTAGGTGATTTACATGCTTCTTTCTACTTGTTACTTGTTAGCATGATACTTGGAATGTAGTTGATGCCTAATTTTCTGAACATTTTTTTACTAGGAAATTTATGGAGTTTTATGATGTTTTCCCAAGTGCATTAAGCAAAATTTTCTATTGGGTGAAATTTTTTTGTTCTGGTAAAATCAAAATGCCATAGTTCATCTGAAGTGCAAGAATGTTATAGTTGTGCCTTATGTAGTGCTTTGTTTGATGAGCACATCTCAAGTCTGATTACATTATCATGTTATACATTTGCCTGCTTGATAGTCGCATACTATTTTACCTCCCTCTAAGGTCATCTTCTCTATCCATACATATAAATGTTCAGGGAAAATTTGATCATAACTTGTATTTATTATTTACATTTTCCAATATTATCTACCTGTTAGATGATGCATTTATCATATGCAAAACTGGTAGGCATGATACAATTTTATGAAATTTGCTTTTTATTTCTACATTGCTTATCCCTTAAAGTTTACAGTTTAAGTATCTATGCTATTCTTGATCTCAGCATCTTCCAGCTTTTAGGGTCGGCAGAAAAGAAACCTTAAATGATTACTAACATGTTTCATTGACATTTACTTGTTCAAATTTTCACCAGGCTCTCAAGCACTGGTTAGTTTTGTGCTGCAGCAGGAATTTCCTGCTGAATTCTCATTAGTTGCTGAGGAGGTAAAGCTCTGCTCTTGTGGAGAATAGTTTCAAAAACTGTATAAGATATCTTTTTTTTTTTTTTGTAATTAAAAAATTCTTCTTTCCTTTCCTTCTAAATAATGTTTTGGGTCCTCTTTAGACTTCTAAAGATCTTCGCAAGGATGGTGCCCAGGAAATAGTAGAGCGCATTACAACACTTGTGAATGATTCTCTAACTAGTGATGGATCATACAGTGTTACTTTATCCACAGAAGAAGTTCTTGAGGCCATTGACAGTGGCAAATCTGAAGGTGGTTCCCAAGGTCAACACTGGGTTTTGGATCCTATAGATGGTACTAAAGGGTGAGCTCTGAAGCTTAATATTTGAGATGAGTGATTTTGCTGTACTCATAAAGAAGCTGATGTCTGATATAAATAGTAATTCATGTTCACCAAGTGCATTATGATTTATGATATGCCTTATCCAACATGAGTTAGTCTACTTCCAATTTCACTTTTTAACTCAGCTATGACTGCAGGGATGTTTAGATTCTCTCTATCTTCTGTTATTTACTGTAGAAGGATTGATATGAGAGACAGAAAAAGGGGATGCTTAACAGTACTAGATGCAAGACAAACCATTATGCTGTATTGTTTTGCATGGCCAGACCTTTGAATTTAGTTCTTTAGAATTAAATGACTGGTCCTCAGCTTATTTATCTTCCTTTTATCTTTGTTATACATGTTGAGTTTGGATTTCCTTACAATTTTCTATGAAAGAAATGGCTGATTTTGTGTTTTTGTTTTTGGCTTATATTTCTCTGATTTCTAAATAATGATCTCTATCATTTTACATTTACAAAATTGATATTTTATTCTAACTGTATGTGGTTTTAGATCAACTTTGGTGAATTAGTCTATGGTTTTTGATATTTTACATTTTAGGTTTCTTAGAGGAGGTCAATATGCAATAGCATTGGCTTTGCTAGACGAAGGAAAAGTTGTTTTGGGTGTGCTGGCTTGTCCAAATCTTCCACTAACTTCCATCAGTGGTGCTGATTGGCATTCTCCAAATAATGAAGTTGGCTGTCTTTTCTTTGCTGAAGTTGGTGGAGGAACTTATATGCAGCCACTTGATGGTTCTTCGACCGTGAAGGTTATAATGATTTCTCATAATTTATTGCTATTAATCTGAGTATGTATTTGTAACTTATACTTTTTTATGGGATTCAGGTGCAAGTAAGCTCTGTAGAAAATCCTGAAGAAGCATCATTCTTTGAGTCATATGAAGCAGCACACTCAATGCATGATTTATCTAGTTTAATTGCCCAAGTACTCTCTGTCTGTGTACATATATTTTCACTCACTTTTTCAGTTTTATTTTTGGATAAAGTATTGAAAACATTGAGATGTAAACAGAAACTTGGCGTCAAAGCACCACCAGTTAGAATTGATAGCCAGGCAAAGTATGCCGCTCTGTCCAGAGGAGATGGAGCCATATACATGCGTCTTCCTCGCAAAGGATACCGGGAGAAAATATGGGATCATGCTGCTGGGACTATTGTTGTGACTGGTATGGACCAATTTCACTCCATCTCTTTGCTAAATCTGGCCTTATTTCGTTGCGCCTTTCCCCCTCCCCACACCCAGCAAGGCACCCACCCACCAGGCATCCACTTAGTGCTTTCTGACATCTCTCTTTGCAATTAATCTTTCACAGAAGCTGGGGGTGTGGTCACAGATGCTGCAGGGAACCCCTTGGATTTTTCTAGGGGAAAGTATCTTGATATTGACACCGGCATCATTGTTACCAATCAGAAGTTGATGCCAGTACTCTCTAAGGCAGTTAGAGAATCCCTAGAGGAGAAAGCCTCATCGTTGTGATCCTTTTCACAGCCAGGGTTTCATCCTTTACTCATTTCAGGTATCGTTGAGTATGGGTGGTCGCTTGTGTTAAAATGGTGTTATCTCACATTTGTTAAATATTAAATTTTCTATGATCTTATATTTAAGTTGGAACCCTTCACTTATAGTCAATTGGTTTTAAGTTGGATGTTCAATGTGATGTTAGAGTTCAAGTTCTATTCTGTTTTGTTGATTTCTTCCTGTTATCCCTTCTAAGATTGTCACGTGATAGGCTTTATTTCCGCTTCCGCGTGACGGAAGCCTATAAAAGTGGCGTTATCTTGTATTTGTTAAATACTAAATTTCTCGTGGTCTTATATTTAAATTGAATCCTTCCACTTATGATCAGTAGCTTAAACTTGGATCATTTTGATAACAATCTTTAAATCACATTTCTATTACATAGTGTTTTCATGGCAGATTTTGACATCAATCGTCAAATCACATTTCTGTAGTCGTGGATTGCAATTGCAATTTGCAATGTTGATGTAGTGATACATAAACATTGCAGTAGGATTTCTTCCCTACCCAAGGCTGGCAAAATGATAGACTTGATGCGTAGGATCAGGGGCGGAGTTAGAAAATTTGTTCAGTGGGGGCTTCGTTTAATGTATTTAATCATAATTGTTAAAAAATTTTCAATTGTTTTTGACATAATTTTATATTTTTAAAAACAATGCACAATAGTTTCGTTATTAATATTTTGGAACACATTTTTTAATGTACACAATTAATCTATCATTCAATTATTCAGTTACACAAATGAGTGTTCAATGTATTCATTGTAAAAAACGCATTATTTATTTTAATAATGACAATCGATAGAAACAATATTAATATTAATAACAAATAAAGTAATGAATACATTTTGTTTTTTTTTCAATTTCAAACATTCTTATAATAAAATCAATTCATTAAAAAAAAAAAGCAATAAAATTTTATAAAATATAAAATATTATTTATATAAATTTATACTTAAAATATTTTTTTTATTTGGACCAGTGGGGGATCAAGTCTCCGCCCTGCGTAGGATCGATGCCAGTATGAATACGAGTAAGAGAATGAGGCGTCAATTCATCAGGAAAAAAGAAAACTCAAAAGCATTTCATCTTGTTGGCAAACTAAACTTTGATTTTATCTAACGTATTAGAGCCACATGCACTTATTTTTGTTCTAAAATTTACAGACAAAAAACATTAATGCAAATTGATTGCTCACTTTATTTTTTTTGTATAATTATAGGTATTTTATCTGTTTTACGTTTTGAGATTAATTATGTTCGACTTGAGAAGTAAACATTAAAGTCTTTTCAAAAATGATGATTCTAAGATTTGAACCATATCCAAATGAGTGAAAAAGAAATTCATTGGTTGCTCATTTTATTTTTAAATAAAAACAATGAGAAGACAAGATGTGAATCTCTTCCAAAAATAACTAAAAATAATTCTATATTATATTTTTGTCTGCCAGAGTTCATTCTTGAGACTCAAATTTTTATTTAACATCCTAAAATATTTTAGGTTTGCCAATAAATATGAGCATCATTTAATTCTCCTCCCTCGCCCCTTGCTCATTTTTAAGCCTATCAGTATTACCACGTCATATTTTACCCTTTTTCATAGTGCAAGTGTAGCGTGTTACCCCTTGCCGATATTAAAAAAAAAAAGAGGAGTTTAATATCCGCTGCGAAAATTCCATATCAAGACAAAAGAAAAGATGGCTTTGTAAAAAATGTTAGATTTATTTCATTTAGCAAACTAATAAAGTCAATTTTGATTCGGATCTAATTTTAATTAATGTTAAAATAATTAATGTTTTAATAATATCGATAATAATATGCACGAATTAAGTAGTATGATTTCAATTAAGTGTGATATTATTATATTATGTATATATTATACATGTATTAAACCTATAATGAGATGAGTTTATACATAAATCATGTGAAGAGAGGTGCTTACTCTTAGCCTATATAAATATATATATATATATATATATATATATATGAAGCTGACTTATTAAGTTTCATACTTTGAAAGAAAGAATGAGAGTAGCCAATCCATTCTCTCTCACTCTTTCTCATATAGTACAAGTTAGGGATAATCAATGAGAAGCATTGGTAAAGCACATCAACCCTATAACAACTATACTAGTGGGATTGAGCTCTCACCTTAACTACATTTCCAAATTTAGTGTTAGTGATTTGGTGAGGTTTTGGCAAGTTTCAACACTTGGTATCAAAGCCAAATTCATCCGAAAGTCAATAACCATATTCATTCTAGAGAAAGAAGCCATTAAAGCCCATTTTTGAAGCTTTAAATTTTGACAAGCTTGAAATCCATTTCTTTTTCGGGTGTTTTTGAGCTTAATTTGATTGGATTTTTGTTGTTGAGTGTTTCAAGATGAACCCCCCCTCCCCCCCTTATTTCAAGCTAAAAGAGTGTCAAAACACACAATGCTATTTTGATAGGACCAAGTCACACGACTCCTTTTACAACAAAACGGGTCGAATCCTTAGAGAAGACGACTATGCACGCTCTAACTGAAGCATTTGTTTGGCATGTGCAAGTCACACTCTAGCGCTTCACCAGCAAGTGGCGCATTATTGCATCAGCCCAAAAAAAATAAAAAATGAAAAAAAAAAAGAAGAAAAAATTCGGCCTAATTTTTTTGGACCATTTTACTAGGCCAATTTTGGTAATAATTGGGCTCTCCTTTTTAAGGTTTTTAAGATGTAACGAGGCATTTTTTTTTTGAATTTGTCATACCTCAAATTTTAAAATTTAGGATTGACTTTTTTCCTTTTTACTCATTTGGTTGGGCTATGCCTAGTGTCATCACTCCAATATCAAGCTAAATCATTATCCCACCATTCAGATTTGGTCACAATACAGTCACTTACACTATGTATTTACTTTTATTTACATTTTTGTCTTAATTACATCAAATCAAGTTAAAGTGCTTCTTCACTATACTCGAATAAACCACCTCAACTATATAAATATCCAGTATCAAGAAACTATAATTGATATTCAGACTTCTTTAGTTTACATCCCTTTACTTACTAATGTACTATACAATAAAGTATGAATGCAATAAAGTAACTATTTAATTATACCTTTAAGGTATGATATTGAAGCTTCATAGGAATTAGAAGAGAATCCCTCCTTAACCAAGGCAGCTACTACTGCAAATAATCTTATAAGGTGGAAAGGATGAGCTTATGCCTATTAAGAAATATATATATATATATATAAAGAAATTGATACTATGCACAACTATATGTGTGTATCCAAAACATGCTCGTGCACTTATAGCCACTATCAAATACAATGTTTAGGCACTCTATCGGGAAGGATACTATAATTGGTTAGGGGAAGGGGGTTGAGTACAGAAGGATAATTTAGAGTACCTTACTTGTCCTGGTCCTTAAGTCTGACTATAGTGAATTTATGAAAATTTTACAAAGAAGGAGTTCATGCATATCAACTCAGTTTCAAAACCCTTCAATCTTTCAGTACCAATACTGTACTGTTATCAATCATTTAAAATTTAAAATCGACCAAATCAATAGTACATACATGTATACAATCAATAAGCATTCAGTAAACAGTTTTCAATAAATAGTTTAGTAAACCATTCAGTAAGTCATTCAGTAAACAGTTGAACAAATCGGTCAGTAAATGATTTAGTAGGAAGTTTAGTTGTCAATTCAGTAAACTAGTTAATAACTAGTTAAAAAACAATTAGTGAACAATTCAGTAGATAGATTGGTAAACAGTCAGTAAATAGTTCAGTAAACAATATAGTAGACCGTTCAATCAATAGTTTAGTAACTAATTCAGTAACAGTTTAGTAGATGGTTTAGTGGAGACATGGCAACATCTTAATAGGAATCATACGATTTTAAATCGCCCATAAAGGGAGTAAACAGTAATGACATGTGGCCATAATCAAAGAGGTGTCCATCCAATGTCAGGGAGCTAGTGACATCTTGAGAACTACTGAAGAGTTGCTTTGGGTCAATAGCAAACAATACAGTACACTCACTCACTCACTCACTATGGCATGATTAACCGAAGGTAACTATAGGGAGCCAGTAGTCTCAAATCATTTACTCGATTCCCATAAAAATAATAAAATCATACTTTACACTTTCAAAACATAATACAATAATACAGTCAAAATATAACATTTTTGGGAATCAAGTTTCATCTTAAAATCATACAGTTCAGAAATCAATACATTTCGTTCAATACGTTCAGTCAAATCCAAAACATTCAAATCATTAACTGCGGTAAGAAAATAACACTTTCAGTAAAATAGTGTCAGTTAATTCAAAACATTCAAAGCATTAGCTTCTTTAAGATAAATAGAACTTTCAGTAAAACCTCTTTCAGTTAGTTAACAATATTTAAACATTTATTTCAGTCAAACACTCAAAACTTTCAGTAAAACATAGTCAGTCAATCTAAAACATCAAAACATTCACTTTAATATGATGTTCAAAACTTTTGATAACACATTTCATAAATCAATCGGAAAACACTTCGCATTTTACAATTTTAAATTGAAATGTATCTTCAATTAGTCCATAAGTTTATAAAATCAATGACAGTTGCATTTAAAGTGGTAAAGTTTAGTAAAAGCATTACATGGTATAAAATATTCTCCACACAATAAACATGTTAAAAATATTTTATTTACATATAAAAATAATTCTAAAGCTTATCAGTTTCATGAAAATATTGAAATCATTAGAAATCTTTTCCAAGATAGTGTTACAAATATATGCACATCTTTAAGCTTTAGGCTTTGCTTGGTAGGAAGGAAACAAAGGGGAGAGGATGGAAAATTTGTTAATCTAATGGTTAAGCTACCAAAATAGGAAAGTGGTTATGAAACCTAGCCATTAGATTATCAAATTTTCCATCCTCACCCCTTTCCATCCTTCTTACCAAGCAAAGCCTTAATGTTAACTTAACTAATCACTCTTTTTCATCATCCTTTCTTACATTAGCAATTTCTTCTTATTAGTTTATGGTATTACGATCGATTTATGAAATTTTTACAGCATAACGATATTATCTATCGTAACTCTCCTGCACTTAAAACACAGTTTAATAGCCATAAATCCAGTTCCGATTGCCAAATCAATCACAATATTAATCAATCACTCAGCTCAATCATTCTTTTCAAATCACACAGTCTAGTCAATCAGTTCAAGTCACACGTCCAATCAATCAATCTCAATATAGTTTCACTATTCAATTATGCTAAGTTTCATTTAGCCATTTTTAATACAGTCATAGTATTCCTACGTTTTCTATATATATCACTTACCACTAGAGGTGGAAAAAGTTGACTCGACCCAAAAAATCTGCCCAATTAACTCGAATCCAAACTCGACCAATCCGATTTGACTAAAAAAGTCAACAACCCAAATCCAACTAGATCCGAATCTGAATTGATCCGAAACCAAATTTATCCGAATTTACATTGAGCCAAACCCGATCGGATCCGAACCCGAATTGATCCAAACCCAAATTCATCCGAATTTAGATTAACCCAAACCCGAATTGATCTGAACCCGAATTGATCTGAAGCCAAATTGACCCAAATCCAAATTGATTCGAATCCAAATTTATCCAAACCTGAAAAGATTCAAACTTAAATTTAATATTATCAATAAATATTTAAATGTCAAAATTAAATATCAAAGTATTTTAATATAGTAAAAAAATAATTTTTTTCAATAATATGAGTGTTATATATTTTTTTAATCTAGTTTGTAGACACCCTATTTTGTCCGGGGTCTTAATTTGTATAAATAATTAATTGGGGTGGGTGACATTTGTATTTTAATTTAATAATTGGGAATTTGGCTAGAATTAAATTAGAGTTTTTAGATTTAGAATTAATATTAATTAGGAAATTAATATTAAAATAGGATTTAGGAATTAAAAAAAAAAGAAAAGAAAAGAGAGAGAAAAGATAAAAAGAAATAAAAATAAAATTAATTTTAGGATTAGATAATTAGGATAATTAGATTTTTAGGATAATTATATGGATTAATATTAAATTTGATAGAGTTAGATTAGGATTAACATAAGAATTAAATAGATAAAATATTAAAAGTAGGAGATAATTATTAGAATAAGCATAGTTGTATTAGGACTCTAACATATTGGTGGCTATAAAAAGGAATTTAGAGGACGGACAAGATATACACAATCAAACACTCAACCTTGGCAGAGAAAAAAAAACACACAATCAAGCACTCAGCCTTGACAGAAACTTCTACCGTGCTTCCATCTCTATCTTTAAACCGGGCATCATACCTAGCAGCCACCTTGCAAAAACCCAGCTGTCCAAACAGCCGCATTATCATCGCCCTCCCCTCCATCGTGAATCGTGGCTGACACCACCTCTGTTCCTGTTCTACATCTCGCATTATCATCGCACTACTCCGGCCTTGTCCTGCACTGCTCATCGTCACCAGCCCCTTGTACTGTCGCATCCGCATCGCTCCGCTGCTGTCTTGCCAAGTTCAACTCCTGCCACCATCGTCGTTATCACCATCGTTGCACCCTACGGAAGACCCAAACATAGAGTCGAGCTATCACTGCATCTTCACCGCTGCTCCAAAGGCAGACGCTATGACCAAGGCTTGAGGCAGAACCGACATCCATCGTCACTTGCTCCAAACGCTGCTGCCGAGCCTCGAGTTAGAACCGACATCCACCATCGTTCCCGTTTCTCCTTGAGTCGTTGCAGCCATACCCGTGGTTACACCATCACCATCTTCATCAGACCGATTCTTCATCTGCTACTGCTATTGGTAACTGGTACAAGGAACTAAAAGAAAGAAGGAAAGAAATAACTAGAAAAGAAGGGAGAGACGCAGGAAATTAAAGGTAAGCAAAAAAAAGTATTTTTAATTTGTATTATTGACTACTTAGGTGATATTGGATTAAATAAATTAAAACTTAAATTGGCATGATTTTAAAATGTAATTTATATAATTGGACTTAATTTGTAGTATATATTTTGTTTAATATATTTTTTAAGATTAATTAATTTAATTAATATAATAAGATTAAGATAACATGGCTTGACTTAACTTAGAACTATGAGTTAGTAAATTGTGAATTTATTTGCATGACTTGTATAATATGAATTGATTTATTTTGCATGATTTAATTATTTTGATAATATTTGATTAATATATGTTAAATAAATAATTTGTGTGTTGATATGATTTGTTTAATTTAATTTGTATGATATTTGTATGATATATTTTATATTTTGTATGTTTAGTATGATAGATATTAGATAAATAAAATAATAAAATAAATTAAATTAGAAAAAATGCAAATGAGAATAAATGGAATAAAGATTGAATAAGGAGATAATAAAATTAGTTATCAAAGATGAATATGGATTATGCCGAGGATGAAACTCTAAGAAAGTCAATTGGTAATCATTTGATTGGATGCTAGTGAGATACTTGATTGAGCCAATTTGATGAATACTTGAGGAGAATTTTCAAGAAACATAATTCATGTTCACTTTAAAGATATAATGAAATAAAATAAAATAACGAATCGAGAATAAAGAAATATAAAATAATACCATAATAAGGTAATGGGATGATAATAAAAGAAGTAAATGTGACATATGCCGATGATGAAATTCTAAGAAAGTCAATTGGTACTCCTTGGAATTTCTAGGTGAGAGGATTCTTCTTGAGTTGAGCCAGATTGATGGGATACTTAAGAAGAATTGTCAATAACCCACATGTCATGTTTATTTTTAAAATATAAAATAATAGAATTAAAACAATACAATAAGAAGAATAAGATTAGAAAATATTTAAAGATAAGAATTCCATAATATACTCAATCAATCCGACGATGGAGTTCAAGAAAGTCGATTGGTACTCCTTGAACATCTTGAGGTGAGGGGAGTTTCTAAGATTCGAGCCAGATTGATGGAATAGTCTTAGAAACTTTCCCAATATTTAATTATCAAAACTAATACAAACATAAAGGCAAATTTAGAGTAAACTTAGAACTAAGTGGTACCATTTTAGAATGGGCGTCGTGGGAGTGCTAATCCTTCCCCACACGTAACCGTACTCCCGAACCCTAGATTCTTTGAACGTAGACCATGCCTTATCCTTAGACAAGAGTAGGTGACCAATCACACGTTAGATTTGAATGGTTGGTGGCGACTGCTTGAATTTTAAAGTCTAGCGGTTAGGTTCACGGAAGTAGACGTTATGACAGTTTGGCGACTCCACTGGGGACTTTAGAGAGTCAGGCCAAAGATTAGTTTGAAGGTTAGTCTAAGTTTGCCTAGAAGTATTTGGAAAATGTATAATAAAATGTTAATTCATTCCTTCAACACACACATCACTTGCGTTTGCATAAGCCCTCAACCCGGGCTCTTCCTTTTTAGGAGGGAGTAAAGTAACTACGCTTTCGTGAGGTGATAACCTCCACATAGGCTAGCGAAATACTCCCACTCAGATTGAACCTTTCCATTTGTAACCTATAATGGGTGAGGATTGGGTGCCTTACTAGTCCTGTGTGGATGATAGTGAGGAACAATTTGGGAACCTTTAGCTCTTTAACCAAACCAACATATAAAAAAAAAACATGTTAGGAGAACACATGAAGGAAAACTTTTATATATATATAAAATCTCTTTTTGTTTCATTCTCACGTTTTTGTGCATTTCTTAGGAGGCCTGTCTCATAGCAATTGATTAACAGACTTAAAATCCATCTACATCCATGGAGAATTTTTCCCAGAAGAAGTCTGCGAAGTCTTTACCCTCCAGTGAAGTGAAGCTATTATCTGAAGAGGCCCAACAAAGGGACGGTGACTGCTTGCCTAAAGATTACATCTCCAATCTTCCTGAAAAAGTTCGTCTTGATCTTAGACAAAATGATTTCGCCGAGTTAATTGGCATTTGGGGAAGTTGGGATCAAGAGAAGAAAGAAACATTCCAAAACAAATACGGGGGTTTGGCTTTACTCCTCTTTGTAGATGTGGATGTTGATTTGATCAGGGCTATGGTACAATTTTGGGATCCGTCTTATCGGTGTTTTGTGTTTAATGAAAATGACATGGTGCCGACAATAGAAGAATATTCAGAGTTGCTTTATCCGAAATTGCCAGTTGGAGACAAAATCTATTGGAGGAACAAGACAAGTTATCGCAAGAAGTTGGCTGCGATGATTGGTGTTGATGTGCAAGAAATTGATCAGAGGTTAAGACAGAAAGGGAAAGGTATTTATCTCTCTTGGGATTACCTACGAAGTCGAATCACTCAACAAGCAGAGGATAAACAATGCATGAAACTGATGGCCTTGGCTCTATATGGGATGGTGATTTTCCCAAAATTCTTGGGGCATATTGAAATCACAATTGCAGATTTTGTGGAACAGATTGATTTTGGGGTAAATGTTGTCCCTGCTATTTTGACTGAAACCATTAGATCTTTGAATTATTGTCGACGAGTGGGGGACGGGCGTTTCATAGGATGTATGCAATTAATGTACATTTGGATGAAGAGTCATCTTAGAAACAGAGAAGCCAAATTTCGAGAGCCCTACTTTAAACACATCCCTATCAAGGAGTTTTGTGAAAATAAGTGGCCTGAGCCAAAGACAAAAAAGGAGTGGGTTGCTACCTTGCGTAAACTCACAAATCAAGACATAGTCTGGACAGCGCCGTGGATGCCACGAGGACCAATGTTATATGGTTGTGGAGAACGATGGTGGGTTCCTTTGTTAGGATTATGGGGCACCATATCTTATGCTCCTTTGATGGTAAGAAGACAACTAGGATATGAGCAGTTTATCCCAGCTACTTATGGACTCAGTCAACGAGAGTACGCTTATTCAGAGAAAGGGGCTTTAAGAAAGATAGAAGAAGATGTTAAGGCATGGAAGACACCTCTCGCAATAAAACTAGGGATATTCACCGAAAAAGTTACTCCTGAATATTTTGTTTGGCATGCTAGACGAGCCAAGGATGTCAAAATTCCTTCTGAAGAAGATGATGAAGTTCTTGAAGAGCCTACACCCAGAGACCCTATGATTGATTTAGAGATTGCCAAAAGGAAGTTAGAGGAGGAGAAAAGTGAATTGGAACAAGAATACAAGAAATTCAAGTACGAGACTGATGTGAGAATAGGAAGGAGGGATCATGCATATTCAAAGGTCCATCAAGAGAAGAATAAGTTGTTGGATGAGATTAGTTACTTGAAGAAAAAGCTCGCGAGGTCTGAGAATAGTCGTCTGATGAAAGAAAACAAACGACTAAAGGAAGAAGCTCAGAAGAACCGGGAAGAAGCTCAGAAGAACCAGGAAGAAATTGCACGACTCAAGGAGAAAGCACAAAAGAAGGAAAATGAGCTTGATGAAGCTCAAAAGGAGATAATACGATGGAAAATTCGACTACAAGGAGTTCTCAATCAAGCCCAAAAAGATCAACAAAAGATGGCCCAAAATATGCAAACCTTAGTAGATGAATGGAAAATCTTCAAGAAGGACTCGCAACTCTTATGGAAAATGTTTCATCAAATTAATTGGGTGGCTCATAGGGCCCAACAAATAGAAGATGAAATAAGGGAGATGAAGCCTGGAGTTAACCCAATAACTGAGCATGGAGAGAGGATGCTACAATTGTTAGAAGAGATAGAGGGCCATTATAGTGCAGTTAGAAGACTCATGTGGCACCATTAGATTTCTTCATGGATGTCTTAGGATTTTGGTTTTGCTAAATGATTGTTATGAGACAAGTTTTTTTCTTTATGCATTTAGGTTGTAAAATTCCATCCATCAATAAAATACATCTTTGAATTCTTTTAAGTCTTTGCACATTTTCTCTTGAAAATAATTTCAACTTAATTGTGGCATTCAAGGTGTCAAAATTTAATCTACTAGACGGTTTGCCCTCCATAAATACCACACAAGGTACCAAGCTCGTATAATGGAAGAAGATCAAAATAACAGAATAGAGAAGTTGGAAAGGGAAAATGCAGAGATAAAGGGGCAATTGAGCGAGATTACCCAATTACTAAAAGCCATGATTAAAGGAAAGGAGAAGATGGGTAATCAAGAGGAGTCTATCCAAGAACCTCAACAAAGCATGCGAGACAACCCTATTTTTGTGCCTGAAGGAAGTACTGTCAAAGTTCCCACACCTCTACAGATACAAGTTCAAAACCCAGTGGAGGTACCAAATTTAGATGATCCCACAGAGTTAGAAAAGTTGAAGCATAAAGAAGAATATAGTGGTACTAAAGCTCAGCTGAGCTTGATAGAGGAAAGACTAAGTGCCGTTGAAGGAGTTGACTATTTTGGACCTGTTGATGCTGAAAGGTTATGTCTGGTACCTGGTGTCGTGCTTCCACCAAAATTCAAAGTGCCTGAATTTGAAAAATTCAATGGAACATCGTGCCCAAAAGATCATCTCACCATGTACTGTAGAAAGATGGCGGCATTTGCATGGGACGACAAGCTATTGATTCATGTGTTTCAAGATAGCTTGACTGGGTCAGCTGCTAAGTGGTATAACCAATTAGAAAGGAGCAAAGTTTCCTCTTGGTCGGAATTGGCAAGGGCTTTTATAGCTCAATACAAACATGTGTCTGATGTAACCCCTGATCGCTTGTCTCTCCAAGGTATGGAAAAGAAGAAAGATGAGAGCTTCAAGGAATATGCCCAACGATGGAGGGACATGGCATCACAAGTTCAACCTCCTTTAACTGAAAAGGAAGTCACTATGTTCTTTTTGAATACTCTCAAGGCACCCTACTATGAACGTATGCTTAGTAGTGTAACTAAAAACTTTGCAGACATGGTGTTAACCGGTGAAGCCATTGAGAATGCCATCAAGAGTGGTAAGATTGAAGCATCTATGAATGATAGCAAGAGGAATGGGTTTTCAAAGAAGAAGGAAGAAGATGCACAAGCTGTCTCCAATAACTCACGTCGCTCCTATACCTCTTATTCACCTTCAGTGAATTACACTTATTCTCAACCCCACCTACAAACTTATCATCAGAATGCTTACCAACCCATTTCCCATTCACAAGACCCCACTTCACCTAATGACCAAAAGAATACTAGAGCTAGCCGAAATGTCACAATAGACCCCATACCAATGACATACACAGAGTTGTTCCCACAGTTGGTAAGGGGTCACCTTATTGCCCCTGTTTATGTAGAGCCCTTGAAGCCTCCCTACCCAAAGTGGTATGATCCTAACGCAAAGTGTGCTTATCATAATGACAATGTTGGTCACTCTATTGAGAATTGTATGGGCTTGAAGAGGAAAGTCCAAGCACTTGTCAACACTGGAATTTTGAGTTTTGGGGCAAAGAATAACCCAAATATGAAGGATAATCCTCTGCAGATCACACAAGGGGTAGCGATTAATGCTATGGAAGAAAGTGGATGATATTGTTTGATTCACTAACTTGAAGATTATGGTTGTTTCTTTGTTTCTAATTTCATACATCTTAGGACATTTCAATTTCTTAGGTAATATAGGAGTGCCTAAGCCCAAAAGGCATTAAGAATTCTTTTATGTATTGGGCCAATTTTCATTTGTTTTCATTTTCAATAAAGGATTAGTGTGATGCATATTTCTCAATTCCTCATTACAATCTTGTCCTTTTATGCAAAACACCAATACCCACATGATTTACATTGTTACCAAGCTTGAAAGTATCCAAATAATGAACATGATAATGATAATAGCAATGAGTATAAAATTCAATTATGAAAGAACTGCTTTGTTTGGATGGATTTCCAGTTTGCCAAGATCGTTTAAGCAAGAAGAGAATAGAAGAAAATTGTCTAAAATCTTCCATTATAGAATGTTACGAGTAAAGCCGAATCTCTACATGAAGTTCTAATGAGTTTGTCTCTGTTCAATATATGACCTTTAATGAGAGTACTTGTATTGAGATGAGAAATGGCCTTCTTTCATTACCTTTCAAGCGTGAGTAAAATTATCCATTGATTACCCCTTTTGAGCCTATTATATTCTTTTGATATAACCCACCAAGAATCACCCTCCACACTAGGGGGCAAAGAAAATAGAAGATGAAAGATTTGTGGGGCAAAGTAAAAATATAAAAGGGGCAAAGAAAAAAAAAGCCTTTTGTGAAAAAAAAAAGGGACAAAAAAGAAAAAAAGAGTGAAGAAGGAAAGAGGGTTTGAATCAAGAAAGTGAAAACCCTAGTCACATTCGAATAAAAAAGGAGAGAAAAAGCAAATTAGAATGGGGCAAAAGGCAGAATGCCTAAATGATTTATGAAAAATGATTCTTGGTTTGAGGAACCTTGAAACACTTATTTTGGGCCTATATTATCCTTTCTTTCATGAACCCTCACCTGAGCCTACATTACGTGCCTTAAAAGTCCATTTTGATCAAATGTGAGTACTCCTATTGAAGAATCATGTGTTGAATAAAGGCATACTTACACTATGAGATGACGATCCTTTGGATGGAATTAGGACAAGCAGATCAAGATAAGCAAAAAGATTTCATTTAGATGGAAGAAGTGAGATTCCAAAGATTCTCTTGGATCCATATGAGCATTAAATTGGGTGAAGAAATATTTGATGTTGGGGCATGAATCAGACTGGAGAACAGATAAGAGAAGCTTTATCAAGGACAACAAAGTTGAAAATGAAGAGAAATGAATAAAAAGAAGAGAAGAAAAGAAAAAAAAAAGAAAAAAAAAAGAGAAAAAAATGAAAGGAGGATTCAAATTGAAAACCCAAAAAGGGCGGTTTGGATCAATGGAGTGCATCTAAGTTGAAAACCTGAAAAGGCGGCTTAGATACCAAAAAAACTGGATGTCAATGATACTAAGACAAGAGGATATTTTGATGAGCTCAACATGATCAGACAAGATGGACTTTTGAAGGGAATTTTGTATTCATTAATCAAAATTGTTTGAATTGTTATTATTTGGATACTATTACCTAATCCTAAAAATTCTCACTTTTCATTCAAGCCTACTTTCCTTTTAAGCCTGACAATTTCTTGTTAAATCTTTTCAAATAATGAATAATACCATTCCTTTCATTTTCACCTATTATTTCTTTACCTTGAGGGATTGAAAAATTGTATTGCATTGATTTTGAAATTGGAGTGATAATGAATGTTTGCTTGGCAAAATATGTGAAAGACTCCTATATTATTTAGGAAAATGAAAGAAAAGGAAACTTGTGAATGAATGGAAATTGGAAATCAAGAAAAACCAATGAATAAGAAAGAATGAATGATGAGGTCTCAGTAGAGATTTTAATGAGCAAATGAGTGACCAGATAGAGAGGGAAGTAAAAAGAAGAATCAAGGGAGAAGATAAGATAAAGAGGGCATGAAGGCAAGAGTTTCATTGGGCAAGAAAAACGGAAGAAGGAAAATGAGGAAAGAAATAAGAAATAGAAGGACAAGAGGACAAATGAAAGAGAAGAATGCATGAGATGGATTGATAAAGAATAACCTTGTTGTTGCCACAATTGAGCTTGAAATGTTTTTCGAAAAAAAAACATTGCATGGATAGAGTGAATTGCATCATAGAGATAAAACAGATTGCTTGAATGACATTGCATGGATAAAATAGACTGCATTGCATGGATAGAATTGATTGCATCAATAACATTGCATGGATAGACTAGATTGCATGAATGATGTTGCTTGAATAAGATAGCTTACATGAATGACATTGTATGGATAGAACATGTTGCAATTGCATGGATAAGATAAATTTCCCAAGATTTCAAATTTTAACAAGACAAGAAATTTTAGAGGGGTTTCCTAAAATTTCAAAAATTAGACAAGATAGAAGTCTTAGAGGAGTTTCCCAAGATTTCAAATTTTGGACAAGAAAAAGAATTTTAGAGGGGTTTCCTAAAATTCAAAATTTAACAAGAAAATAAGTTTTGGAGGGGTTTCCCAAAATTTCAAAAAAAAAAGGACAAGAAAAAGAATTTTGGAGGGGTTTCCTAAAATTCAAAATTTGACAAGAAAAGAAGTTTTGGAGGGGTTTCCCAAAATTTCAAAAAAGAGAAGAAAAAGAATTTTAGAGGGGTTTCCTAAGATTCAAAATTTGACAAGAAAAGAGATTTTAGAGGGATTTCCTAAAATTTCAAAAATTGGACAAGAATAGAAGTTTTGGAGGGGTTTCCCAAAATTTCAAAATTGGATAAGAAAAGGAATTTTAGAGGGGTTTCCTAAGATTCCAAAATTTTTTTTTTGACAAGAAAAATTTTAGAGGGGTTTCCTAAAATTTAAAAAAAAAAAACAGCTTTTTTTGGATAAGATTTTAAAGTTTGACTGCCTACCTGTTTAGGAGGAGCTTTTGGACAAGATTTAAAGTTTGACTGCCTGCCTGTTTAGGAGGAGCTTTTGGACAAGATTTTAAAGTTTGACTGCCTGCCTGTTTAGGGGGAGCTTTTTAGACAAGATTTTAAAGTTTGACTGCCTTTCTGTTTAGAGGGAGCTTTTTTGAAAAAATAAAAAAATTAAAAAAAAAGAAAAAAAAAGGAGAAGTCAGACAAAATAGGTGTCTATGTCTTTGTGCAATTACTGTTTCACAGCAAATGCACAAAGAGGGGCAGCTGTAGACACCCTATTTTGTCCGGGGTCTTAATTTGTATAAATAATTAATTGGGGTGGATGACATTTGTATTTTAATTTAATAATTGGGAATTTGGCTAGAATTAAATTAGAGTTTTTAGATTTAGAATTAATATTAATTAGGAAATTAATATTAAAATAGGATTTAGGAATTAAAAAAAAAGAAAAGAAAAGAGAGAGAAAAGATAAAAAGAAATAAAAATAAAATTAATTTTAGGATTAGATAATTAGGATAATTAGATTTTTAGGATAATTATATGGATTAATATTAAATTTGATAGAGTTAGATTAGGATTAACATAAGAATTAAATAGATAAAATATTAAAAGTAGGAGATAATTATTAGAATAAGCATAGTTGTATTAGGACTCTAACATATTGGTGGCTATAAAAAGGAATTTAGAGGACAGACAAGATATACACAATCAAACACTCAACCTTGGCAGAGAAAAAAAAACACACAATCAAGCACTCAGCCTTGACAGAAACTTCTACCGTGCTTCCATCTCTATCTTTAAACCGGGCATCATACCTAGCAGCCACCTTGCAAAAACCCAGCTGTCCAAACAGCCGCATTATCATCGCCCTCCCCTCCATTGTGACTCGTGGCTGACACCACCTCTGTTCCTGTTCTGCATCTCGCATTATCATCGCACTACTCCGGCCTTGTCCTGCACTGCTCAAAGTCACCAGCCCCTTGTACTATCGCATCCGCATCGCTCCGCTGCTGTCTTGCCAAGTTCAACTCCTGCCACCATCGTCGTTATCACCATCGTTGCACCCTACGGAAGACCAAACATAGAGTCGAGCTATCACTGCATCTTCACCGCTGCTCCAAAGGCAGACGCTGTGACCGAGGCTTGAGGCAGAACCGACATCCATCGTCACTTGCTCCAAACGCTGCTGCCGAGCCTCGAGTTAGAACCGACATCCACCATCGTTCCCGTTTCTCCTTGAGTCGTTGCAGCCATACCCGTGGTTACACCATCACCATCTTCATCAGACCGATTCTTCATCTGCTACTGCTATTGGTAACTGGTACAAGGAACTAAAAGAAAGAAGGAAAGAAATAACTAGAAAAGAAGGGAGAGACGCAGGAAATTAAAGGTAAGCAAAAAAAAGTATTTTTAATTTGTATTATTGACTACTTAGGTGATATTGGATTAAATAAATTAAAACTTAAATTGGCATGATTTTAAAATGTAATTTATATAATTGGACTTAATTTGTAGTATATATTTTGTTTAATATATTTTTTAAGATTAATTAATTTAATTAATATAATAAGATTAAGATAACATGGCTTGACTTAACTTAAAACTATGAGTTAGTAAATTGTGAATTTATTTGCATGACTTGTATAATATGAATTGATTTATTTTGCATGATTTAATTATTTTGATAATATTTGATTAATATATGTTAAATAAATAATTTGTGTGTTGATATGATTTGTTTAATTTAATTTGTATGATATTTGTATGATATATTTTATATTTTGTATGTTTAGTATGATAGATATTAGATAAATAAAATAATAAAATAAATTAAATTAGAAAAAATGCAAATGAGAATAAATGGAATAAAGATTGAATAAGGAGATAATAAAATTAGTTATCAAAGATGAATATGGATTATGCCGAGGATGAAACTCTAAGAAAGTCAATTGGTACTCCTTGGAATTTCTAGGTGAGATGATTCTTCTTGAGTTGAGCCAGATTGATGGAATACTCGAGGAGAATTTTCAAGAAAACATAATTCATGTTCACTTTAAAGATATAATGAAATAAAATAAAATAACGAATCGAGAATAAAGAAATATAAAATAATACCATAATAAGGTAATGAGATGATAATAAAAGAAGTAAATGTGACATATGCCGATGATGAAATTCTAAGAAAGTCAATTGGTACTCCTTGGAATTTCTAGGTGAGAGGATTCTTCTTGAGTTGAGCCAGATTGATGGGATACTTAAGAAGAATTGTCAATAACCCACATGTCATGTTTATTTTTAAAATATAAAATAATAGAATTAAAACAATACAATAAGAAGAATAAGATTAGAAAATATTTAAAGATAAGAATTCCATAATATACTCAATCAATCCGACGATGGAGTTCAAGAAAGTCGATTGGTACTCCTTGAACATCTTGAGGTGAGGGGAGTTTCTAAGATTCGAGCCAGATTGATGGAATAGTCTTAGAAACTTTCCCAATATTTAATTATCAAAACTAATACAAACATAAAGGCAAATTTAGAGTAAACTTAGAACTAAGTGGTACCATTTTAGAATGGGCGTCGTGGGGGTGCTAATCCTTCCCCACACGTAACCGTACTCCCGAACCCTAGATTCTTTGAACGTAGACCATGCCTTATCCTTAGACAAGAGTAGGTGACCAATCACACCTTAGATTTGAATGGTTGGTGGCGACTCCTTGAATTTTAAAGTCTAGCGGTTAGGTTCACGGAAGTAGACGTTATGACATAGTTAAATTTAAATATTCACTTTTATATTGCATTCATTTAAACCTAATGTATAATTATTTAATGGCTAATCTATAATAGATTAGTACTGTTTTATGATATTTAGTGGAGATTATTAAATCACTTTGATTCAAAAGTTATTAATTATTGTAGATAATAAAAATAAAATGAAAAAAATGTAATTAATTTATTAATATTGGTAAATATATTATAAAGAAAACTATCATATAAATTATTAAATATTTTGATTATTTCAATCCCAATTGTACTCTAGGTCATGTTACTCATGTAAAAACAAAATTTTATTTTCATGAGTTTTGTAATTCTTAGAAATATGGTTTCAGTTGATTTTCATACCAGATAAATGATGAGTGTCATCAATCACCAAAAATAAAATTTCCTAACTCTACTATGTAGATAGCGGAGAAAGGGTCGAACCCACAGAAACTGAATTATTTAAGTTAATTATTAAATTAAAAATCTAATTTTAGGGTTTAGGGAAAGTAGAAGAAATTTTGGGGTTTTGTAAACTATTCTAAAATAAAGAAAACAATAATTATTAAATATAAAAAACAAATAGCAAAAAGCTTCAGTTATGAGGCAATCAATCATTCTTGGATTTTGATGTTGATCATTGATTACAAAATATTATTGTCAATTAAATAGTCAATCGTAGCATAACAACAAGCTCTGTTACACCATCTTTCCTTACTGAGTCGTTAGTTAAAACAAGCTCTTTAACTAATCTCTAACTACTTAACCTACCTAGAACAAGCTTTCTAGATATAAGTTGTAGCAGCATTAACAACAAGAAAGATATGGGTTGACATTAGATAACAAACACATAAGCTCGATGTATTTAATCTAAACCTTAATTCTCCTCCATCCCTAGTGATTAACTCCACAAGCAATTACGGACTTATGTTTTTAATCTGGCGGTAGATTATTTAATTTAACTAAATAGTGTGCACCCTATCTAATCAAACAAACAATCATTATAATGTGCTCAGAGAATCTTGGATACTTAATTAACAATTATATAATAGGTTCAAGAATCTCACAACATGCTTTTCCTAAAAATAATCAATTTACCTCATAACTGAATAAGAAAACTACTCACTAGTCATATTCAAGATCATAAAATTCAAGTTTAATATTATAAAGGAGACAATTATCATGCAAGAAACAATTAAACTATCAATCTTTAATAATATCAAACAATAAATCTATAATCAAGATTATGATCTAATAAGATTTTAACAAAAAAAAAAGAAATCACAAAATCTAAAAAAAAAATAAAAAGAAAATAATTTTATAAAACAATAATAAGAAATCAGCAACTAATTAAAAATAAAGAAAAATAAAATTTTTATTAAAAACCCTAAAGAAAATCCTACAAGACTAAAAGAGAAGAAGGAGGAGAGGGATGTTGTTTATGAGAGCCTTATGCTCTTTATATAGGCCCAAGAAAGAGTTTAAAAGACTTTCCTAAGCAATGTGGGATTCAGATAAGAGTTTACTTGGAAAACAAGTAATTTGACTAATCAAACTCTTACCTTTATATCATCATCTTTTTACAATTATTTTCTAATTAAAATTCCTAAGACCTATTTTTATTAATTAATTACAGATCTAAGACATAATAAAATTAAGAAATTATCTTCTCTCAACAAAATCTGATCTTGAACTTGCTTTGTTGGAATTTCTTCTCAATCTCGTTTTTCTGCCTAAAATTTCGTACTGATTTTGTCCAGACGTTTGACCCATCAAATGAACTCCGATTTTTGCGATCTTGGACATTCTGGAAACCTTGAGAAGTCCTCTACAACGTCTATGAAGGACACTTCTTGAGATCATGTCGTTAAATTGGTCAAAAACGTCAATCTTCCAAGCTGGATAGAAAATACTGCACTTTGCTCTTTTTAGCTTCTTTTTATTCAAACTTTGATATTTAATACCTAAAACATAAAACAAACATTAGTAAGCTCTTTTAGGTATAAAATATCAATAAAGAAAATATATTAGCACATATAAAATTCACAAAATATCATCATATCAAATTCCCCCACACTTAGCTTTTGCTAGTCCTCTAGCAAACCTAAACTAACTTCCTAAAGAACTAAATCCTAAATCCTAACTCACTTTCGTAGGAATCACGATTGCATTTAGCATATGCAATAAGCCTTTAAACCCCTAGGTCACCCCTAGTGGATGAGTTGTGTCTCGTGAGGGCTTTCTAAAGATATACCCACAAAATCTTTTACTTAAGACTCAATCCTAAAAATTCAAAATAAGACTCAAAAATTAAAAATTAAGACTCAAAACAAGATTAAGATCATGAACATATTTTCAAATCTTTCAATTCTTAACTCATAACTTCAACAAGAGTCAAATAATCAAGTCAATCATATTCTAATCATTACTTCTCATATTCATGCATACTTCTAAATAAATTCATGCAAAATTCACAATCAACACAATTGAAACATATAACATCAACTTTGCAATTATCCAATTTACATTACTACAAACAAAGTCAATAGATCAAGAATTTTTTTTCTATTTTCTCTTCCTTCTTTTTCTTTTTTTTTTCTTTTGAGGTTTCAATAATGGTTTCCCTAAGTACTTACTTGCCTTTTTACGCGAATGTTAATATTGGTGATACCAACACCCGGTTACTCAACAAGTAAGCCTTCTTTTAGAGTGCTTTACATACTTATATTTTAAGTCACTTCAAGAATTTAATAAACAAGATCGAGTAACTCAAAACATTGGAGTAGAATTTAAAGCTTTCAACCTCTATTTTTCTTCTCTTTTTATGTTTTTTTTTTCTTGTCTATTTATCCTTTGCTTATACCAACTTCAATGAACTAATCATATTATCAATATCATATGAGCAATCATATTTAATCATGAACTCACATAAATTCTTTAGAAAGTACTCGCTTCAACAATAATAACAATCAAAATACTCTCAACTTTCTTATAAAACTTTGTTTTAGTGTAGAATCAATCTTTAAAAGAAAGAAAACATATTATGATCTTTTAAAACTCTTAAAAATTTGACCCCTTTTTTTTCAAAAAAAAAATTTCCACTCCCTAGAAAAAAAAATCTATAGGCTCATAAACCAATATTCCCCCCACACTTAAATCTTACTTTGTCCTCAAAGTAAGTCTAGCATGCAAAGAAGAACAATAAAAAACTCAAAAACTAAATGGTAATACAAGTAAGGAAAGAAATACTCCCTTTTTTTTTACATCCTTGGGTTGCCTCCCAAGTAGCGCTTTTGTTTAATGTCGTTAGCTCGACCGCTCCACCTTCCATCATCCAATCCCAAACCTCAACTTTTTTATCAGTCTCTCGAGTTCCTCATTCTCAAGATTTTTACTTGTGGCTATTTCTAGCTCATCTTTAAGAACCTGCTTTTCATCACCTTTTAATTTCCTCTTGGAAGTGCATAGTTCCCTTAAAAACTTGGCATCACAAGGCACTTGATCATTAATTTCATCAAGGAGAGGAATATTAACTTCCATTTTCCTAAATGTCTTCAATGTCTCCTTGTCTTGCTCTTCGTTTGTAGCTCTTGCAAACCTACCAGGAAAAGGAGGAGGGTAAGTAGAAGAATTAAAAGGAATTTGTTTCTCACTTATCTAAGCTTTGAATTCCTTGATTTCAACATCCTCATGGTGCTTTATAAAATTGTCGAAATTCTCTCTCTCTTTTACATTGTGCATGTCAACAACTCCACCTTTAATATAGACATTGGATTCATCCTCCCTTTCTATAAAGTTGTCGACATCTTCATGTGCACTTTCCTTGTATTCAATTTCCCTTTCACTTTTCAAGGTGATGTTAGTAACATTATCTCTTGGATTCTCCATAGGTTGAGAGGTCATAGCTTCAATGTTACTTAAAGAATTCATTATTTGACTCACATGGTGATCAATATTCTTAATATAAACATCAGCCTCTTGTGAAAATTGTAAAGTTTTAATCTCAAGAGTCTTAACAATATCTTCAAGAGACATACCTGATTCTTGAGGTGGAGGCATACCTGAGTCTTGAGGTGGAGCTTGATATGTATCTTGGAATGGCATATTGTAAACCTCATATTGATTCCCATAACTAAAATTAGAATGATCCCACCATCCTTGATAGTAGGTATCGTAGTGTGGTTCATAACTATAGTATGGGTCATAATTATAGTGTGGTTCATAAGCTTGCTCCATGGAGTCCTCTCACTTCTCGTCTTGGGAGGTAGTGGTGGTGGATGTTGTGGTGCTTGTGGCACTGCGCTTTGGGTTGCTTGTATATAGTCCCTAATCTTTTGAAGTTTGTGGCTAGAATCCTTGTCAGACAAGCAATCCCTGAAAAGGAAAAGAAAAAAAATTAGACTTTAATTTAAAATAATTAACTTAAACAAAAATTCAATCCCCGGCAACGGTGCCAAAATTTGATGAGTGTCATCAGTCACCAAAAATAAAATTTCCTAACTCTACTATGTAGATAGCGGAGCAAGGGTTGAACCCACAGAAACTGAATTCTTTAAGTTAATTATTAAATTAAAAATCTAATTTTAGGGTTTAGGGAAAGTAGAAGAAATTTTGGGGTTTTGTAAACTATTCTAAAATAAAGAAAACAATAATTATTAAATATAAAAAACAAATAGCAAAAAGCTTCAGTTACGAGGCAATCAATCATTCTTGGATTTTGATGTTGATCATTGATTACAAAATATTATTGTCAATTAAATAGTCAACCGTAGCATAACAACAAGCTCTGTTACACCATCTTTCCTTACTGAGTCGTTAGTTAAAACAAGCTCTTTAACTAATCTCTAACTACTTAACCTATCTAGAACAAGCTCTCTAGATATAAGTTGTAGCAGCATTAACAACAAGAAAGATATGGGTTGACATTAGATAACAAACACATAAGCTCGGTTTATTTAATCTAAACCTTCCTCCATCCCTAGTGATCAACTCCACAAGCAATTACGGACTTATGTTTTTAATATGGCGGTAGATTATTTAATTTAACTAAATAGTGTGCACCCTATCTAATCAAACAAACAATCATTATAATGTACTCAGAGAATCTTGGATACTTAATTAACAATTATATAATAGGTTCAAGAATCTCACAACATGCTTTTCCCAAAAATAATCAATTTACCTCATAACTGAATAAGAAAACTACTCACTAGTCATATTCAAGATCATAAAATTCAAGTTTAATATTATAAAGGAGACAATTATCATGCAAGAAACAATTAAACTATCAATCTTTAATAATATCAAACAATAAATCTATAATCAAGATTATGATCTAATAAGATTTTAACAAAAAAAAAAAAGAAATCACAAAATCTAAAAAAAATAAAAAGAAAATAATTTTATAAAACAATAATAAGAAATCAGCAACTAATTAAAAATAAAGAAAAATAAAATTTTTATTAAAAACCCTAAAGAAAATCCTACAAGACTAAAAGAGAAGAGGGAGGAGAGGGATGTTGTTTATGAGAGCCTTGTGCTCTTTATATAGGCCCAAGGAAGAGTTTAAAAGACTTTCCTAAGCAATGTGGGATTCAGATAAGAGTTTACTTAGAAAACAAGTAATTTGACTAGTCAAACTCTTACCTTTATATCATCATCTTTTTACAATTATTTTCTAATTAAAATTCCTAAGACCTATTTTTATTAATTAATTACAGATCTAAGACATAATAAAATTAAGAAATTGTCTTCTCTCAACAAAATCTGGTCTTGAACTTGCTTTGTTGGAATTTCTTCTTAATCTCGTTTTTCTGCCCGAAATTTCGTACTGATTTTGTCCAGACGTTTGACCCATCAAATGAACTCCGATTTTTGCGATCTTGGACATTCTGGAAACCTTGAGAAGTCCTCTACAACTTCTATGAAGGACACTTCTTGAGATCAGCTCGTTAAATTGGTCAAAAACGCAATCTTCCAAGCTAGATAGAAAATACTGCACTTTGCTCTTTTTAGCTTCTTTTTATTCCAACTTTGATATTTAATACCTAAAACATAAAATAAACATTAGTAAGCTCTTTTAGGTAAGAAAATATATTAGCACATATAAAATTCACAAAATATCATCATGTCAATAAATTACATAAAGATGACCAAAGCTTAATCCAATAAATCTGTCCAATCGACCTAAATCCAAATTCGACGAACCCGAATTGACTAAAAAAGTCAACGACCCAAACCCGACCTTATCCGAACCCGAAATGATTCAAACCCGAAATAGACTGAATTTTCCTTGACCCAAACCCGACCTTATCCGAAACTGAAATGATCTAAACTCGAAATAGACCGATTTTCCTTGACCTAAACCCGACCTTATCTGAACCTGAAATGATTAGAATCCGAAATGATCCGATTTTTTCTTAACCCAAAATGATCTGATCCAAAATGATCCGACCCAAATCCGATCCGACCCGCCCATTTGCCACCTCTACTTACCACACAAACACAGTTCACTAACATGATTCAGCAGCACCAGAATTTATGGACCAGTATATATTGGTCTATCTTCTCTTAACAATCCTCACTTTTGGGTTGCAAAACAGTATTCAAATATAGTAAAAACTTTAGTGCTTCAGTTATAAAGATTGTATAACTCTTTAATATCTATCATATTTTCTATTACAAGAACAAAATCAATTTACTTCATACCAGTGCCTACAATTGCCACTATCATCAAAACACCTCCTTTTTTCATTTCTAACTTCACCAATAGTCTTATATCAATTTATACACAATTCTTTAACCATTAATTTATCAAATTGAGCACGGTTTCATCCTCTCCTTCACTTGGTCGAATTCTCCTTCTCTCACCACACTCTTCATTTCAACAATTTAGAGCTTGATTCATGCTTTACACTTACTCTACATTAATCCTACCCCATTTGTGCATGAAATTAAGCATGGTAACACTATAAACCCAACTTGGCTGAAACCCTTAAGACCTTATACACATGGTTTTGTTTCAATTTAAGCTTAAACATGCACATAAACATCATGAACACATTTGTAACGTATGATTTTCCATAAAAATATCGCTAACTTTTTTGCTTTCTTTTAAAGGTTAGGCTATTTGTCGATATCATTTTTTATTCTGTCATATAAGTCATTCCAATAATTTCATTCCCTTAACGATAAATTTAATGTGGACAGTAATAAAACTTTAAACCACTTAATACAAACATATTTATTCATAACTTTACACATATATAAGTTCCCAGTTCCTAATTATTATCACATTACTAGTCCTATTAATTTACATCCCTAAAGTTAATTACCAATAGTGAGTGTCATAACGTGTCAAGTTCTATAACCTAATCCACTAGACTTAAATTTAAAAGTCGCCACCAACCATTCAAACCTAAGGTGTGATTGGGCACCTATTCTTGTCTAAAGATAAGGCATGGTCTACGTTCAAAGATTCTTAGACTCGGGAGTACGGTTACGTGTGGGGAAGGATTAGCACCCCCACAACGCCCATCCTAAGATGGTACCAACTAGCTTTATGTTATCTTTATAATTTGTCTTGGGTTCATATTAATTTCGATATACTTATATATTGGAAAATTTCCAAGATTTTTCCATCGATTTGGCTCCAACCTTAGAAATTCCCCTTACCTCAAGATATTCAAGGAGTCTCAATTGATTTGCTTGAACTCCATCGTCGGATAAATTTTAATATTTTATGAGATTCCTCTTTTTCCTAATCTTGTCTCTAATTTTGACTCCATGCATATTTTATAAATTTCTTAGATTTTTTAATTTATTTTAATTATTTTTTATATTCTTATTTATCTTATTTTTAAGAAATAAACATGAATTTTGTTTTATTGAAAATTCACTTTTAGGCGTCCCATCAATTTGGCTCAGCTCAAAAGGAATCTCCTCACCTAGAAATTTTCAAGGAGTCTCGATTGACTTTCTTGAAATTTCATTATCGGCATCACTCATATTTACTCTTTTTTCATTTATCTTATTTATTATAATTCAATTTATATACTTTATCTTATCTTATCTTATTTTATTTATTTATCTTTATTTGTTTACTTGTCTTTATTTGCTCATTTTTATTTATCTATATCTAATCCATCTATCTTATCTTATTTTTATTTTTATTTATCATAAATAAATATGAATTAATTTTTAAAAAAAATCTTTCAAAAGTATTCCATCAATTTGGCTCAACTTAAGAAAGATTCTTTCACCTAGAAATTTCCAAGGAGTCTCGATTGACTTTCTTGAAATTTCATCATCGGTATAATTCATATTTATCTTCTTAATTAATTAGTATTTTATTTTATTTAATTTTATCTTATCTATCAATTCTTAATTATCCTACATATTTACAATTATTAAATCAATTTAAATTATTATTCAATTACCTATTAAATTATTAAATCAAGTTATTTAATTAAATCACCTTATTATTTTAATCAATCAAATAAATCATGTTTATTATTAAATTGATCAATCAAATAAATCATATTTATTACTAAATTAATCAATTGGTTAGTTAGTGGAATCATACCTGGACAATATCTTTCTTTTCTGTCTTAATTTCTTTGCCAATTTTTCATTCTTTCCTCCCTTCTTACACGTCCTTTCCTTTCCTTCAACCTGGTTTCACGTGGCTTTCTTTCCTTTTGTAGTTGGTAGCAGCAAGTGCAAGTGGGACAACTACAGCTGGAAAGGATGAAGCTCGGGCAGCTTAACTTAGTGGAGTCCGGTGACTGCTGCAGGAATGGATAAGGGTAGCGAAAGTTGACGGTGATGCAGTGCACGATGCTACTAAAGGAGGTCTTAAACAACAATGATGGATAGCAGGCAGAAATGAGCTTGAAGAAGGCAGAACAATGCCGATGATTGGTCTTAGATTGGTGGTGCTTTGGTGAACGGTGACGTAGGGAAGAAACAAGCGATGGTGCAGTGCTACACAGGGCAATGGCAGTGGAATCGTTGGGGAGCAAAATCGGCAATTAAGAGTAAAAATTATAGGCTGAGATGCTTTATTGCGAATGAATCTAATCATGAACTTTAATACCTTTTTATAGCCACAAATTTGTTAGAGTCCTAATACAACTATACTTATTCTAATAATTATCTTCTATTTTTAATATTTTATCTATTTAATTCTTATGTTAATCCTAATCTAACTCTATCAAAGTTAATATTAATCCAAATAATTATCCTATCCTAAAATTAATTTTATTTATTTATTTATTTATCTCATTTTTTTTTCTTATTTTTTTTAATTATTCCTAAATCCTATTTTATTTTTGTCACGCTCGATCTTTCTTAATATCTTGCGGAAGCCTAAATTGCGGAAATAGAAATTTTTTTTATCCCTTATATCACTATTCATTTGTAGGTGAATATGTAGGCCAATCTCAATTTCATATAACTCCTTTAATATATTTAGGCATATCTACCAACATACATAATGCCAATTCAAAAAGTATACTGATCGTCATATTCCAATAATACATAATCTAGCTTGCATCCCAGACTCATCACATAAGTATATATATACAATCAAAAGAATTTCCAATACACTGTGCCATCATCCATCTATGTCTATACAAACCGCTGGGAGCCATATACCTTAGACTATGTAGGGAAGTCCACTCTCAAGAAGCTTCCTAAGCCAAAATGAACAATCGCTGTATCGGTCACTCTGAAAGGGAGGGGAAAGAAGAGGGGAGTGAGTCGCAACTCAGTAAGTAACAACAATAAGCAACTAAATAATACCAAGCATCCCTTAATTACGAAAACTCATTCAAATCACTTTCAATCATATCAAATCAATTATGCTGCATTAAAACTTAAATACGATATGGAAACTCAATAACAATTTGTAGTCAAATATAGAGTTTCATCATTAGACTAAAAGTCTCAATATCAAACCATACATAAAGTATGCTGTGTGATCAATAAAACCAATCATAGTACCAAGATAGTCCACATAGTATCAATCGATGTTACTTAGAGCTAACATTAAACGATCTACGGTAGCTAACCATAGCAATCATCCCATAAGGGACGTGCCTATGCATAGACCCCCAACATCATTGCACACATGACACCGGGACCTGCCCAACGTAATATACGGGACAAGCTGATCGTTTCCGAGACTTATACTCGAGAAATAGTGCTCTAAGTCAATCAAATATGTCTATAAAATTCTCAAGGTACGGTGCCCTAAGGTCTCAATAACCCGGGTCTAAAACAGAAATCCAGTAGTCTTAAAAACCAAATTCAATCTTCCCTGACCTCATAGCAATCCTCGTAGTTCATAAAAAGGTAATTCCATGAAACAAGGCTCACAAGGCATTTAAATATCAACAAGGTATAAAATCATATTAAATTCGAATTTAATTTAAACCTTTAAAACATTTAAAGTATTCCTTGATTTTATAATACGCGCAAACAGTACATTTCTTGCGAGCCGTCATTTGTTTACAAACCATTTCTAGAAAAGCAAAATCAACTGTCAAGGGAAGACATCTCATTTGCAGCATTCATTCTATTTCAATTGCCAAATTCCAAGAATTTATAGCATTAAACAATTTGGATGCAAGTAGTCGCTTAGGGTTACTTACAGTACTTCCTTAGCTTTTGAATCAGTTCTCCCTCGCCTAACAAGTCTTGGAGTATCGATTAATTTCGGGTCAAACTCAGTCCTTAGGACAACCCTCTACATAACACATAGTAGATTGAATCAATCTCTATACATCCATCGATCTTAGTATTTCCAATCATAAGCTAACATTAAGCATTGTATAATTCAACAAGAAACAATACTTGGCTGTGTTTCCAGAGTTATTCAAACGTTACTAGCACCGTTTATTGTCTTTTCATTTATTTGAACTACTTATGACCCATTTGGTCCATTTCTGTCCTTTAAGGTTTTGGACCTTATGGTATTGTGCTAGAATTCAGTATAATTTTCAGAACTTAATTATCAAACCGTAATTTTAATATTACTTCTAACTCAAATCCCTATTTAGACATATAAGGCTCATTTTCTAATTCATTTTTTGTCATTTCCCATCAATTTTTAGACCTTGGTCCAAATCTGGCACAGTAGGCAGGAAATTTCCTGACCTGTGTTCAGTAAAATGCTTACTGCCAACTATAGGGATATGAGATCTGTACAAACCCAATACCATGTCAATCATGACTCATTTATCCTTCTGAACATGTAAAGTTTGCAGTCATATATGATCTGGGCAATTTTCTATGAATATTTGAAGTTTTCATTAAAAATCTGTCCCCAGTAGTGAGTATCCGGCATGCATTCATACATATGTCAAGCCATGAAGTTCCAAATCTGGAAATTCTAAAACTAGATGAAAGTTAACTCATTTACCTATTTAGAAATGTAAGATTCATAATTTAACTCTTCCTATATCAACACTAGAAATTTCCCAAAGTTTCAGTATGTTCAGCAGTTTCCTGACACAGTAAAACACTGACCAATATGCACAAACTGTCTCATATCTGGTTATAAGAGTATCCAAATGATGCAAACCCAGAACCATCATGCTCCTAACTTAAATACCTTTCTAGGCATGTAAGGCTTGCAACCTAATTCAATTTAGGCCATTTGCTATGATTTTTCAAAGTCAGGACTGTGATTCACGTTTCTGGACAGAACACCCTGCACTCATTTGTGCATAACTCAAGCTACAGAAGTCTAATTCAAGAAATTCCAAAATTGACTTTCTCGTAACTTAAAGGTCCATAATTCATAAATTTTCCAGAATTTTTATCCATACATAACTATTAAACTGCTCATTTTAATTTCCACCCAGACTGAACAGCAAATTCCAGATCCAACATCAAGTCAGAATATTCAGTTTATCTTTATCTAACAATAGCCATTTAAATTTAGCTCATCACAAAATCATTTTCATGCATAATAATCAATCATTATAGGGTTAGAACCTTACCCCCCCTTAATTTGATGCACAAACAGAATCTGTTGGAACCATTTCAGTCTCTTCTTCACAGCTTGTTTGCTGTCAAACCTATACACATCAATGCCAATCCAATAAACGTATTGCATTCTATTTCCATAGATTAATTTGCAGCAAAACACATCAACTCACCTCAGTTTACTACCTTTTTTATCTTGCCCTAAAATCCCAATTTAAATCTGCTGTAGTTTGGGTTTCAACCCCTCACTTCTTCAATCTCCAATGGGCAGCTCTTCTCACTTCTTCTCCTTCACTTCTAATGCCCTAATCTTGCTGAACCAAAGCTCCCATTGCATCCATGGCTCACGATTTCTTTGGCCAGCTCTAGCATGAAACTTGCTCCTTCATTTTCATTGTGGCCTCCTTCACAATGTAGATTCTTTAAATCAGTTTGGGTGGCTGGGTGAAATGGAAGAATGTTTGAAGAAGATGCTTAGATCTTGGCCGGACTTGAGGAGAAAGGGAGAGGGGTTCTTCTTGCTAGGGTTGTCGACATTTTGCTGGAGAAGTTTGCTCTTCTTGGTTTCGGTTTGGGGAGGAAAACAGAAGAGAAAAACGTAGCCCTTAATTTCCAGCCTTTAACTTATGTTTTCCAGCCCTTTAGTCTTAGATCTTCAGCCCTTGATTTATTTGTCAACCTTTGACTGTTGTTTCCGGCCCTTGATTTATTTGTCAACCTTTGACTCTTGTTTCCAGCCCTTTTACTTGTATTTCCAATCCTCATTTCATCAGCTTCTAATAACCTAATTTAACATTAATGGATTAGTAGATAAATAACTATTGTTTCAAGCAAAATATAATATCTCCCAATTTTCTATTGTCTTTAAAATTCTAATTCCCATAACTTATAGACATATGTATATATTTTTACATATATATATATATTTAATTCTCTTATAGTATATCTTAATACACACATACTTACTTATACACATCCTCCACTTCTTGACTAAGCTGACCAAGACATTCTCGGCTTCAATAATCTATCCAAAATTTCAAAGTAACCTCAAGTCAGTTAAAATTTACTTTAGTATACTTACGATAGATATCGCAAAAAAGGGTTATTACATTCTTCCCACCTTGGAAAATTTGGTCCCCAAATTTGAGTATCGTTACTTCAAAATAAGTGAGGATACCTCTCCTTCATTAGATTCTCTACTTCTCAGGTGGCTTCTTCCTCCGAATGCCTTTGCCACAATACCTTCACTAGTGGAATAGTTTTGGATTTTAGCACCTTCTCCTTGCGATCTAAGATCCTGACAGGCTTCTCTTCATAGGTGAGATCTTCCCGAATATCTAACTCTCCATAATCTACCACATGAGAAGGATCCGAGTGGTATTTCCTTAACATTGACACGTGAAACACGTTGTGCACACCCGCTAGCTATGGTGGTAGAGCCAACCTGTATGCCACTTCACCAACCTTCTCTAAAATCTCGAATGGTCCCACATACCTTGGGCTAAGTTTGCCCTTCTTCTCGAATCTCATAATGCCCTTCGAAGGAGAAACTTTCAAAAATACTGAATCACCAACTTTAAACTCTAAACGTCTCCTCCGGTTATCGGCATATGACTTCTGCCTACTCTGGGCAGTCTTAAGTCTTTCACAGATAAGCATTATTCTGTCAGAAGCTTGCTGAACTAAGTCAAATGCAAACAATTTTCTTTCTCCCACTTCTTCCCATCCAACCAGAGACCGACATTTTCTTCCGTACAGTGCTTCATCTGGGACCATCCCTATACTCGAGTGGAAGCTATTATTGTATGCAAACTCTGCCAATGGTAAGTGTTCATCCCAAGAGCCTTTGTAATCCAGTGCACACGCTCTCAATATGTCCTCGAGAGTCTGAATGGTTCTCTCGGACTGACCATCGATCTGGGGATGGTAAGCGGTGCTTAAGTGTAACTAAGTCCCCATTGCTTCCTGAAACTTCTCCCAAAATCTAGAAGTGAATTGAGAATCACGATCAGACACAATGCTCATTGGGACACCACGTAGCCGAACAATTTCCCGAACATAGAGATCGGCCAAAGCACTGAGAGAATCTGTAGCCTTCATGGCTAAAAAGTGAGCTGATTTGGTTAGTCTATCCACTATCACCCAAATGGCATCATGCTGTCTTTTAGTCCTTGGAAGACCTAGCACGAAGTCTATGGTGATGTGCTCTCATTTCCAGCTCGGAATGGACAATGGTTGAAGCAACCCCACAGGCCTTTGATGTTCAACCTTCAACTGTTGACAGACTAGGCATTTTGCAACAAAATCAGCAATATCTTGCTTCATTCCAGACCAGTAGTATAAGCTACGCAAATTCTGGTACATCTTAGTACTACCGGGGTGCATAGCATATTTCGAACTATGAGCTTCCTCTAGAATCAACTTGTTTAACTCTGAATCATTCGGAACACACATTCGGCCCCTATACCTCAAAATGCCATCATTGCCGAACCTAAACTCTGTCTCTTCATTTTGGTTCTCTTCATTTCCACAAACAATCTCTTTTAATCGAGGATCCTCTTTTTGCTTTTGACGGATTCGATCAATCAGTTCAGGCTTTATCCTCATACTGGCCATCATACAACCCTCTCCAACAAGTTCTATATCTAATCTCAAGTCTGCAAACTGCTGTAACATACACCATTCCTGGACCATCAACATCGAGACCATAGCAGTGCCTTTCCTACTCAACGCATCTGCTACAACATTAGCCTTGCCTGGATGGTAAATAATTTCACAGTCGTAGTCCTTCAACAACTCCATCCATCTCCACTGGCGCATATTCAATTCTTTTTGGGAGAATAAGTACTTCAGACTTTTATGATCTGTAAAAATCTGAAATGTTTCCCCATAGAGATAATGGTGCCAAATCTTGAGCATGAACACTACAGCAACAAGCTCTAGGTCGTGTGTCGGATAATTCTTCTCATGGTCCTTCAACTGACGAGAACCGTAAGCTATCACCTTCTCGTGCTGCATTAAGACACACCCTAATCCTTGATACGAAGCATCACTATAGACAGCAAAACCTCCTGACCCACTAGGAATGGTCAATATTGGAGCAGAGGTAAGCCGTCTCTTCAACTCCTGAAAGCTATTTTCACATGCCTTATTCCAATCAAAGTTCACTCCTTTCTGAGTGAGTCAATGCAATGGTGTAGCGATCTTGGAGAAACCCTCTACAAATTTCCTGTAATAACCTGCTAAACCCAGGAAACTTCGAACTTCTGTTATAGTCTGAGGCCGTCCCCACTTCACAATAGCTTCAATCTTGGACGGATCTACAGACACCCCGTCCTTTGACATAATATGCCCCAGAAAAGCAATCTGATCCAACCAGAAGTCACATTTACTGAGCTTAGCAAACAACTCCTTGTCTCTAAAGACTTGGAGCACTGTTCGTAAATGTTGTTTGTGCTCGTCTTTTGACTTGGAGTATACCAAGATGTCGTCTATGAAGACAATCACAAATAAGTCTAAGAAAGGCTTGAACACCTCATTTATCAAGCTCATGAAAGCCGCTGGTGCATTTGTTAAGCCAAATGGCATCACTAGAAATTCATAATGGCCATATCTAGTCCGAAAGGCCGTCTTAGAAACATCATCCCCTCGAATCCTCAACTGATGATAGCCGGATCGAAGGTCTATTTTGGAAAACACCGTAGCACCCTTCAACTAATCGAATAGATCATCAATTCTTGGTAATGGGTACTTGTTCCTAATTGTTGCCTTGTTGAGTAGCCTGTAGTCAATACACAATCTCAAACTTCCATCCTTCTTTCTAACAAACAACACCGGTGCACCCCAGGGAGATACGCTCGGGCGTATAAATCCCTTATCAAGGAGCTCTTGCAACTGCTTCTTTAGTTCATCCAATTCCACAAGAGCCATTCTATAAGGTGCCCTTGAGATAGGCTGAGTACCCGAGACTAAGTCGATAGTGAACTCAGTCTCTCGCTTGGGTGGTAAGCCCGGCAAATCATCAGGGAATACATCTGGAAACTCTCTGATGATTGGTATATCCCTTAATTCAGGATGTTTCTTGGAGGCATCTTCCACATAGGCTAAATACCCTCACAAACATCATGCATTCTTAGGCAAAATAATCAAACAAAAACAATCATCACTTATTATTAATTATCAAAAGAGATAACAACAGTTTCAGGTAGGGAGAACATCATTATTTTCTTATAACAATCTAACCAAGCATGATGTCTAGCTAGCCAATCCATTCCTAGGATTACATCAAAATCTTTCATATTTAACAAAATCAAATCGACTAGCAGACTCCTATCTCCCACCTCAACCTCACAATCCCTATATACAATATCAGTTATATGGTTTTCCTTTAGGGGAGTGCTCACATGAAGCTGACGATCTAACCTTACAAGTTCTAATTTAATCTTGCTAGCAAAATGTGGAGCAATAAAGGAATGAGTGGAACCAAAGTCTATTAAAACATAAGCTTTAAGATTAGCAACAATAAGTTTACCTTTAGCTACGGAGTCTCTTCCATGTGCAGAAGCCTCATCCAATGCAAAGACTCGACCCTGAGCTATTGGCTTCTTGCCCTTATCGACTGCTTTACCTATTTCACCAGCCAAATGCTCAATGGCCCTTCCTATAGTCTGGAGATGGGGACAATCTCTGACCATATGCCCTTTTTTCCCACAGTGAAAAGAAGCTCCTGTATCTCTGTAGCAAGGTCTAGTACCATGATTGTATCCACACTTAGAACAAGTTGGACTCTTCTTAGTCTCATCCCCTTTTTGTTTGCTTCCCATTGTCTTCTGCTTCTTTTCTAGCTGCTTGCCCTTGTAGGGCTTTCTATCATCTACCCTCTTATCTTTTCCTTTGTTCCTCCACTTAAACCCATATTCTTGCTGAATTAGGTCGTGTTCAAGCTCGACCATTTGAGCTCGTCTGAGAGCTTCTGAATAATCAGTGATATCCAGGACTGCCATCTTACTCCGAATAGCGGGTTTCAATCCCGAAATGAACTTGATGGTCTTAACTTTCTCATCCTTGGATGCTAAAAGATCATACCGACACAAAGCTAAAAATTTTGACTCATATTCATCCACTGTGTCGGAACCCTGAGTCAATTTCAGAAAATCGGTCTGTTTCTTTCTCTGGGCAGGCTCGGGAATATACTACTTAAAGAAGCTCTACAGAAAAGCTTCCCATGTAATCTCCGGGTTCTCATTTGTCAACAACTTTTCAGCTGATTCCCACCAAATTTCTGCCTTCTCTCGAAACATAAATACAGCTAATCTTACCTTTTCCGTAGAACTGTAGCCCATACACTTGAACAATTTCTCTAGCTGTTTGACCCATTCTTCGGCTACATCCGGGTCCTTTTCACCCTTAAAAGTGGGCGGATTCATCTTCTGAAATTGCCGAAGCCTATTCATGTTCCTATCCACCTGATCTCCAACCTGTGGTGGTGGCACTAGAGGTGGTAGAGGCTGAGGAGCTACAGGTGGCTGCGGTGGTGCTGGTGGTTGTGGTGGTACAACCGGTTGTTGCTGTGGAGCAGCTTGAGGTTGTGGCACAGGAGGAGGGACTTGTGCCTATGCCTGAGCTTGAGCTGGAGGCTGATTAGGGTTGCCTCCGAATTGTTGCGCTATAAAAGCCGCAAGATTTTGGACTGTTTGCTGTAGTTTGCCCACAGTCCTCGATAACTGGCCCACTTCTGTATTAAGATCTGGGGCCTGAGGAGGCTGTGGTAGAGGCGGGGGAGTAGGTGACCTAGACCGCTCTGTAGGAAGATCTCGTCGTGGTCTACCTCTCCTCTTTATTATCACTAGTTCCTGTCACATTAACAACAATTAGTACGATTATATGGCAACCGCAGTTCAAGGATAGACATAGGTACAGTGTACAAGGATGTAAGCTAACTTTATTGACCTACACAGATACGAACAAGCCCGCTCTGATACCAAACTGTCATGCCCGATCTTTCTTAATATCTTGCGGAAGCCTAAATTGCGGAATTAGAATTTTTTTTTAATCCCTTATATCACTATTCATTTGTAGGTGAATATGTAGGCCAATCTCAATTTCATATAACTCCTTTAATAAATTTAGGCATATCTACCAACATACATAATGCCAATTCAAAAAGTATACTGATCATCATATTCCAATAATACATAATCTAGCTTACATCCCAGACTCATCACATAAGTATATATATATACAACCAAAAGAATTTCCAATACACTGTGCCATCATCCATCTATGTCTATACAAACCGTTGGGAGCCATATACCTCAAACTATGTAGGGAAGTCCACTCTCAAGAAGCTTCCCAAGCCAAAATGAACAATCGTTGTATCAATCACTCTGAAAGGGAGGGGAAAGAAGAGGGGAGTGAGTCGCAACTCAGTAAGTAACAACAATAAGCAACTAAATAATACCAAGCATCCCTTAATTATGAAAACTCATTCAAATCACTTTCAATCATATCAAATCAATTATGCTGCATTAAAACTTAAATACGATATGGAAACTCAATAACAATTTGTAGTCAAATATAGAGTTCCATCATTAGACTAAAAGTCTCAATATCAAACCATACATAAAGTATGCTGTGTGATCAATAAAACTAATCATAGTACCAAGAGAGTCCACATAGTATCAATCGATGTTACTTAGAGCTAACATTAAACGATCTACGGTAGCTAACCGTAGCAATCATCCCATAAGGGATGTGCCTATGCATAGACCCCCAGCATCATTGCGCACATGACACCGGGACCTGCCCAACATAATATACGGGACAAGCCGATCGTTTCCGAGACTTATACTCGAGAAACAGTGCTCTAAGTCAATCAAATGTGTCTATAAAATTCTCAAGGTACGGTGCCCTAAGGTCTCAATACCCCGGGTCTAAAACAGAAATCCAGTAGTCTTAAAAACCAAATTCAATCTTCCCTGACCTTATAGCAATCCTCGTAGTTCATAAAAAGGTAATTCCATGAAACAAGGCTCACAAGGCATTTAAATATCAACAAGGTATAAAATCATATTAAATTCGAATTTAATTTAAACCTTTAAAACATTTAAAGTATTCCTTGATTTTATAATACGCGCAAACAGTACATTTCTTGCGAGCCAACATTTGTTTACAAACCATTTCTAGAAAAGCAAAATCAACTGTCAAGGGAAGACATCTCATTTGCAGCATTCATTCTATTTCAATTGCCAAATTCCAAGAATTTATAGCATTAAACAATTTGGATGCAAGTAGTCGCTTAGGGTTACTTATAGTACTTCTTTAGCTTCTGAATCAGTTCTCCCTCGACTAACAAGTCTTGGAGTATCGATTGATTTCGGGTCAAACTCAGTCCTTAGGACAACCCTCTACATAACACATAGTAGATTGAATCAATCTCTATACATCCATCGATCTTAGTATTTTCAATCATAAGCTAACATTAAGCATTGTATAATTCAACAAGAAACAATACTTGGCTGTGTTTCCAGAGTTATTCAAACGTTACTAGCACCGTTTATTGTCTTTTCATTCATTTGAACTACTTATGACCCATTTGGTCCATTTCTGTCCTTTAAGGTTTTGGACCTTATGGTATTGTGCTAGACTTAAGTAAAATTTTCAGAACTTAATTATCAAACCGTAATTTTATATTACTTCTAACTCAAATCCCTATTTAGACATATAAGGCTCATTTTCTAATTCATTTGTGCCATTTCCCATCCATTTTTAGACCTTGGTCCAAATCTAGCACAGTAGGCAGGAAATTTCCTGACCTGTGTTCAGTAAAATGCTTGCTGCCAACTATAGGGATATGGGATCTGTACAAACCCAATACCATGTCAATCATGACTCATTTATCCTTCTGAACATGTAAAGTTTGCACTCATATATGATCTGGGCAATTTTCTATGAATATTTGAAGTTTTCTTTAAAAATCTGTCTCCAGCAGTGAGTATCCTGCATGCATTCATACATATCTTAAGCCATGAAGTTCCAAATCTGGAAATTCTAAAACTAGATGAAAGTTAACCCATTTCCCTATTTAGAAATGTAAGATTCATTATTTAACTCTTCCTATATCAACACCAGAATTTCCCAAAGTTTCAGTATGTTCAGCAGTTTCCTGACACAGTAAAACACTGATCAATATGCACAAACTGTCTCATATCTGGTTATAGGAGTATCCAAATGATGCAAACCCAGAACCATCATGCTCCTAACTTAAATACCTTTCTACACATGTAAGGCTTGCAACCTAATTCAATTTAGGCCATTTGCTATGATTTTTCAAAGTCAGGACTGTGATTCACGTTTCTGGACAGAACACCCTGCACTCATTTATGCATAACTCAAGCTACAGAAGTCCAATTCAAGAAATTACCAAACTGACTTTCTTATAACTTAAAGGGCCATAATTCATAATTTTTCCAGAATTTTTCTCCATACAGAACTATTAAACTGCTCGTTTTAATTTCCACCCAAACTGAACAGCAAATTCCAGATCCAACATCAAGTCAGAATATTCAGTTTATCTTTATCTAACAATAGCCATTTAAATTTAGCTCATCACAACATCATTTTCATGCATAATAATCAATCATTATAGGGTTAGAACCTTACCCCCCTTAATTTGATGCACAAACAGAATCTGTTGGAACCATTTCAGTCTCTTCTTCACAGCTTGTTTGCTGTCAAACTTATACACATCAATGCCAATCCAATAAACATATTTCATTCTATTTTCATAGATTAATTTGCAGCAAAACACATCAACTCACCTCAGTTTACTACCTTTTTTAGCTTGCCTTGAAATCCCAATTTAAATCTGCTGTAGTTTGGGTTTCAACCCCTCACTTCTTCAATCACCAATGGGCAGCTCTTCTCACTTTTTCTCCTTCACTTCCAATGCCCTAATCTTGTTGAACCAAAGCTCCCATTGCATCCATGGCTCACGATTTCTTTGGCCAGCTCTAGCATGAAACTTGCTCCTTCATTTTCGTTGTGGCCTCCTTCACAATGTAGATTCTTTAAATCAGTTTGGGTGGCTGGATGAAATGGAAGAATGTTTGAAGAAGATACTTAGATCTTGGCCGGACTTGAGGAGAAAGGGGGAGGGGTTCTTCTTGCTAGGGTTGTCGACATTTTGCTAGATAAGTTTGCTCTTCTTGGTTTCGGTTTGGGGAGGAAAACAGAAGAGAAAAATGTAGCCCTTAATTTCCAGCCTTTAACTTATGTTTTCCAGCCCTTTAGTCTTAGATCTCCAGCCCTTGATTTATTTGTCAACCTTTGACTCTTGTTTCCAGCCCTTTTACTTGTATTTCCAATCCTCATTTCATCAGCTTCTATTAACCCAATTTAACATTAATGGATTAGTAGATAAATAACTATTGTTTCAAGCAAAATATAATATCTCCGATTTTTCTATTATCTTTAAAATTCTAATTTCCATAACTTATATACATATGTATATATTTTTACATATATATATATGTATATATATTTAATTCTCTTATAGTATATCTTAATACACACATACTTACTTATACACATCCTCCACTTCTTGACTAAGTTGACCAAGACATTCTCGGCTTCAATAATCTGTCCAAAATTCCAAAGTAACCTCAAGTCAGTTAAAATTTACTTTAGTATACTTATGATAGATATCGCAAATAAGGGTTATTACATTTTCTAATTTCCTAATTAATGTTAATTCTACATCTAAAAAATTCTAATTTAATTCTATCCTAATTCTAAGATACTATGTCACCTAAATCAATTAATTATCTTTACAAGTTAAGACCCTGGACAAAATAGCGTGTCTACAGCTTCCCCTCTTTGTGCATTTGCTGTGAAACAGTAATTGCACAAAGACATGACACCTATTTTGCATGAGTTCCCCCTTTTTTTTTTTAATTTTTTCATTTTTTTCAAAAAGCTCCCTCTAAACAGAAAGGCAGTCAAATTTTAAAATCTTGTCTGAAAAGCTCCCCCTAAACAGGCAGGCAGTCAAACTTTAAAATCTTGTCTGAAAAGCTTTTCCTAAACAGGCAGACAGTCAACTTTAAAATCTTGTTTAAAAAAGCTCTATTTTTTTTTTGAAAGTTTTAGGAAATTCCTCTAAAATTTTTTTTGTCAAAATTTGAAATATTAGGAAACCGCTCTAAAATTCCTTATCCAAAATTTGAAATCTTGGGAAACCCTTCCAAGACTTTTGTTCTTGTCTAATTTTGAAATTTTAGGAAACCCATCTAAAATTTCTTGTCTTATCAAAATTTGGAATTTTAGGAAATCCCTCTAAAACTCCGATTCTTTGTCAAATTTTGAAATTTTGGGAAGCCCCTCCAAAACTTCTTTTCTTGTCTAATTTAGAAATTTTAGAAACCATTCTAAAATTTCTTTTCTTGTCAAATTTCGAATTTTAGGAAACCCCTCTAAAATTCTTTTTCTTGTCTAATTTTGAAATTTTAGGAAACCCCCTCTAAAATTTCTTCTCATGTCAAAATTTGGAATTTTAGGAAACCCCTCTAAAATTCCTTTTCTTGTCAAAAAATGAAATTTTGGGAAACCCCTCCAAAACTTCTTTTCTTGTCTTATTTTTTGAAATTAGGAAACCCCTCTAAAATTTCTTTTCTAATCAAATTTTAAATTTTAGGAAACCCCTCTAAAATTCTTTTTCTTGTCAATTTTGAAATTTTGGGAAACCCCTCCAAAACTTCTTTTCTTGTCTAATTTTTTTTTTGAAATTTTAAGAAACCCTCTAAAATTCTTTTCCTTGTCCAAAATTTGAAATCTTGGGAAACTTATTTATTTGTGCAGTTGCAACTTGATCTATCCATGCAATGCTATCTATCCTATTTATGCAATGTCATTCATGCAAGGTATCCTATGCATGCAATATCATTCATGCAATCTACTCTATCCAGGCAATGTTATTCATGCAATCTATTCTATTCATGAAATGTTTTCTTCGAAAAATATTTCAACCTCAATTGTGGCAACAACAAGATTATTCTTTATTAATCCATCTCATGCATTCTTCTCTTTTCATCTGTCATCCTGTTTTTATATTTCCAATTTCTTTTCTCATTTTCCTTCTTTCATTTTTCTTTCCCAATGAAGCTCTTGTCTTCGTGCCCTCTTTATATGATCTTATCCCTTGTTTTTTTTTTTTACTTTCCTCTCTATCTGATCATTCATTTGCTCATTAAAATCTTTACTGAGACCTCATCATTCATTCTTTCTTATTCACTGGTTTTTTTCTTGATCTCCATTTTCTATTCATCCGTAAGTTTCCTTTTCTTTCATTTTCCTAAATATTATAGGAGTCTTTCACATATTTGGCCAAGCAATCATTCATTATCATTCCAATTTCTAAATTAATGCTAAACAATTTCTCAATCCCTCAAGGTAAAGATATAGCAAAGAAATGATAGGTGAAAAGAAAAGAGTGGTATTATTCAACATTTGGAAAGATTTAACAAGAAATTGCCAGGCTTAAGAGGAAAGTAGGCTTGAATGAAAAGCAAGAATTTTCAAGATTAGGTAATAGTATCCAAATAACAACAATTCAAACAATTCTGATCAATGAATACAAACTTCCCTTCAAAAGTCCATCTTATCTGATTATGTTGAGTTCATCAAAATATCCTCTTGCCCCAATGTCGTTGAGATCCAACTTTTCTCGTATCTAAGCCGCCTTTTTAGGTTTTCAACTTATATGCATTCCATTGATCCAAATCACCATTTTTAGGTTTTCGATCTGAACCTTTCTCTCATTTTTTTTTCTTCTTCGTGAAATTTCTTTTGTCTGTTCTTAATTTCAATACATGCCCCAATAGTAGATATTTCTTCACCCAATTTTAATGCTCACATGGATTCAGGACAATTTTTAGAATCCCATTACTTCCATCTAGACTAGATCTTTCTGTTTATCTTGATTTGCTTCTTCTAATTCCATCCAAAGGATCATCATCTCATAGTGTAAGTATGCCTTTATTTTACACATGATTCATTAATGGGAGTACTCATATTTGATCAAAATGGACTTTTAAGGCACGTAACGTAGGCTCAGGTGAGGGTTTATGGAAGAAAGGATAATATAGGCCCAAAATAAGTGTTTCAAGGTTCATCAAACCAACATTCATTTTTCATGAATCATTTAGGCATTTTGCCTTTTGCCCCATTCTAATTTGCTTTTTCTCTCCTTTCTATTCAAATGTGACTAGAGTTTTCACTTTCTTGATTCAAACCCTCTTTGCTTCTCTTTTTTCTTTTTTGTTCTTTTTTTTTCACAAAAGGATTTTTTTCTTTGCCCCTTTTATATTTTTATTTTGCCCTATTGATCTTTCATCTTCTATTCTCTTTGCTCCACAATGTAGAGGGTGATTCTTGGTGGGTTATATCAAAAAGAATATAATAGGCTCAAAAGGGGTGATCAATGGATAATTTTACTCACGCTTGAAAGGTAGTGAAAGAAGGCCATTTGTCATCTCAATACAAGTACTCTCATTAAAGGTCATCTATTGAACAAAGACAAACTCATTAGAATTTCATATAGAGATTCACCTTTACTCGTAACATTCTATAGTTGAAGATTTTAGACAAATATCTTCTATTCTCTTCTTGCTTGAACAATCTTGGCAAACTAAAAAATCCATTCAACCAACCAAAGTAGCTCTTTCAGAATTGAATTTTATATTCATTGCCATCATCATTATCATGTTCATTATTTGGATACTTTCAAGCTTGGTAACAATGTAAATCACGTGGGTATTGGTGTTTTGCATAAAAGGACAAGAATGGAATGAGGAATTGAGAAATATGCATCATGCTAATCTTTTATTGAAAAAGAAAACAAATGAAAGTTGGCCCAATACATAAAAGAATTTTTAATGCTTTTGGGCTTAGGCACTCCTATATTACCTAAGAAACTGAAGTCCTAAGATGAAAGAAATTAGAAACAAAGAAACAACCATTATCTTCTAATTAAATGAATCAATCAATATCATCCACTTTCTTCCATAACATTAACCGCTACCCCTTGTGTGATCTGACAGAGGATTATCATTCACATTTGGGTCATTTTTTGCTCTAAAACTCAAAATTCCAGTGTTGACAAGTGCTTGGACCTATCTCTTCAAGCCCATACAATTCTCAATAGAGTGACCAACATTGTCATTATGATAAGCACACCTTGCATTAGGATCATACCACTTTAGGTAGGGAGGCTTCAAGGGCTCTACCTAAATAGGGGCAATAAGGTGACCCCTTACCAACTTCTCTATCTTACTATTTTGATCCTCATCCATTATGCATGTTTGATACCTTGTATGATATTTGTGGAGGGTGGACCATCTAGTGGATGCAATTTTGATACCTTGAGTGCCACAATCAAGTTGAAATTATATTTCATGTGAAGATATGTTTAAGCACAAAAATAAATGCATATGGAACATACTTAAGTCTAGCAATCTCTCTTAACAATCAAAAGTATGTTTATTCTCATGATAAAACAAATGCAAACTTATGTGCATGATATGTGATGCAATGCAAAATCAAACACAATTATGCATGACTTAATGGTATAAGCAAATTCACCTCTTTTTTTTTTTTGAAAAAAATGGAAAGAAAAACTCACTCCTTTTTTTTTTTTTTGAGAAAATTTTTTTATTATACAACCAAATGTGTGAAAAAAGGGAGTAAAAAAAATTACTCTTTCATGCGTCCTATCTTGGATTTATATCTACACTTCAATCTAGCAATGTTCCACCTTAGGGCTAAGTCTTATGTTTCATTACATGTTGGGTTTGGATAATTCAAGGTTCTAAAGGTTCCCAAATTGTTCTTCACTATCGTCCGCTTAAGACTAGTAAGGTACCAAATCCTCACCCATGATAGGTTACAAATGGAAAGGTTCAATTTGAGTGATAGCATTTCGCTAGCCATTGCAGAGTATTACCTCACGAGAGCTTAGTTACTCTACTTCCTCCTAAAAAGGATAAAGCCCGGGTAGAGAGCCAATGCATGCACATGCACGTGGGGTGTGTGTTGAAGGAACAAACAATTATTTTATCAAAATTAACATTCCTAAGGCAAACATAGAATAACATAAAACCAATCATTGGCTCGACTCTCTAAAGTCCCCAGTGGAGTCGCAAGCTGTCATAACGTATTAAGTTTTGGAAAACCTAATAGCTAGACACTGAAATTACAGGAGTCGCCACCAACCATTCGACCTAGGTGTGATTGGTCACCTATTCAAACTAAGAATAAGGCTTGGTCTACGTTCAAAGACACTAGGGTTAGAGAGTACGGTTACGTGTAGGGAAGGATTAGCACCCCCACAACACCCATCCTAAAATGGTACCAAATAGTTTTAGGTTATCTTTACAATTTGCCTTGTATTTATATTAATTTCGATATGCTTATATATTGGAAATATTTCTAAGATTTGTCCATCAATTTGGCTCAAATCTTAAAAATCTCCCTCACCTCAAGATTTTCAAGAAGTCTCAATTGACTTTCTTGAATTCCATCGTCGGATAAATTTTAACATTTTATGAGATTCCTCTTTTCCTAATTTTGTCTCTAATTTTGACTCCATATTCATTTTATATATTTCTTAGATTTTCTAATTTATTTTTATAATTTTATATTCTTATTTACCTTATTTTTAAGAAATAAACATGAATTATGTTTTATTGAAAATTCACTTTTAAGCATCCCATCAATTTGGCACAGCCCAAAAGGAACATCCTCACCTAGAAATTTCCAAGGAGTCTCAATTGACTTTCTTAAAATTTTATCATCGGCATAACTCATATTTACTTCTTTGTTTATTTAATTTCTTATAATTTTATTCCAAGCTAATACCTCCATTTATCCATTCTAACTTTATTTATTTATTTACTTATCTTTATCTTTATTTATTTATATCTAATACTTGTAACCTATTTTACTTTTATTTTTATTTATCAAAAATAAACATGAATTAATTTTAAAAAAAAATCTTTCAAAAGTATTTCATCAATTTGGCACAACTTAAGAAAGATTCATTCACCTAGAAATTTTCAAGGAGTCTCAATTGACTTTCTTGAAATTTCATCATCGGTATAATTCATATTTATCTTCTTAATTAATTAGTATTTTATTTAATTTAATTTTATCTTATCTGTCAATTCTTAATTATCCTACATATTTACAATTATTAAATCAATTTAAATTATTATTCAATTACCCAACTATTAAATTATTAAATCAAGTTATTTAATTAAATCACCTTATTATTCAATTAATCAATCAAATAAATCATATTTATTACTAAATTAATCAATTAGTTGGTTAGTGGAATCATACCTGGACAATATCTTTCTTTTCTGTCTTAATTTCTTTGCTAATTTTTCGTTCTTTCCTCCCTTCTTACACGTCCTTTCCTTTCCTTCAACTTGGTTTCATGTGGCTTTCTTTTCTTTTGTAGTTGGCAGTAGCAAGTGCAGGTGGGACAGCTATAGCTGGAAAGGATTAAGCTCGGGCAGCTTAGCTTAGTGGAGTCCGGTGACTGCAACAGGAAAGGATAAGGGCAGCGGAAGTTGACGTTGATGCAGTACACGATGATACTAAAGGAGGTCTTGAACAACAGTGATGGATAGTGGGCAGAAATGAGCTTGAAGAAGGCAAAACAATGACGATGATTGGTCTTAGAGTTGGTGGTGCTTTGGCGAATGGTGATGTAAGGAAGAAACAAGCGATGGTGTAGTGCTACACAGGGTAGTGGCAGTTGAATCGTTGGGGAACAAAATCGGCAATTAAGAGTAAAAATTATATGCTGAGATGCTTTATTGCGAATGAATCTAATCATGAACTTTAATCCATTTTTATAGCCACAAATTTGTTAGAGTCCTAATACAACTATACTTATTCTAATAATTATCTTCTATTTTTAATATTTTATCTATTTAATTCTTATGTTAATCCTAATCTAACTCTATCAAACTTAATATTAATCCAAATAATTATCTTATCCTAAAATTAATTTTACTTATTTATTTAATTATCTCATTTTTTGTTTTTCTTATTTTTTTTAATTATTCCTAAATCCTATTTTATTTCTAATTTCCTAATTAATGTTATTTCTACATCTAAAAAATCCTAATTTAATTCTATCCTAATTCTAAGATACTATGTCACCTTCTCTTAACCAGTTTTTTGGAAATTCTGTTTGGGATAATGGAACACCATCATAAGTGCATTTAACATGCATTTCTCGATTCCAATCCTTGAAATCCTCGGACCACTCAGGAAATTGGAATAATAACATACGGGCAATGTTTTTAGCTATTATCAATGAAGGTAATATAATATATTTTCTAAGAATCGATTGTGTTATTAACAGGAAGCTCCTTATTACTTGAGCAAGTAAACTCCTAGCCCAAGTTTTTGCTATTTCTAGCCGCATTTTCTCTTCTCTTTTGTATTTTTCTCTTTTGTGCTCGTCTTTTTTCTTAATCTTTTTTTCTGTATAATCATAAATTTGTGATTCTTTGTTTTTATATATCCAATTTCGAGATATTAGTTTCATCGGCCCAGAAATATCAAAAGAAAAAAAGAGGGGTTTGTCTACTCTGTCCAAAAAAAGTGGGGAATGTACATTTGCTTGAAACAGTTCCCAAGTAATTGTTTTACGTCTTTGGGCACGCATGGAACCTTTTATTATGTCTCGACGAAAATCCGGTTGTTGCGAATAGCGTATCAAAGCCACTTCGTCTGGTCGATCAGGATCATTAGCATCCTTGGTATTAGTATAAGTCTTGGTCTTTGCCTGGTTATTAGTAAAAATCACTAAGCGCTTGTATTTTCTTGAACGAATTTCAGGCTTTGCTGTTAACTTTTCCGCGGTTTCTCCGTCCTCTTGTTCTAAATTTTTGATTAATTTGTATGACCATCGAGGAACTTTTTTACTTATTTCTTTTATTCCAATAGATTTTTTTATAATTGTTTGATTGTTGGGATTAGTTATAACTATATTGAATAACAATTTCAATATTTTGACTCGATCCTCGGAATCGATATTTCCCTGTTCATCTTCTGTCAATGTCAATAAAGAGAGTTCTTTTTCTGTTGATAATGGTTTTATATTGAGTGTATCTATTGTCTGTTCAAATTCGTGATAATCAGTAGTAAGAAGTATAGCATGAATCTTATTTATCCATCAATTCGGCACAAATCTTAAAAATCTCCCTCACCTCAAGATTTTCAAGAAATCTCAATTGACTTTCTTGAATTCGATCGTCGGATAAATTTTAACATTTTATGAGATTCCTCTTTTCCTAATTTTGTCTCTAATTTTGACTCCATATTTATTTTATAAATTTCTTAGATTTTCTAATTTATTTTAATATTTTTATATTCTTATTTACCTTATTTTTAAGAAATAAACATGAATTATGTTTTATTGAAAATTCACTTTTAAGCATCCCATCAATTTGGCTCAGCCCAAAAGGAACCTCCTTACCTAGAAATTTCCAAGAAGTCTCAATTGACTTTCTTGAAATTTTATCATCAGCATAACTCATATTTACTTCTTTGTTTATTTTATTTCTTATAATTTTATTCCAAGCTAATACCTCCATTTATCCATTCTAACTTTATTATTTATTTACTTATCTTTATCTTTATTTATTTATATCTAATACTTGTAACCTATTTTACTTTTATTTTTATTTATCAAAAATAAACATGAATTAATTTTAAAAAAATCTTTCAAAAGTATTCTATCAGTTTGGCTCAACTTAAGAAAAATTCTTTCACCTAGAAATCTCCAAGGAGTCTCAATTGACTTTCTTGGAGTTTCATCTTGGTATAATTCGTCTTTATCTTTAATAATTACTTAATATTTTTATTTATTAAGCCTTATTTATCCTAACCTTCTATTTTATGGATTTTTATTATCTATAATTTTATTTAATAATTAATTTAATAATTTTTCATAATTTATTAACTTTTCATTATTTTATTTAGCTTATCATATCTTCCTAAAAAATTGTATTTGTCTAAGATTCTACTAAATTCTAAATTGTATTCTAATCATATATCTCAATATTCATGCAAACTAAATTAAATACCATGAATTAAATATCCAAATAATTAATCATGCGAAAGTAATACAAATCAAGAATTAAAATTAATTATCATGCAAACAAGTTAAATTATGCAAACACACATACCCTAAACTAATTCAAGCTTACCATACGAATTTAAATTAACTTACAACTTTTTATCAGCCTAAATTCTTCAACATGCAAATTACCTTTTTTATTATAAAACAAATCAAACGTTAGCCTCTAAGTTATTAAATCATTAATTTCATCAAATTATCACATGCATACAAATTATTTGACATTCTAATTATTAACCAATTAATTATATAACTAAACATTAAATAACTAAACAAATAAATAGGAACCAAAACTTGGTTTACTCACCTGTATCCCTTACCTTTCCATGTGACTCTCCTTTCTTGCCTTTGTCTTTTCTTTGTTTTAGTCCGCATTCCTTTCTCTCCTGTTCCTTAGTCTCACGTGGCTTGTGAAGATGACACGAGCAGCAAGCAATGATAATGATTGGGCTGGACGGAAGCGCAACAATGGGGAGTACAACACGGTAGCAGTGGCTATGAGGAGCAGAGTTTGCCAACAGCGATGGAGATGATGAATGATTCGGGTCAAACAGAAATGCAATATAGTGATGTTGAAAATCTAGTGGTAGGACAAGGTCTATGAAAGATGAAGCGGTGATAATCGTTGTAGCGGTGCGGTGATGAGTGGCTGATGCAATGGTGAGGAAAATGGCTAGGATGGCTGGACAGAAACTAAGAATGGTGCAAGCGATAGCAAAGGTAATGAAGGTGGTCAGCTGATGCAACAAGCGAAGATGATGATGGTGATCGGTATTGCAATGCAAGGATACAGAATTGTAGATGCTTGATTGTTAATGCCCCAAATCATGAGGTTTAATCCCTTTTTATATCCACAAACTTGTTAGAGTCATAATACAACTATACTTTTTCTAATAATTATCTCCTATTTTTAATATTTTATCTATTTAATTCTTATGTTAATCATAATATAACTCTATCAAATTTTTAATATTAATCTAAATAATTATCTTAAAAAGTCTAATTATCCTGTCCTAAAATTAATTTTATTTTATTTTCTTTTCTTTTTTTCCTTTTTTTTTATTATTCTTAAATCCTATTTTAATTTTAATTTTCTAATTAATGTTAATTCTAAATCAAAAAATTCTAATTTAATTCTAGCCTAATTCTAAATTGTTAAATTAAATTAAAATACAATGTCACCCAACCCAATTAATTTTTTTTTACAAATTAAGACTCCGGACAAAATAAGGTGTCTACAGCTGCCCTCTTTGCACATTTTTTGAAAATCAGGAATTGTGCAAAGATAATTAGACAATTATTTTGTTCGGATATTTTTTTTGTTTTTTTATGTTTTATTTTTTGTTTTTTTCTATTTTTACAAAATATTTACAATTTTTAAGAAACATTTAGTCCCTCTCACCAAAGGCTGTACGACTTTGAAAAATAACCATTTGCTCCTCTCACCAGAGGCATTGGAATTTTGAAAACTAACCATATACTCCTCTCACCAGAGGCATTGGAACTTTGAAAAATAACCTTGTGCTCCTCTAACCAAAGGCATTGAAACTTTGGAAACTAACCTCGTGCTCCTCTCACTAGAGGAATAGGAACTTTGAAAAATAACCTTGTGCTCCTCTCACTCACCAGAGGCATTAGGACTTTGAAAAATAACCTTGTGCTCCTCTCACCAGAGGCATTGGAACTTTGAAACATAACCTTGTGCTCCTCTCACCAGAGGCATTGGAACTTTGAAAAATAACCTTGTGCTCCTTTCACCAGAGGCATTGGAACTTTGAACATAAAAATTTCATTTCAGATTGCCAATTAGCATGGGTTTGACTAGACTTTAACTTTCATTTTGCTGCCAACAATATTGGGTTTCATCCTCCTCTAAGGTGCCAACTAAACTGGGCTTTACTCTTATCTAAAGTTTTTCAAAAAACATTTTTCTCATCATCTTCTCATACCTCATGATTTTTTCAAATTACCATCTCTTATATTTTCATCCTTAAATTTTCATCCTATCCATTATATTCTTACATTTTCTCTTTTCCTCAAATTTTCCCTCATTTATTTTCTCATTTTTTTCACACCTTCTCATTTTTATCTTCTTCTTTACATCTTCTCATCATTCTATATTTTCCTTACACTAAACTTCATATCCTAATATCCTAACAAAAGTTCAAATTTTTAGTTTTCATGTTTAAATGCAATAAAGAAATGTCATGCATGTCATGAATATAATGAATATCATGAACATCATAGTGCCATGAGTGCTATGAATGTTACCTGAATTACTCCATGAATGTATGTAAATGCAATCTCAATTGTGGTAACAAGATTCTCAAGCTCATCTCATTTTCCTCAAGTCCATCCAATTTGTTGGATTCTTCTTATTTAAATCTTCTATCTTCACTTCTTATCCCATCTCTTATTGAGTCTTGGTCCAATTATGCTCAAAGACTTGCCATCATGCTTTCAAATTTATATTTTCATCATTTTTTATTGTTGTTTCTTTCTCTCTCTTAGTGATGCAAGATTTCTCAAAAGAATATTTTTTTCAAAAATTTACCCCAAAAAAGGTTACTAACATTTATTTATTTTCCTTCCGACTCGACCACCAATGTAATGCACTCATACATCTTCTCAATTTATTATAGGGGTGGAATGAATTAAAATAATCATGAGAGATATGGGCATTCATTTTTAGAAAAGGAACATGAAATCAAGAAAAATCAATGGGACAGTTTGGAATAGTGTTTTTAGTATCCATTTAATAAACATTCTGACAATTTCAATCAAGTCAATCTAAAATTCTTTTCCAAAAGCCCACTCTTATTGATATGTTCTTTCATGTAGTGTCTGCCGATCTTACCCTTGTATCAGAACTTTTTGATGCTGATATTTTCCTAAGTCGCTTTTTCAGGTTTTCAACTTAGATCCCCCTTATTCGATTCAAACTGCCTTTTTTGGGTTTTCGATTTTGAATCCTCCTTTTTCTTTTTATTTTTCTCTTCTTTTTTTTTTCTCTTCATTTTCAACTTCATTGGTTTTGACAAACTTCAACCTTCAGTGCTTAATTCAAATTCATGCCCCTAATAGGCGTTCTTGATTTCGATCCAAGATATCTTAAAAGCTCATGGGTTTCTTCATTCAACTTGATCCACTTCCTTCAAAGGATCATTATGTCATTATACAAATATGTCTTCATTCAATACATGATTCTTCAATTTTAAGCATTTACATTTGATCAAAATGGGCTTTTAAAGGCATGTAATGTAGACTCAGGTGAGGGTTTATGAAAGAAAAGGATAAAGTAGGTCCAAAATGTGTTTCAAGGTTTATAAACCAAAGGATCACTTTTTTATCAAGTAAAACATTTAGGCATTTTGCCCCTTTCTAATTCACTCATTTCTTTTCTTGCTTTTTTTTGGTTTTCTTTTTCAATTCAAAACCTTTTTCTTTTCTTCTTTTTTTTTTCACAAAACTAGGCTATTTTTTTCCCTTCTATTCATCATGAACACTTTCATTTGTGCTCCCAAAATTTCTTTATTTCATCTTCCTTGCCCCTAATGTGGAGGGTGATCCTTGGTGGGTTATCTTACAAAAATATAATAAGCTCAAAAGGGGTAATCAAAGGATAATTTTACTCATGCTTGAAGGATAGTGAAAGAAGACCATTTATCATTTCAAATGTAAATGCTCTCGTTAAAGATCATTTATTAAACAATGACAAACTTGTTAGAAGCTTCTGTAAGAGATTCACCTTTCTTGTATTGCCTATCAAGTGAAGATAGCAAGCAACCTTTCCTTCGTTTCCTTGCTTTGGCAATATTGGCAAACTAGTAATTCATCATTAGTAGTAGTTCTTTCAAAATTGAATCCCAGATTTATTGACATGATCATCATAATGTTCATTATTTGGATACTTGTGAATAAAAGGTAAGGTGAGTATGTTGAAAATGGCAAATGAATAGAGAAAATAAGAAAATGATAGTGCATCACACTAGTCGCTTTATTGAAAAGAAACTAAATAAAAGTTAATCCATACATAAAATCTCGTGCTTATGGGCTTAAACACTTTAGAAAATTGTCTTGCATTACTTAAAGAAATAAAAGAAAACAAAAACTAGAATTTATAAATCCTTAAAATCGCATGGCTAGAACCCTTCATGGCCCCATAAGACAAATCTTTTTTTGAACTACAACTTATTCTATTACCCCCTTTCCTTTACTCAAGTTTTTCAACAACTTAGTAATTTGGGCCAATTGCCCCCTCATTTCATCTTGAGCCTTTTCCATCTTCTCAATACGGACACTTTGCTCTTCTTCCATGATCCTAGCTTGATAACGAGTGTGATACGAATGGACTTTTGGCCGGGCTATCTTTGAACCTTTAATACCACAATTAGAGTTCATTATTTTTTGTGTGGTGATGCTTGAAAAAGTTTGAAAATGCTTTATTTAAAAACAATGATTGAAGATGAACAAATGAGATGATGCTACATGTGTATGAATGGAATGGTATGGTAAAAGGTTGCCATGTAACAAAAATGGATGAGTGATGCATGGAAATGCTTTGGTAAAGGACTCATGGTACCCTCTTAATGTCTCATGTGTAAACCAAAATCAAACAAACTTGATCAAACATGTGTCCTAAGTAATGGGTATTTTCCATAGCATTGGTTGATATGGCTCTATCTTACAGTTGATCTTCTTAATTTCACTATATGCATGGCTTTAGATAAAAGGGCTAAAGGTTCCCAAATTGTTCCTCACTGTCGTCCACACAAGAGTAGTAAGGCACCCAATCCTCACCCATTATAGGCTACAAATGGAAAGGTTCAATTTGAGTGGGAGTATTTCGCTAGCCATTACAAAGGTATTACCTCACGAGAGCATAGTTACTTTACATCCTCCTAAAAGGATAGAGCCCAGGTAGAGGGCTAATGCATGCATGCACGTGAAGTGTGTCAAAGAAACATATAGTTATTAATGTCTTATTATTTTATCAAATTTAATATACCTAAGACAAACCTAAAATAACCTAAAACCAATTGTTGGCTTGACTCTCTAAAGTCCTTAGTGGAGTCGCCAAGCTGTCGTAACGTGTCAAGTTCTAGAACCTAACCCGCTAGACTTAAATTTAAGAGTCGCCACCAACCATTCAAACCTAAGGTGTGATTGGTCACCTATTCTTGTCTAAAGATAAGGCATGGTCTACATTCAAAGATTCTTAGACTTGGGAGTACATTTACGTGTGGGGAAGGATTAGCATCCCCACAACGCCCATCCTAAGATGGTACCAACTAGCTTTTTGTTATCTTTATAATTTGCCTTGGGTTCATATTAATTTCGATATACTTATATATTGGAAAATTTTCAAGATTTTTCCATCGATTTGGCTCCAATCTTAGAAATTCCCCTCACCTCAAGATATTCTAAGAGTCTCAATTGACTTTCTTGTACTCCATCATCGGATAAATTTTAATATTTTATGAGATTCCTCTTTTTCCTAATCTTGTCTCTAATTTTGACTCCATGCATATTTTATAAATTTCTTAGATTTTTTAATTTATTTTAATTATTCTTTATATTCTTATTTATCTTATTTTTAAGAAATAAACATGAATTATGTTTATTGAAAATTCACTTTTAGGCGTCCCATCAATTTGGCTCAGCCTAAAAAGAATCTCTTTACCTAGAAATTTCCAAGGAGTCTCGATTGATTTTCTTGAAATTTCATCATCGACATGACTCATATTTACTCTTTTTTCATTTATCTTATTTATTATAATTCAATTTATATACTTTATCTTATCTTATTTTATTTATTTATCTTTATTTGTTTACTTGTCTTTATTTGCTCATTTTTATTTATCTATATCTAATCCATCTATCTTATCTTATTTTTATTTTTATTTATCATAAATAAATATGAATTAATTTTTAAAAAAAATCTTTCAAAAGTATTCTATCAATTTTGCTCAACTTAAGAGAGATTCTTTCACCTAGAAATTTCCAAGGAGTCTCAATTGACTTTCTTGAAATTTCATCATCAGTATAATTCATATTTATCTTCTTAATTAATTAGTATTTTATTTTATTTAATTTTATCTTATCTATCAATTCTTAATTATCCTACATATTTACAATTATTAAATCAATTTAAATTATTATTCAATTACCCAACTATTAAATTATTAAATCAAGTTATTTAATTAAATCACCTTATTATTCAATTAATCAATCAAATAAATCATGTTTATTATTAAATTGATCAATCAAATAAATCATATTTATTACTAAATTAATCAATTGGTTAGTTAGTGGAATCATACCTGGACAATATCTTTCTTTTCTGTCTTAATTTCTTTGCTAATTTTTCGTTCTCTCCTCCCTTCTTACACGTCCTTTCCTTTCCTTCAACCTGGTTTCACGTGGCTTTCTTTCCTTTTGTAGTTGGCAGCAATAAGTGCAGGTGGGCCAACTGCAGCTGGAAAGGATGAAGCTCGGGCAGCTTAACTTAGTGGAGTCCGGTGACTGCAGCAGGAAAGGATAAGGGCAGCGGAAGTTGACGGTGATGCAGTGCACGATGCTACTAAAGGAGGTCTTAAACAACAATGATGGATAGCAGGCAGAAACGAGCTTGAAGAAGGCCAAACAATGACGATGATTGGTCTTAGATTGGTGGTGCTTTGGTGAACGGTGACGTAGGGAAGAAACAAGCGATGGTGCAGTGCTACACAGGGCAGTGGCAATGGAATCATTGGGGAGCAAAATCGGCAATTAAGAGTAAAAATTATACGCTAAGATGCTTTATTGCGAATGAATCTAATCATGAACTTTAATCCCTTTTTATAGCCACAAATTTGTTAGAGTCTTAATACAACTATACTTATTCTAATAATTTTATTTATTTAATTATCTCATTTTTTTGTTTTTCTTTTTTTTAATTATTCCTAAATCCTATTTTATTTCTAATTTCCTAATTAATGTTAATTCTACATCTAAAAAATCCTAATTTAATTCTATCCTAATTCTAAGATACTATGTCACCTAAATCAATTAATTATTTTTACAAGTTAAGACCCTGGACAAAATAGGGTGTCTATAGTGAGTATTGTACAAAATGTTTGAAATATAATAAAATACAGTATACCTTCAGTGGACTCTACGTGCGCCCCGAAGGAATACTGAATCTCCCAAAATTTTGTGCTCCTCTACAATGAGTGGATTTCATTGCAAATAGTCTGGGTGAAAAAATAGGAGAGTGAGTTTACGCTCAGTAAAGAAACCTATACAAAAGGTTGAACTATGCCACTATATGCAATTAAAATCATTTAATAAACTTCTTTTGAAACTAATGATGAAATATCTATCAATAAATGCATTTAAGATGCCATTGTACAATGGAAGCAATTCTTTTAAAAATCATCAATGATCATCATTTAAAACATATTAACTATAAAATAGAAAAGTGCTACTATACAATAAAATCATTTCATTTTAAATTCCACATATAGTGTCATTCATTGTAAACATTTCTTTCTTTTTAAATTCAGTCAAAACAATAATCAAATCTATAGAGACAATACACTTCCAGTATAATCTTGCATGAAACAATATCCCCGGAGGGATGATAGTATCCTCGAAAGGACGAAATAGTATCCTAGAAGGGACGAAACAGTAACGAATGGCTATTGTCGAATATTCACAGTTTGCACTAGTTAGGTGCTCATTATGGAACCGTAGACTTGACTAAGGTCTCACGGTCATATCATGTACATATAACAGTATGCATGATTATTAGGGAGCAACAGTCCCAAAAATCATTTCCATAGAATATACAGTCATAATAAGAAATCATTTTATAAAATCATTTTCAATCAATCCATAACTGTAAAATCAATAAACACTATATTTAACAGCAATAAAACTCATTTAAATTCTTAATGCATATCTTCAAATATTTCAGTAACATATTTGACCCAAAACAATAAATCATTACATGTAAAATAATTTAAAATAATTCTCATGCAATATAAACCATATTTAAATTTCATGTGATGGCACCTCTATGTCTTTTTATTTCTCAAATTTAACACTACACAGTAATTCCATATTATATTCAAAATTCCATATTATAATTACGATAAATATTTTATTAATTCCTATTTTCCTTTTATCCATTCCTATAATTAATTTATTTTATTTCCTAACAAATTCTATCACACAACTATATTTAAATTATCATCTTTTTCAAACTTTTCATTTCACTAATAATTTCAACTATATTCAAAATTACCTATATTAAATGCAATAAATATTTTACTAATTTCTATTTCTAATTATTAATTCCAATGATTATTTTATTTTCTATTAATTACCAAAATATAACTTCAATTAAATTGTATTCTCTTTCAATTCCAATCTCACCAATAATCCTATAAATTGTAATTTATTTTTCTTTAACTCTTGAATCATAAAATTTAATATAATATTCCCATTCTTAAGCTTAGCCAAATTTTCCAATTATTCAAAATTTATATTTTTCCCAAATTTTAATTTCACCAATAATTCTATTAATCCAAATTCATTATTTTCTACTTTATTAATTTCAATAACTAATTTATTTATTTTCCTTCCAAGTGTTACGGTGTAATTATTCTTAAATTACAAATATTTTCTAAGCCTAATTTCATTAATCATCTTATCAACCTTAAAATTTCATATGGCAACTTATGTATTATACTTTGGTTGAATGTATCATATTACTTAAACTCATTTTTTTTCCAATTTTTATCTCACCAATGATATTTGTTCATCTTTATATTAATTTACTAATTATCCTCTTTTAATATTACATCCTCATCTATTCTTTCTTCTTTATGGCCGAACCATCCCCTCTTACCATTATCTTCATTGTTTTTCATTTCCTTTCTTCTCAATCTATCTTCTCAATCTAACTTGTGATTATTACCACTTCACTTGGAACTTTCATCAAATACCTTCCCTACATGAAAATTCATCCTCATCATTTTAATCTTGAAATGGCCGAATGGTACCCATGTTTATGCCAACATTCACGTTTTGCAAATTCATCACCATAACCAATTTTAATTCATCATTTTCTATTACTTCTTACCTAATAAGCATTAAAACTACCACAATTTTCCCATTTCCTCCTCATGGCCGAAACTAACCTGGAATCCTACCCTCAATTTTGTTGCATTTTAAAGCTATAAACATGCTTTATTAACCTAATACAATTACAAAAGACAAGTAGAATTGATTGGATTTATTTCTTCACTCACCTTCCTTCCAAAACTGTACTGTTCAGCACCCTAAACCAGTACTGTTTTCTGCTACTCAACCCTTCGAAAACTATGTTTAAAGAGTTCTTAGGGTGAGGGACAGGTTGGGTAGAGGAGGCTTGGTGTTTTGGTAGAGGAAATTAATGATTTGGTTACGAAAAGAGGGGGAAAAACGTGAAAAACGGGCAGAAATAGAAGCTGCAGGCGAACCGACTTTCTAAGGTTGAAGAAGGTCTGATTTTGTGTTTAATTTATATTATTTTAATGCAAAAAAATTATGCCCTAATGTTAAATGACAAGTTTGCCTCTTAAAAATTTAAGTAATTACGACTATGCCATGACAAATATCTATTTAATTTTCATTTCAGTTTTTTAATTTTATTTTTATTAAATTTAATTTATTTTGGTTAATTTTGGTCAAACTTTGACAAATTTGACTAGTCCCATGATAAATGACCATAATGTCCTTGTACAATTTCATTATTTTCATTTGTGTCTTAACAATATTTTAATATTTTTTAAATTTAGAAATTTTATTTTATTTTCATTATTTTTCATATATTTAGATCAAATATAGTTAAAGGTTGACTCCCAAGATTGTTTGACCAGGTAAGGGTAGTGAAATTATCAAACTACTCTTAAATGAATGCTTTTTGTTTCATTCATGTTGTTTTTTAGCACTTTTGCGTATTTCAGTTCACAGGCTAGATTCACATGGAACTTCTGTGATAACCGTAAATTTTTCCATTTATTGGAAATTAGAAATATTGAAAATAAATATTAGAGAAATTAAATAAGAGGAAATAAATAAAATTTGCGAGAAACGAGATATTGGTGAAAAATCCCGAGAAATGAGGAAGTGATGAATAAGGAAATTCGTGTGAAGGAAATTAAATGGAAATAAAAATAAAGTCGGAGTTATGGAAAATAAGGAAAGGAGGAATTTAAATTGAATTAATGAAAATCCAAATTTTATAAAATAAAAATGCGTATATTATATATTTATATAATTAAATTACATAAATATATTTACACATGTTTTTATATAAATACATATGTATGTATATGAATATTAGTATATATTATAAAATGAAATATATACTATTTTGTCTTAAATAAATACATGTGGAGATTATAAAATGTATTTATATAATTATAAATATATATGTACATATATATATACGAAATATATATATTATTACTTTAAATAAAAGTATATGAATATAGAAGAAAAGTAAATGTGGTTTTATATTAAAGTTTAAATGTATAAATATTGTATTATACCATCTATATAATTTGTACATGTAAAGGTTATTTATTTTTAAAGTATATAAATATACATACATATATATACAAGATATATATTTTGTAATATACAATATATATAATTTATGTATATAATATATATTGTATATTGTATTACATTAAAATGAAATAATATATGTATGATATATATAATATATATTATAAGTATAAAATATAAATGATAGTGTATAATATATGGTATGTATTATATTACTAAAAAGGGAAGACAAAATAAAAACAAAAACAAAAGAGGAAAGAAAACGGAAGGAAGGAATCGGGAACCGACCTTCCCAGCCAGAGGGGCCGACGGCGGCGAAGCCGCCACCGCCAGCGAGAGGGAAAAAGGAAAGCGAGACGCCATCGGCCAGAGAGAGGAAAGAAGCTGCCGGCGGCGTGAAGGAATAGAAACAGAATCGACGGAAACGAAGGAAAATCGGGAGAGAAAAGAAATGGCCGACGGCGGTGCCTGCCGATCCAGGCACCGCCACTGCCACCGAAGCTTCACCAGAGGAAGAGGAAGCCGATGGAGGCCACCGGAGACGCAATGGATGGCGGAGGAACGCCGGCGAAGAGGAAGAAGAACCGAGGCAAAACCGCCTCGATCCGCCGCCGTGCCGCCGATCCAGGGCAAACGGAGGGCACCGGCAAGTTCGTCATGCAACCGGCCTACTGAGGGACGCCTGAACCACCGAAGAACCGGCTGCCGGCGAGGAAAGGAGCTGGACCGGTCTGATCGGGAAAGGAAGAAGAAAAAAAAAGAAAAGAAAAAGGAAAAAGAAAAAGAAAAAAGAAAAAAGAAAAGAAAGAAAGAAAAGAAAAAGAGGAAAAAAGGAGAATTTCGGGAATTCAAAAAATTCTCGGAAATTCGACAACCCGGGATTTTACAAATTCGGTAAGAAATTTCCTGAGAATTTAATTTCAGAAAAAAATTAAATAAATTATGAAAAATTCTAAAAAATTAGAATTTTAATTCCAGAAATTATTTTCAGCAATCGGGATAAGGAATCGGGAGAAATGGAGTGCGGGCGCGATCGATAAGTGGAATTCGTCGACCCGGAAAAAGGTAAGGGATGCATGTGCAGCACTGTAAGGATACTCAGTCTACATAATTTAATTGAAATATTTTATGCAATTATTTTATGAAAATTATTATGATGCATGATTTGCTGAAAATAATTTGGGAAGAAGTACTGGCTGAAAGATTTTAAACTGTATTTTCCGTGCAGGAGGTTAGTAAATCGGCAGCCGTTATGCTGCCGAAAATTTTAGAAAAACTTTATAAAATCATATTAAATGATTCCGAATTTCGATAGTAAATCACGAAACATGAGGAAATTACTAAATTTCATAAAACATGAATATAATGAGATGAAACTTTAAAATATTCATGTATTCGAGAATGGTGACCATGAAACCACCGAAAATTCTCGGAATAGATAAATTACACGAATTACGAGACGAAAGATGAAGTGAAATATAGTGCGTATTCTTATGAATATTTTTATAAATATTCACTAAAGGATTTTAACCCTTATGGTTTTAAATCATGGAATTATATATTTATATAAATTCCATAAAGGTATATTTTATGATGAGAACTACGGTTTTGAGACTGGTTGGTATTCTTATCATGCTGATGCATGATATGTGATATGTTTAGTCCCGGTGGACATCTAATCAGTGATCCACCGAGGACAATATAGGTTATGGTCATAGATTTGACCGGTGTACTTCCTTACCCTCCGAGGTATACAGTATGATAAGATTGATGTCTATCTTAGACTCCATAAATGATAGGTAATATGTTTTCAAAAGGAAGAAATGATAATTCTAATATTCTTTCTATGGTCTCAAATGAAATATTAGATCATAAGTACTACATGAGATCTGATAAGACAGTGGAAAAATACATATGGCATAAAGGCCATACCGAGCAGAGACTCGATGATTGAACCGTGGGAGCCACCTCTAGAGTCCTTCGGGAACTAAGTGCTACACGTGTTCTGATGTTTCAGTATAGGCCAAACCGAGCAGAGACTCGATGATTGAACCGTGGGAGCCACCTCTAGAGTCCTTCGGGAACTAAGTGCTACACGTGTTCTGATGTTTCAGTACAGGCCATACCGAGCAGAGACTCGATGATTGAACCGTGGGAGCCACCTCTAGAGTCCTTCGGGAACTAAGTGCTACACGTGTTCTGATGTTTCAGTACAGGCCATACCGAGCAGAGACTCGATGATTGAACCGTGGGAGCCACCTCTAGAGTCCTTCGGGAACTAAGTGCTGCACGTGTTCCGACGTTTTAGTAAAGGCCAAACCGAGCAGAGACTCGATGATTGAACCGTGGGAGCCACCTCTAGAGTCTTTCGGGAACTAAGTGCTACACGTGTTCCGACGTTTTAGTAAAGGCCAAACCAAGCAGAGACTCGATGACTGAACCGTGGGAGCCACCTCTAGAGTCCTTCGGGAACTAAGTACTACACGTGTTCCGATGTTAGTATGAGAAATCGTAGGATATTGTGACGATAAGTAAGTGATTGTGATTCGTGAATTTGACAAATGTCAAAGGATGAAATAGATCTGGTGCATATGACATATGATGTGTGTGATATATCGGATGAGTAAGGCACTGGGGTGGTAAATCCCTGGTTAACAGAGATCCAGGCACTCCCGGTCCTTACAATAAGTTCGTTTCTTTCACACTTAATCATACTGATAAAAAGAATGATGCCTTGTGAACTTAAGAATGGAATAGATTTTAATAGCTTATTTTGCTTTTTAAAGGACGGAACTAATTAAGAGAGTACATTAAAACATGAAATAAGTTTTAAAGAAATAAGATGATGATTTAACTAATATTCTATTCAAGGAATATACGAATATTAATTATTTTATTTAAATGCTTTGTTTCGTAGAAGCATTATTTTGAAAAGCATATGAAAAAGGTTATGAAAGTTTGAAAGAGAAAAGGATTTATTAATTCAAAACGAAATGAAAATTTTCTCTACAGTTGCTTCTAGGTTCCGGAACAAGTATGGTATTCTAAAACACCTACCTTACTCTAATCGGATCCCTAGCCGACTGTAGTATCCTTCCTACATATGAGCTTAGAGCCCATAGGAAAAATGAAAAAGATTTTCAGCATATAGGAAGCTGAGTATCAAGTGAGGCATATAATTCTCTTACTGAGCCGTGGTTTTGCTCACCCCTTAATTTTCAACATTTCAAGTTTTTGATGAATGTGAGTTCAGTGGATTGTGGATCCTGGTTGTACACGAAGGACAATGTGTCAGATCGACTGTTTATTTGAGGTATGATTATTTATTCTCTATATTTAGACATGTCAACAGTACTACTTATCTGATAAATTACGATAGGGGATGTGTATAATATAAACAATACATTGTAAAATTGTTTAACAGTCAGTACAAGTGAAGTATCACAGACAGCCCAACCGGTTAAGATGTGTATAAGAAGATGAAAAATGTGGTCACGGGTCGTGACAACTTCTTGACGCGAGGATTATCCAATGACAGTTTATGAGTTCAAAGTCAATTTGGTTTGACCGTTATTTATAAAAATTCTTCCGGGGTATGGACACATTTGTCATTTTTGAATTTGTTACACGTAAACCTAAGTGGGCCCGTTTTAAAGAATTCCAAAAAGTGGTTTTCTTGTCCTTTAGGTATTTCGGCCCCAAATTTAGCATTGTGCTACTTCAAAAGGCATTCGGATCACGGATTGCCTTGTAAGACCCACTTGACAGTTTTCTCGATAATTTCATCACATATGGAAATTAATTTCCATAACTCTACTTAATATCTTAATTCAGCACCTTTAATTGGTATAGGGAGAATATAGAAATTTGGGATCTCACAACATTACATGTAACCATTAAAACACCAAAATTTAAGCTTTCTCTCACCTCTTCCTCTTGGCTAAAATTTTGGAGGTTCAAAACACCATGAAATGGCTTTTACACAAGCTGATTCCAAGGTATGTAATAGAGCTGGATGAGAGGTGTAACGTTCGATTTTATTCAAACACAAACTAACTTTTCCCTTTATTTTATAATGGGTTAGGTCGTTTGTCAATGTCATTTTCCTTTTTACTTCTCACGTACATAACATTATATTAATTTCAGTCCCTCAAAAGAACAAAATAAATGTTAGTAATATTATTAATATCATCTAATAATATAACATGCACTGTAATTCATATACCTTTCCATATACAAGTCCCAGGTTCTACTTATCATCACATTATGATTCTTAATAATTTACATCCCCATAATTGTATACAATGACTAAGTACTGTACAAATATGTCTGAAATATATAACAAAACACAATATACCTTCAACGAACTAGAAGTGTGCCCCAATGGAATATTGTAGCTCCAAAAATCTGCGCCCCTCTAAATGCGCAAATGTCACTGCAAATAGTCTGGGAGGAAAAATAGGGCAGTGAGTTTACACTCAGTAAGGAAACATATATGAAAGTGCATACTATGCTACTATATGCAGGTTTCTTACTTGGCTTTATTATGACATGTAAAAATAGTAAACATACTGATATTCTAGTAGGAAGGAATTTCTATAGCGATTAGGATTGCCAAGTTAAGTGTGGAAGGATGCTTTAAAGCACCTCACGCATCTCAGGTCCTACTTTGACTATAGGGATTATTTGAATATTTTCAAATATAAAGTGCAATTAATAAGATTAAAATATTTTCTTCAAATTCGATATAAAATCAGTATAAAAACTTGAGTATATCAAGTAGCATATAAACACATAATCAATTTCTTACTTTTTCATTCACATATATTTAAATTTATTAAACATTTACATGAAAATCCAGATCTTATAAACCAATGATACAGTGAGCTTTTAGAAATCAATGGAGACAGTCAACATCCAATAGAGTCATGCATAAGGGTATCCTATAGGGATGCATATAAAAGTAGCGTACCCAACGCATGGGTCAGAGATCCTCCCCTAAGCCAAGCACATATAAAAAGAAAAATGGCCATTGTCAAGAATCCATAGTGTACACTAGTCAAGTGACAGCTGTGGTGTCATGGACTTGACTAAGATCTCACAGCCATATACACGCAAATCTCGTAAATTACATAATCACATTAGTACGCATGATCAATATAAGAGTTAACAATCTCAAAATAGTTTATATAACATATAAAATCCATGATAAAAAACATTTCAAATATGGATTATCTTCAGTCAATCCATAATCATTTAAAATAATAAATCTTATATTTTAGAGCAGTAAATTCGGTAAATATTCTCAGTGTAAAACAAAGTGTCCAAAGTATTTTAATTACGCATAAATATGACTATATTATTTATCAGGGATATAAAAAAAGTAAAAACAAATTCTTAAGCAAGTCAAAATAATATTTTGAAAATAGATAGATTAAAATCAAATTTTTCTCGTTTTTTGAAGCTTGGATAATTGGAAGTATTAAATTGTTTATCATATTCTAATATATTAGGACACTAGAATTAAGGGTGTTTTAGAAATTTTTCAATAGTATAACGACTAAAACTATCCTAACCCCCTTCATAAAAGCCACAATTTATATTTTTCAATCCAACCAATTTTTCCCAAATGGAACCATAGCTTTTCATGTATGACTTCCATACACGTTCCTTACCTTAGCTACCATGCAGTGTAGCAATGTTTACTGCACCACTTACGCCTCTTTATCTTTCGAACTTGTCACTGCACATTAATATTAAAATATATTCAAAACTCCATATTGCAATTATAAAGAATATTCTACTCATCCCTATCTTCCATTTTATCATTTTCAACAACTAATTCATTTTATTTCCCACCAAATACCATAACATAGCGACACCCAAATTGCATTCTTTTCCAAATCCAATTTCACTAATGATCTTATTAATATTGATATATTGTTCCTTATCCATTAACCACCAAAATTCAGCATGATAACTTTATGAAACATGCTTGGCCGAATATGCTTCCATACCCAAAATTCATTCTTTTCTCATTTTTTATTTCATAAACAATTCCTACTCACTCTTCATGCTTTAAAATCTCATCAATAGTCTTACCACCATTAAAGTACCGTTCTTTAGCTATTAAATTAAAAGATTTAACATGGTAACTTCATAATCTTGCCTTGGCCAAAACTACACCTAACCATTTCCCATTTTCTTTTGTAATTTCAACCTTGTGGTTATATTCCACTCACTCCCTACATCCTTCCTACATCCTTCCTACACCCTCCATTCATTAAAATTGCATCAAGGTCTACTAACCCTTACTATGGCCGAACCTATCTCTTAGTGCCAAACACATTGTCTTGCTAGTTTATGGCTATAGCTAGGCTTATTTCATTACATGCTTCCATTTTGTACCCATTATGCCATGAAAGCACCATGACATCATCATGCACCTACCATGGCTAAAATCACCATCTAATGACAAACTCATCTTTTTCAAAATCTCACACCATGTCCAGCTTCCACACATTCTCTATATCATTTCTATGCCTATTATGCATTCAAATCTGTCCACTACCTACAACCCTCTCTTAGCCAAAACCTCAAGGTTGTTATACATTCTATTTATTTCAATTTAATCATATACACATGTTATACAAGCTTAAATCAATCGGAAACACTAACTAGAATTAAAGGAAATTTCATTTTCTCTCACCTTGTATAATGACTGAAATTTGCAGATCTAAAAACACCAAGAAGATGACTGATTCAACCTTCGAAATTCCAGGTTTAGATAGAGCTAATGGAGAGTAACAATTTCTCTTTAGGGTACAAGTTGATTTGGTGAGGTTTGGAGGGTGATTTTTAAGGTCTATCTCTCTAAAACACTTAAAATTTTTTGGAGAAGAATTGCAGCAATGGTGGCCGGCTGTATTGGGGGAGAAAATGACTGATAAATATCTTATTTTATTATTATTATTTTATTATTAAAATATCAGCCCTTGCAATAAGATAATTGTGCCCCTTTATAATTTCAATTATTCCACTTACATCCCAGCCAATATAATAATATTTAAAATTCATATTTTAATTTTAATTTTTTTTATTTAGGTCAAACTAAATCAAACATTGACGGGGTTTGACTAGCAATAACATGAGAATAGACCAAAATACCCTTCTACAATTTCATTATTTACAATTTTGTCCTAGCATTATTTTAATATTTAAATTGCATATTTTAAATTTTATTTTTATATTTTTCCATGTATTCAGGTCAAACATGGTCAAAGGTTGACTCTCAAGGTGGTTTGACTGATCAAAGGTACTGAATTTACCAAATTACCCATAATCGAAAGCTTTTGGCTTTGTTCACGTAGTTTTTAGCATTTTCGTGTAATTCAGTTCACGAGCTGGATCCACGGAAAACTTCTTTCCACGAGAATTTTTCTATGACAGTCTATAGGTCAAAAGTCAAACTAAGTTGACCGTTATTCAAAAAAGTTCTTCTAGCTTATGGACAAAATTGTCTTTTTTGAATTTGTTGCATGCAAAGCTAGGCATGCTCAAATAAAAGAATTTCAAAAAGTAGTCTTCTTTCCAGTTATGTATTTTGAGCCCGAATTTCACATTTTGCCACTTTAAAGATCATCCAGATTATGGATTGTCCTGTAGGGCCCACTTGATAGTTTCCTCGATATCTCTAACCTATAGGAGAGTTAGTTATTGTAACTAGACTTAATATTCTAACTCAGCAAATTCAGTAAGTGTAGGAAGAATAAAGAAATTTGGGATCCCACATCCTTCCCACCTTTAGAAATTTGGTTCTCCAAATTTGAATTGGCTACCATTTAAATAGTTTTAGCCTAATAGTATTTAGTCCATACATATTTAATAGAATGAGGTTAACTAACAATTCCCTAAATGGTATATTTATTACAGCAAATACCCTAGGGATTCCGGTTCAATAGATAGTATCATGGCAATCAAGAGAGAATAATGCAGTGACATGCATATCGACAATATAAATCTTACCTTTAATCATGTCGAAAGAAGTGGTGTCAGCAGACTCCTTGTCAATAGCAAATACCCAACCTTGAGTCACGGCTTTCTTTCCCTTCTCTGTTGTTGTGGCCTTACGTTGGGGCTTAGTGGTCTTCTCTTGTGTGAGAACTCGTTATTTTGTATTGTACATGTACGGAATTATAAATTTTAAATAAATAAATAAATTATTTTTGTATATCTTTCTAAATGTTGAAATAAAGGTGTGATAGAATTGAAAATTTTGAAGTTATACAAGGGCAAAGTTGGCTTTTCTCAATGATTGGTCCAAGTTGATTAAATTAGTCATAAAACGGCTTAAGAAATAATTAAAATAAATAAAAATTTAAATTAAAATATAGGTTGGACAGAAGTGGACTGTGCAGTGGCACATTTAGTAAATAAATGAAATGTAAGTGGGTATTTTGACCTTTAAGACCATATCTGATTTTATAATTAAAATTATTAAAAATCAACCAATGAAAAGGGAGACAACACAGCAGAATTCTACAAATTTCTCTAGCCTTTCCACCGCCTCTGTTCTACTGCATTCCTCCTTTCGTTTCTGCTGAGTTTTTTAAGTGCTCACCCGATCTTCCTTGTAGGAACCCCCTCATTCTTGTATTAGATCACTAAGCTCTATTATAAAAGTTATTCTAGGCTACAAGAGCTTCCTAGTACTCCCAAAAAGCTCAACCAAAGCCACCATACATGACTCACTCTATTGCTGGCAGAACCGATTCTGCCCAAGTATGATGATGTTTTCGGTTCATGTAATTTTCAGTTTTGGTATGGATGTGTGCTGAATAAGTTGATGATGAGTATAAGCATGATTTGAATAAAGCCCTTATGGATGTCATGCTAGGGTAATCTGCCATGAAATGTTAAAATGATGATGATGATGATATTTGCTGACCGTAAGGAAGCAAAAAATGGTTAACATAAAGGAGAGACACGTAGCTTTGAACAACCATGTAATTAATGAAGTAAAAACTTAAGCTAATAGGGTATTATAGAATCAGCCATGAGGGTTTTGAGTATGGGAATAAGGGGTTGTTGACGTGAATGGTGAGGAAGAAAGAAAGGCTGAAACGTGGTGGTATGTTTGTAACGTGAATGATGAAATAAATTCTGCTGTGTGTGTGTGTGCCGTGAATGATAGGAAGCAAGATAGAACATGAGAAATATATATATATATATATATATGGGACCATGCTGCCTATTGATCTTGATGAATTAAGAGGTAAACATGGTGTTTAAAAGGCATTGAAACAGAGTAGAAAGGCTGAAAACCGAACTGAAAAATGAGGACTGATTTAATGTGTTGACCGAACAGTAGGCAATAACGAGGGCTGTTGTGGCGTGGAAATGAGAAAGAATAAAGGCTGAATATGTGATGAATGGTCAAGAATAAAGAGTAAAAAATGAGGGCTGGTAGTGAAAAAAATACAACCATAAACATAATTAGAAAATAGATATAGTTAATGTGAGTGTGTGTCTGCTGCCGGTTATGGAAGAAATGAAGAAAAGAAATATGGCCTTTATTTCTTAAATGGTGGAAAAATACAAATGAGAAGGTAGCTTAGCTAATTGATACATTGACTAAAAATGGAACAATAAATTTAATTATGTGAAGGCCATTCAGCCATATTGGAAAAGGAAGAAGATGGCATGAAGAGTAACCATCTTTATCTATGAGAACTTATTTACATCTATATTTCTATAAATCATAGCTTAAAATTAAAGAATAAATAAGTTAATGATTTTTGGTGAAAGCAAATTGCAGTCGGGAAATTCGACGTTTGTGTGGTGCACGAGATAGCGCGACCTCGATACACAGGTAAGAGACGCGTGTGTAGATTTATAGGGATATCCGTATGCATGATTCCCGTGCTATGAATTTTATAAGAATTATGGAATATGGTTTTGCCTTGAAATTGCATGAAAATCTGTGGTTTTGGCTGATGAACTATGTTTGAAAGTGCAGGGAGGCTAAAACTCAGGCAGCCATTATGCTGCAAAAAATTATTAAAAATATTCCTAAAAATGTTAGGAAATATTTTGGTACATTACTAATATTTTTCCTAGCCTTGAAAGTGTTAAATTAAATATTTTTCATAAAAGGTTAATATACCGAAAAATATTTATCAAATATTCATGACACCAATTTCGGTGAAGGTATCATTACTGAAAATTCATTCCACGTGTTTTACAGTGAAATGTGTGATTGGTGAAGTGAAATGGTGAATAGTGAATATTTTATAATTATTTTCAGTATGATATTCACTATTTTATTTATGATTTTCCTTTATGGGATATATAAATTTTTATCAATTGTAATGATTTCCATAAAGGCTTTATCACTCTGTAAATATTATTTTGAGACTAAAATGTCTCTACACGTGTTGATGGTGGAAAATGTGTTGGCGGAACTATTAAATTTGGAAAATAAAATATTTTATTTTTCCATAAATCATGAAAATATTGGAATTGATTTACAATAACTTTGAATTTCATGTTTTGGAAAGAAAGCATGGAAACACGTGTGTATGTGTTCTACGATGAAAAGGAACAATTATGAAATTTTATTTCTACTTTGTAATTATCTTATAAATTGTTTTCACCTATGAGATATTGTGATTTATACCTTTTATGGATTTTCTGAAAGACGTTATTAATTTTACTAAATTCCATAAAGATAATGAGATTTCACATATACTGTTTTGAGACTGATAGGCCCCATATCATGCTGATATGTGACATGTAATATGTGATATGTGATATGTGCTGATATGTGACATGTAATATGTGATATGTGATATGTGATATGTGAAGTTGTTGTCATTGAGCCGTCTTCAAAGTCCCGGTTGTCACCCGCTCAGTGTACGACTAAGGACACCTATAGACTATGGCCATAGATCTTTATGATGATTTATTGTCCCTACAGGGATCTCACGTGTACCCTATTATTCCTTACGGGACTTATAGCATGATATCATTAGGGTGTTGCTTGGTCTCCACTATTATTCCACGTGTTATTATTGGATTTTGTGAGAAATGTGGAAATATACTGTTGTTGTGATATTTTATGACTGATTTATGAAATATGTGAACAATGTATTTTACTGCTAGATGTGTTTAAAGTGATTGATTTCAACAGTGGAAATCAGAATGAATTTCTAGTGTGGTTCATATGATTTACTAAATGGTTTTATTTATTGATGTGACATTTTATGTGCAGTAAATATTTTAATGAACTTTATATTTAAATAAATTCCTATTCCCTGCAAAATACCTTCTATGCTCCATTTAGAATTCCCAGCCGACTATAGTATCGTTTCCTTGGTAGTGTACCAGCTTATAAATAGGAATTTAAAGATTTTATTGCATATAATATTTGAGGTATCAAGATTTGCATACAAATCTCTTATTGAGCCGTGGTTTACTAACTCCAATATTTTATCTCTCCAGATTATTTTCAATGACCGGTTGAGTATATCATCTGAGGATTAGAGGCTACACACTAAGCACCCCGAGGCAGCATTTATAGATCCCAGAGGTATATTTATTTTATTTTATATGTTCAGACTTCTGATTTACCGTACTATAGTGTTATATTAAATTAGGGGATGTAAGTGTGGATTAAAATACAATTTATAAATATTTATTTTCGTTAATTATATTAATTTACGGATATCGTGTTTTCAGTGAATTAAATATGAAAAATAAGATATCGTAGACAACCCAACCTATTCATGTGTTGTGAAATGATGTAAAAAGAGTAAAATCCTGTGTACTTGGGATGTGACAATATTTAATGGTATCAGAGCGAGGTTGGCCTGATATCTATCGATATCTTAGTGATAAAGTGAAGTGATTACATCTCCTGTAGTACTGTAGAGTCAAATATATAAATGGGTCTAAGCTAAATCCGCCGAGGTTTGAGGGTGTGAGAGATCCACTAGTAGTGAAGTAGTGGATAATAGCTGTGGAGAAACTATTTAGGCACATGAGATGTTCCGATACGAAGCGAGTCGGACTAGCGATGTTCCAGATGAGTGATGATGCGGAACACTAGTAGAAGTCCGTGCAGACGGTACTCTTCGCCCAGCATCTAGTGATTACATGGGACTTTTTTGTTGAGGCTTCTCGCCGTCAGTACATCCCCGATATTGCATAGAAGAAGCTGAAGTAGGAGTTTATGGATTTGACTTAAGGGAGCATGTCAGTGGACCGGTACGAGTCCTGATTTACTACACTTAGCAGGTTTGATCCACTGACTAGAATTGACCAGCGACATAAGATTGACAGGTTTAAGGCTGGGTTAAGACCGCCTATTCAGTCTAAGTTGGCTCCCTTCGATATTCGGACGTATGATGAGGTGGTCCGACGTGCTCAGTTCTGTGAGCAAGATTTCGAGCAGTATCATACCGAGTCTATCGGTAAGGGTAAAGGTAAAGCAAAGAGGGGCACGGATGACAGATCTGGTAGAGAGCAGCATAAGAGGCTAGATCTTCTGGTATTCAGATCTCAGAGGGGCGATTCGCGAGATCGACTACTACAGCCCCCACTACTATTGGGCTTGCTTCTGCACCGAGAGGTACCACGACCAAATGTGATTGGTGTGCATGGTCGCATGGTACCCAACCTTGCCACATGTCGACCAAGGCTTGTTTTAGATGCGAGCAAGCGGGACATTTGGTGAGAGACTGCCCCATGCTCCAAGAGGCAGCTGCATCTACCACTCCAGCCTCAGTACTTCCAGCACCCACTTCGGCACCAACAACTCCAACAAAATTGGAGAGAGCGACACCCTCTCAGCCTAGACGGGCGACAGTAGTGGAGAAGGGTAAGAAACTCGTGACTCAAGGACGGGTGTACGCATTAGATCAGGAGACTACTGATGCGTTCGCGGACGTCATTAAAGGTAAAATTTACATTTTCGATATACCCGTTCTTGCATTAATAGATCCTGGTTCTACTCATTTGTTTATATCTCCTGATTGTACTAACAAAGTTCCAATAGAGCCGGAGAAGTTAGGGTATACATTACATGTACATACTCCTTTTAAAGAATCTCAAGTTACTGATGTTGTATATAGAAACTGTAAGATAATAATAGGCAAGAAGGAAACTACAGCTAACCTAATTTTGTTGGTGATGTATGATTTTGATGTGATATTGGGTATGGATTGGTTCGCTGTGAACCATGTAACTATAGACTGTTACACTAAATTTGTAACCTTCTCCCAACCCGAGAAATATATTGTAAAGCTTTATGATAAGTAATAATAAAAGTGATGTGTTTACTAAACTGTGTGAATGTGTATATGATGGGTTGAAGGTTTTATAGCATGTGCGGAGGATGTGGAGAAGAGACGTCCTGAGCTGCACAGGATTCTTGTGGTCAGGGATTTCCCGGACGTATTTTCAGAGGATTTACTTGGGTGACCGCCGGATTGGGAGATCGAGTTTACCAATTGACTTAGTACCCTGCACGGAACCCATTTCTAAACCCCCGTATCGGATGGCACTTCCAGATGTTAAATAAGATGACTATTAAGAATAAATATCCCCTGCCCAGGATCGATGACTTGTTTGATCAGTTGAGGGGCACTCAGGTATTTTCAAAGATAGATCTCCGATCGGGTTATCATCAACTTAAGATTCGAGAGTCGGATGTTCCCAAGACAGGATTCCAAACTTGATATGGACACTACAAGTTTTTGGTGATGCCGTTCGGACTAACGCCCCAACAACATTCATGAGCTATTGGAGTAGTTCTCGAACCTCAGCATTAATGTGGTATCCTCTGAGAGTTACGGATTCACTACGAGTTTCAGAATTGAGCCAGATTTGATAGGTCAAATCAGGGAAGCTCAGTAGACAGATGATTATTGTGTATCGATTGCTAGTCAGGTACAGGTGAGTATAATCTGATTTCGAGATTGGCACCGATGGGATTCTAAGGTTTCGAGGCAGAATTTGCGTTCTCGATAATAAGCAGCTCAGAGACTTGACTTTGACTGAGGCCCATACCTCCAGGTACACTCTACATCTTGGCAGTACTAAAATATACTAGAATCTACGGAGGATTTATTAGTGGTCGAAAATGAAGAGAGAAATCACGGAGTTTGTAGCTAGATGTCTCACGAGTCAGCAGGTGAAGATCGAGCATAAAAAACCTACAGGATTACTACAGCCTCTGCCAATTCCTACTTGGGAATGGGAGCACATCACGACAGACTTCATCATGGGTTTACCAAGGACCCGGAGTCAGCATGATACAATTTGGGTGATAGTGGATAGATTGATGAAGTCTGCCCATTTCCTAGCTATCAGATCTACCTATCCCCTCAATGCCCTTGCCGATTTGTATTTACGGTATAGTGAGGCTACACGGAGTTCCAGTGAGCATTACCTCGGATAGGGATTCTCGATTCACATCTCCTTTCTAGGAGAGATTTCAGGAGGCCATGGGATCCTGGTTGAACTTCAGCACCGCCTTTCATCTGCAGACTGACGGGCAGTCCGAGCGAGTGATACAGACTCTCGAGGATATGTTACGGGCGTGTGCATTAGATTTTAAAGGCTCCTGGGACAATCATTAGCCGAGTTTGCATATAATAATAGTTATCAATCTAGCATCGGCATGGCACCATATGAGGCATTATATGATAGACGATGTAGATCTCCAATTGCATGGGAAGAAGTGGGAGATTGAAAGTTATTAGCTCCCGAATTGGTAGAGCAAGCCTCACAGGATGAACAGTTGATATGTGGGAGACTCCATACAGCACAGAGTCGATAGAAGAGCTATACGGATACAAGACGCCGACCACTTGAGTTCTCACCAGGAGATTATGTATTTTTGAAAGTTTCCCCATCTAAAGGTACTATGAGATTTGGCAGAAAAGAAAAACTGAGTCCCCGTTACATCGGACCATTTGAGATCTTGGATCGTGTAGGGAACATGGCATATCGATTGGCACTACCATCCGAGCTATCAGGTGTTCACAATGTATTTCACGTTTCCATGCTTCGAAAGTATCATCCAGATCTATCCTACGTAATTTAGTATGAACCGTTAGAGATATGTGAAGATATGAATTACGTGGAACGACCTATCAAGATTTTAGATCGGAAGGATAAAGTGCCGTGATCCAAGACGATTCCTCTAGTGAAAGTGCTCTGGTAGTACCACTCTGAAGAAGAGGCTACATGGGAATTAGAAATTCTAATGAGGGAAAAGTATCCAGAGCTGTTTCAATGAGTGGTTCGAGTGAAACTCGGAGGGCCGAAATTCTTAAGGTGGAGAGAAAATGTGAGAACTCGTTATTTTGTACTGTACATGTATGAAATTATAAATTTTAAATAAATGAATAAATTAATTTTGTATATCTTTCTAAATGTTGAAATAAAGGTAGGATAGAATTGAAAATTTTGAAGTTGTACAAGGGCAGAGTTGGCTTTTCTCAAGGATTGGTCAAAGTTGATTAAATTAGTCATAAAATGGTTTAAGAAATAATTAAAATAAATAAAAATTTAAATTAAAATATAGGTTGGATAGAAGTGGACTGTGCAGTGGCACATTTAGTAAATAAATGAAATCTAAGTGGGTATTTTGACCTTTAGGACCATATCTGATTTTATATTAAAATTATTAAAAATCCACCAATGAAAAGGGAGACGACACAGCAGAATTCTACAAATTTCTCCAGCCTTCCCACCTCCTCTGTTCTACTGCATTTCTCTTTTCATTTCTGTTGAGTTTTTCAAGTGCTCACCTGATCTTCCTTGTAGAAACCCCCTCCTTCTTGTATTAAATCACTAAGCTCTATTATAAAAGTTATTCTAGGCTGCAAGAGCTTCCTAGTACTCCCAAAAAGCTCAACCAAAGCCACCATATGTGACTCACTCTACTGCTAGCAGAACCGATTCTACCCAGGTATGATGATGTTTTCGGTTCATGTAATTTTCAGTTTTGGTATGGATGTGTGTTGAATAAGTTGATGATGAGTATAAGCATGATTTGAACAAAGCCTTTATGGATGTCATGCTAGGGTAATCTGCCATGAAATGTTAAAATGATGGTGATGATATTTGCTGACCGAAAGGAAACAGAAATGGTTAACACAAAGGAGATACACGTAGACTTGAACAACCATGTAATTAATGAAGTAAAAACTTAAACTAATAGGGTATTATAGAATCAGCCACAAGGGTTTTGAATATGGGAATAAGGGGTTATTGACGTGAATGGAGAGGAAGAAAGAAAGGCTGAAACGTGGTGGTATGTTTGTAACGTGAATGATGAAATAAATTCTGCTGTGTGTGTGTGTGCCGTGAATGATAGGAAGCAAGATGGAACATGAGAAAATATATATATATAATATATATATATATATATATATATATATATGGGACCATGCTGGGAGTTGATCTTGATAAATTAAGAGGTAAACATGGTGTTTAAAAGGCATGGAAACAGAGTAGAAAGGCTGAAAACTGAACAAAAAAATGATGGCTGATTTAATGTGTTGATCGAATAGGATGAATGGTGGCATGATAGGCAATAAAGAGGGCTGCTGTGGCGTGGAAATGAGAAAGAATAAAGGCTGAATATGTGATGAATGGTCAAGAATAAAGAGTAAAAAATGAGGGTTGGTAGTGAAGAAAATACAACCATAAACATAATTAGAAAATAGATATAGTCATTGCGAGTGTGTGTGTGCTGCTGGTTATGGAAGAAATGAAGAAAAGAAATATGACCTTTATTTCTTAAATGGTGGAAAAATACAAATGAGAAGGCAGCTTATCTAATTGATACATTGACTAAAAATGGAACAATAAATTTAATTATGTGAAGGCCATTCAGCCATATTAGAAAAGGAAGAAGATGGCATGAAAAGTAACCATCTTTATCTATGAGATCTTATTTACATCTATATTTCTATAAATCATAGCTTAAAAGTAAAGAATAAATAAGCTAATGATTTTTGGTGAAATTAAATTGCAGTCGGGAAATTCGACGTTCGTGTGGTGCATTAGATAGCATGATCTCGATACACAAGTAAGAGATGCATGTGTAGATTTGTAGGGATATCCGAATGCATGATTTCCGTGCTATGAATTTTATAAGAATTATGGAATATGGTTTTGCCTCGAAATTGCATGAAAATCTATGGTTTTGGTTGATGAACTGTGTTTGAAAGTGTAGGGAGGCTAGGATCCGGCCAGCCATTATGGTGCTGAAAATTATTTAAAAATATTCCTAAAAATGTTAGGAAATATTTTGGTACATTACTAATATTTTTCCTAGCCTTGAAAGTGTTAAATTAAATAATTTTCATAAAAGGTTAATATACCAAACAATATTTATCAAATATTCATGACACCAATTTCGGTGAAGGTGTCATTACTAAAAATTCATTCCACGTGTTTTACAGTGAAATGTGTGATTGGTGAAGTGAAATGATGAATAGTGAATATTTTATAATTTATTTCAGTATGATATTCACTATTTTATTTATGATTTTCGTTTATAGGATAAATAAATTTTTATCACATGTAATGATTTCCATAAAAGCTTTATCACTCTGTAAATATTGTTTTGAGACTAAAATGTCTCTACACGTGTTTATGGTGGAAAATGTGTTGGCAGAATTATTAAATTTGGAAAATAAATATTTTATTTTTCCATAAATCATGAAAATATTGGAATTGATTTCCAATAACTTTGAATTTCATGTTTAGGAAAGAAAGTATGAAAACACGTGTGTATGTGTTCTACGGTGAAAATGAACATTTATGAAATTTTATTTCTACTATGTAATTATCTTATAAATTTTTTTCACCGTACGAGATACTGTGATTTATACTTTTATGGATTTTCTGAAACATGTTATTAATTTTACTAAATTCTATAAAGGTAATGAGATTTCACATATATTGTTTTGAGACTGATAGGCCCCATATCATGCTGATATGTGACATGTAATATATGATATATGATATGTGAAGCTGTTGACATTGAGCCGTCTTTAGCGTCCCAGTTGTCACCTGCTCTGTGTACGATAGAGGACACCTATAGACTATGGCCATAGATCTTTATGATGATTTATTGTCCCTACAGGGATCTCATGTGTACCCTATTATTCTCTACGAGACTTATAACATAATATCATTAGGGTGTTGCCTGGTCTCCACTTTTATTCCACATGTTATTATTGGATTTGGTGAGAAATGTAGAAATATACTATTGTTGTGATATTTTATCACTGATTTGTGAAATATGTGAACAATGTATTTTACTGCTACATGTGTCTAAAGTGATTGATTTCAATGGTGGAAATCAGAATAAATTTCTAGTGTGGTTCATATGATTTACTAAATGATTTTATTTATTCATGTGACATTTTATGTGCAGTAAATATTTTAATGAACTTTATATTTAAATAAATTCCTATTCCCTACAGTCGCTTTAGGTTTCTAGGACAAGACAAGTTTTCGAAATACCTTCCACGCTCCATTTGGAATTCTCGGCCGACTATAGTATCGTTTCCCTGGTAATGTATCAGCTTATAAATAGGAATTTAAAGATTTTACTGCATATAGTCTTCGAGGTATCAAGATTTGCAAACAAATCTCTTACTGAGCCATGGTTTACTCACTCCAATATATTATCTCTCCAGATTATTTTCAGTAACCGGTTGAGTATATCATCTGAGGATTAGAGGCTGCACACTGAGCACCCCGAGGCAGCATTTATAGATTCTGGAGGTATATTTATTTTATTTTATATGTTCAGACTTTTGATTTACGGTACTATAGTGTTATATTAAATTAGGGGATGTAAGTGTGGATTAAAATACAATTTGCAAATATTTATTTTCGTTAATTATATTAATTTATAGATATCGTGTTTTTAGTGAATTAAATATGAAAAACAAGATATCGCAGACAACCCAACCTATTCATGTGTTGTGAAATGGTGTAAAAAGAGCAAAATACTGTGTACTTGGGATGTGACATCTTGTTCCTTGGGCACCTTCTGGATCATCCTCGAGTAGTCTTTAATTTAGTGCCCCTTTTTACCACACCAAAAACAGGCTCTAGTGATTGCCTGACATGGTTGAGTTCCATGGAATCTCCCACAATGCTCACACTTCCTCATTAAATCCTTCTGTGAGCTAGTTGTACTGCTTGTCGATGATCTGGATTTATCCTTAACTATTTTAATCCCAGTGGTTCTTGGAGTCTTTTCATCTTTCTTAACTTTCTTAATTCGATATTCATCACCTGAGGCCTTTTCATCTAATTTCTGTTTCGCCTTATTTTTCCCTTTTACCTTTCGCTTGAAGATTTGCATGATGAAATTCGTAGTCCTACTCACACAACCGAGCCTTACGAATTGCCTCATCGTAAGTAGCAATATCCATCAGATACAGCTTAGATCGAATGGATGGCTTCAATCCCTCTATATATCTATATCATTTATGCTCCTCGCTTCGTAAAACCTCCAAATCAAATCTGATCAGAGTGGTGAACTTAAACTCGTATTGATCGACTGTCATACTTCCCTGAGTCAAGTTCAGAAATTTCATCTTTAGCTTCTTCTGAGCAGTGCGTGGGATATACTACTTGTTGAATGCATCCAAAAATATATCCCACATAACCTCGAGACGTTGGGCCTTCAATATGGTCTGTGTGGATTGCCACTAGTGCTCTATATTGTCCATTAATAGATATATTGCTAGGCCCACTTTTTCTCTCTCAGAACAGGTCATATATGTGAATAATTTAGTAACCGCCTTTACCCAGTTTTCTGCCACCAGTGGTCCCTGTCTCCCTTAAATTTAGTTGGGTCAAGCTTCTTAAATTCTTTCAACAAACTCACATTACAGTAGGTTATAGGACCTTGCCTTTCGGGAGCCTATGCTGGCGTTGAAAGCTCTGGCTGGACAGGTGGGGCTTGTATTGGAGAAGGAGTAGGAGGCGCGGGAGGAGCATTCTCTAGTGGTGGAGGAGGCATAACATATGGGGTAGGTGGTGCATTTACAACCACATTTAGAAAATTCACCATAAACTGCACAAGTAAAGTGGCCATAGTCTCGATACTCTGCTCAATTCTCGACAACTGGGAGTTTGGGCTACCCGGTGGAGATGGGAGAGGGGAGTACGTAGGAGACGACTCTACTTGTCTTTGTCTAGTATTCCTTCTCCTGTTACTCGTTCTATCAACACCACAACAAAGTCAAATGAGTTTAGTATAACTCAAATCAGTTATGCCACGCATATATATATATATTCAAACAAGTACAGTATTCAGAGATCTAAACTATTTCTAACCTAATGATATCGACAAACATCATACTAACTCTGCTCTGGTACCAATTCTATAACGTCCAATTTTATTCAAATACCAAGTAACTTTTCCCTTTATTTTACAGTGGGTTAGGCCATTCGTCGATATCATTTTGCTTTTTACTTCTTACATACATAACATTAGATTAATTTCATTCCCTCAAAAATACAAAATAAATGTCAATAATATTATTAATATCATCTAATAATTTAACATGCATTGTCATTCATATACCTTTCCATATATAGTCCTAGGTTCTACTTATCATCACACTACAATTCCTAATAATTTACATCCCCATAATTGTATACAATGACTAAGTACTGTACAAATATGTTTGACATATATAACAAAACATAATATACCTTCAAGGAATAAGGAGTATGCCCCAAAGGAATACTGTAGCTCCAAAAATCTACGCCTCTCTAAATGCGCGGATGTCACTGCAAATAGTCTGGGAGGAAAAATAGAGGAGTGAGTTTACGCCCAGTAAGGAAACATATACAAAAGTGCATACTATGCAACTATATGCAGGTTTCCTACTTGGCTTTATTATGACATGTAAAAATAGTAAACATACTGATATTCTAGTAGGAAGGAATTTCTAAAGCCGATTAGGATTGCCAGGTTGAGTATGGAAGGATACTTTAAAGCACCTTACGTGTCCTAGGTCTTACTTGACTATAGGGATTATTTGAATATTTTCAAATATAATGTGCATTTAATAAGATTAAAATATTTCCTTCAAATTCGATATAAAATCAGTATAAAATCTTGAGTATATCAAGTAGCATATAAACACATAATCAATTTCTTACTTTTTCATTCACATATATTTAAATTAATTAAGCATTTACATGTAAATCCAGATCTTATAAACCAATGATATACTGAGCTTTTAGAAATCGATGGAGACAATCAACATCTAATAGAGTCATGCATAAGGGTATTCCATACGGATGCATATAAAAGTGGCGTACCCAACGCATGGGTCAAGGATCCTCCCTTAAGACAAATGGCCATTGTAAAGAATCCACAGTGTACACTAGTCAGGTGACAGCTGTGGTGCCATGGACTTTACTAAGGTCTCACAGCCATATACATGTAAATAACGTAAATTACATAATCACATAATTATGCATGATCAATATAGGAGTTAACAATCTCAAAACAATTTACATAACATATAAAATCAACGATAAAAATCATATCAAATGCAGATTATCTTCAGTCAATTCATAATCGTTTAAAATAATAAATCTTATATTTTAGAGTAGTAAATTCGGTAAATATTCTTAGTGTCAAAACTAAGTGTCCAAAATATTTTAATTACACATAAACATGACTATATTATTTATCAGGGATATAAAACACGTAAAAACAAATTCTTAAGCAAGTCAAAATAATATTTTGAAAATAAGCAAATTAAAATCAAATTTTCTCATTATTAAAGCTTGGATAATTTGAAGTATTAAATTGTTTATCATATTCTAATATATCAAGACACTAGAATTAAGGGTGTTTTAGAAATTTTTCAATAGTATAACAACTGAAACTATCCTAACCCCTGCATAAAATCATAGTTTATATTTTCTCAATCCAGCCAATTTTCCCCAAATGCAAGCATAGCTTTTCCTATGTGACTTTTATATACGTTCTTTACCTTAGCTACCACGTAGTGTAGCAACATTTATTTCACCGCTTACGCCTCTTTATCTTTCGAACTCAATATTGCACAATAATATTAAAATATATTCAAAACTCTATATTACAATTATAAAGAATATTCTTCTCATCCCTATCTTCCATTCTATCATTTTCAACAATTAATTCATTTTATTTCCTACCAAATACCATAACATAGCTATACCCAAATTGCATTCTTTTCCAAATCTAATTTCATTAATGATCTTATTAATATTGATATATTGTTCCTTATCCATTAACCACCAAAATTTAGCATGATAATTTTATGAAACATGCTTTGCCGAATATGCTTCCATGCCCAAAATTCATTCTTTTCTCATTTTTTTTTCATAAACAATTCCTACTCACTCTTCATGCTTTAAAATATCATCAATAGTCTTACCATCATTTAAGTACCATTCTTTAGCTACTAAATTAAAAGATTTAACATGGTAACTTCATAATCCTGCCTTGGCCAAAACTCACTCCCTACTTCCTTCCTACACCCTCCATTGATCAAAATTGCATCAAGGTCCACTAGCCCTTACAATGGTCGAACCTATCCTTTAGTTCCAAACTCATTATCTTGCTAGTTTATGGCTATAGCTATGGCTAAGCTTATTTCATTACATGCTTCCATTTTGTACCCATTATGCTATGAAAGCACCATGATATCGTCATGCACCTATCATGGCTAAAATCACCATCTAATGACAAACTCATCTTTTTCAAAATATCACACCATGGCTAGCTTCCACACATTCTCTACATCATTTCTATGCCCATCGTGCATTCAAATTTGTCCAATACCTACGACCCTTTCTTGGCCAAAACCCTAAGATTGTTATACATTCTGATTTATTTCAATTTAATCATATATACATGTTATACAAGCTTAAATCAATCGGAAACACTAACTAGAATTAAAGGAAATTTCATTTTCTCTTACCTTGTATAGTGACTAAAATTTGTAGATCTGAAAACACCAAGAAGATAACTGATTCAGCCTTCCAAATTCCAAGTTTAGATAGGGCTAATAGAGAGGAACAATTTCTCATTAAGTTGCAAGTTGATTTGGTGAGGTTTGGAGGGTGATTTTCAAGGTCTCTCTCCCTAAAAAACTTAGAATTTTCTGGAGAAGAATTGCAGCAGTGGTGGTTGGCTGCGTGGGGGAAAAATGGCTGAAATTATTATTTTATTATTAAAATATCAGCCCTTGCAATAAAATAATTCTACCCCTTTATAATTTCAATAATTCCAATTATATCCCAACCAGTATAATAATATTTAAAATTCAAATTTTTATTTTTTTCATTTATTTAGGTGAAAATAAGTCAAACATTGGCTAAGCATAGGGCTTGACTAGTAACCATTTGAGAAAAGACCAAAATACCTTTCTATAATTTTATTATTTACAATTTTGTCCTAGCATTATTTTAATATTTAAATTCCATATTTTAAATTTTATTTTTATTATTTTTCCATGTATTTAGGTCAAACATGGTTAAAGGTTGACTCCCAAGGTGGTTTGACTGGTCATGGGTAGTGAATTTATCAAACTGCCCCTAAACGAAGGCTTTTGGCTTCGTTCGCATTGTTTTTAGCATTTTCGCATAATTCGGTTCACGGGCTGGATCCATGCAAAACTTCTTTATGCGAGAATTTTCCTATGACAGTGTGTAGGTCAAAAGTCAAACTAGGTTGATCGTTATTCAAAAAAGTTCTTCTGGCCTATGGACAAAATCGTCATTTTTGAATTTGTTGCATGCAAACCTAGGCATGCTTAAATAAAAGAATTTCAAAAAGTGATCTTCTTGCTAGTTATGTATTTTGAGCCCGAATTTCACATTTTGCCACATCAAAGACCATCCAGATTACGGATTGTCTTGTGAGGCCTACTTAATAGTTTCCCCGATATCTCTAACATATATAAGAGTTAGTTATTGTAACTTGACTTAATATTCTAGCTCAACACATTCAATAAGTGTAGGAAGAATAGAGAAATTTGGGATCTCACAAGAGGAACAACTTTCATTTTGTGAGTTTTTCGATTTGAGGCTTGTACTCTACTTCTCTTTCCTTAAGAATTTTCAGGGCTTTCACTCTCCTCCTCACATGGTCGGCCAAGATGATGAAGATGGTGAGATTTTTATGTTTTAATAATATATTTTCCATCAAATTACCATTTTGCCCTTAACAATTTTTAAAATTTTCTTTATATCCCAACTATTTTAATATTCAGTTAAAAATTTAATTTAATTTTCAAAATATTTTATTTCCATGCCAAACATATTTATTTAACATAATTTTTTCAAAACTTTGACTTTTAGTGGGGTTTCACAGGTCAAAATGGTGAAATTACCAAAATATCCCTAATTGTTCATTCACGTAGTTTTTGGTCTTTTCGTGTGATTCAATCTACAGATTAGAACCGGGTTAGAGTTCTTTACATGAGGGGCTAGCTATCTATCTGTTGGACCAAAGTCAAACTAGATTGACCGTTATTTACAAATGTGTTTTGACCTATGGACACAACCATCATTTTTGAATTTGTTGCACATTTTCCAAAACATGCACAAACGGAGAAATTTTGAGATGCCGATTCTTACCATCTCATTATTTCACTCCAAATATCAATACTCTAGAGTTTCGCCCTAATCCAGATTATAAAAATTCCAATGGGGCCTACGTCCAGTTTTCCTCCGGCATTATCATTATTTTGGAAATTTTAATGAATAACTTTCGCTTTTCGATTTCTGTAATGGATAATGTATATTGGTTATTGGGAAAATGGGGTTTCCATAAAGAATTTAGTCCTCTAAATTCGACACAAGTACTTCGATAGTTCAATGCTCTTATCCATTCATATCACTGCTTTTGATCGATATTTATTCTTAACAATCAATCCTATCATTCATTCATATCAATCATTCTATACACTATCCATACTGTGTATCTTTCAATCATAGGTTTTCACATCAATCATACAGTGTACAATCATTTTATCACTTCAAAGCAACATATCTCTATTAGTCTTTTCCAGTCATTCTATACCTATCTTCACAATACTTTCAACATGATAACGATCTCAGTCATTTAAAATCCAATCATATATTATAATCAATCATCAATTTCCTTCACAAAACAATCGTCTCAATACCGTTTTCAGACTTCATTCACAACTTATATCCAGACAAGTATAGTACTTAAGGGATGTAATCCATTTCTGAGCTACAGACATCGATGCACATCAGATTAACCTTATATCACAAAACAATCATCTCAATACCGTTTTCAGACTTCATTCACAACTTATATCCAGACAAGTATAGTACTTAAGGGATGTAATCCATTTCTGACCTACAGACATCGATGCACATCAGATTAACCTTGCTTTGATACCAATTTTCATGTCACATTCCAAATCATGAAATATAAGATTGACTTTTTTCTTTTCACTCATTTGGTTAGGCTGTGCTCATTGTCATCACTCTGATATCAAGCTAAATCATTATCCAACAATTCAGATTTGGTCCCAGTACAGTCATTTACACTATGTATTTACTTTTATTTATATTTTTGTCTTAATTACATCAAATCAAGTTAAAGTGTTTTTAACCATTCTTGAACAAACCACCCAACTATATAAATATCCAGTATCAAAAGACTATAATTGACATTCAGAATCCTTTAGTTTACATCCCTTTACATACTAATGTACTATACAATAAAGTCTAAATATAATAAAGTAACTATTTAATTGTACCTTCAAGGTACAATATCGAAGCTTCGTAGGAATTCAACGAGAATCCCTCCTTAACCAGGGTAGCTACTACTACAAATAATTTGTAAGGTGGAAGGGGGTGAGCTTACACCAAGTAATAAATATATATAAAAAAAATTTTGAAACTATGCACAACAATATACCTGTTTTCAAAACATGCTCATCCACTTATAATCACTATCAAATATAGTCTTTGGACACTATCAGTGTTTGGACACTATCAGAAAAGATACTATAATTAGTTAAGGGTACCAAGTTAAGTACAGAAGAATACTTTAGAGTACCTCACTTATCTCGGTCCCTAAGTCAGACTAAAGTGAATTTACGAAAATTTTACAAAGAAGGAATTCAAGCATATCAAATCAGTGCCAAAACCCTTCAATCTTTTAGAGACAATACTATACAGTAAACAATCGTTATCAATCATTTAAAATGTAAAATCGGTCAAACCAATAGTACATACATATATACATTTGGTAATCACTTAGTAAACAGTTCAGTATGCAATTTCAGTACATAGTTCAGTAAATCGTTCAATAAATCATTCAGTAAACAGTTCAACAAAATCGATCAATAAAAGATTTAGTAAATAGTTCAGTGGTCAATTCAGTAAATGAGTCAATAAGTAGTTCAGAAAACAATCAGTAAACTGTTCAGTAAACCCATCAATAAACAATATAGTAGACCATTCAGTATACAGTTTAGTAATCAGTAAAGTAAATGGTTCAGTGGAGACATGGCAACATCTCAATAGGAATCATGCAGTTTTAGATTACCCATAAAGGGAGTAAACAATAATGACATGTGGCCACAGTCAAAGAGGTGTCCATCCAGCGTCATAGAGTTAGTGCATCTTGAGGACTGCTTAAAACTTGCTCAGGGTCAACAGCAAACAATACATTGCACTCACGTACTCAGTATGGTCTGATTACCCGAAGGTAATGACGGGGAGTCAGTAGTCTCAAATCATTTACTCGGTTCCTATGAAAACAATAAAATCATATTTTACGCTTTCAAAACATAATACAATAATACAGTCAAAATATAAATTTTTGAGAATCAAGTTTCATCTTAAAATCATACGGTTCAGAAATCAATACATTTCGTTCAATACGTTTCAGTCAAATCCAAAACATTCAAATCATTAACTTTAGTCGAAAAATAAGCACTTTCAGTAAAACAATGTCAGCTAATTCAAAGCATTATCTTCGTTAGATAAATAGAACCTTCAGTAAAACCCTTTTCAATTAGTCACAATATTCAAATATTTACTTTAGTTAGACACTCAAAACTTTCAGTAAAACATAGTCAGTCAATCTAAACATTTAAAACATTCACTTTAATCTGACGTTCAAAACTTTCAATAAAAATTTCATAAACCAGTCGAAAAACACTTCGCATTTTACAATGTTCAATTGAAACATATCTTCGGTCAGTCCATAAGTTTATAAAATTAGTGACAGTTGCATTTAAAGCGATAAAGTTCAATAAAAGCATTATACGGTATAAAATATTCTCCATACAATAAACAGTGTTCAAAATATTTTATTTACGTATAAACATAATTCTAAAGCTTATCGGTTTCATGGAAAGTAGTGAAATCATTAGAAATCTTTTCCAAAATAGTGTTACAAATATATGCACATCTATAAGCCTTAATGTTAACTTAACTAATCACTCTTTTCCATAATCCTTTCCTACACTAGCAATTTCTCATTATTAGTTTATGGTATTAAGATCGGTTTATGAAATTTAGGTAGCAGAACGGTACTATCTATCCTAACCTACTCCACTTAAAACACAATTCAATAGCCATAAATCTAGTTCCCAGTCAAAATATCATTCTTTTCAAATCACACAGTCCAGTCAATTAGTTCAAGTCACATAGTCCATTCAATCGATCTCAATACAGTTTCATTATCCAATTATGCTATGTTTCATTTAGCCATTTTTAATGCAGTCATAGTATCTGTACGTTTTCTATATATATCCCTTACCACACAAGCACAATTCACTAGCATAATTTAGTAGCACAAGAATTTATAGATTAGCATGTATTGGTCTATCTTCCCTTAACAATCCTCACTTTCGGGCTGCAAAATAGTATTTAAATACAGTCAAACTTCAGTGCTTTAGTTATAAAGATTGCATAACTCTTTAATATCTATCATATTATCTAATACAACAACAAAATCAGTTTACTTTATACTGGTCCCCCATAACTGCCACTATCGTCAAAACACCTCTTTTTCCAGCTCTGACTTCACCAACAGTCTTATATAAATTTATACAGTATTCTTTAACCATTAATTTATCAAATTGAGCATGGTTTCATCCTCCCTTTCAATTGGCCGAATTCTCCTTCTCTCACCACACTCTTCACTTCAATAATTTAAAGCTAGATTCACGCTTTACACTTACTCTACATTAATCCTACACCAGTTTTGCATGAAATTAAGCATGGTAACACTATAAACCCATGTTGGTCAATACCTTCAAAACCCTGTACACATGGTTTTGTTTCAATTTAAGCTTAAACATGCACTAAAACATCATGAACACATTACATGTAACCATTAAAACACCAAAATTTAAGCTTTCTCTCACCTCTTCCTTTTGGCCGAATCTTTAGAGGTTCAAAAGACCATGAAAATGGCTTCTACACAAGTTGATTCCAATGTATGTAATAGAGATTGATGGGAGGAACAACTTTCATTTAGTGAGCTTTTCGGTTTCTGGCTTGTACACTATGGTTTTACAAGCTTTCTTTGATATAAACCTCACCAAAAGAAGATAAGGTTCATTGAAGAACACGAAGAAAACTCGAAGAAAAACAAGAACAAGTTAAAAATGCAACAAAGGAAAACAAAAATTATAGAAAAAAACCAAGACCCGTTGTGCAGAAACATAAGAACTTATGGTATTGGACTAAGACTTGTTGCTTAAAAAAGCAAGAACCTATGGTATGAATTGTTGGAAGGTAGAAGAACACCACAAGGAAGACCTTGATAAGTTCAAGAGTTCTCAAGAGAACCAAAGAGAAGAAGTCTCTCAATTTTTATTACTAAAATCAATTGTGTTTTGCCCAAAGGTTACATAGCTATTTATAGGCAAATAGCAAACTTGCAGCACAAGTAATACGAATCCTACTTTCCTAACTTGCAGAATAGGAAATAGCAAACTTGTAGAATAAGTAATAAAAATCCTACAATACTTATTAAATAAAAAAGAATTGGGCTTAAATTAAATTAAGACAATATTCAGCCCAATAAGACATAACTAAATAAAATAAGTATAACATTTGGCCAAATTGCACTAGGCCCAATTTATGCATCCAACCTAATTGCATTTCGGCCCAATACTTTGAGTCTTCAAGAAGTTTGAACTTGAGCTTGGATCATGTTGTAGAAGACTTTGTCATCCTCCATGCTCAAACTTTGTTGAGCTTTCTCTCTAGCAATATTAATGAAACCAGCCAAGGCTTGTTGCATTGTCTTTGTTTTAGCTCTTGTCATTGAACCTCCATGGATGCTTAAAGGATCACAATCATCACGAACATGACTTGGGATTTATGAGCTGGATGGGCCTTCATCATTCCTCCTCTCCTTGAAAGGATTTGTCCTCAAATCAGAATCACCTATATCAATATCAAAGGGAGAAAGATCATAAACATTAAATGTAGCACTGACATTATACTCACCTGGAAGATCCAACTTATAAGCATTATCATTGATCTTCTCAATCACTTGGAATGGTCCATCTCCTTGAGGTTGCAACTTGGAGCGACATTGAGCAGGAAATCTCTCTTTACGCAAATGCACCCAAACCCAATACCAGGTTCAAAGATAACTTTCTTGCGATGCTTATTGCCTTGAGTATCATATTGCTTAGTCCTCTTCTCAATGTTTTGGCATACCTTCTCATGCAGTTGTGTTAGCTTTAAATTGCAATATATATTTTGAAATGACAAAAACTTAAGTAAGCTTTAATGTTTTAATACATATTGTAAATTTGCCTTATCACAAATGATTTTCAATATTAAGTAATTTTCTTAAGAATTATTAAACATAAGTTTAGAAAATTACTTATAAGTTTTTGGACAATATTTTCATTTGAGAAAGTCAAGAAAAACTCCCTTAAAGCTTATAAATGTTTTGGGTTGAATTAGGATCAAAGGTCATATCATTTCTAACCCAAAAGTGCAGGAAAAATGCCCTCTGGAAGAAAAGGATCGATCCCCACTGTAGCAGGATCGATCCCTTTTTGGCAGAATGTCTTCCCAAGGTCCCTAAAGCCCAGAATCAAGATTCTGGACAAAAGGGATCGATCCCCTATGGAAAGGGATCGATCCCCTATGGAAAGGGATCGATCCCTTTGCCCGAAAATAGCCTATAACAACTAGTTTTTGTAAGACAACGGTAATATTCGAGATTTGGCTCCACCCAACAGCTAGAATACATTTAAGGGACTATAAATAGAGGCTTAGAAGCTAAAGAAAAAAAGAGGAACCACTCAGCAACTCAAAATCTCATATTCCTCAAATCTACAAGCCTCAAACAACAAATCAAGAGCTACAAAGTTTCCATCATCTATCATTCTCTTATTCCTTGTAGTCCTTAGCACAAATCTTGTATAGGTTTTTACTTGTGCTTAATCTTTGTAATCACTTGCCTATCTAGAGGCCTTTTTTGATTACTTCTCTTGTAAACCAATTCATTCCTTGTAAAAGGGGAGGTTTCTCTTTAGCCTAAGAAAAAGAGGGAGGTTACTCTTTAGCCTAAGAAAAAGAGGGAGGTTTCTCTTTAGCCTAGAAAAAGAGGGAGGTTACTCTTTAGCCTAAGAAAAAGAGGGATTGTAATCACAAATTCAAGATAGTGGATTTGGAGAAAATCCTTGGGAGCGTCTCAAGGTAGAGGACGTAGGCAAGGTAGCCGAACCTCTATAAATCGATTGTGTAAATCTCTCTCTCCCTACTCTTTATTTACTTGCAATTATATTGTGTTTATTGCATTGAAATTGAATTGCATGCTTGCCTAGCTTAGAGAACTTAGAAAATAATCAAATAGGCTAGAGAATTTAGAAGAATCGCAAAACGAGCTTAAGGGTAGTTAAAAACCGATTCACCCCCCCTCTCGGTATAGCCTATAGAGCCAACAATTGGTATCAGAGCTTGGGCTCGAGATTGATTTAGACTAACCTCTATCGAGCAAAACGATCATAAATGGCTCACTTGAATGTAGGCACACCCCTAGGAGAAGAGGGTCACTCATTAGTTAGACCTCCACTCTTCAATGGTGAGAATTACTCTTATTGGAAAATTAGGATGATGTTATTTGTGCAATCTAATGACTATGAAGTGTGGAGAGTAATAGTTAATGGTCCTAGAATCCCAATGAAAAAAGTAGATGGAAAAGATGTCCCTAAGGGTGAAGATGAATGGGACACAAATGACATGAGATTGGCACAATTAAATGCCAAGGCTATGCACACCCTCTTTTGTGCATTAGGTCCCAATGAGTATAATAGAGTGTCTCTATGTGAAAATGCTAAGCAAATATGGGACAAACTAGCCATCACACATGAAGGGACAAATCAAGTTAGAGAGACCAAAGTAGGAATGCTCACACATGATTATGAGCTATTTAGGATGAAAGAAAATGAGTCCATTAGTGAAATGTTCACTAGGTTTAATGATATAATCAATGGACTTAAGGCATTAGGCAAGAGCTATTCCAATGTAGAAATGGTTAAGAAAATTTTGAATAGCTTGCCAAAATCTTGGGAGGCAAAGGTGACCGCAATAGAAGAATCTAAGGATCCTAACACCTTGTCTCTAGATGAACTTATGGGCTCCCTACTTACATATGAGATGAAATTGAAAAGAAATGAAGAGCCTTTAAAGAAAGTAGGTGTAGCACTTAAGTCTTCCACTTATGAGGTTATTGAAGATAATAGTGATGAGAGTGGAGATGAGGAAGAAAAGAAAATGGCAATGTTTGCCAAAAGATTTAATAGATTCATGAGAATGAAAGAAAAAGAAAATAATAGGAGACATCATATGGGAGAGTCAAGTAGAAGAGAAAAAGACCCCTTAATGTGTAATGAACCGGGTCATACTAAGTTAGATTGCCCCTTACTTAGGAGAGAAAAAGATAGAAAGCCTAAGAAGAAAGCATTTGTGGCTGCATGGAGCGATAGTGATAGCTCCGATGAGGAAAACGTAGATGAAGAGGTAGCTTACTCATGCTTTATGGCCATTAGTGATGATGAGGCTAGTAGTAGCTCTAGTAAAAATAATGATTTTACATTTGATGAGCTACAAAATGCCTTTAATGATTTAGCAAATGAATTTCAATGCATGAACTCCAAATATAAGAAAATCATTGCTAAATTAAAAATAGAAAATGAAGCTTTGATAAATGCTAAGCTAGAATTTGAAAAGAAATTAGAAGAGGCTAACTTAGAGATAAATGAGTTGAATAAAAAGAACTTAAATTCGCATAACTCATTTACTAGGTTCTATATGGGTCAACAAAAATTAGATCACATGTTTGAGACCCAAAGAGCTTTCTTTGATAAAGATGGGTTAGGTTATAATGCAATACAAAAAGAAACTCATCTAAAGAATTTCCTTGTGAGCAAAAATACTATGCATGATTTATCTCTTACATGCTCACTATGCAATAGAATAGGACACTCTTCACAAGCACGCATATATAGGAAAACCACATTTAGAGGAAGAGTAGTTAGGAAAATATGGGTGCCAAAGCATGCAATAAATAATGATGATTTGTGCTTGAAATGGATCCCAAAAGGATTAAAAATTATTTGCATTAACTCTCATGGACCCAAGAAAATTTTGGTACCAAAGCATGCTTGAATTTGTTTGTTGTAGGAGTGTTAGAGCATGGGAATACAATGAAACAATGGAGTTCAATTGCTCTACACACCTCTATGGAATGTGCTTGTGCCAATGAGAGAGAGAAAGAGCTTGAGGATCCACCCTTGGCAAGGTCACAAAAATTCTTCAAAGGATAGCTCAAGGTGGACTCAACACTTCAAGGCAAAGCACTCTCAAGCAAAACAGTTTTGTAAGCTTAATTCCTTACTCCTTAAAACTATTATTTGATTATTTGTGCTTTGATGAGAAATTTGGTTAATGATTATTGGTGCATTGTGAGGCATGTTGATTGGTTAATGGTTAGTTCTTGAGGCATTGGATGATTGAATGAAAGGCATGATTTATGATTTTGAAAAGATTATTGAATTTCTGTAGTTTGAGCAAGTTTGATATGTTTAGATAATATATTTAGTAGCTCAAAAGTTGTTAAATATGTCATATATGCAAAATTCCATGTCATGAGCCTTAATGAAGAATATGCATATTAGAAATCATGGCATGTTGTTCATAAGATGTATGTTTTAATGATATTTGTGCTTAAAACCTATGTGAACAAGTTTGTTTTGACATATTTAAGTAATTCAATGCATTGGTTTTGCCAAAACATGCATAACTTTCAAAATGACCCCCTTTGAGGCCAAAAATGCATGTTATTGTGTAAATTCTTCCAAAATTGCAAAATCTTTTGTTAAATAGTTTTTCAATTATGTTTTTCATCCATACAAGTCCAAAATTTGAATCTTTACTTGGACTTAAAATACTAAAAAATAAAGATTTGGCACCTCAAAACTTGAATTTTCTGTCAAAAACTGCAGAAACAGGATGAGGGATCGATCCCTCAACAAGCAGGATCGATCCCCCTTGAACAGAATGCAAAATGTGTGATTCTGGAGTTAAGGGATTGATCCCCCTAAGCCAGAAAGGGCTTTCCTGCATATTTTCAATCGAAATTGAGAAGAACTTTTCATTGTTTTGATATCTTTTTTCTTCTCAACTTAAAACTCATTATTTTAACTATTTTTGATGAACTTTAATATATGAAAATTCATTCATCATTAATATCATGCCTCAACTCCATCAATTTGAATCATTTCCAACCAATGGTATCACTTCCAACAATCAATATCATTTTTATTGAACTCACAAGTGCAAAATCATTATTCTTGTTGAAAACATTCATGAATTGCATAAAACTTGAAATAATCTTGAAATATACTTTCAATGAATGCTTAAACATAATTTTGAGATTTATTTCAATGATTTGTGTATATATTTGAGAATTTGATGAACTTGTACATAATGAATATTTTTCATTCTTTTTGTTTATCTTAGTCAAGCATGCTTATAGGATTATGTTTCTTAGCTTGACTCAACTACTCCACACTAGGTTTCATGATAATTGTACATCTAGTGGAAGAATAATTAAAACTTGACCTTAAGGATTGATTTCAAATATAAATTCAACAATTGGTATAAGGTCATAATTTTCATTGGTCTATGGATCCTAAATGTTCAAAAGCATGAAACTTTATCATCCATGAACTTAAAATTCTTTTATGGCCAAATTATTAAAGAGCTTGGGCTTTAATGACAACACCAACATTCAAAGATAAATGCAAACTTGAACAAATGTACCTTGATTGATATCCATGCATTTATGCTTGATTGTTTTGATGTTGAACTTGCATGCTTGCTTGAGTTGAATCAATAATCATGCCTATGAGATGAGAATAGTTGCTTTCATGATATTATGTGTTTAATCTCACTCATAGTTTATGGATTTTAATGATAAAATATATTTTAGCTTGATAATATTGATTCACTTAGGTAAAGCCATTTTAGTTAAAATAGCATATACCCTCTAGAACATTAAATGATGATAACAACTAGGGATATGGCTATTAATTGATTAAAATGGTAATGTTGTTGAATCATTCCTTGCTCATAATTGGTTAAAGATTTGAATTGGAAAATGAGCATAGGATTTTTGTGCTTAAAAACATGGAAGAAAATGTGTTTGCTTGAATACCTTGACTTTTTGAATCTTCCATACGGTATAATTTTTGAATATGGATTAATACTTTATGATAGTATGCTAATATTCAATTAATCCATATGCATATTTGATGATATGTGATTGTGTTCTTGCATATTTAGAATGATTATTTTCTTGACATGAACACACTACACATAGACATTGGATTCATGCAAAATATGTCTAAGTCAACCATTAGTAACAATTGGTATTTAGATTGAAATAACAATTAGTATCATTGGCAACCATATTTTCAATAATTGGTAAGCCAAATATAAATTGCCAATTGGTATGAGCTTTAAATTGACAATTCTTCTTGTGCTCTTTAGTTTGAAATGACAAATAGAGAAGAATTCATTTAGGATATTTTTGCATGAAACTCTTGTGTGCTAGAAATTGAAGTTAATTGCTATATGTTTTGATTCTATGCACATTATTGCTTGAACGTGATTTATGAGCTCATGCATATGAAATGTCATCTAATTTCAGCTCATAATCATGATGTATTGACATGCACCTTAGTTGGACATTAGAGAACAATTGATATACTTAGGTGCTTGCTTAACTTCTTACCAATTGGAACCTTCTTGCAAAATTACTTATCAACAATTGGTATCAAAATTATTTATAAATAATTGGTATAGGAAAATAAGCCTTGTCCTTTGCATGCCTAAACATTTCATACTCTTTATGGACATTGTCTTATGAATTTGTGCTATGAGTCCCATGTACTAACATGTTTCTTGTTGGATGGAGCATATTTATCTTTTCTCACATAAGCCATATTTTTAAGGGGAGTATATTTTTTATTATTTTTCCTTCTTTTTGCTATGACAAAAAGAGGGAGAGATAGATATTAAAAAGGGAGAGATATTAAGGGGGAGAGACAATGGGAGAGAAATAGTTTGAAAGTTCATTTTCAAAACCCATGCTTATATTAAGGGGGAGCTTGATAAAATCCTGCTTTATTTGAGGGGGAGTATTTTATGAAAAAATTTTCAAAGCAAATTTACATTAAGTTTTGTCATATCAAAAAGGGAGAGATTGTTAGCTTTAAATTGCAATATATATTTTGAAATGACAAAAACTTAAGTAAGCTTTAATGTTTTAATACATATTGTAAATTTGCCTTATCACAAATGATTTTCAATATTAAGTAATTTTCTCAAGAATTATTGAACATAAGTTTAGAAAATTACTTATAAGTTTTTGGACAATATTTTCATTCGAGAAAGTCAAGAAAAACTCCCTTAAAGCTTATAAATGTTTTGGGTTGAATTAGGATCAAAGGTCATATCATTTCTAACCCAAAAGTGCAGGAAAAATGCCCTCTGGAAGAAAAGGATCGATCCCCACTGTAGCAGGATCGATCCCTTTTTGGAAGAATGTCTTCCCAAGGTCCCTGAAGCCCAGAATCAAGATTCTGGACAAAAGGGATCGATCCCCTATGGAAAGGGATCGATCCCTTTGCCCGAAAATAGCCTATAACGGCTAGTTTTTGTAAGACAACGGTAATATTCGAGATTTGGCTCCACCCAACAGCTAGAATACATCCAAGGGACTATAAATAGAGGCTTAGAAGCTAAAGAAAAAAAGAGGAACCACTCAACAACTCAAAATCTCATATTCCTCAAATCTACAAGCCTCAAACAACAAATCAAGAGCTACAAAGTTTCCATCATCTATCATTCTCTTATTCCTTGTAGTCCTTAGCACAAATCTTGTATAGGTTTTTACTTGTGCTTAATCTTTGTAATCACTTGCCTATCTAGAGGCCTTCTTTGATTACTTCTCTTGTAAACCAATTCATTCCTTGTAAAAGGGAGGTTTCTCTTTAGCCTAAGAAAAAGAGGGAGGTTACTCTTTAGCCTAAGAAAAAGAGGGAGGTTTCTCTCGAGCCTAGAAAAAGTGGGAGGTTACTCTTTAGCCTAAGAAAAAGAGGGATTGTAATCACAAATTCAAGATAGTGGATTTGGAGAAAATCCTTGGGAGCGTCTCAAGGTAGAGGACATAGGCAAGGTAGCCGAACCTCTATAAATCGATTGTGTAAATCTCTCTCTCTCTACTCTTTATTTACTTGCGATTATATTGTGTTTACTGCATTGAACTTGAATTGCATGCTTGCCTAGCTTAGAGAACTTAGAAAATAATCAAATAGGCTAGAGAATTTAGAAGAATCGCAAAATGAGCTTAAGGGTAGTTAAAAACCGATTCACCCCCCCTCTTTGTATAGCCTATAGAGCCAACAAGTTGCTTAACAAAATCAGCTTTCTTTTTCCCATTCAAACTAGCTCTCTCCTTAATAGGTAGTGGTAAAGATTCCAATAGAGTAAGTGGATTGAAACCATAGACAACTTCAAAAGGAGAATAACTAGTAGTAGAATGCACACTTCTATTGTAAGCAAACTTCACATGAGTCAAACAATCTTCTCAATTCTTCAAATTCTCTTGAATAATGGACCTCAACAAAGTAGACAAAGTACAATTGACTACTTCAGTTTGACCATCAGTTTGTGGACGACAAGTAGTTAAAAACAATAGCTTTGTTCTTAACTTTCCTCATAATGTTTTCCAAAAGTAGCTAAGGAACTTCACATCACAGTTAGAAACAATGGTCCTCAAAACACCATGTAGACGAACAATTTCCTTGAAGAATAAATCAGCAATGTTGCTTGCATCATCTGTCTTATGACAAGCAATGAAGTGAGCCATCTTAGAGAACCTGTCAACAACAATGAAAACAAAATCTCTACCTCTCTTTTTTCTTGGTAAACCCAAAACAAAGTCCATAGAAATGTCAGTCTAAGGAGTAGTAGGAATAGGCAATGGAGTATAAAGACCATAATTCGTAACTCTAGACTTAGCTTGTTTACAAGTGACACATCTTTCACACAACTTTTCAACATCTCTTTTCATGTTAGGCCAAAAGAAGTGATCATGCAATATGTCTTAAGTTTCTTTACTCCAAAATGTCCCATTAATCCACCACTATGGGCTTCTCTAACAAGTAATTCTCTTAAAGAACTCCTAGGCACACATAATCTATTTTCTCTAAATAAGAATCCATCATGCCTATAAAACTTTCCAAAACCAGTTCTCTCACATGCATTGAACACATTTTCAAAATCCTCATCAGTAGCATACAAGTCTTTAATATACTCAAATCCAAGTAGTTTTGCATTAAGAGTAGTGATTAGAGTATACCTTTGAGACAATACATCAGCCAGTACATTTTTTGTACCTTGTTTATATTTGATCACATATAGGAATGTCTCAATGAACTCCATCCACTTGGCATGATGCTTGTTCAACTTGCTTTATCCCTTCAAGTGCTTCAAAGACTCATGATCAATGTGGATGACAAATTCCTTGGGCCATAAATAATATTGCCACATTTCCAAGGCCCTTACTAATGCATATATCTCTTTATCGTACGTGGGATAGTTAATGGCAGCTCCACTTAACTTCTCACTGAAGAAAGTAATGGGGCTCTTCTCTTCTATTAAAACAACTTTGATATCTATACTTGAAGCATCACAGTCAATGTCAATTATTTTCTCTTTTTGCTTTACCTCGGCTTCACTCATTATTTTTTTCTCACTCTCTTTTAATCTCAATTGATCCTCATCTTTCACTAGCACACTTAAAGATCCATAGGTAATTTCATACTATCCCCATCATCTTCTAATAGCAGCATAGAATCATCATTGGATTCTTCTCCATAGTTGCTATCCAACTTATTATTAGAAATATTACCACATACATGAGAAGTATTACCTTGGTTTACCTTAGCTAGAGTAGCATCATGTTGCTCTAACTTATCATATTTACCTAACTTCAACTCTATTCGCAAAAGTTGTTGTTGGATGGCTTGCAACATGAACTCGATCTTACTCAAATCAAACTTTTCACTATTAGAAGACATGATTGTAACTTGCAAAAAACGTTAGTAACAGAAAAGGATCTTACAAGTATGACCTCACATGTTTACACTCAATATGCATAAGAATGTAACGCTCACACTCATGTTTCACACAATTTTAATATGGCTTTTCTCTACTAATGTTACTCACACACTCTTGCCTTATTCCCTCACACAACTTTTCTCTATAAGTTCTATATTGAACTCAAGACTCAATCAAAAATCAATTTATGGAATCTAATTATCAACCAAGATGAGCACAAGACTTTAATCAAGGGAAAACAAAATAATGAAGACTCAACAAAACTTAGCATGACTCAATAAGACGCAAGACAACTCCAATCAATCTAAACCTTAAAGGAAATAGGGGTGTTTTGGGGTGTTTAGTTAGGGTAAGATTTAGCCAAAGGTGGGATAGTTTGGTCTTTTTAGGTGGTAGGGTCAAAAGGTAATTTTAGGTAGTACGAGTAGAAAGGTAACAATGAATTTTCATATTTAAGCAAACAAGAAATCTCAAAGCTCAAGAAGAATGACTACCTCAAGATTTTGATGAAGCACACCTCCACGGATTGCCTTTGATGTTGCACTTGCTACACACGATATAACAAATTACCTCTTGAACTGATTTTCTTTTCCTTTTTTTTTTCTCTTTATCTTCTTGTCTTAGACAAACCTTGATTTTGAATCCTCTTCCAAGCCACTACCATAGCAAATGATATGAACCTCACCAAAAGAAGATGAGGTTCAATGAAGAATACGAAGAACACTCGAAGAAAAACAAGAACAAGTTAAAAACGTAACAAAGGAAAACAAAAATTAGAGAAAAAAACCAAGACCCGTTGTGTAAAAACACAAGAACCTATGGTATTGGACCAAGACCCGTTGCTTAGAAAAACAAGAACCTATGGTATGAATTGTTGGAAGGTAGAAGAACGCCACAAGGAAGACCTCTATAAGTTCAAGAGTTCTCAAGAGAACCAAAGAGAAGAAGTCTCTCAATTTTTATTACTAAAATCAATTCTGTTTTGCCCAAAGGTTACATAGCTATTTATAGGCAAATAGCAAACTTGCAGCACAAGTAATACAAATCCTACTTTCCTAACTTGCAGAATAGGAAATAGCAAACTTGCAAAACAAGTAATAAAAATCCTACAATACTTATTAAATAAAAAGGAATTGGGCTTAAATTAAATTAAGACAATGTTCAGCCTAATAAGACATAACTAAATAAAATAAGTATAGCATTTGGCCCAATTGCACTAGGCCCAATTATGCATCCAACCTAATTCAATTTCGGCCCAATACTTTGAGTCTTCAAAAAGGTTGAACTTGAGCTTGGATCATGTTGTAGAAGATTTTGTCATCCTCCATGCTCAAACTTTGTTGGGCTTTCTCTCTAGCAATTTAATGAAACCAGCCAAGGCTTGTTGCATTATCTTTGTTTTAGCTCTTATTATCGGACCTCCATAGATGCTCAAAGGATCACGATCATCATGAACATGACTTGGGATTTGTAAGCTATATGGGCCTCCATCATTCTCTCTCTTAAACCTTAAGAATTTTCATGGCTTTGTCTCTTTTCCTCACATGGCCGGCCAAGATGATGAAAATGGTGAGATTTTTATGTTTTAATAATATCTTTTCCATTAAAATACCATTTTGCCTTTAATATTTTTTGAAATTCCCTTTATGTCCCAAATATTGTAATATTCATTTAAATATTTAATTTAATTTCCAAAATATTTTATTTCCATGCCAAATATATTTATTTAACATAATTTAGTCAAAACTTTGACTTTTAATGGGGTTTGATCGGTCAAAATAGTGAAATTACCAAAATTGCCCTAATTGTTTATTCTTGTATTCTTGGCCTTTTGGTATGATTCAGTCTACAGATTAAAACTGTGCTAGACTTCTTCACTTGAGGGGTTAACTATCATTGTCTGTTGGTCCAAAGTCAAACTAGATTGACCGTTATTCACAAATGTTTTTCTGGCCTATAGACACAATTGTCATTTTTGAATTTATTGCACATTTCCCAAAACATGCATAAACATAGAAATTTTGATATATCGATTCTTACCATATCATTATTTCACTCGAAATATTAGTACTCTAGAGTTTCAACCCAATCCAAATTATAGAAATTCCAATGAGGCTTACGTCTAGTTTTCCTCCGGCACTACCATAATTTTAGAAATTTTAGCGATTAACTTTCGCTTTTCGATTTCCATAATGAATAACTTATATTGGTTATTGGGAAAATGGGGTTCTCACATAATTTTAACATGGACTAACACTTTTTTTCTTCATAATTGGGCCAATATTATGGTAAATTTTGTATGCCATTTTGTATGGGCCATATTGGTGCTAATTTAATAGTATATTTTGATTGTTATTTGGCCATTTAGTTTACTTAAATTTTGGGCAAATATAATTTATGTTATTATGGGCTATTGTATTAAATTAATTTTGGGCAATTACAAATTAATTAATTTTAGGATCATTTTACCTAATTAGTTTAAAATCCATGTTGATTAATTAATTTAATTTTACTATTTTACTGGGATTAATTGTTAGTCATTTTTCTTATTTAATTTATAAGCCATTTAGATTGATTAATTAATTATTGAGCCTTGGTCAATTAATCCTTGGGCCATTCTAATTATGGGCTAAATTTGTATAATAGCCATAATTATTTGTTATGAACAAAATTAAAATGTGTATAAGTGAGTTTTTTGGAGAATTTAATTCTATGCTAATTTTTAAAATTTAATTATCCATTTAATTCCTAATTCACTTAAATTGGAATATAACCATGCCCATAAGATGTTGATGATAGGCCTAATTATGTGGATTAGAAATAAATTATTTGGGTATTTTGGTGAGCCAATTATTTGGATTTAGACTTATCCATTTAGTTGGTATTTTACTAAATAAACCCATTTTTGAAACAATATTGCCTTATTATTTGAATATTCACATTTATGTCGAATTGATTAATGTTACACTTAAAACTACTACATATATTTCGAGAATTGCATATTTTGGATGTAGTCAATTTTTATCAATTATTATGTAAATATTCTTAAAATTAAAAAATTATTAATTTATTTGATTACTAGATGTCTATTGCAATAATGATCACGAAGATTTTCTGATGATTTTTCTGGTAATTTTAAAAAGATAATAATAAGGTAAATTCTTAGTGATAGTTGCATAATTTATATATCAAGATTTGTAGAAATAACAATTCTCTTCCTATCAATTGCTTGTTGCTTTAAAGAATGCTTGAGAATGATATAATTTATCAAGATCTCTAGAGTTGACAATTCTCTCACTGTCGAATTGCTTATTGCGTTGAAATATGAAGGAGTTGTTTTATTTTGGACATAATATAATTTTCCTACCCCATTGGTGTGACGTCCCCGTCACCATGCATTTACACTTCACTTTTTTTCCTTAACTGGATTAGATTTGCTTGTCAATGTCAATTATACTTTTCTTTCTTAAGCTTAATATCTAACAGCTCAATATGAATAATTCAATTTCAACAAAACAGACTAATGATACATGTATATATGTACCATCCGTTTCCACAGGATCTCATGCATCATCTTAACTTAAATCCCCGACATCTTATATTCAACAATGTTAGCTGTACTGTACCATAGCTGAATTACAATTTACTTTGCATAATTACATAAGTATACCTTCTATACTACTTGGGAAGCGTCTCTCGAAGGTAAACTTTCAAGATCCACTCGAAGGCTCTTCTATCGAGAGCGAGGGATTACTTTAGATAGTCTGTATGAAAAATGTTCGTAAAAGGGTGAGTTTACGCTCAGTAAGAAAAATATGTAAAAGAGCGTACTATGCCTCTATATGCAATTTTTCCTACTTGGCTCTATAATGTCATGTAAATCATTATAAAGCATGCATCTTAAACATCTTTCATGCATTGTTTGCAACCATGCATATTTATTGCAAATGGTGTAGGCAAACATACTTTCTTGAAAACATCATGCATAACTTCTTTCTTTAAAACATCATACTTCATAACATACTTTCTTGAAATCGTACATCATATACTTCCTTTAAAACTTCTTGTACAAGTAAACCAAGTACTTTCGATTTCTTTATTTTTTGAAATTGCATATACATATAGTTTTTTTGATAACATAAAAACTATTTGTACTTTTGTGGAGTTATGCACTGCATCATCATCATGTGGCGTACCCCGTAGGGCCATGAATCCTCCCTTAGCCGAACATGAAATATAGACAGATTGGCCAACTGTTGGTTGCTACAGTTAACACTAGTCAGGTGTTCTTCTGTAGCGACTGAGGCCTGACTTATGGTTCCTCAGCCCATAACATACATCATTTTCAGGACTTGATCAGAGCCCCTACTAGAAACATGAAAGTGCATAATCTCAAAACATATGCCATATAGCTTCTAGCCATGACATTTCATACTTTCTGAAAATAGGCTTGAAAACCTTTTTTCAAAACAGGGCAGTCGACTGGCCTCATAGGGCAGTTGGCTGCTACTTCGTACTTTCATTTATCGAAATTATTTTCATTTAAAATTCCGATATTTTTCATTTTGAAAACACATGATGGCAGTCGACTGGTCCATATAGCAGTCGACTGGTTTTCAAACAGAATGCTTCTTAAGAAATAGTAGTCGACTGGCCCATATAGCAGTCGACTGTTTTTGAAACAGAATGCATCTTGGAAAATAGCAGTCGACTGTCCCATATAGCAGTCGACTGGTTTGAAACAGAATGCTTCTAGGTAAATAGCAGTCAACTGGCTTACATAGCAGTCGACTGGTTTGCATCGATTTTCAGAAAACGACGTTTTGGTTGTCTCTAGGCAGTCGACTTCCCTTTCAAGGCAGTCGGCTGCCCCTAGCCTAATTGGTACTAGGAGACAAGTCCGAAAATGCATCTTTTCCTGCATAAAATCAACTAGTGCTGCTTCCAAATCACATAAAAACACTATAAAACATGCGGACATAGCCGCCTTACGTCCGTTACATAAATTCCTTACCTCGATTACTTCGAGAACACGAAATCACTTGATTCGCCAACCCTAACCTTTTTCTTCTTCAAATCTGAAATCATCATATCAAAGCAAACCTTTAAGAATTTGCCATAAACATGTTATACTAATTCAGTACAACACCATACCATGAACATAATTGAACAAATCATCTTCTTCTCTTACCTTTTGCTAATGACCAAAATCTTAAACTTTGAGATCTCCTTCAATACTTGGATTCAATCTACCAAACTTCGGATATAGCCTCGTCTAGTGACTATGATCGTTTTTCATTAATTGAACTTAATGGATCGATGGAAGAGTGAGGGGGTTTGTCAAGGTGACTATGGAAGAAACTTGGAAGCTTAGAGAACACGAGGGAGAGGACTAGAAGAGTTGCTGCCGTGGGGTGATGGAAGATGAAGATGACTCATGCACTTTTCATTAATTGCTTCTTATCCCATCATCAATCTGAGCCATGCTTTCCCTTGACCATTGACATTTGACTCTTTGACCATTAATTTCTCTTCTTCCTTTTCTCATATCAGCCATACAAAATCATTTAATTATGAAAATCTGGTATTTGTTTCATCATCATCTAATTAAATCATTTCATCTCGATCTTTGACCATTATTATTTGACCATTCATTTAATTGGTCTTCTTTCTTCCATATAACACTTGTTTTTACTTACTCTTAATTTTCTGATATTAATTCTTTGCTCATACCTCAATTATTCTTATAACATCAATTAAATTTCCTTGACTATTAAATCTTCCATCTCATTACTTCTCCTATGTTCCATGCATCATTTTCCTTTCATAATTCTCATATCTATTTACTTCATTTAAGCCGAGTTACTTTAAAATCATAGAGAATTCACATGAAATTGGGGGATTTCACAATTGGTGTGCAATCATTCAAGTTATAATTCAAATAATTTTATCTTATCCTCGATATTGTATTGTGTAATGTGGAATAAATTTAATATTGCTTTTGAGTTATTCCACTAGCCTTCATAGTTTCGATTTATGTATGCAACTATCATATATGAAGTTTTTTAGCAAGATCAAATTAAATAAAATGATGTGAATCACTATTTACTGTTCTGATCATATTGAACTTGGAAATAACCCCAAAAGTGTCGATCCATCTTCTATACCCACTTTGAGAGTTCTTCGAGGACAAAGTAGTAGTATGGATTGTTAGAATACAATGAGAATTCTTTGATTATATAGGATATACCATTAGTGAAAACATTAAAGAGAGTGTTTCGAGCAGTGATAATGACAAATTATTGATGGATGCCGGTTTGAAATAGATTTTAAAGATTGATGAAGGTTGTAATAGGGGACTAGTTCTATATGTGGTACATTTCGAATCACTTCTTACTAGGATAGTGTCACACCTTGACCTTTCTTACGGATTTGGAAGCTGGATTTCGGTGGCCTTCTTTTTCCTTTTCGTTTGTGTGTGTTAACCTAGGCCACGTATAGTTTTACACTATAGTATAATGCATGATCAAACGGTTGCCTGTAAATAGTTTCTTTGACACGATTTTAATAGAGCATTAAATTCAAGGTCTGCTAAACCAAGCCCTAACAATATAGCAGCTAATTACTCAACGTCAATTCATACAGACACACTTCTTCCTACCCACGTTAAGAAACCTTAAAATATAAATATTGCTTATTAGTCCTTTTAATATTGTAGTTTAATATGCATTACTATTTACATGGAGTTATAAATATTTATATACTTACATATTCTATATCTTTAATTATATACTATTCAATTATTATGCATCCTACTCATACGATAGCAAAGCGTACACGTTTATAAACAAAAGTATGATGCCTACTACGCAGAGATAGAAAAATAAATACAAATCTAACTAGAAAATAATCCAGAATTCCTTGGACAATCTCATCCCAACATATATACTTGAATACCACATGCAAAATTGCAACGTCCTGAACTGTGCCTCATTTATGAGTCTCAAAGGCCTCAAAGCAGATTGAATCCGTATCCTTCTACAGATCCGTAAGGCACAATGAGAAAGACTCAATCTATAAGGGAGAAAAATAAAAGAGTGTGCTAAAGCCTAGTAAGAGGAACATAAATAGCAGTAGTTATTCAAAATTCATAATATGCTTCAAACCCTTAATGTTGAATTCAAATAAAACTTGAATTAAAACATGGCCTACTACAACTCAGACTTGTCAAAGCAAACATCATTATACAGTGAATATAATCAAAATCTCAAACTCATGTACTTAATTTCAAACATCATATCAAAGTGAAAAGGCAAATCATGCTATCACATCACAGAAAGTAATAATATAAACAGTAACTATCAATGTAGACTCTCACAAAGGGCACCATCTATGATCACAGACTAACATAATCGATCCTAATGATCAAATGGAACCAGTACCTGTCCTTGTATTTCCGGATAAGCCAGAGTGCTCATTCAAAACAAATGAACATAGCAAATCTAGTGAATATAGCAGCCTTAATATCTCACAACAAACAAAAGGTCATGCAAGACAATTATATTTTATCTCAATCAAACTCGATTCCCCAAGTGCCAAAGCATCTCGTTAAGAATACATTTTTAATGGTAAATACAAATATGAACATGTGAATTACTTTCAGTTAGATATGCCATTGATACGAATACATTTAGAAATATAATACCTTATGATTATAAAAGTAAACCAATTCAAGCTTATAAACCATTTTAAAGGAATTCCAATAGTAAACCAACTCGCTTTCCAAACCAAATCATTAGTAAAAACTAGTTGCATTCAAATGACACTACATAAGGGATATCTCAATCATTTCCAACAATCATGAGCAAGCAATTTTCAAAAACATTAAGGCAGTTTAAAAGAACCATTTAGTATCTGCTTACAATTCCCTACGGAATCTAAAATACTAAGCTATTTGGCTTTCGATTATTAACTTCAAACTGTCCTTGCCAGTACCAAACGAGAGCTTCTAAAGTGTTAGTTTCTTTTTGAACTCTTGACATTATCTAACCTAAAAACAAGGTTAGGTTCCTTTTTACAAGATTATATCGAAGTCCTGTATTTAGGCTAGTTCCAAGTTGTCCGTAGGATCAAGTAAATCAACATCTATCAAAGTGCATTGCTTAATCACAAAGCTGAGTAACATCAATGCTTATCAAGGTAGTGTTAAGCCGAGAGTTACTTGGTCTCTTACGATCTTCCTATCAAAGATTCAAAGGGTGTTTCAAAGTTGCACAAGCATATATGTTCCATGAATAGAATCTTAACAATGTTTCAATAGTGTATTCCATTTATTACCTTAGGGAGTGCAAGACTGAGAGAAATACTCCTCTCTTCTCGATTCCTATCCTCTCCGTTGCAAGTCCCACCTAGTCCAATAGCCTTCAAGGCACTCTTCTCAGTTTCACCACTACTCCAACTAAAACATAATTCCATTAATCTCTATTAAGTTTAACATGCAAGACTACATCAAAGGAATGAATCCCTATTAACTTAGCCTTAATGTCTCAGCTCTCTGCAAAGTCTCGCCACTCCAAAACCGAAGACCTTAAAGTTTACTTATCTTGTTTTGGCTCTCGGTTACTAGCTTTCCTTCCTTAAACCAATATGCATTACACTTAGGCATTTAAAGTCATGAAATCCAAACGTAACAAGGAGAGAATGGACTGAACTCATCAGCTCCTCATCATCACCACGAGTTACTATAGCTTTCCTGCTCTCAGTTTCCCTTTCAAGCCCAAAGACCTCACATGCAACACTGGCCCTGTTTTCCTCAAGCTTCTTCCTTTCAGTTTTGAAGTCTTCCTTTGCCAAAAGCACTCTAAATTCACATGCAAGGCCGTTAAAACTAGTTCACGAAATGGTAATTCCAAAGGTTTAATAAATTTCTATCTTCCGACCTCAACACATAAAGCCTGAAGCCTCTCTTCTTTTCCTTCATCGGTTTTCCTTCCCTTTCCATGAAAATGTCACATGCAACATAATGTTAAGCATCCTTCAACGAAACTAAAGGAAACAACATTGATGAGTGTCGTCAGACACCAAAAATAAAATTCCTATCTCTACTAACGTGTAGCTAGCAAAGCAAGAGTTGAACCCATAGAGGTTAATTTTAAATAAATTATCTAGTTAACTAAATTCTAATTTTGAGGGAAAGAAACAGGAATTTGGGGTTTGGCAGGATTACAACTAAAATTAAGGTTTGGGAGAATTGTAAAATATGTTTAAAATAGAAAATAGAAAAAATTAATATTTAAATAATATAAATAAACAAATATCAAAAGGCTTTTGTTACAATGTATTTAATATTGTTGGATTTCCCTATTGATCATTAATATCAAAATATTATTGTTAATTAAATAGTCAACCGTAGTGTACCAAGTATGACAAGTTACACCATCAATCATTCTGAGTTGTTAATCAAGCATTCAATTCCCAATTAATCTCTAACTAATCAAATCACCTATGATACGATCGCTAGATAAAATTATTAGTAGCATTAAAAACTAGAAAGATATGAGTTGACTTAAGCAATAAACACATATGTTTAACTTAAACTTCCACTCCTTTAAACCTCTTATGATTAAATACAAAAGCAATTACGGATTAAGTCTTTAATCTAGTAGTTTATTCTTAATTAAACTAAATAGTAAGCCTCCTATCTAATCAATTGAACAATCATGGAATCATGCTTAAGGAATTTCAAGTACTTACAACAATTCTATCATAAGTTCATAATCTTACAACATGGTTTCCATGAATTATTAAATTAACTCATAACTGAATAAAAAAAACTACTTACTAGTCATATTAAAGATCATTAAATTCAAGTTTAATATTATCAAGAAAGAAATTATCATGCAAATAACAATCAAATAATCAATCTTGAATAATACAAAAACAAAAATTCTATAATCAAGAACAATATCTAGCAAGAACTAACACAATCAATTATAAAAACTAATCAAGAAACAAAAATCAAATATTAAACTACTAAAGAAATCGATCAAGCAATATTAAATCATAAAAAGAAAATAGAAAATCCCTTAAGAAAAAGATAAGAAATTGGTTTTAAATAAAAAGAATCAAAAGAAAACAATTTTATAAAATAAAATAAGAAAATTGGAATTAGAAAATAAAAGAAAAATAAAAGAAACGAGTTTTAAAAGAAAAGAAAAGAAAAGAAAAGAAAAGAAAAGAAAATAGGCAAGGAAAAATTGAATGAAAAAAAAAAGTAATTTATAAAAAAAATCCTAAGGAAAACATTACAAGAAGAAGAGGGGAAGAAAAGGGATGAAAATTATGAAGAGCCATGTGCTCTTTATATAGGCCGTAGAGTCCTAGAACGTGTGCAAGTTGTGAAAAGTTATAATTATCGGTTGTTGAAAAGTTATCGGTTATTTCTTTTCACAACTCTTATCTCTTTACATCTCTTATCCTAACTAATCTCTAACTCCTATTTTATTACATTGTTTTACAAATAATTACAATTTTAAGACACAATAAAATTTTCAGACATGGCTTGTCTCAACAAAATCTTGTCTTAGCCTTGCTTTATTGGAATTTCTTCTTAAAAATCATAATTATTGGTAGAATTTATATGCTGACATTCTCCAGACGTTTGACTTATCAAATGAACTTCAATTTTTGTGATCTTGTACCGGAAACCTTGGGAAGTCTTATACAGCTTTCATGAGGACCTCATCTCGATTCTAGGTCGTTAAAATGGTAAAAATGTCAATCTTTAAAAGTGGATAAAAAAAATCCTGCACTTTTTCTTTTCAGCTCTTTTTTATTCCAACTTTGATATTTATTACCTAAGACATAAAATAAGCATTAGCAAATAAGCATTATCAATCTCTTTTAGGCATAAAACATCAATAAAACAAATATATTAACATATTTATAATTTTTGGAATATCATCCTATCATATTCCCCAACACTTAACTTTTGCTAGTCCTCTAGCAAAACCTAAGCAAACTAATTCCTAAATAGCTAAATCCTAAATTCTAAATCCTAAATCTTAACTCAATTTAATAGGAATCATGATTGCATTAAGCGTATGAAACAAGCCTTTAAACCCCTAGGTCATCCCTAGTGGACAAGTTGTGCCTCATAAGGGCTTTCAGAAGATATACCCATAAAATCTTTTACTTAAGACTCAATCCTAAAAATTCAAAAGAATCAAAATAAAAATTTAAAATAAAGACTCAAGAACAAAGACTAAGATCATTACTAAGTGTGAGATCCACACTTTTTTTCCCTCCATACGAACTATTTTTGAAGTTAGAATGCTTACATTAAACAATAGTGATAGTGTTGTGTCTGTAGGGACCAAAAGAAATCGCGGTGCGGGGCTCATAGGATTCTCTACTAACACGGCAAATTATTGATATTGGAAGCGTAACTCAAAGACGGTAAGAAAGCGTGCCTCAAAACTCATCCGATTGAGCATACTTAGGTTTTAGTGCAACAAATTGAAAAATGATAGTTGTGTCCATAAACAAATTTAAAATATTTAAATGTTGGTCAATGTGGTTTGACTTTTGTCCCATAGACTGCTACAGTCTAACCCTCATGTGAAGAGGTCAAACCTTGTCCCAACCCAAATAACTGGCTTACGAGAAAATGTCAAAAACAATGCAAACGAACCCAAAAGCCTTCGCTTGGGGTTGTTTTGGTAATTTTACACTTTTTAGCCGTTCACCACCATGGAAAGTTAAGAGTTTGACTTTCTCATGTTAAAAAAATATAATAAGAATAAAAATAAAAAATATTTGATATTATTTTCATCACTTTAAATATAAATTATTAGTTAGGGCACATTAGGGATTAATGAAATTTTAAAGGGGCGCTACGGTAAATTGGCTTGAAAGATAATTATAGATATTAAATAAATGTATTTAACACCAAAATATCATCATCTTCTCCACTTTAAGTATTGGCCACCATTTAAGAGAGAGAAAGCCATGATTTTTCATAAGTTTTAGTGAGAGAAAGCTAATAAAACCCTTGTGTACAGCCCAAAAACAAAAAGTGACATAAAGCAAAGTTGTTTAGTTTGATGAGCTCTACAACATACTATAATTTGGTGCATTGGAGTGACCATTTGAGGGGTGAAAAACACTCTCAAATTTTCAGCCTTATGGTATGTATGAGAGTGAAATTTTGGTTTTATCTCTAATTTATATATGTGACTGTTTTATGCTAATTAAGCATGCTAGAAGTGTTAAATTGAAACAAATCCATGTTTATAGCTTCTTTTGAATTTGGCCAGATTGGGGTTTAATGGTTAAGTGCTTAGTTTGATACTGAAATTTTATTTGTTAGTGTTTAAAGCGTGAGAAACAATATGGTAAAGTTAGATTTCAAAAATTCCTAGTGTAGAGTTATAGGGTGTATTTGACCAAGAGAAGGACAATGGGTTTCCATGCCCGAAATGCTACCAAATTGACATAAGACAGTGTTTTAATGATAAAGAGAATGATTTCAGAGTCAGAACTAAAAACCGATGAGTTTTAACACTAGATGTAGTTTTGACTCCCAGTAGAAAGTAGACCAAAATTGTTGTTGTATTAGAAAATATGGAAGATCTTTAAGTGTGCAACATTTTCTGTAAAAGGAGTACAAATAATTAACTATGTTTAAACTATTTTTTGCAGCTCCGAAGTGAGTTGGTGGATATTGGGAAGTAAGCAAATATATGCTCGCTTACCTATACTTCTGCTATAGAACTGATTATTCCAAGTTTCGTTGTGATTGAATTGGTAAAGGACATGTAAAACAGGACGTAAGAGATACTATGATTGCATTAAAATCAATTGGTTGTTGTCATACGAACTGTGTTTGACTTGCATGAGGTTTTTAACTATAATACTGTTATGCTGTCGAAATTTTGTAAAATGCTAGTTCTGAATTGATTTAACCGATAGAGTTGGTTTTGCTATAGAATCTAGGTAAAGAACTGTAGGTACAAGTTCCACAACATGAATTTGCTAATGTTTTAAAAAGGTTTGACGAGTTTTCAAAGTATGATTGTTTTGAATATGACAAATGTATTGATAGTATCGTTACGTAATTTATTTCAAAAAATGATTTCTAAAGATCTGTTTCGTATTGCATCTTTGAGATTGAAAGGTTTTGATATTGATATTGATTTATGGTTTTGATAAAGAAATGGTTTAGCTCGATATTGACACACTTTGAATTGTTTAATGTTTTATCTATTATTTTGAGATTGATAACTCCCCACATTTACCCTCACAGTAATAATGTTGTTTGATTTTGATTTTGAATGTTGTTTGACCCTGACCCCATCATCAGCATCCGCAGTTGTCACTTGGTTAGTGTACAGTGTAGGCCCTTCCATGACTATAACCATATGCCTTATTATTTATTCCCTGGTTGGGAACCTGTATGATTTCACCTAGGATGGGATGTTGCCTGGTCTCCATTTTTGAATTGTTTGATTTTAATATTGACTTCGATACCGATTTTGATATTGATTTTAATATTGAATTTGATATTCATTTTTTATATTGATTTTAATACCAATTTTAATATTGAATTTGATACTAATTTCAATATTGATTTTGAAATGTATTGATTATTGAATTTGCATTGTTTTAATTTCTAATGATTTTGAAGTACAGAGTTATTGACATTGATTTCATATGATCATGTAGAGAAACATATATTCGATACTTGCATACAGTTCGCATGGCATCTGTTCTTTTATATATGTTTCTTACTGAGCGTAAAGCTCACCCCCTTTTTCCTCTTAAACTATCTGCAGTAGTTGCTGCTTATATGAGAGGACTTTTTTGAAGTATTCCTTCAAGACCATTAATCATACTTTGAAGGCATACTTATGTATAGTTACTTTAAGCATTTAGAAAGTGTACATACAGTACTATATCGTACTTTTGTTTAGTATTCGAGATGTAAATTATACATTATCGAATGTCAATTATAGTCTCATTTGATTGGTTTAGATTGTAAACATCATGATGTTGAAATATCAAAATGGACGTTTGAGGTTATCTGCCTTAGTATAGTAAATGAATGAAATGGTTCACATTGAAGGAAATGAGATGATTGAGCTGGGATCGATATGAATAATGTTAAAGAAACTAAATAAGCTGAGTAAGTTAAAGCTTAAATAAAAAATGGTGACACTAGACACAGCCTAACTCATTGAAAAGAAAGGAAAAAGTTTGTACATATTTTAATGAATCTGGACGAGACACTATGATCATATATATATATATTTTCAAATCTTTTAATTCTTAACACCTAACTTCAACAATAGTTAAATAATCAAGTCAATTATATTCTAATCATTACATCTCATATTCATGCTGACTTCTAAATAAATTCATGCAAGAATCACAATCAACACAATTGAATCATATAAAATCAACTTTTGCAATTATCCATATCCATTACTACAAGCATAAGCAGTAAATCAAGAATGCTTTTTTTTATTATGAAGTTTTATCAATAGTTTCCCTAAATACTTACTCGGTTTTTATGCAAATACTAATATTGGTGATACCAGTACTCGATTACTAAACAAGTAAGCCTTCTCTTAGAGTGCTTTGCATACTCATATTTCAAGTCACTTTTAAGGACAATTCAATAAAGATCAAGTAACATAAAACATTAGAGTGGACTTTATAACCTCTCTCTATATTATTATTATTATTGTTGTTATTGTTGTTGTTGTTGTTGTTATTGAACCATGCTTAGGACTAGCTTCAATAGATAAATCACATCATCAATATCACATGAACAATCATATTTAATCATGAATTCACATAAAACTTTTTTGAAAGTATTCACTTTAATAATTATAATAATCAAAATATTCTCAACTCTTTTATAAAACTTTGTTTTAGCTTAGAATAAATTATTAAAAGAAAGAAAACATATCATGATCTTATAGACTCTTAAAAATTTTTTGAATTTTTTTAAAATTTCGATTTTTTCCTAATTAATTTTTTTTTAATTCTATACTTTATACTATACCCCCCCCCCCCTTCCCAACACATAAATCTTACTTTGTCCTTAAAGTAAGTCTAGAATGTAAAGAAGAACAATATAGACTCAAGTATAAAATAAAAATATCAAGAATAAAAGAAAGAAGGAAAAGAAATTCTCCCTTGTTTTACATCCTTGGGTTGACTCCCAAGTAGCGCATTTGTTTAATATCGTTTGCTCGACCTTTCCACCTTCCATCATTAACTAATCTCAATTCTCAATTTTTTAATCGATTTCTTGAGGTCCTCCTTCTCAAGTTCTTACTCGTGGCTATTTTTAGCTCATCTTTAAGAACTTGCTTTTCATCACCTTTTAATTTTCTTTTAGAAGTGCTTAGTTCCCTTAAAAACTTGGCATCGCAAGGCACTTGATTAATTTCATCAAGGAGAGGAATTTTGACTTCCACTTTCCTAAATGTCTACAATGTCTATTTGTCTTTCTCTTCATTTGTAGCTTTTTGCAAACCTACTAGGAAAAGGAGAAGGGTAAGTAGAAGTATTAAAAGGAATTTGTTTATCACTTACCTTAGCTTTAGACTCCTTGTTTTTGACATCATCATAGTGTTTTATAAAGTTGTCGAAATTCTTCCTCCCTTTTTTATTATGCATGTCAATATGTCCACCTTTGATATTGGAACCGGTTTCATCCTCCTTTATAAAATTGTCAACATGTGCATCTTCTGTCTTTATATTTGTGTCGACATCTTTATAAAGTAGAGCTTCATTGTCGACATCTTCATCTACATTTCCTTGGGGTCCAATTTCCTTCTCGTGTCTTAAGGTGATGTCAATAGCATTCTCTATTGAATTCACCACAAGTTGAGAAGACATAGCTTCAATGTTGCTTAAGGAAGTTGCAATCTAACTCATTTGGTGCTCAAGATTCTTAATAGCAATATCAGTCTTTTGTGAAAATTGTAAAGTGCTAATTCCAAGAGACTTAACAATATCTTAAAGAGACAAGCTTGAGTCTTGAGATAGAGCTTGATATGATTGCAAAGTGTTAACAATATCTTCAAGAGACATACTTGAGTCTTGAGGTGGAGCTTGATATGATTGTAAAGTGTTAACGATATCTTCAAGAGACATACCTGAGTTTTGAGGTATAGCTTGGTATGTATCTTGGCATGAAACATTATAAACCTCATATCGATTCCCATAACTAAAATTAGAATGATCCCACCTTCTTTATTGTAGATATGGTAGTATGGGTCATAATTATGGTATGGTTTGTAAGCTTGCTCCATGGAGTCCTCTTACTTCTTGTCTTGGGTGGTGGTGATGGTGGAAGAAGTAGACATGAACAAGAAAAAGAAAAGAAAAAGAAAAAAATATATAATTATAATTTAAAGTAAATGACTCTAATAAAAGAAAATTAAAAAGAAGAAAATTAGATTATAATTAAGAATAAGTAACTTAAATAAAAATTAGTCCCTGGCAAAGGCACTAAAATTTGATAAATGTCATCAGTCACCAAAAATAAAATTCCTAACTCTACTAACTTGTAGCTAGCGGAGTAAGGATCAAATCCATAGAGACTAATTTTAAATAAATTATTCATTTAACTAAAATCTAATTTTTGGTGAAAGAAACAAGAATTTAGGGTTTTGCATGATTACAACTAAAATTAGGGTTTTAAAGAATTGTAAAATATAGAAAAATAACAATTAAATAATATAAACAAACAGATATTAAGTGGCTTCATTTACAAGGTATTTAATATTCTTGGACTTCCTTGTTGATCATTGATATCAAAATATTATAGTTAATTAAATAGTCAACCATAGTGTACCAAGTACGACAAGTTACACCATCAATCCTTACTAAGTTGTTAACCAAGAATATGATTCCCAATTAATCTCTAACTAATTAAATCACTGAGGATGCGATTGCTAGATAAAATTATTAGCAGCATTAAAAACTAGAAAGATATGAGTTGACTTAAGCAATAAACACATACGATGTAAATTTATTTAACTTACACTTCCATTCCCCTAAACCTCTTACGATTAAATCTAAAAGCAATTACAGACTTTAGTCTTTAATCTACTAGTAGATTCTTTAATTAAACAAAATATAAGGCTTCCTATCTAATCAATTAAACAATCATGGAATCATGCTCAGGGAATTTCATATACTTAATAAAATTTCTATCATAAATTCATGATCTCACAACATGGTTTCCATGAATTATTAAATTATCACATAACTGAATAAAGAAAACTACTCCGTAAACATTAAAAATCATTAAATTCATGTTTAATATTATCAAGAAAGCTATCATCATGCAAATAACAATCAAATAATCAATCTTGAATAATACAAAAACAAAAATTCTATAATCAAGAACAATATCTAGCAAGAACTAACACAATCAATTATAAAAACTAATCAAGAAACAAAAATCAAATATTAAACTACTAAAGATATCGATCAAACAATAATAAATCATAAAAAGAAAATAGAAAATCCCTCAAGAAAAAGATAATAAATTGGTTTAAATAAAAAGAATCAAAAGAAAACAATTTTATAAATAAAATAAGAAAATTGGCAATTGGAAAATAAAAGAAAAATAAAAGAAACAAGTTTTAAAAGGAAAAAAAAATAGGCAAGGAAAAATTGAAAGAGGAAAAAAATAATTTATGAAAAAAAAATCCTAAAGAAAACGTTACAAATAGAAGAGGGGAAGAAGAAGGATAAAAATTATGAAGAGCCATGTGCACTTTATATAAGCCTAAGAGTCTTAAAGAGAGTGAAAGTTGTGAAGAGTTATAATTATTGGTTGTTGAAAAGTCATTTCTTTTCACAACTCTTATCTCTTTACATCTCTTATCCTAACTAATCTCTAACTCCTATTTTATTACATTGTCTCAAAAATAATTACAATTTTAAGACACATTCAAACATGTCTTATCTCAACCAAATCTTGTCTTGACAAAATCTTGTTTTGGCCTTGCTTTTTTGAAATATCTTCATAAAAATCATAATTATTGGCAGAATTTATTTGGTTTCTCCAAACGTTTAAGCTATCAAACAAACTCTGATGTTCACAATCTTGTATATTCCGGAAACCTTGAGAAGTCACTACAACTTTCATGAAGGCCTCATCTTGATTCCAAGTCATTAAAATGGTAAAAAACGTCAATCTTTAAAACTAGACAGAAAAATTCTACACTTGTTCTTTTTAGCTCCTTTTTATTCCAACTTTGATATTTAATACCTAAAACATTAAAAAGCATTAGCAATCTCTTTTAGCCATAAAACATCAATAAAGAATATATTAACATATTTATAATTATCAAAATATCATCCTATCAAACATCCAAATTCTCAGATTTCTTGCCTCTTTCACGAAACCAAATCCTTTCTCGCCCTTTTTCTTAGGAAATTTCTACATGCAACACAAAATTCTGCTTTCCAACATTAAGTATCACACGGAATTCAGCTTGAACTTAAGAGCTTTTGTAAGGATTCGTTATATACAGTAATTATCCATATTCACACACATAGTAAAATGGTTGGCTGTTTGCGATACCTTTAAAAATATTACACTTTTTAAATATGAAATTCTATTTATAACTGATATCAATTTTTACAGTAAAATATTATTTTTAGTATTTTTCCACAAGTTCTACATCCCCTGGACATCATTACACAAAATGTAATAATGTACATAACAAGTATGAACATATAAAGAAATAAAATATACCTCCAGGATCCACTCATTGCTGCCTCAAGGTACTATAACCGCAGCCAAAATCCGTGGAACGATATATCAATAGGTCACTGCAGATAATCTATGCAGTGGAAAAATAAGGGGTGAGCTAACGTGCTCAGTAAGAGAATTGTATGCAAGACTGATACTATGAAATCTATATGCTAAACCATTTAATTCCTAACAATACAGTAAGATATAAATAAGGAAGGATACTTTAGTCGGCTAGGAAACCGGATGGAGTATGGCAGGTACTTTGAAGTACCTATCGTGTCCCGGTCCCTAGAAGCGACTATAAGGAGTAATCAGTTGCAAATGACATGTAAAATTGGTTTAAGTCACTTGAAATCAGTTTATGCACTTTTCATTAAAAATATAAAACAATATGGAAACACTTTAATTAAAACACTCTAGTAACAATTCAGTATAGAAATCCAGTAAACAATACAATAACAATTAAAATTCCACAGTACAATCGATATTCAAATCATTAACTTTTGTACCAATGAGCATTTTAGTTTAGTAAAATAGTACAGTACAGTAGAGACCAGGTAACACCTAATGAATACTATGATATAACAATATCCCAAGAAGGGAGAAACAGTAGCAGTACAACATATGGTCATAGTCTTGCTAGGTGACAACTGTGGAAGCTGAAGACTTGGCAGGTCTATCAACAACAATAACAGTAACAGTAACACGTGACACGTGAGCATGATAAAGGGCCTAACAATCTCAAAACAGTATATATACAGTAAAAACATCATTTATGAAATCAATTTCAATAATAATAATATCTTTAATCAGTCCATAAACAAATATATGGAAAATATAATCAGTTCAGAAATAAAAATTCATAAAATATTCACACTTCAGTATTTTGTTCTGAAAATGTTCTATTTATCTGTAGAATAGTTATAAACATATGCTAGTATCTTCATGTACGTAAAATTCATTAACATGAATATTTAAATATTGTTTTTCGGTAAATAATAAAATTAAGAAATTTTAATAAATCACATGAAGATCACTTAGAAATTTATTTATTTCTAATATTTAAGAATATTAATATCAAGTTTTGAATTTAGATATTTTCTGTACATTTTCCACTAATTTCACAAGATAACGGTTGGGCTGTTTACAGTGCCTTCCTTACACTCATGAAAAATCCATATACAAAGAGAAATTTATTTATTTATTCATATTATGAAATTATACTTAATTTACATCCCTAATTGTATTTTACATACATCAGTACTGTACAACATAAGTCTGAATACATAAAAGAAGTAATTATACCTCAACCGTATATAAGGGGCCTAACAATCTCAAAACAGTTTATATACAGTAAAAACATCATTTATGAAATCAATTTCAATAATAATAATAATAATATCTTTAATCAGTCCATAAACAAATATATGGAAAATATAATCAATTCAGAAATAAAAATCATAAAATATTCACACTTCATTATTCTTTTCTGTAAATGTTCTATTTATCTGTAGAACAGTTATAAGCATATGTTGGTATCTTACGTACGTAAAATTCTTTAACATGAATATTTAAATATTATTTTTCGGTAAATAATAAAATTAAGCAATTTTAATAAATCACATGAAGGTCACTTAGAAATTTATTTATTTATAATATTTAAGAATATTAATGTCAAGTTTTGAATTTAGATATTTACTGTACATTTTCCACTAATTTCACAAGATAACGGCTCCTTACACTCATGAAAAATCCATGTACAAAGAGAAATTTATTTATTTATTCATATTATGAAATTATACTTAATTTACATCCCCTAATTGTATTTTACATACATCAGTACTATACAACATAAATCTGAATACATAAAAGAAGTAACTATACCTCAACCGTAAAACAGTTCCGCCTAAGGGATACCTGGCCACAAACTTCCTGAGGGGAAGCAAAGATTTACTGAAAGAAGTCTAGGAGGAGGGAAAAATGGGAAGAGCTAATGTCCAGTCAGAAATATATGTAATAAAATTGATACTATATAAACTATATGCGAGTTTCCAAAACATGCTTTAAAATTTATAGATAATGCAAGCAAAATATATTAGGCATGACTTTCACAAGAAGGATATTATAGTCGGCTAGGAAATCGAATAGAGTATGGGAGGTATTCTAGAATACATATTGTGTCCCGATTCCTAGATGCGACTATAGGGAGTTCAGAAGTGAAATAAAATTTAAATATAAAGCTCATACATTTACATTCAAGAAGTGAATTCTAAAATACTCCGCAAACATATATAAAGCTTTATTTCACAAAATGTATAGCAAAGTTACGATTTAAAATCATCAATATCATCACAATTTGTTGTAACGTCCGATTTTTCTATAAAAATACCACTAAATTTTTCGCTTTCTTTTAAAGGTTAGGTTGTTTGTCAGTATCATTTTCTCTTTTTATTTCATGTCATATAAGTCATCTCCTCGATAATAGATATTTAATATGAATAGTAATAATACTTTAAACCATATAATACAAAAATATTTATGCATAACTTTACGCATATGTCATTTCCTAGGATTCTCGTTGCTATCAAAGTACAAGTCCTATTAATTTCCATCCCCAAAGTTATTTACCAATAGTGAGTACTGTACAAAATGTCTGAAATATATATATTAAAATACAATATAACTTCAGTGGACTCTACTCGTGCCTAGAAGGAATATTGTATCTCCCAAAAATTTGTAATCCTCTACAATGAGCGGATTTCACTGTAAATAATCTGGGTGAAAAAATAGGGTGAGTTTACGCTTAGTAAGGAAACCTATACAAAAGGCTAAACTATGTTGCTATATGCAGTTAAAATCATTTAATAAACTTCTTTTAAAACTAGTCATTAATATTTATCGATAAATGCATTTTAAAATACAACTGTACAATGGAAACAATTCCTTTAAAAATCATCATTTAAAATATATAACTGTGATAACCGTAAATTTTCCATTTATTGGAAAGTATAAATATTGGAAATAAATGTTGGAGAAATAAATATTGGAAATAAATAAATAAATAAAATTGTGAGAACCGGAATATTGTGGAAATTCCAAAAATGGAGGAGGTGACGGAATTGAGAAATTCGAGTGAAAGAAATTAAGTTGGAAATAAAATAAGAAATAGAGGAAAATTAATTTGGATAATGAAAATCCAAATTAAATAAGAAACTGAGAAATGAAAATAAAATATGTTTATATAATTACAAATTATATAAATGTATTTTGATATAAATACATATGTATTTAAATACCGTATGGTATATAGTATATATTAAATATACATTGGTATATATAAGAATATATATACTATTTAATAAATTTAAATAATACATATGTATTTGAATATGACATTTTATGTATATGTAAGTATATACATATTTGAGAAAATGTAAATGTTATTTTACATTAAAGTTTAAAGATATATATATATTGTAAATACAATATATATGAAATTATGACATTTATATAAATAGTTATATAAATGTTATTTAATTTTAAGTATGTCAATATACATATATATATATATACTAGACATATAATTTTGTAACATACAATATATATAGATATATTTTATATATAATATATATTGTATTATATTATGTATGAAATAATATATGTATAATACATAGTATATATTATATGTATAAATTATATGACATAATATATAGTATATAGTATGTATATACTAAAAATAGAAAGAGAACAAAAATAGAAAGGGAAATAAAACAGAAAAAAAAAAAGGAAAGGAGAAAATCGGGGAGGAACCCCGACCCCTCCTGCCAGACCGCCGGTGGCGGAGCTGCCACCGCCGGCGAGGGGAAAAGGAAGGCGGGACGCCACCGGCCAGAGAAAAGAAGGAAGCTACCGGCGGCGTGAAGAAACGAAACGGAATCGAAGGAAAACAGAACCAAACGCCGGAGAAGAAGAGGAAAATGGCCGACGGCGACGCCGACCGAATCGGTGGCTGCCACCACCACCAAAGCTTCACCGGAGGAAGAGGAAGCTGATGGAAGCCACCGGTGACGCAATGGACGGCGGAGGAATGCCGGCGAAGAGGAAGAAGAACCGAGGCAAAACCGCCTCGATTCGCCGCCGTGCCACCGATCCAGGGCAAACGGAGGGCACCGGCAAGTTCGTCGTGTAGCCGGCCAGCTGAGGGACGCCTGAACCGCCGGAGAACCGGCCGCCGGCGAGGAACCGGCGAGGAAAGAAGCTGGACCGGTCTGAACCGGTCTGACCGGGAAAGGAAGAAGAAAAAAGAAAAGAAAAAGAAAAGAAAAAGGAAAAAGAAAAAGAAAAAGAAAAAGAAAAGAAAGAAAGAAAAGAAAAAGAGGAAAAAGGAAGAAAAAGGAAGAAAAAGAGGAAAAAGGAAGAAAAAGGAAGAAAAAGGAAAATTTCGGGAATTCGGAAAATTCCCGGAAATTCGACAACCCGGGATTTTACAAATTCGGTAAGAAATTTCCCGAGAATTTAATTTCAGAAAAAAATTTAAATAAATTATGAAAAATTCTAAAAATTAGAATTTTAATTCCAGAAATTATTTTCAGCAATCGAGATAAGGAATCGGGAGAAATGGAGCGCGGGCGCGATCGATAAGCGGAAGTCGCCGACCCGGAAAAAGGTAAGGGATGCATGTGCAGCACTATAAGGATACTCAGTCTGCATAATTTAATTTGAAATATTTTATGCAATTATTTTATGAAAATTATTATGATGCATGAATTGCTGAAAATAATTTGGGAAGAAGTACTGGCTGAAAGATTTTAAACTGTATTTTCCGTGCAGGAGGTTAGTGAATCGGCAGCCGTTATGCTGCCGAAAATTTTAGAAAAACTTTATAAAATCATATTAAATGATTTATTTCCGAATTTCGATAGTAAATCACGAGACATGAGGAAATTTCTAAATTTCATAAAATATGAATATAATGAGATGGAACTTTAGAATATTCATGTATTCGAGAATGGTGATAATGAAATCACCGAAAATTCTCGAAATAGATAAATTACACGAATTACGAGACGAAAGATGAAGTGAAATATAGTAAATATTTTATGGATATTTTTATCAATATTCACTAAAGGATTATAACCCTTATGGTTTTAAATCATGGAATTATATAATTGTATAAATTCCATAAGGTGTATTTTCCGATAAAAAAATACGGTTTTGAGACTGGTTGGTATTCTTATCATGCTGATACATGATATGTGACATGTTTAGTCCCGGTCGACACCTGATCCGTGATCCACCGAGGACAATATAGATTATGGTCATAGATTTGACCGGGTTAGTCCTTTACCCTCCAGGGTTTATAGTACGACAAGATTAACGTCTATATTAAAATCCATAAATGATAGGTGACATGTTAAAAAGGAAAATATTTTACATGACATGGAATATGTCAAACGGAAAAGGCCATACCGAGCAGAGACTCGATGATTGAACCGTGGGAGCCACCTCTAGAGTCCTTCGGGAACTAAGTGCTACACGCGTTCCGATATTTCAGTACAGGCCATACCGAGCAGAGACTCGATGATTGAACCGTGGGAGCCACCTCTAGAGTCCTTCGGGAACTAAGTGCTACACGTGTTCCGATGTTTCAGTACAGGCCATACCGAGCAGAGACTCGATGATTGAACCGTGGGAGCCACCTCTAGAGTCCTTCGGGAACTAAGTGCTACACGCGTTCCGATATTTCAGTACAGGCCATACCGAGCAGAGACTCGATGATTGAACCGTGGGAGCCACCTCTAGAGTCCTTCGGGAACTAAGTGCTACACGTGTTCCGATATTTCAGTACAGGCCATACCGAGCAGAGACTCGATGATTGAACCGTGGGAGCCACCTCTAGAGTCCTTCGGGAACTAAGTGCTACACGTGTTCCGATATTTCAGTACAGGCCATACCGAGCAGAGGCTCGATGATTGAACAGTGGGAGCCACCTCTAGAGTCCTTCGGGAACTAAGTGCTACACGTGTTCTGATGTTTCAGTACAGGCCTACCGAGCAGAGACTCGATGATTGAACAGTGGGAGCCACCTCTAGAGTCCTTCGGGAACTAAGTGCTACACGTGTTCCGATGTTAGTATGAGAAATCGTAGGATATTGTGACGATAAGTAAGTGAGTGTGATTCGTGGATTCGACAAATGTCAAAGAATGAAATAGATTTTAATAGCTTTTTCTGCTTTTTAACGGACAGAACTAATTAAGAGAGTACATTAAACATGAAATAAGTTTTAAAGAAATAAGATGATGATTTAACTAATATTCTTTTCAAGGAATATACGGATATTAATTATTCTATTTAAAGGCTTTATTTCATAGAAGCATTATTTTGAAAGGAATATGAAAAAGGTTATGAAAGATTAAAAAGGAAAAGGATTTATTAATTCAAAACAAAAAGAAAAAATTTTTCTCTACAGTTGCTTCTAGGTTCCGTAACAAGTATGGTATTCTAAAATACCTACCTTACTCCATTCGGATCCCTAGCCGACTGTAGTATCTTTCCTACATGCGAGCCTAGAGCCCATAGGAAAAATGAAAAAGATTTTCAGCATATAGGAAGCTGAGTATCAAGTGAGGCATATAATTCTCTTACTGAGCCGTGGTTTTGCTCACCCCTTAATTTTCAACATCTCAGGTTTTGATGAATGTGAAATCAGTGGATTGTGGATCCTGGCTGTACACGAAGAACAATGTGTCAGACCGACTGATTATTTGAGGTATGATTATTTATTCTCTGTATTTAGACACGTCAACAGTACTACTTATCTGATTTGTTACGATAGGGGATGTGTATAATATAAACAATATTATGTAAAATTTATTAACAGTCAGTACAAGTGAAGTATCGCAGACAGCCCAACCGGTTAAGTTGTGTATAAGAAGGGTAAAAATGTGGTCACGGGTCGTGACAGATTTAGTGGTATCAGAGCATTGGTTGGCCTGATGTCTGTGGATACTTTGGAAAGAAAAGAGTTAAACATCCCCTGTAGTACTGTGTCGTCTGAATACATAGAGAAAATAAATGATTGTAAATGGGGTAAAATGATTTAAAGGGAGTGAGAAAGTATAAACTGAGAATGTTAAAGAAGAAAATAGGCTCAGAAATTACCGAAAAATTTGTGATCCTTCAAATCTATATGAAGGCCTGTTCGGTAAGGAACAGAAATGGACTCGGTGAGGGCCCCACCAGTACTTTTCTGTCCGAACCGAACTGAGACCTGAAAGTGATGGTATAAAATAGGGGAATAAAATATCATCATTAAATAGACTTTAAGATCACCGATTGAGGGTAATTTGAAGAGAGAGAAAATTTTTAGCCAAAAATGACCAAAATACCCCTACCCCCAAAATTTTACTGGGAGTCAAAATAGATCACCAGAAGTTGGAATTGATCGATTTGACAGAGAAATTAATGTTATAAAGCTGAATTACAAGTAAATTAATCCCATTGTGGATTTTAGTGAACTTCTTTGTCGAAAATCGAATGAGATCTAACTTGCTGTTATAAGTATCAGAAAGGATACTATCAACACATAGATGATCAGTTCATTGATTTGAATGTATATTGAGGAGAAAGAAATAAATGTCGAAATGACGAAAATGCCCCTATATTGGGCGATGTGCGGAATAGTGTTAAAACCGAGCTGAATTGGAATCCATTGATAGTAATGGAATTATTAATGGCATAGAAGATGTCATATGAATCTAACGATCCCTATTACTGATTCCACTAACACTTAGATTATGGACGCGAAAGAAAAACCCCGAGTGGACTGTGGGCCATAGGGGATAACAGTATGGTTGAGTGAGGCGGCCAGGGCTCCCCCCACGAGTGGACTTTGGGCCATAGTGGTAAATCCTGGGCTTCACAATAAAACAATCCGTGAGGGACTAAGTGCCACGTCTGTGTGACGGGGGCCACCTCTAGAGCTCAGAGCGGACAGCACGGATGAGTGGTGCGGCTCGGGCCCCTCCGGCTTGAGACCGGCAAATCCGAGGCATCACAATAAAACGTGTACAGGCGGACGGCGAACGAGCCGGGGCCTTATATGATGCGATCCAAAGAGTGTAGTGGAATGTCATCAAATGTTTGGCCCGGTTATTGACTGAAAGGGTCGAAAAATTAAGAGTGTATTGAACAGGATCGTTAAATACTGTGAAAAGTGAAATGATTACAAGAATTGACTGATGAGGTGAAAAGTACAGATAATGAAATACATACTGGTATGATTACTTATGGTTCTGTACGTTTTCATTTCTTTGAGGTATCAAACAGATAATCGTACATAGAACCGACGTATCTTGGAATATGTGCTACAGAATGAGGTACTGTTTGGAGTACTGTGAATTAGAGGATAAATATAAGAACAGTCAAGTGATAAAAAGAAGATGACCGCTAACCTAAGTTCTTCAGGACCCTTGAGACAGAACTGTGATGGGCGACCCAATGGTGGGCGACCCGTAGTGGATCATGTGTCGTGAGATATAGGCGAACTATCTCATCGCCGACTCACTAGTAAGGATAAACCTGAGGCGAAAGGATCGCCTAGGGGATGCTTGTCGATGGTCGATATGAACGGGCGAGGCCCTTATAAGTATCCCAACGGTAACACGAGTGTAAGGAACTAGGTACGTAAGGGGTGCCAAGGTTCAAATCTTGTGGAGAATATACTCGAGGGAACTAAGCCTGAATTCAGTAAATGGAAATGGTTTTCAAGTGAATAACTGAATTGAAACGAGTAGCTGTAAAGTGTGTTGATAACCCTTGTAATTGATACAGCTTACCAGAATGAGGTTCGTAACGCTGTAAAGTATGACTAGGTAATGAAATCAAGGTAGAGTATGTATCAAAATGATTTGAATATGGAATGTCTCTGCCTTGAGAATATACTGTGAAATGATGGGACACAATGATGAAGGTCCAAAATGATAAAAGAAGTGTGGTTAAAGAAACTATCGGATCAGAATCCCGATAAATTCCAGAGTAACATAGATTGAGAAATTAGGTGAATGTTGACTCGATTGCGGATATGAAATTTATTCTTAAGCTTGTATCGAAGAATATAGAAGAAATCCGACAAGCTTAAGAAAATAATTTTTGGAAAATATTACGGATGATGAAATTCACAAGTATCGATGTAAAGAAAGGAAATAAAATGATATGATTTGAGGATGAATTAAATGATGTATTAAAATTTTTGGTTATACACTAAAATTCTTATGAAGAACAAATAAATATTATATGGAAGTGATGCCTTAAATATGATTCAATCGGAGATGTATAAGGAGCTTATAAGAGCAATCCTTGTAAAAGGCATAATCAGATAAAAAGTTAAAGAACGATGGTCACAAGATGATAAGAAGGGTACGATTAAAGAAAGTATCAGATTTGATTTCCGATAAAACTTCCAAAGTTATATAAATTAGAGGAATCGAGATAACACTGATTTGATTTTAAATATGAAGTTAAATTCTAAGCTTATATCGAAAGATGTAGAAAGAATCTGAAAAGCTTAAGAAAATAACTCTGGAATATGTGTGAATAATGAAATTCACGTGTAGAGGTTTGGATGACGAAAATACTGATAAAAAAAATAATTTGAGAATAAAGGAGTTATCTGTATAGGTGTAAATGAGAGAAATGCAAATGATGTTGAGTTGTAGACAAATCAAAAAGGATATATTAAATTTCTATCATTGATGAAGTTCTGGTGAAGAACAAGTATTAATCTACGTGAAAATAGACGCTTTATTGATCTGATTAGAGATACGTGAGGAGTAAATAAGACTAGCTGCTGTATAAAGCGTCCTTAGATAAAAGATTGAAGGTTGGTGTCCATAAGATGATGATTTGAACTCGAAGTGAATTTTACGAGTTCCGATTGAAGTTATAAGGGTAATGAGTTGCCTTGTAAAGTAGATAAGCCTAAAGTATGAGGCATCCTTACATGAGTAACATTGATGAAATACTGATAGAGTCTAAAGTATAAATGGAACATGAGCAGCATTGTGATATAATCCTTAAACTCTTAAAGGATGTGGAATTGTGCTAAGATTAACAACTAAGAAATTTGGCTAGACAGTATCTTCTCTTGAAATATATGATCTCGAGATGACAGGATTACAGTGAATCTATCTATGATAGAGAGATGATGATCGAGAAAAAAAAATGAGTCTAGCTAAATACTATTGCCAGCCTATAAAAGAGTGATGAGACTGGCTGCTCTATAGACGAGATCTAATTAAAGAAATTAAAGTCGGCAGATGGCTAGTGTAAAGAAAAAGATGGTACGCAAGATTCTAAAAGATCTTAGCTGTATAGTACCATACCAATCGAGAAAATCGACAAAAAGGAATGAGAGTAAAAATATGAAAACGAAAATGAAAGTGAAATAAGGAAATAAATGACATGATGAAAAGGGAAACATCAATATAAAACAGTTCCCGCAGTTAAGACTGAAAGTGAATGGTGTTAGTTATCACATAACTGTGGCAAGATGTAAAATCAAAGCCAGAACTGAGAAGTGAAAGTAATGATACTCCAAGGAGTAAGATAATTGATATGTTTACTGCCAGTAAAATGTTTGTACACATAACCACCTCGAAATGATAGAGATGGTGGAATTGTATAGATAATGTGGTGCTTAAATGGATAATTCGAGGATTCAATCACAGAATCTAAATTATGAAAAGAGTATATTCTCAGGTATATTCTAAAATTTAAATGATATTGAATATACCATAAGAGTAAGAGATGTAATGACCATACTACATGAAAAGAGACATGGAGAGAAAATGATTGTCTCATGACTTATTTCTGTAAGAGATGATTAACAGTAAAATTTGCAATGATATGTAGCCTTGATGGAATAAGTGTGAAAATGAATATTGTGAACAATAAAGAGTCCAAAAGAGAAATGATGATATGGAAGTGATTAAAGACTGATGATCTAAATAGAATCACTTTCCATTATCAGACATCTAGATTCTCTAGTGCCTTAGTCGAAGTATAAGTGTTAAACGGTGTGAATGTGTATGTACAGTTCCAGTGAGCCTTACATGTGATGGGAGTCTCTGTGTTGCCATATGCTAATGAGAGATAACAAAAGGCTTTGAGATCCCAAGTGTATTGATAGCACCGCTCCATACTGATATATATTTATATATATGAGCGTGAGATGTAACCGCTCCATGATATTGAGAGAGCGTGTGCACGAGATGTGAAAGCTACTGGGACACTTACATATAATTGATTGACACGAGTACATGATAGTACCAAATTATATCGACTTGGCACTAAGTGAGAAAACTGGATGATGAACAGCATAGAACAGCTGTGACATGAAAAACATTGTGCATGGACTCTTATGTGAAAAGAGTGGAAATGAATAACTCTCGATTTAAGAAATGAACTTACGAGAGTATAGACATATATGATGAAAGACAACATGTAGTGCTCTAAAGTATTCTTGATGTTGAAAGTGTATTGGCAGTATTACTTGGAGGATGAACTAAAGGTCAGAAGTCGTAAGTATACGACATGTACCACCTTTGGACTTAAGTTAAATTCAGAGGACCGAATTTCTTAAGGTGGGGAGGATGTGATAACCGTAAATTTTCCATTTATTGGAAAGTATAAATATTGGAAATAAATGTTGGAGAAATAAATATTGGAAATAAATAAATAAATAAAATTGTGAGAACCGGAATATTGTGGAAATTCCAAAAATGGAGGAGGTGATGGAATTGAGAAATTCGAGTGAAAGAAATTAAGTTGGAAATAAAATAAGAAATAGAGGAAAATTAATTTGGATAATGAAAATCCAAATTAAATAAGAAACTGAGAAATGAAAATAAAATATGTTTATATAATTACAAATTATATAAATGTATTTTGATATAAATACATATGTATTTAAATACCGTATGGTATATAGTATATATTAAATATACATTGGTATATATAAGAATATATATACTATTTAATAAATTTAAATAATACATATGTATTTGAATATGACATTTTATGTATATGTAAGTATATACATATTTGAGAAAATGTAAATGTTATTTTACATTAAAGTTTAAAGATATATAATATATTGTAAATACAATATATATGAAATTATGACATTTATATAAATAGTTATATAAATGTTATTTAATTTTAAGTATGTCAATATACATATATATATATATATATACTAGACATATAATTTTGTAACATACAATATATATAGATATATTTTATATATAATATATATTGTATTATATTATGTATGAAATAATATATGTATAATACATAGTATATATTATATGTATAAATTATATGACATAATATATAGTATATAGTATGTATATACTAAAAATAGAAAGAGAACAAAAATAGAAAGGGAAATAAAACAGAAAAAAAAAAAAGGAAAGGAGAAAATCGGGGAGGAACCCCGACCCCTCTTGCCAGACCGCCGGTGGCGGAGCTGCCACCTCCGGCGAGGGGAAAAGGAAGGCGGGACGCCACCGGCCAGAGAAAAGAAGGAAGCTACCGGCGGCGTGAAGAAACGAAACGGAATCGAAGGAAAACAGAACCAAACGCCGGAGAAGAAGAGGAAAATGGCCGACGGCGACGCCGACCGAATCGGTGGCTGCCACCACCACCAAAGCTTCACCGGAGGAAGAGGAAGCTGATGGAAGCCACCGGTGACGCAATGGACGGCGGAGGAACGCCGGCGAAGAGGAAGAAGAACCGAGGCAAAACCGCCTCGATTCGCCGCCGTGCCACCGATCCAGGGCAAACGGAGGGCACCGGCAAGTTCGTCGTGTAGCCGGCCAACTGAGGGACGCCTGAACCGCCGGAGAACCGGCCGCCGGCGAGGAACCGGCGAGGAAAGAAGCTGGACCGGTCTGAACCGGTCTGACCGGGAAAGGAAGAAGAAAAAAGAAAAGAAAAAGAAAAGAAAAAAAAAGGAAAAAGAAAAGAAAAAGAAAAAGAAAAGAAAAGAAAGAAAAGAAAAAGAGGAAAAAGGAAGAAAAAGGAAGAAAAAGAGGAAAAAGGAAGAAAAAGGAAGAAAAAGAGGAAAAAGGAAAATTTCGGGAATTCGGAAAATTCCCGGAAATTCGACAACCCGGGATTTTACAAATTCGGTAAGAAATTTCCCGAGAATTTAATTTCAGAAAAAAATTTAAATAAATTATGAAAAATTCTAAAAATTAGAATTTTAATTCCAAAAATTATTTTCAGCAATCGAGATAAGGAATCGGGAGAAATGGAGCGCGGGCGCGATCGATAAGCGGAAGTCGCCGACCCGGAAAAAGGTAAGGGATGCATGTGCAGCACTGTAAGGATACTCAGTCTGCATAATTTAATTTGAAATATTTTATGCAATTATTTTATGAAAATTATTATGATGCATGAATTGCTGAAAATAATTTGGGAAGAAGTACTGGCTGAAAGATTTTAAACTGTATTTTCCGTGCAGGAGGTTAGTGAATCGGCAGCCGTTATGCTGCCGAAAATTTTAGAAAAACTTTATAAAATCATATTAAATGATTTATTTCCGAATTTCGATAGTAAATCACGAGACATGAGGAAATTTCTAAATTTCATAAAATATGAATATAATGAGATGGAACTTTAGAATATTCATGTATTCGAGAATGGTGATAATGAAATCACCGAAAATTCTCGAAATAGATAAATTACACGAATTACGAGACGAAAGATGAAGTGAAATATAGTAAATATTTTATGGATATTTTTATCAATATTCACTAAAGGATTATAACCCTTATGGTTTTAAATCATGGAATTATATAATTGTATAAATTCCATAAGGTGTATTTTCCGATAAAAAAATACGGTTTTGAGACTGGTTGGTATTCTTATCATGCTGATACATGATATGTGACATGTTTAGTCCCGGTCGACACCTGATCCGTGATCCACCGAGGACAATATAGATTATGGTCATAGATTTGACCGGGTTAGTCCTTTACCCTCCAGGGTTTATAGTACGACAAGATTAACGTCTATATTAAAATCCATAAATGATAGGTGACATGTTAAAAAGGGAAATATTTTACATGACATGGAATATGTCAAACGGAAAAGGCCATACCGAGCAGAGACTCGATGATTGAACCGTGGGAGCCACCTCTAGAGTCCTTCGGGAACTAAGTGCTACACGCGTTCCGATATTTCAGTACAGGCCATACCGAGCAGAGACTCGATGATTGAACCGTGGGAGCCACCTCTAGAGTCCTTCGGGAACTAAGTGCTACACGTGTTCCGATGTTTCAGTACAGGCCATACCGAGCAGAGACTCGATGATTGAACCGTGGGAGCCACCTCTAGAGTCCTTTGGGAACTAAGTGCTACACGCGTTCCGATATTTCAGTACAGGCCATACCGAGCAGAGACTCGATGATTGAACCGTGGGAGCCACCTCTAGAGTCCTTCGGGAACTAAGTGCTACACGTGTTCTGATATTTCAGTACAAGCCATACCGAGCAGAGACTTGATGATTGAACCGTGGGAGCCACCTCTAGAGTCCTTCGGGAACTAAGTGCTACACGTGTTCCGATATTTCAGTACAGGCCATACCGAGCAGAGGCTCGATGATTGAACAGTGGGAGCCACCTCTAGAGTCCTTCGGGAACTAAGTGCTACACGTGTTCTGATGTTTCAGTACAGGCCATACCGAGCAGAGACTCGATGATTGAACAGTGGGAGTCACCTCTAGAGTCCTTCGGGAACTAAGTGCTACACGTGTTCCGATGTTAGTATGAGAAATCGTAGGATATTGTGACGATAAGTAAGTGAGTGTGATTCGTGGATTCGACAAATGTCAAAGAATGAAATAGATTTTAATAGCTTTTTCTGCTTTTTAACGGACAGAACTAATTAAGAGAGTACATTAAACATGAAATAAGTTTTAAAGAAATAAGATGATGATTTAACTAATATTCTTTTCAAGGAATATACGGATATTAATTATTCTATTTAAAGGCTTTATTTCATAGAAGCATTATTTTGAAAGGAATATGAAAAAGGTTATGAAAGATTAAAAAGGAAAAGGATTTATTAATTCAAAACAAAAAGAAAAAATTTTTCTCTACAGTTGCTTCTAGGTTCCGTAACAAGTATGGTATTCTAAAATACCTACCTTACTCCATTCGGATCCCTAGCCGACTGTAGTATCTTTCCTACATGCGAGCCTAGAGCCCATAGGAAAAATGAAAAAGATTTTCAGCATATAGGAAGCTGAGTATCAAGTGAGGCATATAATTCTCTTACTGAGCCGTGGTTTTGCTCACCCCTTAATTTTCAACATCTCAGGTTTTGATGAATGTGAAATCAGTGGATTGTGGATCCTGGCTGTACACGAAGAACAATGTGTCAGACCGACTGATTATTTGAGGTATGATTATTTATTCTCTGTATTTAGACACGTCAACAGTACTACTTATCTGATTTGTTACGATAGGGGATGTGTATAATATAAACAATATTATGTAAAATTTATTAACAGTCAGTACAAGTGAAGTATCGCAGACAGCCCAACCGGTTAAGTTGTGTATAAGAAGGGTAAAAATGTGGTCACGGGTCGTGACAATAACTATGAAACAGTACGATGCTACTATACAATCAAATCATCTCATTTAAATTCACATTTACTGTCATTCACTATAATTATTTCTTTCTTTCCAATTCACTCAAATCGACAATCAAATCGGTAGAGACAGTGCACTTCAAGTATAATCATGCACGAAACAGTATCACCGTAGGGACGAAACAATATCCCCGTATGGACGAAACAATATCCCCGTATGGGACGGAACAGTAACGAATGGTCATCATCGAACAGTCACAGTTCGCACTAGTCAGGTGCTCACTGTGGAACCCGTGGACTTGACCACGGTCATATCATGTACATATAACAGTATGCATGATTATCAGGGAGCAACAGTCCCGAAAATCATTTCCATAAAATACACAGTCATAGATGAAACCATTTCAAATAGTCATCTTCAGTTAATCCATAACAGTAAAATCAATAAACACTACTTTTAACAATAGACATCATTTAAAATTCTCAATGCACATTTTCAAATACTTCAGTAATATATTTGCACTCAAAATAGTAAATCATTACAACGGAAATAATTTAAAATTATTCTCACACAATTTAAACCATATTCATTTTTCATGTGAAATTTAATATAAATTTCCTATTTTCATTTTGAAGTAAATCAAAGTAATTGGATCATTAAATTCACCTTTCAAAAAATTCAAATAATTTTTCAATTTAAACCATGCAAGCATAGCCTTCCTATGCGACTTCTGTATAAGATTCCTTACCTCTACTCCCGCACAATATGAAATTTTGATAACACCTCTACAACTCCTTATTTTCCAAATTCAACACTGCACAGCAATTCCATATTTTATTCAAAATTCCATATAAAAATTACGATAAATATTCTATAAATTTCAATTTTTCTTTTTATCCATTTCTTTAATTAATTATTTTATTTCCTAACAAATTCTACCACCTAGCCATATTCAAATTATAATCTTTTTCCAAATTTTCATTTTAATAATAATTCCAACTATATTTAATATTATATATTTTAACTACAATATTTATTGTCTTAATTTCTATTTTCTAATTATTAATTCCAATAACTACTTTAGTTGTCACAGCCCGTTACCCTATTTTTAACCTTTTTCTATACATCTTATTTGGTTGGGCTGTCTGCGATACTTTACTTTTCTTTTACATTTAAACAATTTCATATAAAATTATAATATGAATTACATCCCCTATCTTAAATCATAAGGAAGTAGTACTATAGATAAGTCTAAATACAGAAAATAAATGATCGTATCTTATGTAATAAATCAAGCTATCGCATCGTCCCCAAATGCGCAGCTGAGATGCTCGTATGTCAGATCTCTTAGTCCTCGAAAACCTAAAATGTTAATATTAAGGGGTGAGCAAACCACGGCTCAGTAAGGAAATTATATGCATACTTGATATTCAGCTATCTATATACTGAAAAACTTTTTCTTTTTTCCTATGGGCTCTAGGCTCGCATGTAGGAAGGATACTACAGTCGGCTAGGGATCCGGATAGAGTAAGGTAGGTATTTTGAAATACCTATCTTGTCCCGGAACCTAGAAGCAACTGTAGAGAGTAATAAATTTCTTTTCGTTTGAAATCTTTTCATTCCATATCATTTTCATATTCCTTTCAAAATAATGCTTCTATGAAATAAAGCATTCAAATAAAGTAACTAATATTCATATATTCTTTGAAAAGAATATTAGTTAAATCATCATCATTCTCATTTAAACTCATTTCATATTTTACTGTACAATCATAATTAGCACAGTACTTTAAATAGCAAAATAAGCTATAAATTCCTTTTCGTATAACGTATAAATCATTTAAATCTAATATTCAATTTAAAGTTTAAAATAAGAATATTAGATTTATTTTCCTCCTTTTTCTTTTTAAAACAAATCACATATTCATGTCACATATAGTCTAATATTCAATTTAAAATCATAGTAAGAATATTAGACTTATAAACTCTTTTTCCTTTCGAAAACATATTACATGTTCATATCACATGTCATATAAAAATCATCTCGTAGTACTAAAATCAGTACTGAAATAAGCATTTTGTAAAATGCTGTAAATCTCTTTCATTTAACTTGTCACATATCATGTAAAACATTTACATTTCACATATCATGTAAAACATTTACATTTCACATATCACATATCATATAAAACATTTTCATATATGGAGACTGAGGCACGCCCAGCCCGTCCACTGGGTCGTTACTCGTATCATGCTATAGACCCCGAAGGGTATAAAATCATCATGTCAGATCTATGGCCATAGTCTATAATTGTCCTCGGCGGATCACTGATCAGGTGTCGGCCGGGACTACATATCACATATCACATATTACATGTCACATATCACATATCACATATCAGCATGATAGGATGCCAACTAGTCTCAAAACCGTATTTTTCATCATCAGTAAACCTTTATGGAATTTATAAAAATATATAATTTCTTAATTTGAAACCATAAAGGTTAGAAAACCATTTAGTGAATATTTATAAAAATATGTATAAAATATTCACTTTATTTCTTTTCATTTTCCATCTCGTATTTCGTGAAATTTACATATCAAGAGAAATTTCGGTGATTTCATTATCACCATCCTCGAAGAGAATTTTCGGTGATTTCATTATCACCATTCTCAAAAACATGAATATTTTAAAATCACTTCTTTTTTTATTCATGTTTTTATGAAAATATTCATTTTCTCGATTTTCGTGGTTGAAAATCATTTCTCGTGAAATAAAATCATTTATTATGATTTTATGAAATTTTCTAGAAATTTTCGGCAATTTTTGATAATTTTTCGGCAATTTTTGATAATTTTTCGACAGTATAACGACTGCCGATTGGCTAGCCTCCTGCACGAAAAATACAGTTTAAATTCTCAACTGGTAAATCATCACAAATTTTCAACCATCATTCATCGTAGTATTTTCATAAAATATTTTCATAAAATATTTTATAATTTAAATCATGCAGACTGAATATCCTTACAGTGCTGCATATGCATCCCTTACCTGTGTGTCGAGATCACGTTATTTCTTGCACCACATGAATATCGAGCTTTTGACTGCAATGCAATTCACCTGATTATTAGCTAAGTTTCCTTGAAATGTTAAACTATGACATATATATATAAATAATTTTTACTGATATAAATAAAATCCCATGACTAGAAATGGCTACTAGTTATGCCATTTTTTCTCTTCCTTTTTGTTCTCCATGGCCGAATGGCCTTGTATAGTCAAATTTATTGTTTTATTTTCTTGCCAATATATTGATGAGATGGCTGCCTTTTTGTTTGTATATTTTCCTTTATTTAAATATTTCTTGTAATATTTCTTATCTTCAACTTTTCCATATTCGGTAACCACAATCCATTTATTATGCTTATTTTAACTATACTTTATTGTCTTATCTCTTTCATTTTCTGTCTTTACTTTTGACTTTATGTACTTGACTATTTATCATCAATTTGAGTCCATGTTCTCCTTGATTCACGGCAGCAACATACTTTTTTCTTTCTTATTTTCCATATCTTAACAGCCCACAATTTCTGACTTTCATGCCCTTTTTTATTGACTTTTATCCCATTCGGTCAACAACACTAAATTAGAGAAATTTCCATTTGGTTCAGCCTTATTCTCTACTTCTATGTCCTTTATACATTATTCCTACTCTTAAGTTTTCAACACCAACTAATAGCATAGCCCCCTGCTATTTTATATAATTTTTTTTATTTATTCTCATTTTAATTTATGTTTTCACTTCATACCCTACCAGCAGAATTTTTCTGCTTCCTCTATTTATGCTATACACGCATGTAACAGCAAGGTTTCTTCTTAGCCATTAACATCACCTTGTACACTTCCTAACTGCTATGGCTGACCATCAATGTAATCCCCTGTTTATACAACATTTCCTTTTTATCTTTTGTCTCTTTATTTATGTCAACCACATCACATATATACTCCCTACACAACCTTAACTTTTGTTTTCTGTTTTCCTTTTCTGTTTTTCACACCATCAATATATCACATTTTTTTTCTTCAAACCACTCCTGACATATCATAACAGCATGATTTTCATGTATATTTATAATATATATATATATTTATATATATATATATTTTCATGTTCAATTCCTATTTACTGCTCCTCACGTAGCACCATATGCACAGCAGAATTTTTTTGCTTTATTCATTCACGCCATATATATATGCAGTCATGTTTCAGCCCTATTTCTTCAAGTTTCTATCGCCTAAATAACCATAAATTTACACTCTAATAAGTTTTCTTCAAGATCACAATCATCCACATCCTCATCTCATTTAATTTCACCATACATAAACTACAAAAGCTGGAAACTAAAGTTGATCTTTACTTGTATATGAGGCGTTACTTACAGGAGCAAAACAGATTTGTTTTGCTAATTTCTTGCACATTTGGCTGATGTTTGGAGATGTTTAAGAAGCCTCTTTTGCGTGAGGAATAGTTCTTGTAAAAGCCTAACTAATTTAGATGAAGAAAAGGAGGGTTTAACTTGTAAGGGCGGAAGAAAATTTGGAGTACCAGAAAAATCGACAAGAAGAACTGAAACAGAGTGAAATATGGTGAGGTGGTGGAGTTTGCTGAATAAAAAGATGAATTTGATGTGTTGTCTCCTTCCAATTGGTCTCCCTTTTTATTTTCATTTTAATTTTTCAGCCACCCCTTAAAATATTACAAAATGACCTTATAAACATTAAAATTTACTAAGTTGTGCCACTGCCCATTTTCTTTTCTGTTCCAGTCCATTTTTAGCTTTAATTTTTTTTCATTTATTTCAAATTATGGCTTATTTGGTCTCCATTAACCATTCCATGAGAAAAACTAATTTTTACCCTTTTATAAGTTCGAAATTTCGAATTTATCCCACTTTTCTTTCGACATTTATAAAGTATCAAACTTAATTTATTTATTTATTTGTTAGAATTTATCATTCCGTACACGTACAGTACAAAATAATGAGTTCTCACATTCTCCCCACCTTAAGAAATTTGGTCCTCTAAATTTTACTTAAATTAAAAGGTGGTAACATCCTGTATACTTATAGTTCTTGTCCTCTACATCATCTTTCAAATTATACTACCAGTATACCTTTAACATCAAGATTTTTTTTTGACCATTACATATTGTCTCTCATCATATATCTATACTCCTGTAAGTTTATTTCTTACCAATTGGGAGTTATCGATTTCATTCCTCTTTCATATCACATATGATTCATATCTTTAATCATCCGTTTTCTCATTTAGTGCCAAGTCAGTATAGTTTGATAACTATCATTTAAGTAAGTTGATTAATTGTATGTAATTGTCCAGTAGCCTTCATATCTCGTGCATAAGCTCACTCAACATATCATCGAGCGTTTCCATTTTACGCTCAGATATTTACATCAGTACGGAGCGATGCTGTCAATAAATTTGGAATCTCAGAGCCTTTTGCTATTTCACATAGACATATAGCTACTTTGAGATTCCCATCACATATAGGGTTCACTGGAACTTCACATACATTCTCATCATTTTATAACCATATTTCGACTATGACACTAAAGAATCCAAGAGTTTGATAATGGGAAAGTGATTCCATTTAGACAATCAATCTTTAATCACTTCCATATTATCATATCTCCTTTAAACTCTTTATTATCCACAATAGTCTTTTCATATTTATTTCATTAAATGCTGCAGCTCATTTGCAGACTTTATTATTTACTCATCATTTTCTTTCCATATCGTCTTTCCATGTAATCTCACCATTACATATCTTATTCTTATGGTATACTATATATCACTTAAGTTTTAAAATATACCTGAGCTTATACTCTTCATAATTTAAATTTCATAGGTAACAAATCAATCATCATTTTCGTCACCACATTATCCATGTAATTCCACCATTTCCAAGGTGGTTGTATATATATATATTTATCATTTTTCCATTTACATGACTGGCAGTAAATCATGTAATTCATTTACTCCTTTGAGTATCATTAAATTTCATTTATCAAAATTGGCTCGATCTTCCATCTAGCCATAATCATGTGATAACCACAAGGAAATCATTTTCAATCTTAAAATTGGGAATCGCTCCATATTCGTGGTACCTCATCATCCTGTACTTATTCTCTTCTTACATTTACATCATTTCATTCTCATCATTTTAGTCACTTTTCTTCAGTGGTAAAATATTCCACTATTAAACTCTTTTAACCTTTTGTATATCATCTTTACATTTATTCGTCCACCGACTTTAACTTCTTTACTTATTAGTCACGTCAGTAGAGCAGCTAACCCATAAACTCTCCTATAGACTGACAATAGTATCTAGCTAGACTCAGTACATTTCGTATCTCAATCATTATCTCTTCATCATAGACAGATCCACATCGCTCTGTCATTCGAGATCATATATCTTTGATAGAGATACTGTCTAGCCACATCTCTTATTTGCCATACTCAACATATAATTCGTTGTCTTTGAGAGTCCATAGGGTCATACCACCATGCTGTTTATTTTCCATTAATATCTTCGACTATATCAATATCTCATCACTTATCCTTATATGGATGCCTCATTTATTAGGCTTATACACCTCGTAAGGAATTTCATTAACCTTGTAAACCTCAATAAGAACTCGTGATAATTTTATCGAGTTCAAATCATTATCATCTTATGACCATCAGTCTTCAACTTTTCATCTGATGATGCCTTTTACAAAGATTGGTCTTATAGACTCCTTATATATCTCTGATTAAATTAAATAAGGCATCAATTTCATACAGATGATTATTTGTTCTTAATAAGAACTCATAAATTACTAGGAATTTAATATTTCATTTAATTCATCCTCAAATCATATCATCTGTATTTCCATCAATTATCCTTATATAAGTGAATGTCATTATTCACTAATTTTCCAGAGTTATTTTCTTAAGCTTTTCGGATTCTTCTGTGTTCTCCGATATAGAATAGATTTCATCTTAATAATCGAGTCAATATTAACCCGATCTCCCATATCTATATTACTCTGAAAATTTATCGGGAATCACATCCGATACTTTGTTTAACCATACATCTCTTACTGTGTTAGACATTTCATCTCTATATCTTATCATTTCACTGTACATCCTCAAGGCAAAGACATTTAATATTCAAATCATTTTAACACATACTCCACCTTGATTCCTTTATTTACTCATACTTCACAGTATATCGATCATCTTAATTTGCATGCTATATCAAGTGTAACTATTTAATTAACACTTTTCACAGCTAACCGATTTATTATTACTATAATTCATTTTAAAATCATTATCATTTAATAACCTCAGGTTAGCTGTCATCTTTCTCATCTCTTATCTTCACTTACTGTCCTTATGCATATTCTCCAATTACATATATTCCATACAGTACATTATTCTATAAAACATATTTCAAAATATTCCGATTCCATAAATATCCATTTGATACCTCAGAAACTGTATGAATATTTAGAACCAAAATTAACTATACTGCTATGGATTTCATCCTCTATACTGATCTCTTTCTCATTCATCATCAATAATCATTTCACTTTTTATCATATCCAACGATCCTGAAATAATTATCCCGTCAATACACTCTTAACTCAGACCACTAAGAATTTATAACTGAGTCGCTCATCTTGCGACTTTCCTATAACCATTCGGGTCACATCAGCAATATAAATGTAGGTGGGAGTTTATAATCGGGACCGTTATACATATTATGTCCTTTATACCCTCAATAATTCCATTACTATCAATAGATTCAAAATCGACTTGGTTTATCACTATTCAAAACATAATCCCACATAGGGGCATTTTCGTCATTTCACATTCATTTCTTTCACCTCAAAATCCCTTCAATCGATGATCTTAAGGTCTAATTAATGATGATATTTCTTTCCCCTCCTTTATATCATCACTTTCAGGTCTCAGCTCGATCCGGACAGAAAGTACTAGTAGGGCCCTCACCGAGTCCATTTCTGTTCCTTACCGAACCGACCTTCATTTAGATTATAAGATCACCATTTCAGGTAACATTCCTGAGCCGTTTTCCCTCTTTGACATCCTTAGTTCATAATTCTCACCCCCTTCTAAACACTTAATTCAATTTATAATTATTTATTTCCTTTATGTATTTAGACTACACAGTACTACAGGAGATGTTAACCCTTTTTGACACATTTTCTTTCCAAAAGTATCGACAGACATCAGGCCAACCGCGCTCTGATACCATTAAATCTGTCACAGCCCGTTACCCTATTTTTAACCTTTTTCTATACATCTTATTTGGTTGGGCTGTCTGCGATACTTTACTTTTCTTTTACATTTAAACAATTTCATATAAAATTATAATATGAATTACATCCCCTATCTTAAATCATAAGGAAGTAGTACTGTAGATAAGTCTAAATACAGAAAATAAATGATCGTACCTTATGTAATAAATCAAGCTATCGCATCGTCCCCAAATGCACAGCTGAGATGCTCGTATGTCAGATCTCTTAGTCCTCGAAAACCTAAAATGTTAATATTAAGGGGTGAGCAAACCACGGCTCAGTAAGGAAATTATATGCATACTTGATATTCAGCTATCTATATACTGAAAAACTTTTTCTTTTTTCCTATGGGCTCTAGGCTCGCATGTAGGAAGGATACTACAGTCGGCTAGGGATCCGGATAGAGTAAGGTAGGTATTTTGAAATACCTATCTTGTCCCGGAACCTAGAAGCAACTGTAGAGAGCAATAAATTTCTTTTCGTTTGAAATCTTTTCATTCCATATCATTTTCATATTCCTTTCAAAATAATGCTTCTATGAAATAAAGCATTCAAATAAAGTAACTAATATTCATATATTCTTTGAAAAGAATATTAGTTAAATCATCATCATTCTCATTTAAACTCATTTCATATTTTACTGTACAATCATAATTAGCACAGTACTTTAAATAGCAAAATAAGCTATAAATTCCTTTTCGTATAACGTATAAATCATTTAAATCTAATATTCAATTTAAAGTTTAAAATAAGAATATTAGATTTATTTTCCTCCTCTTTTCTTTTTAAAACAAATCACATATTCATGTCACATATAGTCTAATATTCAATTTAAAATCATAGTAAGAATATTAGACTTATAAACTCTTTTTCCTTTCGAAAACATATTACATGTTCATATCACATGTCATATAAAAATCATCTCGTAGTACTAAAATCAGTACTGAAATAAGCATTTTGTAAAATGCTGTAAATCTCTTTCATTTAACTTGTCACATATCATGTAAAACATTTACATTTCACATATCATGTAAAACATTTACATTTCACATATCACATATCATATAAAACATTTTCATATATGGAGACTGAGGCACGCCCAGCCCGTCCACTGGGTCGTTACTCGTATCATGCTATAGACCCCGAAGGGTATAAAATCATCATGTCAGATCTATGGCCATAGTCTATAATTGTCCTCGGCGGATCACTGATCAGGTGTCGGCCGGGACTACATATCACATATCACATATTACATGTCACATATCACATATCATATCAGCATGATAGGATGCCAACTAGTCTCAAAACCGTATTTTTCATCATCAGTAAACCTTTATGGAATTTATAAAAATATATAATTTCTTAATTTGAAACCATAAAGGTTAGAAAACCATTTAGTGAATATTTATAAAAATATATATAAAATATTCACTTTATTTCTTTTCATTTTCCATCTCGTATTTCGTGAAATTTACATATCAAGAAAAATTTCGGTGATTTCATTATCACCATCCTCGAAGAGAATTTTCGGTGATTTCATTATCACCATTCTCAAAAACATGAATATTTTAAAATCACTTCTTTTTTTATTCATGTTTTTATGAAAATATTCATTTTCTCGATTTTCGTGGTTGAAAATCATTTCTCGTGAAATAAAATCATTTATTATGATTTTATGAAATTTTCTAGAAATTTTCGGCAATTTTTGATAATTTTTCGGCAATTTTTGATAATTTTTCGACAGTATAACGACTGCCGATTGGCTAGCCTCCTGCACGAAAAATACAGTTTAAATTCTCAACTGGTACATCATCACAAATTTTCAACCATCATTCATCGCAGTATTTTCATAAAATATTTTCATAAAATATTTCATAATTTAAATCATGCAGACTGAATATCCTTACAGTGCTGCATATGCATCCCTTACCTGTGTGTCGAGATCACGTTATTTCTTGCACCACATGAATATCGAGCTTTTGACTGCAATGCAATTCACCTGATTATTAGCTAAGTTTCCTTGAAATGTTAAACTATGACATATATATATATAAATAATTTTTACTGATATAAATAAAATCCCATGACTAGAAATGGCTACTAGTTATGCCATTTTTTCTCTTCCTTTTTGTTCTCCATGGCCGAATGGCCTTGTATAGTCAAATTTATTGTTTTATTTTCTTGCCAATATATTGATGAGATGGCTGCCTTTTTGTTTGTATATTTTCCTTTATTTAAATATTTCTTGTAATATTTCTTATCTTCAACTTTTCCATATTCGGTAACCACAATCCATTTATTATGCTTATTTTAACTATACTTTATTGTCTTATCTCTTTCATTTTCTGTCTTTACTTTTGACTTTATGTACTTGACTATTTATCATCAATTTGAGTCCATGTTTTCCTTGATTCACGGCAGCAACATACTTTTTTCTTTCTTATTTTCCATATCTTAACAGCCCACAATTTCTGCTTTCATGCCCTTTTTTATTGACTTTTATCCCATTCGGTCAACAATACTAAATTAGAGAAATTTCCATTTGGTTCAGCCTTATTCTCTACTTCTATGTCCTTTATACATTATTCCTACTCTTAAGTTTTCAACACCAACTAATAGCATAGCCCCCTGCTATTTTATATAATTTTTTTTATTTATTCTCATTTTAATTTATGTTTTCACTTCATACCCTACCAGCAGAATTTTTCTGCTTCCTCTATTTATGCTATACACGCATGTAACAGCAAGGTTTCTTCTTAGCCATTAACATCACCTTGTACACTTCCTAACTGCTATGGCTGACTATCAATGTAATCCCCTGTTTATACAACATTTCCTTTTTATCTTTTGTCTCTTTATTTATGTCAACCACATCACATATATACTCCCTACACAACCTTAACTTTTGTTTTCTGTTTTCCTTTTCTGTTTTTCACACCATCAATATATCACATTTTTTTTCTTCAAACCACTCCTGACATATCATAACAGCATGATTTTCATGTATATTTATAATATATATATATATATATATATATATTTTTATATATATATATTTTCATGTTCAATTCCTATTTACTGCTCCTCACGTAGCACCATATGCACAGCAGAATTTTTTTGCTTTATTCATTCACGCCATATATATATGCAGTCATGTTTCAGCCCTATTTCTTCAAGTTTCTATCGCCTAAATAACGATAAATTTACACTCTAATAAGTTTTCTTCAAGATCACAATCATCCACATCCTCATCTCATTTAATTTCACCATACATAAACTACAAAAGCTGGAAACTAAAGCTGATCTTTACCTGTATATGAGGCGTTACTTACAGGAGCAAAACAGATTTGTTTTGCTAATTTCTTGCACATTTGGCTGATGTTTGGAGATGTCTAAGAAGCCTCTTTTGCGTGAGGAATAATTCTTGTAAAAGCCTAACTAATTTAGATGAAGAAAAGGAGGGTTTAACTTGCAAGGGCGGAAGAAAACTTGGAGTACCAGAAAAATCGACAAGAAGAACTGAAACAGAGTGAAATATGGTGAGGCGGTGGAGTTTATTGAATAAAAAGATGAATTTGATGTGTTGTCTCTTTCCAATTGGTCTCCCTTTTTATTTTCATTTTAATTTTTCAGCCACCCCCTTAAAATATTACAGAATGACCTTAAAAACATTAAAATTTACTAAGTTGTGCCACTGCCCATTTTCTTTTCTGTTTCAGTCCATTTTTAGCTTTAATTTTTTTTTCATTTATTTCAAATTATGGCTTATTTGGTCTCCATTAACCATTCCATGAGAAAAACTAATTTTTACCCTTTTATAAGTTCGAAATTTCGAATTTATCCCACTTTTCTTTCGACATTTATAAAGTATCAAACTTAATTTATTTATTTATTTGTTAGAATTTATCATTCCGTACACGTACAGTACAAAATAATGAGTTCTCACATTAGTTTTTTTTCTATTAATCACCAAAATATAACTTCAATTAGATTGTATTCTTTCCAAATCTAATTTCACAACTAATCTTATAAAGCTTTATAAATATTTCTTCAAACATCAACTATTAAACCTACCTAATTGTCACCTTACATTATGCATTGACCAAATTTCCTACTTGTCTAATTCTTTTATATATATTTTTTCAAATTTTAGCTTAACACTTTATCTTAATTCATTCCCTATATTAATTTTATAATTTATCATTGTTCATCATTTTATGATATATCCATTATTTAATAAAATTTATACCAATATTTCCTTCTTTTCTTACATAGCCGAATGGTTCCATAAGGCCAACCTTATCATTTAGTTTGTTTATTCTTTCCACCATCAATACCACACTATATATATATACATATATATATATATATATATATGTTGCATTCTTTAAGCATTAAAATCAATATTTATTCTTCCATCCTTTGCCATCAAAGTCAGTATTACTCAACTCACAATTCTCCATGGTCGGCTGTCCTATATCACACTAAACCCATGTTTTTATTAATTTATATTTATGGCTATTTCTTTACCTTATGACCAGCCTTATTTCTCCCTCATTCATGCCATCATCACTATAGTTACACTCTCACGTTTATGTTGACCAAATACACAGCAGCCCATTTAGCCTAGTTTTAATTCACTTACTTACATGGCTGTCTTTATCCTTCAACAACTTCCATTTTCCATCTTCCACATCAGTAAAACAACATGATTTCCCACAAAAATTCATCATGGCCGACACCCTTAAAGTCCTCTACACTCAGTTCTGTTCTAAATTACAACCATAAACTACTACCATACCTATCATTTATTCATCTAACACACACAAAATACAATTGCAGAAAACAGTCCACGTTTATTTACCTGGGCAGAGTTGGTTCTGTCAACAGCAGAAACAGTCCACGTTGAAGTGAATTAAGCTGAGATTTTTGGATGTTTAGGAAGCTTTTTAGGTAAGGAATAACTTTTATTGAAAAACCTAAGGGATTAGATGAAAGAAGGAAGGGGTTTAGCTGGCTGACGTGAAGAATTTCTGGACAGAAAAATAGGATTCAACGTTGCAGCAGAATCGGGTGGAAAGGCAGAGGAACTAGGTAGAAATAAGTAGAAGATGATGTTTGGCTTTATTCTATTGATCCACAATTATATTTTTAATTTATTAATTCTGTCAATAATTTTAAAATGGTTAAAATATTCTCTTTACTTCCCAAAATTCACCAATATACCATTCAACTATGTATTTTCGATCAGGTCAGATTTACACATTAAATTTTTATTTATTTTATTTATTTACTTATTTAATTATTTACTATAACCAATATTTCATTATTACATTATATTATTATTTTCTAATTCAAATTTTACCAACAATCTTTATTCATTATTAATATTAATTCACCATTTGTTTATATCACAACTACTTCCAATTTTATTAATTTTCAAAAATTAATTTACTTTATTTCCTATTAAATAACACAATATAATTACAATTAAATCATTTTCTTTTCCTCCACCTAATTTCTTCAATAATCCTTTTAAACTTAATTTATATTTTTTTAACCTTTAAATTATGAATTTAACTTAAAACCCCTACATATAGATATTATTCCTTAACTATAACTTTATAAAAATTTTCATGAGAAACTCATGTATTAGGCCTTGGTCAATTTCACATTTATTTTATTTATTTATTTACTTATTTTTCTAATCACAACACATAAGGAAATTAATTTTCATAACCCTACTCAATATTTTAATTCAGCACTTTTAATAGGTATAGGAAAAATGGAGAAATTTGCGATCTCACATTCTCTTCCCCCCCCCCCCCCCCCCCCCCCCCCCCCCCCCCCCCCCCCCCCCCCCCCCCCCCCCCCCCCCCCCCCCCCCCCCCCCCCCCCCCCCCCCCCCCCCCCCCCCCCCATCCCTTTTGAAATTTGGTCTTCCAAATTTACGTCTAACTACTGGTTTAACAGTTTTAACCTATGAGTATCATTTATCAACTTCCTTCTTTCTACTAGTAGACTTCAATTACAGTATACTATATCAATCATTTGAGCTTTTCACGTGTATCATAGCAAGAAAATTTCTTAGCAATTCTAACAAACTTACACAAATACAAATTCAATACATCCTATATGCAGTTCAGATAACGGAATAAGATAGCTTAGGCACGATCTATCAGGAAAGATAATATATTGGGTTGGATAACTAGATAGAGCATGAGAGGTACTTTGAAGTACCTTTCGTGTTTCGGCTTCCAATACCACTGTAGAGAATTTACTTGCAACAAATTTAATTTTAACTCAAACAATATAGTAATCGGTATATTTAGAAGTATTGAGTCTTACCTTTAATCATATTTGAGGAAGGGGTATCATCGAGTTCCCTATCTATTGCAAAAACCTGACCTTGCGTCACGGATTTCTTTCCTTTCTCTGCCTCAGTCACCTTGCACTGTGGTTGTTTAATCTGCTAGGTGGTCTTTTCTGTTCCTTCAGATACCTTTGGTCTAGGCATTGGACAATCTTTAATTCGATGCCCCATTCGACCACACCGTAGACATGCTCCTGTTAGAAGGCGACAAGGCTTTGTACCGTGAATTTCCCACAATGTTCACATTGCCTCAGTATACCTCTCTGTGGACCCATAGTACTACCCGCTGGTGATCGGGATTTATCATCCATTATTTTTATTCCAGTAGCTTTTGGAATTTCCTCCTCTTTCTTGGCCTTTTTAAATGATCGGTCATCTAAAATTTCATCATCCACCGTCTGCTTCACCTTTTCCTTCCCTTTACCTTTGGTTTGAAAATCAGCACGATGAAATTCATAGTCCTGCTCACATAACTGAGCCTTACGGACTGCTTCATCGTAGGTAGTAATATCTAGCGGATAAAGCTTGGACCGAATAGACGGCTTCAAACCCTCCATGAATTGGTATATTTTATGCTCCTCACTCTGGAAGACTTCTAGAAAGTAATGAACTTTGACTCGTACTGATCAATTGTCATATCACCTTGAGTCAAGTTCAGGAATTCTATCTTCAATTTCTTCTGAGCAATGCGTGGGATATATTACTTGTTAAATGCTTCTAAGAATCTGTCCCATGTAACCTCGGAATTTCGAGCCTCTAGTATAGTTTGACTGGACTGCCACCAGTGGTTAGCATCGTCCATTAATAAGTATGTAGCCGAGCCTACTTTCTCCCTCTCTGAGCAGGTCATATATTTAAATAATTTGGTGATCGCCTTATGTAACGTCTCGAATTAGAAAATTCCGAACTAAATTTTTCCTTTTTGATGCTATCTTCTTCTTTCAATTAATCAGTAACAATAGGTTTGATTCGGTATCGGTGTAAGTATAATTCGTCTTTTCATTTCAACCAATTAGGTATACCATTAATTCAATTAATAATAAATTAAATACAAACTATAATATAATAACTACGATTTCCGTTCACAATAAACTTCACATAAGTTACATCCCACTAATTTTCGATACATATTTATGTTCTATTTCATAAATACAACTGCTGTGCAAATACATGTCTGAATATAAATAAACATTTAATAAATAACTGATCACTTGGTACTTCTAACTTCTAGCGATTTCTTCGACTAACTAAAGGCAGGGGACTTCTTGTATACTGATAAGCTATCTGGGATGGTGAGAAAGGGGGTGAGCTTTGGGGAAAGCCCAGTAAGAAACATATATAAAAGTGCGTACTATATGCAAATGAATAAAAAAATCATTTATTTTACTAATTATAAAAAGGTATATTAAATTTAACTATAAAAAGACAATAGAAACATTATGCAACGCAATTTTAATAAACAGTATGATAATGAATTCAAGATCATGAGATAATGCAATAATCTCATAAATTTCATTTAGTGTAGTAAAGTTATGCATTTAAAGTCATTAAAACAGAATGAATGCACTGGTATTGAGAAAACATATACTGTAAAACTCATATCACTCCTTTTGTCACTTAAAATCAAATCATGTATCATTCTTGTAAACCAAATCATTCAGTAACTCAATCATCTGTCATATATCACATATCGATAGAAAAATAATCTCCTAGAGATTCATGCACACACTATATCCTGTAAGGAACCTGTATAGGAAGGCCAGGGATCTAGAACTCCTTAGCCAATCCTACAAAACACTATAACGAATGGCAATCGTCGATCACTCACAGTGAGCACCTCGCACTAGTCAGGTGCTTTCTGTGTAAACCTGTGGGTTTGATCATAATTCCCATAGTTATATCATGTAAAAGGGAAGGTCTGGGACATCTCCTAGCCTAATCATCATTGTCTCGCATGCACGATCAAGGAGATATCAATCTCATAAAATCATTTTCATATAAATTCATTCATGTAAATCATTTCATGAAATTCATTTCATGTAAATCATTTTATGTAAGTCGTCTCATGTATCACAATTCATATAAATCATTTCTTGCAGTTCTATTCATGTAAATCTTTTCATCTAATGCAATGCATGTAAATCATTTCATATAATGAAATTTATATAAATCATTTCATATAATGCAATTCATATAAATCATTTCATATAATGCAATTCATATAAGTCATTGCATGCAATTTAATTCATGCAAATCATATCATGTACTCATTTCATGTAAATCAGTTAATGTAATTCAATGCATATAAATCATTTCATTTAATTCAACTCATGTAAAACATTTCATATAATGCAATATTTAAACTTGTAGGAATTAAAGATAATTTCTATTTTTTGTATTCGGGAAAATTGGGTAAGAAACGATTAAAACGAGATTTTTAAGAATTTTCAATTGTAAGTAAAACATATCTTATGCAACTCCTATACATGTTTCTTATCTCTATTTCTGTGCAGTAGAAAATCCGATAACCTCATTTAAGCCTCTTTATTTCTCGTACTGCCCATTGCACAATAATACTAAGTTATCTTTTAAATTCTATATTAAAATCCAAATAAATATTCCATTAATTTTAATTTCCTATTTATCATTCTCGATAATTATTTTATTTTATTTTCTACTAAATACCATAATATAATTTCAACTATATAATATTCTTTCTTTAATTTCCATATTATCAATAATTTCAGTTTCTATTTAAAATCCCATATATAACTATGTTAAATATTTCTATAAATTCTTATTTTCCATTTTGCAAAGCTCAACAATTATTTATTTAATTTCCTATTAAATAACTTAATATAGCTACAACTAAATCATTTTCCTTTCCACATCTGATTTCATCAATGTTTCTATTTATCTTAGCTTATATTTTCTTTTAGTCATTAATTTATAAAATTAGCATGAATGTCTTTGCCAATTATCCTTAGCTAAATCATTACTTACTAAAACTCGTTCCTTTTTAATTCTAGTTTTATGAATATTTCCCATTGATTATCACAATTTAATTACAATTAAATTATATTCTTTTATTCTAATTCCTTCCATCAATATCATATAGTGTCTATTTTGATCAATTTTCCATTTTTGAATTTTATTTATTATTTTCCAAGGCAAATTTCACTAATAACTTTTTATTAATATTAATATATTGTTTCTTATTCATTAACCCTAAAATTTAATGCTTAAGGTCATGAAATATTACTACTAAATTTTCTTTTTTCTTTTTATCCAATATTCATTATTAATCCAAATTCAATCTCATAAATAATTTAATTAACTTGTATATATCATTCATTAATTATTCAATTATAATATTTTACATGAGAGTTTATGCATTTGGCTTTGGCTAAATTTACATTTGCCCAAATCCTATTCTTTTTAAATGTTAGTTTTACAATTTATCTCAATTCATTAGTATGTTAATTTTATTATTATTATTTACCAATTTACATTAATTATTTTTTTTCTTTTCTTTTCTGGTTTTCCTTTCTTCTACTGTTGGCAGCCTACATTTTTTCCTCCTCCCAACAGCCAAAACCGACAGCCCTTAATTGCTCCTCCATCTTCATGATTTTTCTTTTATTCTTCCCTAAATTTAGCTCATAAATATTTTTCATTTTATTTCCTCATGACCAATTATTTATTTTTCTGCAGTAAGAATTCATCATCATCCTTATTTTACGAGCTTTGCCGTGAGTTTCCTATGATCTCATTCTTATGGTTTTCATTCTTCAATTAACCCTACTTTCGTAAACCTTTTTCTACCCACTTAAGACTTGCATCAAACATCTTCAATTTAATCAAATTATCATCACCATCGTTCAGCCCCCTCATAATCGATTACTGCCATCATTCACGCCAACTTTGCTGTGTTTTGAAATTTATCATTACAGCCATGTTCAACCAAATTTCATTCATTATATACAGCCATGCTACGTGCCTCATACAACAAAATCATCATATATATATATATATTTACTTATCTCCTTTAAGAACCGGCAGTACAGCACCACTACGTCAAATTCTGCTCTGCAAATATTCTGATTTTTGGGTGTGCTTGGCGTACAGAACAGATTTGTAGAAGGTATTTAGTGTCTTAACGAAGACAACTGATAGTTTGGCTAAGAGAAGAGAGGAAAAGGCTAAACTATGCTACTATATGCAGTTAAAATCATTTTATAAACTTCTTTTAAAACTAGTGATGAAATATTTATCAATAAATGCATTTTCAAATACAACTGTACAATGGAAACAATTCCTTTAAAAATCATCAATAATCATCATTTAAAATATATAACTATGAAACAGTACGATGCAACTATACAATCAAATCATCTCATTTAAAATTCACATTTACTGTCATTCACTATAATTATTTCTTTCTTTCCAATTGAGGCAAACCGATAATCAAATCGGTAAAGATAGTCCACTTCCAGTATAATCATGCACAAAACAATATCCCCGGAGGGACGAAATAGTATCCCCGTAAGGACGGAACAGTATCCTTGAAGGGACGGAACAATAACGAATGGCCATCGTCAAACAATCACTATTCGTAGTAGTCAGATGCTCATTGTGGAACCCGTGGACTTGACTAGGGTCTCACGGTCATATCATGTACATATAACAGTATGCATGATTATTAGGGAGCAACAGTCCCAAAAATCATTTCCGTAAAATATACAGTCATAATAAGAAATCATTTCAAATAGTCATCTTCAATTAATCCATAAATGTTAAATCAATAAACACTATTTTTAACAATAATAGAAATCATTTAAAATTCTCAGTGCGCATTTTCAAATACTTCAGTAACATATTTGTACTCAAAATAGTAAATCATTACAATGGAAATAATTTAAAATTATTCTCGTGCAATTTAAACCATATTCAGTTTTCATGTGAAATTTAATATAAATTTCCTATTTTCATTTTGAAGCAAATCAAAGTAATTGGATCATTAAATTCACCATTCTAAAAATTCAAATAATTTTTCAATTTAAACCATGCAAGCATAACCTTCCTATGCAACTTCTATATAAGATTCCTTACCTCTACTCCCGCGCAATATGAAATTGCGATAACACCTCTACATCTCCTTATTTTCCAAATTCAACGCTGCACAGCAATTCCATATTTTATTCAAAATTCCATATAAAAATTACAATAAATATTCTATAAATTTCTATTTTTCTTTTTATCCATTTCTTTAATTAATTATTTTATTTCCTAACAAATTCTACCACCTAGCTATATTCAAATTATAGTCTTTTCCAAATTTTCATTTTACTAATAATTCCCACTATATTTCATATTATATATTTTAACTACAATATTTATTGTATTAATTTCTATTTTCTAATTATTAATTCCAATAACTACTTTAGTTTCTTTTCTATTAATCACCAAAATATAACTTCAATTAGATTATATTCTTTCCAAATTTAATTTCACAACTAATCTTATAAATCTTTATAAATATTTCTTCAAACATCAACTATGAAACCTACCTAATTATCACCTTACATTATGCATTGACCAAATTTCCTACTTGTCTAATTCTTTTATATATATATATATTTTCAAATTTTAGCTTTACACTTTATCTTAATTCATTCCCTATATTAATTTTATAATTTATCATTGTTCATCATTTTATGAATTTTATATCCATTATTTAATAAAATTTATACCAATATTTCCTTCTTTTCTTACATAGCCGAATGGTTCCATGAGGCCAACCTTATCATTTAGTTTGTTTATTCTTTCCACCATCAGTACCACATTATCCGAATGGTTCCATGAGGCCAACCTTATCATTTAGTTTGTTTATTCTTTCCACCATCAGTACCACATTATATATATATATATATATATATATATATATATGTTGCATTCTTTAAGCATTAAAATCAATATTTATTCTTCCATCCTTTGCCATCAAAGTCAGTATTACTCAACTCACAATTCTCCATGGTCGGCTGTCCTATATCACACTAAACCCATGTTTTTATTAATTTATATTTATGGCTATTTCTTTACCTTATGACCAGCCTTATTTCTCCCTCATTCAGGCCATCATCACTATAGTTACACTCTCACGTTTATGTTGACCAAATACACAGCAGCCCATTTAGCCTAGTTTTAATTCACTTACTTACATGGCTGTCTTTATCCTTCAACAACTTCCATTTTCCATCTTCCACATCAGTAAAACAACATGATTTCCCACAAAAATTCATCATGGCCGACACCCTTAAAGTCCTCTACACTCAGTTCTGTTCTAAATTACAACCATAAACTACTACCATACCTATCATTTATTCATCTAACACACACAAAATACAATTGCAGAAAACAGATCACGTTTATTTACCTGGGCAGAGTTGGTTCTGCCAACAGCAGAAACAGTCCACGTTGAAGTGAATTAAGCTGAGATTTTTGGATGTTTAGGAAGCTTTTTAGGTAAGGAATAACTTTTATTAAAAAACCTAAGAGATTAGATGAAAGAAGGAAGGGGTTTAGCTGGCTGACGTGAAGAATTTCTGGACAGAAAAATAGGATTCAACGTTGCAGCAGAATCGGGTGGAAAGGCAGAGGAACTTGGTAGAAATAAGTAGAAGATGATGTCTTGGTTTTATTCTATTGGTCCACAATTATATTTTTAATTTATTAATTTTGTCAATAATTTTAAAATGGTTAAAATATCATCTTTACTTCCCACAATCCACCAATATACCATTAACTGTGTATTTTCGACCAGGACAGATTTACACATTAAATTTTTATTTATTTTATTTATTTACTTATTTAATTATTTATTATAACCAATATTTCATTATTATATTATATTATTATTTTTTAATTCAAATTTTACCAACAATCTTTATTCATTATTAATATTAATTCAACATTTGTTTATATCACAACTACTTCCAATTTTATTAATTTTCAAAAATTAATTTACTTTATTTCCTATTAAATAACACAATATAATTACAATTAAATCATTTTCTTTTCCTCCACCTAATTTCTTCAATAATCCTTTTAAACTTAATTAATATTTTTTTTACCTTTAAATTATGAATTTAACATAAAACCCCTGCAGATAGATATTATTCCTTAACTGTAACTTTATAAAATTTTTCATGAGAAACTCATGTATTAGGCCTTGATCAATTTCACATTTATTTTATTTATTATTATTATTTTATTTATTTATTTATTTACTTATTTTTTTAACCACAGTACATAAGAGCATACACTCATAATAGCATGTGCCTATATGTAGCTATGGGGCCAACAGTCGGTAAAAACAATATAAAACATTTTACCACAGTTTACGGAGATGATTTCTGAAGGTTAACTCTTTAATTTAGTTCTTAAAGATATGATATGAAAATATATGCAATTCAAAAATAAAATTTATAAAATATTCACAAATCAATATTTGATTCTAAAAATAATGTATTTATCTATAACAAGTCATAATAACATGCCAATACTTTCATGTACGTAAAAATCGATAACATGAATTTTTAAATATTGTTTTTCGATATAATATGAAGATAATGAATTTAGACAAAATAGATGGAATTACTTAATAAATCATTTGCCACTAATATTCAATGATATAAAAAGAGTAATTATTGAGATTTTTAAAATTTTTGATAGTGTAACGGCTAGGTATATCCTAACCATCCTGCACAGAAATAATCGAAATACCATAACCACAGTTCACAATTTTCAATCTAATATATTCCAAAACAATTTCAAAGAATTAATTTCATATCAAAATATGCATTATAGTATCCCTATGTTCATTATATATATCCCTTACTTGATAATTTATCACCGTGCTTCGAATGAGCACCAGTGTCCTCCTCAGTTTTTTTAGCTGCAAATGATCATATCAATATTATCAATATTCTATGTTTTCATTATAAAATATTTAATATCGTAAAATAAACTATATGGCCTACTGCAACCTTATTTTCTGGTCTATTTTCTACTGTAAGAAAATTATAACTTAAGAAAATTATAACTTTCTCTATATAACTCCGATTTCGATTCCAATTGCACCTAAATTCTCAGAATAATTTATACATTATTTTAGGACCTAAATGAGATTAAAATGGCCAAGAATTCTCCTTCTTCTTCACCTAGCCGAATGTCTCTTTTCTTCCATACTTGAAATTTTTCTAAATTTAACTATTTTCTTGAGTCCAGATTAATTCTATTAATTTTCTATACTACTTCCACATCAAATACACATCAATTAACATAAATTTTTGGTCCTCCATGCCATGGTCAAATCACCATTTTCATCCCTACATCTTGATATTCTTCCATTTAATTTAACTAAATTAAATTCTAGTTGATTTATGATTTTTAATATTATTTTCTATTAATCTAACATAAAATTAACATCAAACAACACCATCACCATGAACTACCATGCTTGGGCAAAAACCCTATCAGATTCCAAAACATATCAAGCAATCTCTAAATTGATCAAATTCTATGATTTTTCTAAGTATCTATTGAAACCGAAATGGTAACTTAGTGTTCCTTTCACTTCCTTTTCAATTATGATAATATCCATAAATTTAGTATTTCTCACAAATCAGTATATATTCATTCCATTTATAAACAATTATCATGCCTCAAGCTAATAAATTAAACACAATGATTTCTTTTCTAATTTTCACTATACACAATAATAAAACCTTATATTTCAAATTTAATTAAATTATTTTCATAGGGTTCCACACTAAGGCAGCACCTTATCATCATCTTAATCTCCATATTTTCGTGAATTGATATCAATTTTACACTTAAAGACATCATAACACTCATACATGTTAAGATCAACTTAGGATAAATAGTTTACCCTTTGGAACCTTTTTCTTGGACAATTTCTTCTTCACTGTCCTGCCACCAATTTTGCACTTAAAGACCATAATTACACTTATAATCCATCCTTCTAACACATACATAAAGCTTGAAATTAATAGAAATGGTTGGATCCACCTTACCCTTGAAAAATTGAAGCTACCCTATTCTAGGTGCCCTGTTTGGTTTTGTTCTTATGCTGTTGTTTGCTCCTTTTTAAACCAGCTAATTGGAGTAGTTGAGAGAGCAATTTGGTAGTTTAGGAAGGTAACTATATAATGTTTAAACCTCTCTTCTCTTCTCCTTCTTTTCCTTTTTCTTTTCCTCTCTTTTCTTCTTTCTTTCTTTCTCACGTTGCTGCCTTCATTTTTCTGTTTCATTTTTTTTTCTGTTCTTCAGCCTCTGTCCCGATTATTTCAACCCCTATTTCTTTTATATTTTGGCTTAATTTCCACTCTTAATAGTTAAGGAAATGATGAGGGTCAAAAGTTCTACAAGAAATTATAAATTTCTTGCTAAATATCTCACCTAAACTGTTAGCATGTCACGATTCAGCTAGCAGTTTTGGTTCAGCTATTTAGTCCCTCTTCAGCTGAATTATTTTGACTTAATTTCCAGTCCTTAATAGTTAAGAAATTAAGGGAGTCAATGGTCAAGGAAAACCTTAAAATATCTTGCAAAAATCTCATCTATTTGCTGTCAACAAGTCACGGTTTTTCTTTCCTTATTCTACACCTACTACACGGTTTGTGCAGCTGGAAATTTTATAGCTCTTTGTCCAGTCTTTAGCCCTCTTTTTCTTACATGTTTTGACTTTATTTCAAGGCTAACTTATGAAGGAATACCATGTAGTCAATTGGTAAGGAAATCTTTTGAGAAAATCTTGGAAAATCTCACCTCATAGCAGCCTATAAGTCACGGTTTGCCCAGCTAAAAATCAGCTGAGTTTCTGGCAAAATCTAGCCACTTTTATTGACATTTCTTGGTCAAATTTTGCTTCATGTTGTTCATACTATTTGTCCCCTTCAATGACCAATTAAACACCATAACGAAACATCGAAATTGTTTCTTAATTTTCTCATTCTTTCTTAGTCAAAAATGTTGGCTGCATTGATTTCCCTTTTTTTTTCTCTCTTGTGTTACCCGGTCATAAAGCATGTTCCATGCTTGACTTTTTCTTGTTAATTTTAGCTATACTAAGCTTAGTTAATAGGTTAATATCATCGTTCTTCACCTAGTCAAAATTTCCAACCAACCTTGAAAAAAATTTGGTGAGACATTGTCTCAATTCTTGAAGAAAATCGTTCCCCCTCTTCTTGTGCATAATTTTCATGCATTTAGGCTTCTTCATGAAGCCTCCATGTATTTCCACTTAGATATATTCCTATTGGTACTTAATTTTATTTATTTGATTTATATATTTTACTTAGTGAGAATTATATCTAAATTTCTTAGTTGTAATTTAATTTAATTTACACGGTTGAAATTTAATTATCTTACATGAATAAAATTAAATGGATTTTGCATGGTTAAATTTCATGTTATACATTAAATGAGATACTATTCATTTCCATATCACTAATTAGAATATGAAAATTGTCCATAGTAATCCTGAAATCAATTTCCATCACTTTAACTCCTATAAATCAAACCACATTGACCAATCTTAACGATTCACCTCTGCCTTTTCATTCGTATAACTTTTAACTTATGACATCATTTAGGAAAATGTGGGAAAATGTGGTCCTCACAATTAAAGATAATTTCATTTAATTTCTAGAATTTTCGGCAGAATAATGGCTGTTTCTAACCTAGCCTTCTTACATTAAAAACACAATATATAAACCAACCAGTGTCCACAATTTCACCAATTCCAAGGCAATTGATTTCCAAACTATTTCATAAAATTATTTTAAGTCAAAACATGTATTCACAGTATCCTTACAACTTCCACACTCATCCCTTACATGTTTTTCTATTGACTTGCCAATAGCACCACTCGACAATTCTTCACTCATGAGCTGCAAAACATTATGCCAATCACCATTATTCACTACAATTCAATTCTAATAAATTTTTCTTCATTAAATTCTACCACAGTGATCATTAAACCCAGTATAATTTACACCGGTGCTACAACACACTTTACTTAAATCAACTCCGATTTAAATTCCGACTTCACCTACAGTCTTTCATTAATTTATGTAGTCTCATAGGACCCTAAATTCATCAAATTGAACAACATTTCATACTCCCCTTCATGTGGCCAAATGCATTAAGGTGCCATTTCAACAATTTAATCACTAATTCATGTTATTTTCTTACTCTTCATTCATTTGGCATCATTTTTATTCATCAAACTACAAGAATTCATAAACTTCCTACCATGGCCGAAACCCTAGGGACACACATAGGTGTGATTCAATTCAATCCAAGACCAAAATCAAGCTTAACACACTTAGTTTCATCACTTTCTTCCATTAGAACTTAAAGAAATCAAAGATATAAGTTTAACATACTGTGGCCGAAACCTATGGGACTCCTTTCCTCTTGATTTTCTCAATTCTAAAATGAGATATTGGTATGGGCTTGTAGAGAATCAAATTTAGAACAATTTTGTAGAAGGAATTTTTATGTTTTAATGTGATTTAGGTGGTGTTTTTGTTAGATTTTATTTTTCTCCAAGCTTTGGTTATGGATGCCTTGTCATGAGGTTGAAGATGATGGGGTTGAGTGGCCAGATGCATCATGTAGAGAAATTTAGAAGCTTCTCTTAATGGTAAAATGACCAAAATGCCCATGGTTATGAGAATTTTGGATATTTTTGCCCTTAAACTTTCATGATTTTTCTAATTATCCAATTTAACTCCAAAATATTTTATTTCATCACTAAATATTATAATTGGACATAATTTAATGAATGGATGGGGTTTTATTAAGGTTTGAGTGACTGTAAGGGTGAAATTACAAAAATACCCCTATCGAGCCAATCGCGTAAATTTCTGATTTCACCACCGATTTGATCTATCATTGACATAGCCTACAACTTATTTATATGTAGATCATCATACTTTAGTTAGTAGGTGTAACAGTCCGTATGTACAGTAATTCACACATTTTCACATATACAGTAATAGTTGGGCTGTCTGCGATGCCTTTATTTCCCACTTCATTAACAGCAAATACTTTATAACGATAATTTATTTTAAATTTACATAAACAAGAATATTTACATATCAGTATTCGTTTATCGTTTACATCCCCTGTTCATAATTTCAACATAGTAGTACTGCAAAATAAGTTTGAACATATAAAGAAAATGATTATACCTCTAGGATCCACACTAAACTGCTTTAGGGTAACCAAAAGTGCAGCCGAAATCCTTGTGTTAGCTTTAAATTGACATATGTATTTTGAAATGACAAAAACTTAAGTAAGATTTAATGTTTCATTCATATTGCAAATTTGCTTTATCACACATGATTCTATCAAACCAATTTAAGTGTTCATATCAAACATTAAGACCATGATTTAGTTATACATATTCTTATTGGTCTTAATACTTTACAAAATGAGTTTGAATATTTTCATCAAAGTAATTTTCTCAACAATATATTGAACATAAGTTTAGAAAATTACTTAATAAGTTTTTGACTAAGTCTTCACTTGAGAAAGTCAAGAAAAACTCCTATAAAACTCATAAATGTTTTTGGGTAAATTAAAACCAAATATCACAACATTTCTAACCCAAAATGGCCCAGAAAAGTGTAGGAACAAGTTGAGGGATTGATCCCCCATGTTGAAGGATCCATCCCAAAGTGGCAGAATGTTCCAGGAAGCATAATTGAAGCATAGGATCGATCCCCTAGGTCATAGGATTGATCCCCTATCTCGAAAAAGTACTCCAACGGCTAGTTTTGTGAGATACAACGGTAACTTTTGTTTTTGGCTCTAACCAACGTCAAGAATACATCCAAGGGACTATAAATAGAGGCTTGGAAGCTAAAAAAGATGAGAGAGTAGCCAAGACATATCATTCTTCAATTTCTTCATCTTCTCCAAACATCTCAAAGATTATAATAGCTAAAATTCAATATCTTCTATCATTCTCATCTTCCTTGTATAAACTAGCACAAATATTGTATAGGCTTTTCCTTGTGCTTAACCTTTGTAATCATTTGCCTACTTAAAGGCTTTCTTTGATTACACCCATTGTAAACTCAATCATATCTTGTAAAAAGGGAGGTTTCTCTTGAGCCTTGAAAAAGAGAGGTTTCTCTTGAGCCTACAAAAAGAGAGATTATAAAGACAAATTCAAGTTAGTGAATTTGGGAAAAATCCTTGGGAGCGTCTCAAGGTAGAGGACGTAGGCAAGGTTGCCGAACCTTTATAAATCACTTGTGTACATTTCTCTTTTCCTTCTCTCTTTACTTACTTGTAATTATATTGTGTTTGTTGTATTGAATTTGGATTGCATGCTTGCATAGCCTAGAGAACTTAGAAAATATTAATATAGGTTAGTGAATTTAGAAGAACTGAAAAACGAACTTAAGGTTAGTCAAATATTGATTCACCCCCCTTTCTGTATTATTATAGAGCCAACAATTGGTATCAGAGCTTGGGCTCGAGATTGATTTGGATTAATATCCAACGAGTAAAACGATCATAAATGGCTCATTTGAAAATAGGTACACCCCTAGGAGAATAGGACCACTCATTAGTTAGACCTCCACTTTTCAATGGAGATAATTACTCATATTGAAAAATTAGGATGATGTTATTTGTGCAATCAAATGACTATGAAGTGTGGAGAGTGATAGTTAATGGTCCCCAAATTCCAATGAAGAAAGTTGATGGAAATGATGTCCCTAAAAGTGAGGATGAGTGGGACACAAATGACATGAGATTGGCACAATTGAATGCCAAGGCTATGCACACTCTTTTTTGCGCATTAGGTCCCAATGAATATAATCGAGTCTCCCTATGTGAGAATGCCAAGCAAATATGGGACAAATTAACCATTACACATGAAGGGACAAATCAAATTAGAGAAACCAAAGTAGGTATGCTCACACATGATTATGAGCTTTTTAGGATTAAAGAAGATGAGTCAATGAGTGATATGTTACTAGGTTTAATGACATTATCAATGGACTTAAGGCTTTAGGCAAGTCCTATTCTAATGTAAAAATGGTTAAGAAAATTTTGAATAGCTTGCCAAAATCTTAGGAGGCAAAGGTAACCGCAATAGAAGAGTCTAAAGATCCAAACACCTTGTCTCTAGATGAGCTTATGGGCTCCCTACCTACATATGAAATGAAATTGAAAAGAAATGAAGTGCCTTCAAAGAAAGTAGGGGTAGCACTTAAATCTTCCACTCATGAGAACATTAGAGATGATAATGATGAGAGCGGAAATGATGAAGAAAAGGAAATGACAATGTTTGCCAAAAGATTTAATAGATTTATGAGAATGAAGGAGAGAGAGAATAATAGGAGACATAAAAGAGAAGAGTCATGTAAAAAAGAAAAGGACCCATTAGTGTGCTATGAGTGTAATGAACCGAGGCACACTAGATTAGATTGCCCCTTACTTAGGAAGGAAAATGATAGGAAGCCTAGGAAGAAAGCATCTGTGGCTGCATGGAACGATAGTGATAGCTCTGATGAGGAAAACGTAGATGATGAGGTAGCCTACTCATGCTTTATGGCTATTAGTGATGATGAGGCTAATTCTAGTTCTAGTGAAGATAATATATATACATTTGATGAACTACAAAATGCCTTTAATGAATTAGCAAATGTATATCAATGCATGGACTCTAAAAATATAAAAATCATTGCTAATTTGAAAATAGAAAAGGAAGCCTTGACAAATGCTAAGCTAGAATGTGAAATCCCCAATTTCATGTAAAGTCCTCTTATTTGTAAAATACTATAAGCAGAAATGATTTAAATGAATATGAGAATTAATGTACAAATGATGTAAGGAACCTAGAAGAAGTAATGAAATGGAGAGTCAAATGGTCAATAAATTTAATGTTGATATCAGGAAAATATTAGAGAATGATAAAAGAAGAATAAATATCAGATTTTCATAATTACATGATATGTGTGGCTGACATGAGGAAGGAAAGAAAAAGAATTAATTGGTGGTCAAATTGTCAAAGGGCTAAGGAGTTGTGGCTAGCATGAAGGGATAAATACACATTAATGGCATTTAATGCCATCTTTTCCAGCAAAGAGGGCCGGCAGCCATAGCTCTTTCTCTGAAATTCTCTAAGGTTTTCTTCCATATTCACCTTGTAGAACTGCCTTATTCCTCCAACGAAGCAACAAACTCCTTAAACGAAAAACGATCCTCATCACTAGCTCTCTCTATGTCTGTAAGATGAAAGGCTGAAACAAAGTCTTTGAGGAGATCAGAAATCCTGTAAATTTGGCTATTGACAAAGGTGAGAAAAGAAATTGATTCATTTGATTTCATCCATAAATTGGAGTCATGTGATGTTGGTATAGTATACTTGTGGTGTTAAAATGAAAGAAAGTTAAAAGTTTCAATTTATATGAATTATGCAGTTTTGAAGAAGTGAAGGAAAGAATCGGTGTAACCAAGGGATTTCGTATTATTTGGCTATTTGAGGTAAGGAATATATGTAACGGACGTAGGGTGACTATGTCCGCATGTTTTAAATGTTTTGGGATGAAATAAAAGCTGGTGTAAGTGCAGGAAATGTAAAATTCACGGTTTTCGCCCAGTTACGATTTGGCTCGGGGCAGCCGACTGCTCAGAGACAGTCGTGACGTAACTTTTTCCGAAACCGACTTAGAGCAGCCGACTGCCCTATATAGCAGTCGACTGCCATTTTTCCAGAAACTTTCTGTTTGCAAACCAGTCGACCGCTAAAGAGCCAGTCGACTGCATTTTTTCGTGAAACATTCTGTTTGCGGGCCAGTCGACTGCCCCATTTTAGCAGTCAACTGCCCTACTTGCATCCGGAAATTAAATATTTTAAATGCAAAAAGAAAATAAAATTTATTGAATATTTTTATACTAGAGCAGTCGACTGCCCTAAAAGAGCAGTCAACTGCCCCCTTTGAAAAATAATAATTTTTAATTTATTTATATAAATGTATTTGAATTATCATTAAAGTATATAAGAAGGGTTATGAATATCCATGGTTTTACAAGAATGAGTTTTACTACTCAATATTTTGAGATTAACGACTCCATCGGTGATCATGCATATTACTTGCTTATTTGTATTTGGCTAAGGGACTCTAGTCAAGCCCTCAGTACCACGGGTGTCACCTGACTAGTGCACACTGTGGAATATTGACAATGGCCATTAGTCCTTTATATGTGTTTGGCTTAAGGGAGGATCCCTGGCCCATACGTGGGTAGGCCACTTTATTTGGTGCATGATTCTATTGGATGTTGACGGTCTCCCCCTATTTGAAGACTATTTGTATATGTAATTTCAAGATATTTGACATATATATGTGAAAGTATTTGAGTTATTTGAATACGTGCAAGTGACTTCATATGATTTTGTCATGTGTTATATGGTATTTGATGAACTTATATGTTATATGTTTTTACAAGAATATTACATGACATTATAGAGCCAAGCAGGAAAACTGCATATAGTGGCATAGTACGCTCTTTTATGTATATTTCTTACTGAGCGTAAACTCATTCCCTTACAATATTTTTCATCCAGATTATTTGCAGTGAAGTTTGCTCTTGGTAGAGGATCATATATTTGGACTATACGATATTCCTTCGAGGCTAACTTCCAATCCCTTGAAGGTAGATACATTTTGATTATGTAATTCAGACTATAGTACAGTGATGTATATTAGACACATTGGGGATGTAAATTGTTAAAGAGATTAGTATGTAATTTATATTAGAGTTTTAGACTTATGTGAAAGATGATCCTGTATGTGTATGAGAAATATATCATCATGGAAACAATATAGTGTTAGCTATATTAAAGAAGAAGGATGCACCGTTGAACAGCCTAACCAAAACTATGGGAAATTAGTTGGTATTTGGGAGTGACGAGGATGTCACAAATTGGTATCAGAGCAAGGTTAGTCTGACGTTTACGGTGTCATTAGGCTAGAAATAGTGTACATCCCCATGTACTGTACTGTACTTGTCTGAATACATATATGTGGTTGAATTGCTGAAAGTGTACTAAACGGTTGACCTTGTGGTGATATTGGCAGAATGAGCACTCGTAGAAGGGGTACTGGTAGAGAACGAGGACGAGGACGGGGCAGAGTAGAACCGCCCCCAACACAGTCTCCTCCTCCATCTCCATCGGGTAGCCCGAATGCTCGACTATCGAGAGTGGAGCGAAGTATTGAAACTATGGCCACTCTATTTAATCAGTTCATGTCTAATTTCCCAAATGTGGCCACTAATGCCTCAACAGCACCTCCTATTCCATCTGGGAATGCTCCTCTTACACCTCCTATTCCCCCAGTACAACCTCCACTAGTTCAGCTTGAGTTGCCCCCACCAGTTCAAGCTACTGAAAGGCAAGATCCGAAGGCCTATTGCAACGTGGTCTTAATTAAAGAATTTAAGAAGCTAGATCCGCCTAAGTTTAAGGGCGATAGAGATCCGTTTACCGCCGAGAACTGGGTGAAGGCAGTCACTAAATCTTTTGAGTACATGACCTGTTCTGAGAAAGAGAAAGTGGGTTTGGCAGCTTATTTGTTAGTAGACGATGCCGAGCATTGGTGGCAGTCTACTCGGGCCATTTTGGAGACTCAGCATACTGAGGTTATGTGGGATAGATTTTTAGAGGCCTTTAATGAACAGTACATCCCACGCACTGAACAGACCAGGTTGAAGATTGAGTTTTTGAGCTTGACTCAGGGGATTATGACGGTTAATCAATATGAGTCGAAGTTCATTTCTTTAAGCAGATTTGACCCTGAAGTCCTAAGGAGTGAAGGACATAAGATCTACTGATTTATAGAGGGATTAAGGTCTCCTATTAGATCGAAGTTATACCCTATGGATATCACTACTTATAATGAGGCAGTCCGTAAGGCTCAATTGTGTGAGCAGGACTATAATCTTCACCATGCTGATTTCCGAGCCAAGGGTAAAGGCAAAGAACCGATGAAGCGGAAGTCAGATGAGAGAGCCTTTAGTGACAGATATCCATTTAGAAAAAGTAGACCATATGAAAGAGCTTCGTCAGGTAAGAAAATAAATTTTAAGGGAATGACATGTATCTTAGTTTAATGGTTATATGGAAATATACTAAATTTTGAAGTTTTATGATAATTATGGTACAGGGACTCCTAGATCTACCGGGATTAAGATAAATGATGAAAGATCCCGATATTCAGCTGGTAGTACTGCGAGCTCGTCGAAGAGTGTGACGCAGAAATGCGAGCATTGTGGGAGATTCCATGGGTCACAGCCATGTCGTATGGCGAGCGGGGCTTGTTTTTGGTGTGGCGAAAGGGGACACATGATTAAAGATTGTCCCAAGATTTCTAAAAGAGTGTCTGAAGAATCGGAAAAGACCACCCAACCACAGCCTAAGGCCACGGTTGCTGAGAAGGGAAAGAAAGCTGTGACTCAAGGACGAGTATTTGCTATAGACAAGGAGTCTGCCGATGCTTCGTCCAAGATGATTAAGGGTAAGATTCACCTTTTTGATATAAGTGTTACTGCTTTATTTGATCCAGGCTCTACACACTCCTTTGTTTCTCCCATAATTGCTACAAGATTTCCTGTTGAACCTGAGCCTTTAGGACATTTGTTACAAATAAGTACACCGTTTAGAGAATCCCAAATGACAGATATAGTGTATCGTAGTTGTAAGCTACGGATAGGAGAGAGAGAATCGATAGCTGACCTAATCCTACTGAAAATGTATGGATTTGATGTCATATTAGGAATGGATTGGTTAGCTAAGAATCATGTGATATTGGATTGTTATGCTAAAAGTGTGATCTTCTCTTCTCCCGTTAGCTATGTTGTAAATTTTGCAAATGTTTAATACAAAAGTATGTTTATTAATTTATTAATTGTAAATGAAATTAATAGAGAATATATTTGTTATGTGAAGGATTTATAGCGTATGTGGTGGACGTAGAAAGGGAACGTCCCGAACTTCACGAAATTCCGATAGCCAATGAGTTTCCATGTGTGTTTCCGGACGATCTTCCAGGACTTCCTCCGGATAGGGAAATCGAGTTTACTATCGATTTGGTGCCAGGGACTGAGCCCATTTCGAGACCACCCTATCGGATGGCCTTAGTGGAATTGGAAGAACTTAAGAAACAGCTTCAGGAGTTACTAGACAAGGGGTTTATACGGCCAAGTGTATCCCCATGGGGTGCTCCTGTACTATTTGTCCGGAAGAAGGATGGCAGCTTGAGGCTTTGTATTGATTATCGATGGTTGAATAAGGTGACAATCAAGAACAAGTACCCTCTTCCCAGGATTGACGATCTCTTTGATCAGCTTCGGGGTGCACAAGTCTTCTTCAAGATAGACTTGAGATCGGGATATCATCAATTGAAGATCCGGAGTGAAGATATCCCTAAGACTGCATTCAGAACACGGTACGGTCACTATGAATTTCTAGTGATGCCGTTTGGTTTAACCAATGCACCCGCGGCTTTTATGAACTTGATGAATGATGTGTTCAAGCAGTATTTGGACCAGTTTGTTATTGTTTTCATCGATGACATATTGGTGTATTCGAGATCCTGGGAAGAGCATGAGCAGCATTTGAGGATAGTTCTACAAACCCTCAAGGATCGGGGATTATATGCCAAGTTAAGTAAGTGTGAGTTTTGGCTAGATCAAATATCCTTTTTGGGTCACATAATCAATAAAGATGGAGTTTCGGTCGATCCATCGAAGATTGAAGCTGCGGTGCAATGGGAGAGACCGAAAACAGTGACGGAGATTAGGAGTTTCTTGGGTCTAGCCGGCTATTATCGACGAATTGTAGAGGGTTTTTCGAGGTTAGCTGCTCCCTTGACGCGCTTAACGCGCAAAGAGGTGAAGTTTGAATGGAATGATGCTTGCGAGTGTAGTTTCCAAGAATTGAAGCGCAGGTTGACTACTGCACCTATTCTCACCATTCCTAGTGGTTCTGGAGGATTTTCAGTATATAGTGATGCCTCTGCACAAGGTCTAGGTTGTGTGCTAATGCAACATGGTAAGGTAGTTGCATATGGTTCTCGTCAATTAAAGGACCATGAGAAGAACTACCCGACTCATGATTTGGAGTTAGCGGCAGTGGTGTTTGCTCTAAAGATTTGGAGGCATTACTTGTATGGTGAGAAATTTCAGATTTTTACGGATCATAAAAGTTTGAAGTACTTGTTCTCTCAGAGGGAATTGAATATGAGACAGAGGAGATGGCTCGAGCTTCTGAAGGATTATGATTGTGAGATCCTATACCACCCAGGAAAAGCTAATGTGGTGGCAGATGCTCTAAGCAGGAAGCATATGGGGATAGTATCATACATGATGGTAAGAGAATACGAGCTACTTGAGCAGTTTGCAAGCCTTAATCTCAATGTTGTGCCTTATGAGCATTTTGGAATGATAGCTAGTTTAATGATTGAGCCGGAGTTGATGGGTAGAATTCGGATTGCTCAAAGGGAAGATGATCAATGTATGGAGGCCATGAATCAGATTCAATTAGGTATGCCATTGGAATTTAGCATTGATAGTAATGGACTCTTGAGGTTTAATAATCGTATATGTGTTCCTAAGGATAAGGAGTTGAAGAAGTTAATTTTGATTGAAGCACACTCCACTAAGTATACTTTGCATCCGGGAAATACGAAGATGTATCATAATCTTCGCAAGGTGTATTCGTGGACTAGTATGAAAAGAGACATAGCAGAATTTGTGGCAAAGTGTCTCACGTGTCAGCAGGTTAAGGTAGAGCACCAAAGACCAGCAGGTTTACTACATCCTCTACCTATACCTATGTGGAAGTGGGAGCACATTACGATGGATTTTGTCATGGGACTACCTCGAACGAGGAGGAATCATGATGGTATTTGGGTCATTGTGGATCGGTTAACTAAGTCAGCTCACTTCCTACCTATGAAGTCTACAGATACACTTAGTGCTTTGGCAGATTTGTATGTGAAAGAAGTTGTCAGACTACATGGAGTTCCAGTGAGCATTACATCTGACAGGGATTCCAGGTTCACTTCTCATTTTTGGGAACATTTCCAAGAGGCCATGGGATCTCAGTTAAATTTTAGCACGGCTTTTCATCCACAGACTGATGGTCAGTCCGAGCGCACCATTCAGACGCTCGAGGATATGTTGAGAGCTTGTGCTTTGGACTTTAAAGGCTCCTGGGATGATCATCTGCCATTGGCTGAGTTTGCATATAATGATAGTTACCACGCAAGTATCGGGATGGCACCATATGAAGCTCTATATGGTAGAAGGTGTCGATCTCCGATTGGGTGGGAAGAAGTGGGCAAGCGTAAGTTATTAGCCCCAGACTTAGTCGAGCAAGCCTCTGAGGATGTTAAGTTAATTTGCCAAAGACTTAAGATAGCTCAGAGCCGACAAAAGAGTTACGCAGATGCTCGACAGAGACCACTCGAGTTTTTGGTTGGGGACTCGGTGTTTTTGAAAGTCTCTCCATCCAAAGGTATCATGAGATTTGGCCGAAAAGGTAAACTTAGTCCTCGTTACATAGGGCCATTTGAAGTCCTAGATCGAGTCGGAGATGTTGCATATAGGTTGGCACTACCTCCGGAGCTATCGGGAGTACATAATGTTTTCCATGTGTCGATGCTTCGGAAGTATAATCCGGATCCATCTCATGTCATTGAATATGAGCCATTAGAGATTCGGGAGGACATGAGTTATGTGGAGAAGCCGGTTCGGATTTTGGATAGAAAGGAGAAAGTGCTAAGGTCTAAGACGATTCCCCTAGTCAAAATTCTCTGGCAATACCATGCCATGAAAGAAGCTACATGGGAGCTAGAGAGCTTAATGAAGGAAAGGTATCCAGAGCTATTTGAGTAGTAACCCGATTTAAATTTGGAGGACCAAATTTCTAAAGGTGGGGAGAATGTGAAATCCCCAATTTCATGTAAAGTCCTCTTATTTGTAAAATACTATAAGCAGAAATGATTTAAATGAATATGAGAATTAATGTACAAATGATGTAAGGAACCTAGAAGAAGTAATGAAATGGAGAGTCAAATGGTCAATAAATTTAATGTTGATATCAGGAAAATATTAGAGAATGATAAAAGAAGAATAAATATCAGATTTTCATAATTACATGATATGTGTGGCTGACATGAGGAAGGAAAGAAGAAGAATTAATTGGTGGTCAAATTGTCAAAGGACTAAGGAGTTGTGGCTGGCATGAAGGGATAAATACACATTAATGGCATTTAATGCCATCTTTTCTAGCAAAGAGGGCCGGCAGCCATAGCTCTTTCTCTGAAATTCTCTAAGGTTTTCTTCCATATTCACCTTGTAGAACTGCCTTATTCCTCCAACGAAGCAACAAACTCCTTAAACGAAAAACGATCCTCATCACTAGCTCTCTCTATGTCTGTAAGATGAAAGGCTGAAACAAAGTCTTTGAGGAGATCAGAAATCCTGTAAATTTGGCTATTGACAAAGGTGAGAAAAGAAATTGATTCATTTGATTTCATCCATAAATTGGAGTCATGTGATGTTGGTATAGTATACTTGTGGTGTTAAAATGAAAGAAAGTTAAAAGTTTCAATTTATATGAATTATGTAGTTTTGAAGAAGTGAAGGAAAGAATCGGTGTAACCAAGGGATTTCGTATTATTTGGCTATTTGAGGTAAGGAATATATGTAACGGACGTAGGGTGACTATGTCCGCATGTTTTAAATGTTTTGGGATGAAATAAAAGCTGGTGTAAGTGCAGGAAATGTAAAATTCATGGTTTTCGCCCAGTTACGATTTGGCTCGGGGCAGCCGACTGCCCTAAATAGCAGCCGACTGCTCAGAGACAGTCGTGACGTAACTTTTTTTGAAACCGACTTAGAGCAGCTGACTGCCCTATATAGCAGTCGACTGCCATTTTTCCAGAAACTTTCTGTTTGCAAACCAGTCGACCGCTAAAGAGCCAGTCGACTGAATTTTTTCGTGAAACATTCTGTTTGCGGGCCAGTCGACTGCCCCATTTTAGCAGTCAACTGCCCTACTTGCATCCGGAAATTAAATATTTTAAATGCAAAAAGAAAATAAAATTTATTGAATATTTTTATACTAGAGCAGTCGACTGCCCTAAAAGAGCAGTCAACTGCCCCCTTTGAAAAATAATAATTTTTAATTTATTTATATAAATGTATTTGAATTATCATTAAAGTATATAAGAAGGGTTATGAATATCCATGGTTTTACAAGAATGAGTTTTACTACTCAATATTTTGAGATTAACGACTCCATTGGTGATCATGCATATTACTTGCTTATTTGTATTTGGCTGAGGGACTCTAGTCAAGCCCTCAGTACCACGGGTGTCACCTGACTAGTGCACACTGTGGAATATTGACAATGGCCATTAGTCCTTTATATGTGTTTGGCTTAAGGGATGATCCTTGGCCCATACGTGGGTACGCCACTTTATTTGGTGCATGATTCTATTGGATGTTGACGGTCTCCCCCTATTTGAAGACTATTTGTATATGTAATTTCAAGATATTTGACATATATATGTGAAAGTATTTGAGTTATTTGAATATGTGCAAGTGACTTCATATGATTTTGTCATGTGTTATATGGTATTTGATGAACTTATATGTTATATGTTTTTACAAGAATATTACATGACATTATAGAGCCAAGCAGGAAAACTGCATATAGTGGCATAGTACGCTCTTTTATGTATATTTCTTACTGAGCGTAAACTCATTCCTTTACAATATTTTTCATCCAGATTATTTGCAGTGAAGTTTGCTCTTGGTAGAGGATCATATATTTGGACTATGCGATATTCCTTCGAGGCTAACTTCCAATCCCTTGAAGGTAGATACATTTTGATTATGTAATTCAGACTATAGTACAGTGATGTATATTAGACACATTGGGGATGTAAATTGTTAAAGAGATTAGTATGTAATTTATATTAGAGTTTTAGACTTATGTGAAAGACGATCCTGTATGTGTATGAGAAATATATCATCATGGAAACAATATAGTGTTAGCTATATTAAAGAAGAAGGATGCACCGTTGAACAGCCTAACCAAAACTATGGGAAATTAGTTGGTATTTGGGAGTGACGAGGATGTCACATAGAACTAGAGAAGAAAATAGAAAAAGCAAACTTAGAAATAAATGAGTTGAATAAAAAGAATAAAAATTTGCAAAACTTATTTTCTAGGTTTTATAAGGGTCAACAAAATTAGATCACATGCTTGAGACCCAAAGAGCATTCTTTGATAAAGATGGGTTAGGTTATAATGCAAATAAAAAGGAAGGTCATCTTAAGAATTTTCTTGTGAACAAAAACTCTATGCATGATACATTTCTCACATGTTCACTTTGCAATAGGATTGGCTACTCTTTACAAGCATGCACATATAGAAAAACTACATTTAGAGGAAGAGTAGTTAGAAAAATGTGGGTGCCAAAGTATGCTATAAATAATGATGAATTGAGTTTGAAATGGATCCCTAAAGGATCAAAAATTGTTTACACTAACTCTCATGGTCCTAAGAAAATTTGGGTACCAAAACATGCTTGAATTTGTTTGATGTAGGAGTGTTAGAGCATGGGAATACAATGAAACAATGGAGTTTGAATGCTCCACATACCTCCATGGAGTTTGCTTGTGCCAATAAAAACGAGGAAGATCTTGAAAATCCATCCTTAGCAAGGTGACAACAATTTCTCAAAGAATGACTAAAGGTGGATTCAACAAATCATGGCAAAGCACTCTCAAGCAAAGGAGTATTGTAAGCTTAATTTCTTATTCCTTAAAATTTTTATTTGATTAAATTATTTGTGCCTTGATGAGAAATTTTTTTAATGATCTTTGATGCATTGTGAGTTGAATGCTTGAACAAAAGGCATGATAAATGATTTTTTAATTATTTTGCGGACAATTCTTAATGATTGGGTAAAAAGCATGTAACATGATTTTGAAATAATTATTGATTTCTGTAATTTGAGCAAGTTTGCGATGTGTTGATAATATACTTTTCTTACTCCAAAAATGTCAAATATGTCATGCATGCAAAGTGCCATGTTATGGGCATTAAAAAGGAATTTGCATATTAGAAATCATGGCCTGATGTTCACAAGTATGGTGATTTGATGATATGTGCTTAAAATCTATGTGAACATATTTGTTTTGGCATATTTGTGTTTTCCAATGCTTTGGCTTTGCCAAAATATGCATAACTTTTAAAATAACCTCCTTTGAGACCAAAAATGCATTTTATGGTGCAAATTCTTCCAAAATTGTGAAATCTATTGTTAAATGATTTTTCATCCATATTTTTCATTCATACAAGTCCAAAATCATGTTACACAAATGTTTAATCTTTTATTTGAACTTAAAATACTGAAAAACGAAGTTTTGGCACCTTAAAAGTTGAATTTTTTGTCAAAATTCTACAGAAATTGAATGAGGGATCGATCCTTCCACATGCAGGATTGATCCTCTTGCCAAAAATCGCTGAAGAATGGCTTCTGGCTTTAAGGGATCGATCCCCCTCCTCTAGAGATCAATCCCCCATGAGGGAAAATGCTTTCCTTGTATTTTTAAACTGAATTTGAGAGGGATTTTTCATTTTCTTGATATCTTCTTTCATCTCAACTTAAAATTCATTATTTTAAATTTTTTTTGATGATCTTTTAATATGAAAAATCACTTTTCATTGGTGTCATTCCTCAACTTCAACGATTGGTATTATCTTCAACAATTAATATCATTTCTCATTGAACTTAAAAGAGCAAATTCATATTTCTTATTGAAGACATTTATCAAATGTATAAATCTTGAAATATTCTTGAATCATATTTTCAATAAATGCTTAAACATTATTTTAAGAATTATTTCAAGAATTTGTAGATATATATGAGAATTTGATGAACATGTGCATGATAGATAATGACTTCTTTGGTTCATCTTGGTCAAGCATGTTTAAAGGACTTCATCTTATAGCTTGACTCACATATTCCCATTAGGCATCATGATATATTTATAAATAATTAAAGGTCAATATTTAGCATATACTCCTTATAACCTTAAATGATAAAACACTTAGGGATATGACAATAATTTGACTAATATGGCAATCTTGAACTACTCCTTGCTCATAATTGGTAAAAATCGTTAAATGAAAAATGAGCATTGGATTCTTTGTGCTTATGACTATGGAAGAAAATGTGTATGGTTGAATGATGTAAATTCTTGAATCTTCCATATGATTAAATTTGTGCATATGAATATGGATTAATACTTTATGATAGTATGCTAATGTCTAATTAATCCATTTGCATTATTGATGGTGTGTGTGATTGTGCTCTTGCATGTTTAACTTGATTATTCTCTTGAATGAACACATCACACATAACAATTAACATCATGCAAAATGGCTAAGTCAACCATTGGTAACAATTGGTATGAGCTTTAAATTGACAATTCTGCTCATGCTCTTTAGATTGAAATGACAAATAGGGAAGAATTAATATAAGACACTTTTGCATGAGACACTATTGTGCTAGAATTTGTGGTTAATTGATGTATGGTTTAATTTTATGCATACTCTTTCTTGAAAATGATTTATGAGCTCATGCATATGATATGTCATCTAATTTCAGCTCATAATCATGATGTATTGACATGCACCTTAGTTGGACTTTAGAGAACAATTGATATTTCTAGGTGCTTGATAAAATTGAAATGAGCAAGTTATTGAACTTAGTAGAAAATTTGTAAATGACTTGCTTCATTATCTACCAATTGAGAACTTTTTGCAAAATTATTTATGAACAATTGGTATAGGATCATAACCAATGTCCTTTGCATGCACTAACATCTTACATTCTTTATGGACATTGATCTATTTATTTGTGCTATTAGTCCCATGTACTAACATGTTTCTTGTTGGATGTAGCATATTTCTTGATTCTCACATTTTTTTAAGCCATAAATTTAGGTGGATCATGATTTTTCCTTCTTTTTGCTATGACAAAAAGGGGGAGAAATAATAGGTTTTGATTTGATTTGGAAAATTCCTTTTTTTTGAAAACCATGCTTTATTTGAGGGGGAGTATTTTATTAAAGAATTTTCAAAGCAAATTTACCTTAAGTTTTGTCATATCAAAAAGGGGGAGATTGTTAGCTTTAAATTGACATGTATTTTGAAATTACAAAAACTTAAGTAAGCTTTAACGTTTCATTTATATTGTAAATTTGTTTTATCACACATGATTCTATCAAACCATTTTAAGTGTTCATATCAAACATTAAGACCATGATTTAATTATATATATTCTTATTGGTCTTACTACTTTACAAAATGAGTTTGAATATTTTCATCAAAGTAATATTCTCAAGAATATATTGAACATAAGTTTAGAAAATTACTTAATAAGTTTTTGACTAAGTCTTCATTTGAGAAAGTCAAGAAAAACTCCCATAAAACTCATAAATGTTTTGGGGTAAATTAAAACCAAATATCACAACATTTTTAACCTAAAATGGCCCATCGATCCCCCATGTTGAGGGATCCATCCCAAAGTGGCAGAATGTTCCAAGAAGCATAATTGAAGCATGGGATTGATCCCTTAGGTCATAAGATAGATCCCTTATCTCGAAAAAGCACTCCAACGGCTAGTTTTGTGAGATACAACAGTAATTTTTGTTTTTAGCTCCAACCAACGTCAAGAATACATCCAAGGGACTATAAATAGAGGCTTGGAAGCTCAAAAAAGATGAGAGAGTAGCCAAGACATATCATTCTTCAATTTCTTCATCTTCTCCAAGCATCTCAAAGATTACAGTAGCTAAAATTCAATATCTTCTATCATTCTCATCTTCCTTGTATAAACTAGCACAAATATTGTATAGGCTTTTCCTTGTGCTTAACCTTTGTAATCATTTGCCTACTTAGAGGCTTTCTTTGATTACACCCATTGTAAACCCAATCATATCTTGTAAACAGGGAGGCTTCTCTTAAGCCTTGAAAAAGAGGGAGGTTTTTCTTGAGCTTTGAAAAAGAGAGAGGTTTCTCTTGAGCCTACAAAAAGAGGGATTGTAAAGACAAATTCAGGTTAGTGAATTTGGGGAAAATCCTTGGGAGCGTCTCAAGGTAAAGGACGTAGGCAAGGTTGCCGAACCTTTATAAATCACTAGTGTACATTTCTCTATCCCTTCTCTCTTTACTTACTTGCAATTATATTGTGTTTGTTGTATTGAATTTGGATTGCATGCTTGCATAGCCTAGAGAACTTAGAAAACATTAATATAGGCTAGTGAATTTAGAAGAACCGAAAAACGAACTTAAAGTTAGTCGAATACTGATTCACCAACACCTTGGATAGGTAAATCACGTAGTCACTAAAAATAATCTGTGGATGTGAAAAATAAAGGAGTGAGCTAAATGTGCTCAGTAAAGGAATTGTATGCAGAGTTGATATTATGAAATCTATATGCATTAAAATAATTTATTTTCCTCTAGCACACTAGGGACAGTAAAAGAAGGATACTATAGTCGACTAGGGATCCAGATGGAATATGGAAGGTATTTTAGAATACCTGTCATGTCCCAGAACCTAGAAGCTACTACAGGGAGTAAAAGTTAAATTTGATATAAGTATCATTTGACAAATTTCCATATATAATAAATCACATAAAATGGTATATAAAACCATTAAATAAATTATTTAAGAAATAATTTCACTTTTCATTTTAAATTTCATTTTCACAATTTGATAGACCACAGTAAACAGTGCAGTTAATAGTTTAGTATGGTAAACAGTTTAGTAACAGTATATATAGTTTAGAAAAATAGTACAGTAAATAGTAACAGTAGTGGAGACCAGGCAACACCCAAAATATATCATGCTATAATCCTCGTAGGGAACAGTAACAGTAAACACGTGAGACATATGGCCATGGTCTATAGATGTCCTAAGTATACACTGATCATGTGACAATGGGACGCTGAAGATGTCACAGCCCGTGACCTTATTTTTCCCCTTTTTCTATACATCTTATTTGGCTGGGCTGCCTGCGATACTTTACTTTTCTTTTACATATAAACAATTTCATATAAAATTATTATATGAATTACATCCCCTATCTTAAATCATAAGGAAGTAGTACTGTAGATAAGTCTAAATACAGAAAATAAATTCTCGTACCTTATGTAATAAATCAAGCTGTCGCATCGTCCCCAAATGCACAGCCGAAATGCTCGTATGTCAGATCTCTTAGTCCTCGAAAATCTGAAATGTTAATATTAAGGGGTGAGTAAACCACGGCTCAGTAAGGGAATTATATGCATCACTTGATATTTAGCTATCTATATGCTGAAAAACTTTTTCATTTTTCCTATAGGGCTCTAGGCTCGCATGTAGGAAGGATACTACAGTCGGCTAGGGATCCGAATGGAGTAAGACAGGTATTTTGAAATACCTGTCTTGTCTCGGAACCTAGAAGCAACTGTAGAGAGTAATAAATTTCATTTCGTTTGAATTTCAAATCCTTTTTCCTTTTTATTCCATATCGTTTTCATATTCTTTTCAAAATAATGCTTTTATGAAATAAAGCATTTAAATAAAGTAATTAACATTCATATTTTCGTATGTGAAAAGAAGTATAAATATCTTCATATACTAGACGCTCGCTAATGAGTACCGCATCCTCAAAATTGTAACCTTCCCATGGCATAATAAGCTACTAAATGTTTTTTCGTATAACATATATATTGTTTAAATCTAATATTCAATTTAAAAATTAAAATAAGAATATTGGATTTATTTTCCTTCTCTTTCCTTTTGAAAACATATTACATATTCATATTTCATGTCATATGAAAATCATCTCGTAGTACTAAAATCAGTACCATAATAAGCATTATGTAAAATGCTGTAAATCACTTTCATTCAACTTATCACATATCATGTAAAACATTTACATTTCACGTATCACATATCATATAAAACATTTTCATATATGGAGACTGAGGCACGCCCAGCTCATCCACTAGGTCGTTACTCATATCATGCTATAGACCCCGAAGGGTATAAAATAATCTTGTCAGATCCATGGCCATAGTCTATAATTGTCCTCAGCGGATCACTGATCAAGTGTCGGCCGGGACTACATATCACGTATCACATATTACATGTCACATATCACATATCAGCATGAAATGATACCAATTAGTCTCAAAACCGTATTTTTCAGCATAAAATAAACCTTTATGGAATTTATAAAAATATATAATTTCATAATTTAAAACCATAAAGGTTATAAAACATTTAGTGAATATTTAAGAAATGTATATATAAAAATATTCACTTTATTTCTCTTCATTTTTCATCACGTATTACGTGTAATTTACATATTAAGAGAATTTTCGGTGATTTCATTATCACCATTCTCAAAAACATGAATATTTTAAAATCACTTTCATTTTATTCATGTTTTTATGAAAATATTCATTTTCTCGATTTTCGTGATTGAAAATCGTTTCTTGTGACATAAAATCATTTATTATGATTTTTGATAATTTTCTAATATTTTTCGACAGTATAACGACTGCCGATTGGCTAGCCTCCTGCACGAAAAATACAGTTTATATTTTCAACCAGTACGTCATCACAAATTTCAGTTGATGAATCATCACAACATTTCCATAAAATAATTTATAATTTAAAAACATGCAGACTAAATATCCTTACAGTGCTGCACATGCATCCCTTACCTATCCTGGGTTGGCAACTTCCTCGTTATAGGTCGCGCCTGTGTTCATCTCTTCCGATTCCATCATCTTGTTCGCTGAGAATAATTTTTTGGAATTCAAATTCTAGAAATTAGAATTTTTCCATAATTTATTTAAATTAATTACTTGGAAATAATTTCTGAAATCCTTACCGAATGTCCGAGATTTTTCGGATTTCCGAATACCACGAATTTTCGAATTCCTGAAAATTCTCCCTTTTTCTCTCTCTTTCTTCTTTTCCTCTTTTCTTCCTTTTTCTTTTTCTTTTTCCTTTTTCCTTTTTCCTTTTTCTGGCTAGACTGGTTCAGACTGGTTAGCCTCCCTCATCGCCGGTTCTTCTCTGGCGGCTGGTTCTGTAAAACTACCAACTTTGTACCATATTAGTGAATAAAAATGAGACATAGAATAAGTTAAGCACTATGATGCTCCTTGTAAATTTTATTATTTCAAGTAATAAGGAATGAAGTTACAAGTTTAGTAAATTTTGCAATAAATGATTAATACCTTGAAATAATTTAGAAAATCTAATAATGATCTCAAGAGATGTATGAGAGCAAAGAGATACAAGTGTTCCACAACATATAAATAGATTTTTTTTAATAAAACAAGGGCACAAGTATACTAAAGGAAATATAGGATACTTGAATATTAAAAGGGTGAAAATAAAATAAACAAGGAATACATATATATATTTTAATATATATGTACACATGTTGAGTGTTAAATATGTGTGTATATATATATATATATATATATATATATATATATATATAGATATACGTAAGTTTGAAGAAAGGAGGAATATACATAAATACACATATATATACATACACACACATACACATACCTACACTAAAAATATATTAGACATGAAAATATATATATATATATATATATATATATGGATATGTGTAAGTGTGTGTGTGTATATCTATATATATATATATATTATTTGTAGAGAATATAATAAAATAAATAAATTACATATGAAAGTATGTGTGTGTGTGTGTGTGTGTGTTATATATATATATATATATATATATATATTACTTAAAAACAATTATACATTATGTGAATTAAAGATATTTAAAACAAGAATAGAAAAAAAATTACAACATAAGCAAAATATAAAATAATTAAAATAAGAGTTAGTGGAGTTCGATGGGACTTTCTCCCATCAAACTCCACTAGCAATACAATTATACATTATGTGAATTAAAGATATTTAAAACAAGAATAGAAAAAAAATTACAACATAAGCAAAATATAAAATAATTAAAATAAGAGTTAGTGGAGTTCGATGGGACTTTCTCCCATCAAACTCCACTAGCAATCTCGGCAAAACACATAAAGCTTCTCAAAAAAGCTTTGAAAAGTAAAAAGAAAAGAAAAGAAGTGAAGGGAGAGTGAGGCCGACAGGGAGAGAGGCTGAAAGTGAGCATTTCGGTGAAGAGAACCAGAAAAAGAAAGGAAGAAAGGAAAGGTGAAGGCCGAAAGGAAAAGGAAAGAAGAGAAGAGAAAGAAGAAGAGGAAGTGTACAGCTGCTACCTCCATCGTGAACAGCCATCGGAAAGGAAGGAAGAGCTGCTGGAAAATTTGGGTAAATGAGATATTCTTCTAACCTTACAATGTTTATTTATTAAGTATGAAAATGAAATTATGATAAATTGAATCAAATGGGCACTCTATGGATGAAGGATTGATTTAATTCCAACTTGATGTTCAAATCTGGAATCTATGTTTTGTTTTGGGTTGCAATTAAAACATTCAGTTTAATTTTTATACAAGGAGAAAAATTCTGAAAAAAATTATGTGGATATCCTTTTAAGTTAGGAGAATGTCAGTTTTGAAATTTCTTGATCTGGAGTTCTATAACTTGAGATATGTACAAATGAGTACAGGGTACTCTGTCAGGAAAACGTGAATTCCAGTCTTAACTTTGAAAAATTGTAGAAAATAGCCTAAATTGAGTTAGGTTTCAAGCCTTACATTTCCAGAAAGGTAGTGGAGTTAGGATTATTATGGTTTAAAGCTTGCACCAATTGGATATGCTGATAATTAAATATGGAGTATTTTGGGCAAGTAGGTCAGCGTAACACTGTGCCTGAATACTGCTGGAAGGTAGTGCAACCTTGGAAAATTGATAATGTTGATCTAGGAAGAATTAAATCACGAACCTTACATTTCTTGATAGGGAAATGAGTTAGCTTTCGTCTAGTTTTGGAATTTGTGGATTTGGAATTATATAGCTTAAGCTATGTACATATGAATGCAGGATACTCACTGCAAGGTACAAACAGCCTAGTGTCAATTTCAAAAAATTCCTAGAAAATAATTCAGATGGAGTTTGATTGCAAACTTTACATTTCAAAAAGGTAAATGAGTCAGGATTGATATGGTTTTGGGTTTGTAGAAATTACATATCCCTATATTAGTAATATAAATTTTAATGAACAGAGGTCAGGAAATTATCCTACCAAATGTGCCAGATTTGGACCAAAGTTTGGAAAATTATTGGAAATGGCACAAGATTAATTAAGAAGTAAGCCTTATACTTCTGAATAGGAAACTGAGTTAGACGTAATGTAAAATTTATAGCTTGATGATTAGATTCTGAAAATTTTACAAAAAGCTAACAAGGATGCTTTAAAGGGTTTTCAAGGTAAAGTAAGGCTTTGTAATGTTTTATTTAAAGTCTAACTACATATATATATATGTCTAAATGCATATGCTCATGCATAATGTATATTTGTACGAAGAAAAAAAATGGGATGAGCATAGATAAACAAATATATATCTATAATATATATATATATATATTGGAATATACATATAGATATAAACACAAAGATGCTTAAAACATATATATATATATATGTATATAAGGACTCGTACCATGGGTACGTCGTAATTGACGATAAGGAGGTAGCTTTAGATTAATAGTTACTCGAAATTAATAGTGTTTAAGGTCCTTATTTTAAGTACGTGATTAAGCACGATGATGTAAACTTATTGAAATGTTAATGGATTATGTGTAGCGAAGCGGAACGGTGTAAAGGTTTGAGTACAGACTCGGAAGCGCGAGGAGGATAATTACTAAGCCTCGAGGTAAGTGGGTTAAGTAAGCCTTACTAGTGTCATCTCGTAAGAGATGAAAGAAATCTTATTAAATATTTGTTTAAATTCATATCCAGCTTGGTGGAACATTACGGATAAGACTAATAGAGTAAGTATGGTAAGATATAAATTGGACATGATGTGATCGTGAATAATACTTGCTTGCAGAGAAATCTCAGTTGTAACTTGCGTGCTATGTGTTATAGTTTATTTATGTTTATTGAGCATGCTAATGTATTATGATACCTTGAGAATGAATACTTGAAATAATATGCAGTATATATGCTACTTACAATGTTGAATTCATGGACCTCAATTAGTAACTAGTCGTGTTTGTCGAAAACTAGGAAAGAGGCCAACTCGAGTAAAGACTTGACCTTTTGTATTGTGTGAGCCACCTTTAGAGAACTCAAGGAACTACGTGCTACGCAGCTTTCTTCGAATTCATGGACCTCAATTAGTACCTAGTTGTGTTTGTCGAAAACTAGGAAAGAGGCCAACTCGAGTAAAGACTTGACCTTTTGTATTGTGTGAGCCACCTTTAGAGAACTCAAGGAACTACGTGCTACGCAGCTTTCTTCGTGAACTGCGGGAGTCACCTCTAGAGTCCTTTGAGAGCTAAGTGCTGCACGTGTACTGATGAAACATCAGAAAGCATGCGCCATAAAAGCAAATCCAAGTAAAACTCATTCCTTTGTACCGTGTGAGCCACCTCTAGAGAACACAAAGGAACTACGTGCTACGCAGCTTTCTTCGTGTACTGTGGGAGCCACCTCTAGAGTCCTTTGAGAGCTAAGTGCTACACGAGTTCCAATGAACCATTAGAAAGAATGTGCTATAGAGGCTAAACCGAGTAAAACTCGATCTCTTGTATCGTGTGAGCCACCTCTAGAGAACTCAAAGGAACTACGTGCTACGCAGCTTTCTTGCCACCTCTAGAGTCCTTTGAGAACTAAGTGCTGCACGTGTATCAATGAACCATTTGAAAACAGAAGCCATAGAGGCGAACTCAAGTAAAACTCGATCTCTTGTACTGTGTGAGCCACCTCTAGAGAACTCAAAGGAACTACATGCTACGCAGCTTTCTTCGTGAACTGTGGGAGCCACCTCTAAAGTCCTTTGAGAACTAAGTGCTACACATGTATTGATGAACCATTTGAAAACATAAGCCATAGAGGCAAGCCCGAGTAAAACTCGATCTTTTGTACCGTGTGAGCCACCTCTAGAAAACTCAAAGGAACTACGTGCTACGCAGCCTTCTTCATGAACTGTGGGAGCCATCTCTAGAGTCCTTTGAGAGCTAAGTGCTATACGTGTACTGATGAATTGTGGGAAATCACATGCCATTGAGACAATGAATAAATGATTGTGATCTATGAATTGTGGGAAATCATATGCCATTGAGACAATGAATAAATGATTGTGATCTGTGAATGTGATGACTATCATTAGATAAAATAGATGTTGCACATATGACGAAGAATGAGAGTAATTGTTGAATTTTACTTATATTATGCTATAGAATCATATGTTATTTGAAATGGTTGTTTCCTTCATACTTAACCATATCGTTAAAAAGGGATAAAAAGAATGATATTTTATGAGTTAAAGGAATGAAGAAAAGTATGAATGAGCTTATGCAATCTGTTGTACATACAAATTGGTAGCTAATCATGATATAATGCATACATGCTATTTTATAGAGTTCATGCATGTATGATTGTGTTTTACAATGTGAGCCTAGTATGTACTTATTTAGGCTACTTACTGAGCCGTCGATTTGCTCACCCCCTAAATTTAACATCTACAGATTATACGGGTTGATATCCAGCTCAGGCTTCATATAGGCTCTCTCGAGAACTGTACCTAGCATGGTGCTCGTCTACGTTCTCCGAACCTTGCTTTTGTTCTTTTGAGGTATACAATGGTATATCATTTTGATAATTATGCAAACTTTATTTTCACAGTACTAGGAAGTAAATGGGATGTAACTTTGGATTGCACTAGATTATTATATAAGTTTATGTGATTATTAAGTACGATCTGAGATTAGATATATATTTTAAAGTATGTATAAAAATGCAAAATGTGGAAATTCTAGTGAAATGAATCTTGAGATATATGAGATGCATGATTGTGTGAATTGTGGGAAATAAAATCAGGCTATATTGTGAAGTTTAGAATGTGTTTTAATGCAGGTGATTTTACTGAGAAAATTGATAAAATACATAGGGAGGTTTTCGACTTGTTTCTTTTGGATAAGTGAAAATAAGGCTAAAACGATTAAAAATCACTTTGAGAAGTACGATATAGCTAGAGAAATAATATTATTAAGGCAAGATTGGAATTAGTTACTACATTAACACCGAATACAAACCGTAAGTAGAAAAGAAAATTTTGGTTCGTAATTTTCTACATGAAATAAGGTAAGTGTTAAAGGAATGTCATGGCCTTCGGGTCGTGACAGGTTCTCCGGCGGTTCAGTGGCCCTTCAGCTGGCCGACGTCAAGGCAAATATACTGATGGCCTCAATTTGGCCTGGATCGACGGCACGGCGGCGGATTTGGAGGCGTGGGTCTTGGCTCCTCTCTTCCTTCGTTCTTCCTTCCTCCGCCACCGTTGGCCTCACCGGTGGCTTCCTTCTTCTTCTCTTCACCTCTGCCGAGGTCGAGGTGGTGGTGGCGGTGCCTGGACCAGCCGGCACCATCGATTCCCTCTTTTCTTTTTCTCTTCAGCTTTTTCGTTTTCTGTTTCCCTATTTTTCTTCCCTATCGTCGACGATCTTCCTCTTTCGTTCACTGGCTTCTTCTCCTCTCCTCGTCGGCGCCATCTCTCTCTCTCTCCTCCTCTCTTGGCAGCAGACGGTGGTCGGCCTCGCCTTGTGCGAAAGGAAACTCGGGTTTCCCTATTTTCCTTTTTCTGTTTCTTTTTTTTATCTCTTATATTATATTTATAAATTTAATTTATAAATATAATATTCATATTATATTACATTATATAGTACTTTATACTATATATCATATAATATATATTATATATTAATAATATATATTTACACATAGCATATATATCTTTTCTTTAAAATAATATATATATATATATATATATATATATATATATATATAACCATACAAAAGTATGTATATTTTTATAAATGTAATAGTAATACAATATATATTGTATTTACAATATATATGTACAACTTTAATGTAAAATAATATTTACATTTTTCAAATATATATATACTTATATATACATACAATGTTATATTTGTATACATATGTATTATTTAAATTTATAAAATAGTATATATATACATATATACATACCAATATATATTAATATGAACTATATACTATACAAAATTTAAACACATATGTATTTGTATAAAAATACATTTATATAATATATAATTATATAAATATATTTCATATTTCTTCCTCATTTTCTTATTTAATTTGAACTTCCATTTATCCAAATTAAATTTTCTTCTTTCATTATTTTTCCATAATTCCTACCTTATTTTCCAATTTAAATTTTTCCTTCACTCGAACTTCCCAATTCGTTATTTCCTTAAGTTACGGAATTTTCACTAATATTCTATCTTGTAAATAATTTATTTATTTACTTAACTTCTTTATTTGCTTTAATATTAAATTTATGAATATTTAATATTAAATTTAGAAAATTAGCGGTTATCACATTCTCCCTACCTTAAGAAATTTGATCCTCCGAATTTAACTTAAATTAAAAAGTGGTACCGCTCTGTATACTCCTTATTTTTTGACCTTTAGATCATCTTTCAAATTATACTGCCAGTATACCTTTAACATTGTGATAACCGCAAATTTCTGAATTTTTATATTATTTATTTGAAAATTTAATTTTAAATGCGAAAGATAAATTAAAGTAAATAAAGGAATTATTTACAAGATGGAATATTGTTGGAAATTAATTTGGATAAATGAAAATCCAAATTAAATAAGAAAATGAGAAAGAAAATATATATATATATATATATTGTACATACAATATATATTGTATTATTTCATTATATAAATATATATATATATAAATGTTATTCTATTTTAAAGTATATATGTATACATAATATATATTAGATATATATATATTTTTAATATATAATATATACATATTTTTGTATATAATACATATATATATATAGTACTATACTATATATAAAATTATATATAGTATAATATATATAGTATAATATGTATATAATAAAAAAAACAAAAAAAAAAGAAATAGGAAGGAATCGGGACAGAGCCCGATCCCTTCCCAGCCAGAGGCCGCCGGCAGCAGAGCTGCCGCCGCCGGCGATAGGAAGAGAGAGGAAGGGAGGAGATGATGCCGGCGAAGTGAAGCGAGGAGGCCGGTGACGGAAAGATGAAGCGAAACGAACGGAAAAGAGGTAGAAATCAGCGGAAGCCGAAAGGAAAAAAGGAAAGAGGATCTGGCGGTGTCGGCGGAATTGGCCACCACCACTCCCCCTACGACACCAGCGGAGACCAGAGGAAGGTGGAGAAGCCACCGACGGTGAAGGAAAACGACAGAGGAAGGACGAACGGAGGAGGAGAAGACGCCGACCTAAACCGAGTAGATCCGCCGTCGTGCCGCCGATCCAGGTTGAACGGAGACTACCAGCAGGTTCGCCGTGCCATCGGCCAGCTGTGGAGCCACCGAACCGCCGGAGAACCGGCCGCCGGTGAGGAACCGACGATGAGGGGATCTGACCGGTCTGAACCAGTCCGGCCAGGAAAAGGAAAAGAGGAAAAAGAGAAAAGAAAAAGGAAAAAGAAAAAGAAAAGAAAAGAAAGAAAGAGAAGAGAAAAAGAAAGAGAAGAAAGAAAAGAAAAGAAAAGAGAAAAAGAAAAATTTTCGGGATTCAGGAATTTCGAAAATTACGGGAGATCCCGAGAATTCAAAAACCCGAGAATTACGGGAATCGGTAAGAAATCCCGGAAAGTGCTAAATTATTTAAATAATTTATTTATTTAAATAATTATGGAAAAAATTCTAAATTTTAGAATTTAATTTTCAGAAAATTCCCTCGACAATCGAGCCGATGGAATCGAGCGAGGTGAACACTGGCGTGACGAACAAGGCGGTCGCCGACCTGGAAACAGGTAAAGGATGCATGTGCAGCACTGTAAGGATATTCAGTTTGCATGTTTTTAATTATGAAATATTTTATGAAAATATTGTGATGATTCTTTGGTTGGAAATTTGTGATGATGTACTGGCTGGAATTATAAACTGTATTTTTCGTGCAGGAGGCTAGCCAATCGGCAGCTGTTATACTGCCGAAAAATTATCGAAAATTTCTAGAAAATTTCATAAAATCATAATCAATGATTTTATTTCACGAGAAACGATTTTCAACCATGAAAATCGAGAAAATGATTATTTTTCATAAAACATGAATATAACGAAATTCATTTTAAAATATTCATGTTTTCGAAATTGGTGATAATGAGATCACCGAAAATTCTCTCGATATGTGAATTATATGTGAGATGAAATGGAAAATGAAAAAGGGATAAAGAGAATATTTTATAAAAGTTTTCTAAATATTCTCTCGATATATGAATTATGCGTAATATGAAATGAAAGATGAAAAGGGAAAAAGTGAATATTTTATAAATATTTTCTTAAATATTCACTTGATTTATTATATAACATTTATGGTTTTAATTATGAAATGATTATTTTTATAAATTCCATAAAGGTTTTCAGATGATGAAAAATACGGTTTTGAGACTAGATGGTATCCTATCATGCTGATATGTGATATGTGATATGTAACATGTAATATGTGATATGTGATATGTAGTCCTGGCCGACACCTGATCAGTGATCCGCCGAGGACCATTATAGACTATGGCCATAGATCTGACATGATGATTTTATACCCTTCGGGGTCTATAGCATGATACGAGTAACGACCCAGTGGACGGGCTGGGCGTGCCTCAGTCTCCATATATGAAAATGTTTTATATGATATGTGATATGTGAAATGTAAATGTTTTACATGATATGTGACAAGTTAAATGAAAGAGATTTACAGCATTTTACAAAATGCTTATTTCAGTACTGATTTCAGTACTACGAGATGATTTTCATATGACATATGATATGAACATGTAATATGTTTTCAAAAGGAATAAGAGTTTATAAGTCTAATATTCTTACTATGATTTTAAATTGAATATTAGACTATATGTGATATGAATATGTGATTTGTTTTAAAAAAGGAAAAAGGAGGAAAATAAATCTAATATTCTTATTTTAAACTTTAAATTGAATATTAGATTTAAATGATTTATATGTTATACGAAAAGGAAATTATAGCTTATTTTGCTATTTAAAGTACTGTACTAATTATGACTGTACAGTAAAATATGAAATGAGTTTAAATGAGAACGATGATGATTTAACTAATATTCTATTCAAGGAATATATGAATATTAGTTATTTTACTTAAATGCTTTATTTTATATAAGCATTATTTTGAAAGGAATATGGAAATGATATGAAATGAAAAGGTAAAAGGATATAAATTTCAAACGAAAAGAAATTTATTACTCTCTACAGTTGCTTCTAGGTTCCGGGACAAGATAGGTATTTCAAAATACCTACCTTACTCCATCCGGATCCCTAGCCTACTGTAGTATCCTTCCTACATGCGAGCCTAGAGCCCATAGGAAAAATGAAAATTTTTTCAGCATATAGATAGATGAATATCAAGTATGCATATAATTCTCTTACTGATCTGTGGTTTGCTCACCCCTTAATATTAACATTTCAGGTTTTCGAGGACTAAGAGTCTGACATCTAAAGGACTTCGGCTGTGCATTTGGGGACGATGCGACAGCTTGATTTATTTAATAAGGTATGATCATTTATTTTCTGCATTTAAACTTATTTATAGTACTACTTCCTTATGAATTAAGATAGGGGATGTAATTCATATTATAATTTAATATGAAATTGTTTATATGTAAAAGAAAAAGTAAAGTATCGCAGACAGCCCAACCATATAAGATGTATAGAATAAGATGAAAAATAGGGTCACGGGTTGTGACAAACATTATCATCACCTTTTATACCATTATATATCATTTCTCATTATATATTTATACTCCCTTAATTTCTTATCAATTGAGAGTTATCCATTTCCACTCCTTTTCATATTACATATAATTCATACTATTCATCATCCGTTTTCTCTCATTTAGTGTCAAGTCGATATATTTTGATAATTATCATTTATACACTATATTCAGTAGTATGTAATCGTCCCAGTAGCTTTCACATCTCATGCATCTGCTTTTTAAACATATCTTCGAGCGTTTCCATACTACGCTCAGATATTACATCAGTACGGAATGATGATGTCAATAAATTTGGAATCTTAAAGCCTTTTGCTATTTCCTATAACATATAGCTACTTAGAGATTCCTACCACACGTATGCTTACTGGAACTTCACATACTTTTTCATTATTTCATCATTATATTTCGACTATGGCACTATAGACTTTAAGAGCCTGAAAATGGATAAGTGATTCCATCTAAACTATCAGTCTATAATCACTTCCATATCATCATATCTCTTTCAGGTTCTTTATTATCCATAATATCCATTTTCATATTGATTTAACCGATGCTGCAGCTCATTTGTAGACTTTAATATTTACCATCTTTTACCATAATTGAATCAGGAGACAATCATTTTCTCTCGAAATCATCTTTTCATGTAGCATTCTTATTACCTCTTTTATTCTTATGGTATATTCATTATCACTTAAATTTTAGAATATACCTGAAATTATACTCTTTTTGATAATTTCGATTCCATAATGGCATAATCAAATTATAATTTAATCTTCTCATTATTTAAATTCATCATTGAATCTATAATTATCAATTTAATCATCTCATTATCCACATAAATTCACTATTTCCATCATTTTGAGGTGGTATATATATATCATTTTTCCATTTATATAACTCGTAGTAAAATGTAAATCATTTCTTTACTCCTTGGAGTATAATTACTTTTCCTCTATCGAGTTTGGCTCGATCTTACATCTAGCTATATTCATGTGATAACCACAAAATCACTTTTAGTTTCAAAATCGAGAACTACTTCATATTCGTGTTCCTTACTCATCATATACTTATCCTCTTATTACATTTTCATCTTTTCACTTTCATCATTTCAATCGATTTTCTCAAGTGGTATGGTATTCCACTGTTAAAATCTCTTAACATTTTGCATACCATCTTTACATTTATTCATCCACTAACTTAAACTTATTTAATTTTAAGTCACATTTGTAGAGCAGCTAACCCAATAACTCTTTCATAGACTGGCAATAGTATCTAGCTGGACCTGGTACATTCGTATCTCAATCATTATCTCTTCATCAAAGACAAATCTATATCGCTCTGTCATTCGAGATCATATATTTTAGAAAGAGGTTCTGTTTAGCCACATCTCCTATTTGCCAATCTTAACATATAATTCACAGTCTTTGAGAGTCCGTAGGGTCATACCACTATGCTGCTCATTTTCCATTTATGCCTTAAATTGTATCGGTATCTCATCATGTTATTCATGTATGGTTGCCTCATTCAGTAGGCTTATATATCTCACAAGGTATTTCATTAACCTTGTAAACCTCAATAGGAACTTGTAAAAATTATATCGAGTTCTAATATTATCATCTTATGACCATCAATTTCCAACTTTTCATCTGATGACGCCTTGTACAGAGATTGGTCTGATGAACTCCTTACACATCTCTGACTAAATCGATTAAAGCGTCAATTTCATATAGATAATTATTTGTTCTTCATAAGAACTTTATTTCATAATAGAAATTTAATACCCCATTTAATTCATCCTCAATCACATCATCTGTATTTCCATCAATTATCATTATATAATTGAATTTCATTATTCACTAATTTTCAGAGTTATTTTCTTAATCTTTTCGGATTCTTCTATGTTCTCCAAAATAAGCTTAGAATTAAATTTCATATTAATAATTGAGTCAATATTAAATCGATCTCTCGATCTATATTACTTTGAAAATTTATCGGGAATTTCATCCGATACTTTCTTTAATCACACATCTCTTACTGTGTTAGACATTTCATCTCTATATCTTATCATTTCACTGTACATCCTCAAGGCATAGATGTTTAACATTCATTTCATTTTAACATATACTCCACCTTGATTCATTTATTTACTCATACTTCACATCATTATTAATCTTAACTAGTATGCTGTATCTAGTGTAACTATTTAATTAACACTTTTCACAGCTAACCGATTTATTATTACTGTAATTCATTTTAAAATCATTATCATTTAATAACCTCAGGTTAGCTGTCATCTTCCTTGTCTCTTATCTTCACTTACTATTCTTATGCATATTCTCCAATTTCATATGCTCCATATAGTAGATCATTCCGTAAAATATATTTCAAAATATTCCGGTTCTATAAATATCCATTTGATACTTCAGAAACTATATGAATGTATAGAACCAGAATTAACCATACTGTTATGGATTTCATCCTCTATACTGATCTCTTTCTCAATCATTTTTGGTAATCATTTTACTTTTCATCATATCCAACAATCCCGTAATACTATCCCATTAATACATTTTTAATTTAGACCCTTAAAATTAATAACTGAGCCGCTCATCTTGCGACTTCCTTATAACCATTCGGGCCACATCAGCACTTTAAGTGTAGTGAAATTTATAATCGAGATCGTTATACTCATATTACGTCCTTTATGCCATCAATAACTCTATTACTATCAATGGATTCAAGATCAACTTGGTTTATCACTATTCGGGACATAGTCCAACATAGGGGTGTTTTCGTCATTTCAACATTTATTTCTTTCACCTAAGGATCTTATTATCCTTTCTCATACTAATATCAGCAGTTTAAGATCTTGTTCGATTTTGACAGAGAAATCCAGTAGGATTTATAATTGGATCATTTTGCTTGAAATGCATCCTTACACCATCAATTGCTCTATCAAATCAGTCAATTCCAACTTCTGTTGGTCTATTATGACTCCAGGTAAAATTTTGGAGGTAGGGGTATTTTGATTATTTTTTGCCAAAAATTTTCTCTCTCCTAAAAATACTTTCAACCGGTGATCTTAAGGTTTATTTAATGATAATATTTCATTCCCCTCCTTTATAACATCACTTTCAGGTCTCACTTCAATTCGGATAGAAAAGTACTAGTGGGGCCCTCACCCAATCCTTTCTATTCCCTACCGAACCGACCTTCTTTTAGACTATAAGATCACCATTCCAGATAATTTCTAGAGCCGTTTTCCCTCTTTGATATCCTTAGTTCATAATGCTCACTCCCTTTTAAAACATTTAATTCAATTTGCAATCATTTATTTTCTCTATGTATTTAGACTGTACAGTACTACAGGTGATGTTAATCTTTTTCGACACATTTCCTTTTCAAAGAATCAACAGACATCAGGCCAACCCTGCTCTGATACCATTAAATCTGTCACAGCCCGTGACCCTATTTTTTACCTTTTTCTATACATCTTATTTGGTTGGGCTGTCTGCGATACTTTACTTTTCTTTTACATATAAACAATTTCATATAAAATTATTATATGAATTACATTCCCTATCTTAAATCATAAGGAAGTAGTACTGTAGATAAGTCTAAATACAGAAAATAAATGATCGTACCTTATGTAATAAATTAAGTTGTCGCATCGTCCCCAAATGCACAGTCGAAATGCTCATATGTCAGATCTCTTAGTCCTCGAAAATTTGAAATGTTAATATAAGGGGTGAGCAAACCACGGCTCAGTAAGGGAATTATATGCATCACTTGATATTCAGCTATCTATATTCTGAAAAACTTTTTCATTTTTCCTATAGAACTCTAGGCTCGCATGTAGGAAGGATACTACAGTCGGCTAGGGATCCGGATGGAGTAAGGCAAGTATTTTGAAATACCTGTCTTGTCTCAGAATCTAGAAGCAACTGTAGAGAGTAATAAATTTCATTTCGTTTGAATTTCAAATCCTTTTTCCTTTTTATTCCATATCGTTTTCATATTCTTTTCAAAATAATGCTTTTATGAAATAAAGCATTTAAATAAAGTAATTAACATTCATATATTCTTTGAAAAGAATATTAGTTAAATCATCATCATTTCCCTTTAAAACTCGTTTCATGTTTTACTGTACAATCATAATTAGTACAATACTTTAAATAGCAAAATAAGCTATTAAATCTTTTTTCGTATAACATATATATCGTTTAAATTTAATATTCAATTTAAAAATTAAAATAAGAATATTAGATTTATTTTGCTTCTCTTTCCTTTTGAAAACATATTACATATTCATATTTCATGTCATATGAAAATCATCTCGTAGTACTAAAATCAGTACCGTAATAAGCATTATGTAAAATGCTGTAAATCACTTTCATTCAACTTATCACATATCATGTAAAACATTTACATTTCACGTATCACATATCATATAAAACATTTTCATATATGGAGACTGAGACACGCCTAGCCCGTCCACTGGGTCGTTTACTCATATCATGCTATAGACCCCGAAGAGTATAAAATAATCATGTCAGATCTATGGCCATAGTTTATAATTGTCCTCGGCGGATCACTGATCAGGTGCGGTCGGGACTACATATCACATATTACATGTCACATATCACATATCACATATCAGCATGATAGGATGCCAACTAGTCTCAAAACCGTATTTTTCATCATAAAATAAAGCTTTATGGAATTTATAAAAATATATAATTTCATAATTTAAAACCATAAAGGTTATAAAACATTTAGTGAATATTTAAGAAATGTATATATAAAAATATTCACTTTATTTCTCTTCATTTTTCATCACGTATTACGTGTAATTTACATATCAAAAGAATTTTCGGTGATTTCATTATCACCATTCTCGAAAACATGAATATTTTAAAATCACTTTCATTTTATTCATGTTTTTTATGAAAATATTCATTTTCTCGATTTTCGTGGTTGAAATCGTTTCTCGTGACATAAAATCATTTATTATGATTTTTGATAATTTTCAAATATTTTTCGGCAGTATAACGGTTGCCGATTGGCTAGCCTCCTGCACGGAAAATACAATTTATATTTTCAACCAGTACGTCATCACAAATTTTCAGCCGATGAATCGTGACAACATTTCCATAAAATAATTTATAATTTAAAAACATACAAACTGAATATCCTTACAGTGCTGCACATGCATCACTTACCTATCTCGGGTTGGTGACTTCCTCATTATCAGTCGCTCCCGTGTTCATCTCTTCCAATTCCATCATCTTGTTCGCCGAGAATAATTTCCTGGAATTCAAATTCTAGAAATTAGAATTTTTTCATAATTTATTTAAATTAATTACTCGAAAATAATTTCCGAAATCCTTACCGAATGTCCGAGATTTTCTAGATTTTCGAATACTAGGAATTTTCGAATTCCTGAAAATTCTCCCTTTTTCTCTCTCTTTCTTCTTTTCCTCTTTTCTTCCTTTTTCTTTTTCTTTTTCCTTTTTCTTTTTCTTTTTCCTTTTTCTGGCCAGACCGATTCAGACTGGTCAGCCTCCTTCATCGCCGGTTCTTCTCTAGCGGTCGGTTCTCCAACAGTTCGGTGGCCCCTCAGCTGGTTGGCGTCAAGGCAAATATAATGGTGGCCTCCGTTTGGCTTGGATCGGCGGTACGGCGACGGATCTGGCGGCGTTGGTCTCGGCTCTTGTCCTCCTTCATTCTTCCTTCCTTCGCCGATATTGGCCTCACTGGTGGCTTCCTTCTTCTTCTCCTTACCTCCGCCGAGGTAGAGGTGGTGGTCGCGGTCCCTGGACCGGCCGACACCGCCGATTCCCTATTCTTTTTTTCTCTTCAGCTTTTCCGTTTTCTGTTTCTCGATTTTCTTCCCTGTCGCCGACGATCTTCCTCTTTCGATCACCAACTTCTTCTCCTCTCCTCGCCGACGCCATCTTTCTCTCTCTCTCTTTCTCTCTTAGCCGGTCGACAGTGGTTAGCCTGGCCTTGTGCGAAAGGAAAATCGGGTTTCCGGATTTTCCTTTTTCTGTTTCTTTATTTTATCTTTTATATTATATATACTATATACTATACAATATTTAAATACATATGTATTTGTATAAAAATACATTTATATAATATATAATTATATAAATATATTTCATATTTCTTTCTCATTTTCTTATTTAATTTGGATTTTCATTTATCCAAATTAAATTTCCTTCTTTCATTATTTTTCCATAATTCTTACCTTATTTTCCAATTTAAATTTTTCCTTCACTCGAACTTCCCAATTCGTCACTTCCTCAAGTTACGAAATTTTCACAAATATTCCATCTTGTAAATAATTTATTTATTTACTTAACTTCTCTATTTGCTTTAATATTAAATTTACAAATATTTAATATTAAATTTAGAAAATTAGCGGTTATCACAGAAGATGGGATCAGTATCAACATCACAGCAACAGTAATAATACAGTAAACACGTGAGTATGATACGGAGCCTAACAATCTCAAAATAATATTTAAATAGTAGTATCACCTTTATGGAAGTCAATAAAAAAGTAGAAATCTTTAGTCAATCCATAATGGTTAATTTATAATACAATGAATATTTCAGTGGAAACAACTTATAAAATATTCACATTGCAGTAATGTATTTTATAAACCATCCATTACACAGTAAAACAGTTATAGGAAATTTTCGGTGGCTTAACTTTAATTAAATTCAATGACATGAACATTTAAATATTGTTTTTTTGGTAAATCACCATTTTTATGAAAAATATCAAATAATTAATTTCTAAGGCTAGAATTTCACCCCATAATGCACTAAAATATTTTCATGATATTTTTAGGAAACTTTCTAAGAAATTTCATCAACATAACGGCTGCTATTGATCTAACCAACCTGCACTTTAAACACAGTTCATATTCCAACCAAAAACCACAATTTGCACAAGTTTCAAGGCATTTCATTTTCAAAATATTCTCATAAAAATATTTGTATCGAAACCATGCATCCATAATATCTCAACAATCTACACAAGCATCCCTTACCTATCTAGCTTATTCAACTTCCTCGATAGCGCCACTCGTAATTTGATACACCTGGGCTGCAAATAAATTTACCAAAAATATTTATTAACCTCAATTAAAATTTTAAACTAATTTCCCTTAATAATTGCAGCCACATTGTACACTGGGAATATTAACTCAATATAATTTCTACTGGTGCTAAAACATAACTTCTCCGTTTTAAGTCCGATTTTAAATCCGATTGCACCGGTGGACTCCCCATAATTTCTACAGTCTAATGACACCTTAAAATTATCAAATGCAACCATGAATACATGCCCCCTTGCCTAGGCCGAATTCTCCCTCTTGCTAAATTCATAGCTTTTCTTCAATTTAATTTCATATTCATACTTAACTATGTTTATTCATCAATTTGGCATCATTTTCATGCCTTGAGCACTATGGTTTTATAGACTTCCAAGCTTGGCCTAAACCCTCATTAATGGTGAAATTTCATTTAACTGAATTTAATTTAATCTAACGCCATAAACATATTTAGCACACTTGAATTAATCATTCTACACCATTGAAATAAAATGAAACACAATGCATGAAGAAAGCTTATCCTTGACCGAATCTTCAAGCTTTCCTTTCATCAAATTTTGTCATTTATTTAAGGAAATTTTGGTATGGGTAGATAGAGCTTGAAGAGAGAAAGAGGTTTGTAGAAGACAAGTTGTTGAGAAAGTGGCTAGTTTATGAATTATGGAAGCTTTTCTTTTCTTTTCCTTATTTTGCTTCAATGGTGGCGTGGCAGTGAGGGAGGAAGAAGAGTGAATAGTGGCAGGCCAACATGGGAAGAATTATAAAGAGTCTTCTAGAATATGGAAAAATTACCAAAATGCCCTTGGTTATGAGATTTTCACACAATGTTACCCTTAAACTTCTGAAATTTTTATCACTATGTAATTGCACTCCAAAAATTCAGATTTCATCACTAAAAATTCTTATTGGATGTATTTTGATGAATCATGGTGGTTTCATCGACGCACAGTTCACCGAAAATGTGAAATTACAAAATTACCTCTATTAGGTCAATCGTGTAAATTTCTGATTTAACTACCAATTCGATAAATCTATTGATCCTATATTAAACTTCTTTTCATGTAGAATATCATGGTATTTTTACTTCATCCAAATTCATTTTAGTTTGGGCACAATTTACGAAAATACCCTTAAGACGTAACCGTCATTTTTTAATTTGTTGCCACACTTCCCAAAAATAATATAAATAATGATTTTGATCTCAAAACTTTCACATCATGATTATTAAACCTTTCGTACACTGTTTTTCTTCAGTCTTATACACTTCTAGGCACTATAAATCAAGTGGGGCCCACATTATTATTTTACCTATAATTTACAAAATATACAAAAATTAATTAATAAATAAATCTCTTCACATATACAATAATAGTATAAACGGTTCTCACATTTCATCCCCACCTTTAAGAAATTTGGTACTCTAAATTTCGTCCAGACCACTCACTGGAATAGCTCTAGGTACTTCTCCTTCATAAAACTCTCTAATTCCCATGTGGCTTCCTCTTCATAATGGTACTGCCAGAGCACTTTCACTAACGAAATCGTCTTAGATTGCAATACCTTATCTTTTCGATCCAAAATCTGGATAGGTCTCTCCACATGACTCATATCTTCTCAGATCTCCAATAGCTTGTACTGAATTACGTGAGACGAATCTGGATGATACTTCATAAGCAACGAGACATGGAATACATTATGCACTTCTGATAACTCCGGTGGTAGTGCCAATCTGTATGCCATGTTTCCAATACGATCTAAGATCTTGAATGGTCCGATGTATCGAGGACTTAATTTTCCCTTCTTACTGAATCTCATAATGCCCTTAGATGGGGAAACTTTCAAAAATACTGAGTCACCAACAAAGAACTCTAGTTGTTGACGCTTGTGTCTACATAACTCTTCTCTAGACTCTAAGCTGTCCTCAATCTCTCACAATATAAGCTGCACATCTTGCGAAGGTTGCTTTGCCAGATCGGGAACTAACAATTTTCGATCTCCCACTTCTTCCAATGCAATTGGGGACCTACATCTTCTACCATACAACGCCTTATATATCACTATGCCGATGCTAGCCTGATAGCTGTTATTATATGCAAATTCTGCTAATGGCAAATGGTCGTCCTATGAGCCCTTAAAATCCAAAGCACACGCTCTTAACATATCCCCAAGCGTCTGAATCGCTCGCTTAGACTATCTGTCAGTCTGCGGATGAAAGTCTGTGCTAAAATTTAGTCGGGACCTTATAGCTTCCTAAAATCTGATGCTCACTAGAACACCATGTAGCCTCACAATTTCCTGCACATACAAATCGGCTAGGGCACTGAGGGAATCTGTAGATCTGATAGGAAGAAAGTGGGCGAACTTCATCAGTCTGTCTACATCACCCCTATAGCATCACAATTACTCCGGGTCCTTGGAAAACCTATAATGAAGTCCATCATAATATGCTCCCATTTCCACGTAGGAATCGGTAGAGGTTGCAATAGACCTACAGGCTTCTAGTGCTCGATTTTAACTTGCTAGCATGTGAGACATCCAGCAACGAACTACACGATGTTTCGCTTCATCTTTGGCCACCAATACTCTCCGTAAGTTCTGGTACATCTTAGTACTGCTTGGGTGTAGAGTGTACTTGGAGGTGTCGGCCTCTGTTAAAATCAACTCCTTAAGCTGCTGCTTATCGGGAACACAAGTCCTGCCTTTAAACCTCAGAATACCAACGGTGCCAATCTTGAAATCCGATTGCACTCCCATCTGTACTTGACTAGCAACCTCTATACAATAGGCATCAGTCTTCTGAGCATCCTTGATCCAATCCATTAAGTTTAGCTCGATTCTAAAAATGGCCGTGAACCCATATCTCTCAGAGGAAACCATATTCAGACTGAGGTACGAGAACTGTTCCAACAACTCGTGCTCCCTGACCATCATGTACGACACCATGCCCATATGCTTCCGACTCAGTGCATATGCCACCACATTTGTTTTCCCCAGGTGGTACAATTATCTCGTAGTCATAATTCTTTAACATCTCCATCCATCTTTGCTATCTCATATTTAATTCCCTTTGCGAGAATAAGTACTTCAAACTCTTATGGTTTGTATACATCTGGAATGTCTCTCCATAGAGATAATGCCGCCATATCTTCAGTGCAAAAACCATAGCAGCTAACTCCAGATCATGAGTCAAATAGTTCTTCTCATGCTCCCTTAGCTGCCAAGAACCATAGGCAATCACCCAACAATTCTGTATCGAAACACACCCTAAACCCTGTATGGAAGCATCTGTATATACTAAAAATCCCCCTGATTCGTTGGGAAGGGCAAGTACAGGAGCAGTAGTCAATCTCCGCTTCAACTTTTGGAAGCTGCGCTCACATGCATTTGTCCACTCGAACTTAACATCTTTACGTGTGAGTCGCATCAGTGGAGCAGCTAGTCTGGAGAACCCCTCGACAAATCGGCAATAAAATCCGACTAGACTTAAGAAACTCTGTATCTCTATCATCGTCTTAGGCCTCTCCCACTGTACAATGGCCTCTATTTTGGACGGATCAACAGACACCTTGTCCTTTAATACTACATGTCCAAAAAAAGTAATGTGATCTAGCCATTTTTCACACTTATTGAACTTGGCGTAGAGCTCCCAGTCCCTGAGGGTCTGTAAAACTATATACAAGTGCCGCTCGTGCTCCTCCAGAGACTTAGAGTATACAGGATGTCATCAATGAATACAATCACAAACTTATCCAAATAGGGCTTAAATGCCTCATTCATCAAGCCCATAAAGAGCTGCAGGGCATTCGTCAATTCGAAAGGCATCACCAGAAACTCATAATGTCCGTATCGAGTCCAGAATGCCGTCTTAGGAACATCTGACTCCCGAATCTTAAGCTGATGATAGCCCGATCGAAGATCTATCTTAGAGAACACCTACGTACCCCTGAGCTGATCAAATAAGTCATCAATCTTGGGCAAGGGATACTTGTTCTTAATGGTCACCCTATTCAGCATCCGATAATCTATACACAACTGTAGGTTGCCATCCTTCTTTCGGACAAATAATACCGGTGCACCCTATGGAGAAACACTGGGACGAATAAATACCTTCCAAAAACTCCTGGAGCTGCTTCTTAAGCTCCTCTAACTCTATTAATGCCATCCAATATGGAGGCTTAGAAATGCGCTCCATACCGGGTACCAAGTCAATGGTGAACTTGATCTCCCGATCTGGTGGTAACTTGGCAAATCCTGTAGGAATAGTCTGAAAAGTCCCTGACCACAGGTATCTCGTACAACTCGGAATGTTTCTTTTCTACATCCTCCATATAAGCAAAAAAACCTTCAACACATTCACACAACACTTAAAGAATTTAGTAAACACATTACTTTCATTATAACTTATCAAATAATTTTACAGTGTAGTTTTCCAGATGGGAGAAGGTAATAAACTTAGTATAACAGTCTAAACTAACATAATTCGCAGCTAACCAATCCATTCCTAATATTACATCAAAATCATACATATTTAACAAAATTAGGTTAGTTGTCATTTCCTTCTCTCTTATAGTCACTTTACAATTTCTATACACTACATCAGTAACTTGTGATTCTCTAAACAGGGTATTTACTTGTAAATTGTACCTTAGAGGCTCTGGTTCTATCGGGATTTTGTTAGCACAAACAGGAGATACGAATGAATGAGTAGAACCAGGATCAAACAATGTAATTACAAGTGCATCAAAAATATATATTTTACCTTTAATCACATATGTGGAAGCATCAGCAATCTCTTAGTCTAATGCGTACACCCGTCCTTGAGTCATAGCCTTCTTACCCTTCTCTACTACGATGGTCCATCTCGGCTGTGAGTGTGTAGCCTTCTTTGACTCACTTGGAAATGTCCTGTCTGGCCACATCTAAAATAGGCCCTAGTCAACAAGTAGCAGGGCCGTGTACCATGCGACTGTCCACAATGCACACATTAGGTCGCGGTACTCCTTGGTGTCTAGGTGGGGCTAGTAGTAGGGGCTATGGTAACTGATCTGGTAAATCGCCCCTAAAAAATTTGTATGCCTGAAGACCTAGCCTTCTTAGACTACTATCTACCTGCTCTGTCATTTGGACCCCTCTTCACCTTGCCTTTACTCTTAGCTTTAGTCTTAGATGCTGGCTTTGAGTGGAACGACTCATAGTCCTGCTCACATAACTGAGCACGTCTCACAACCTTATCATATGTCTGAATATCGAACGGGGCTAGCTTCGTCCGAATAGATGGTCTTAGCCCAGTCTTGAATCTGTCTATCTTATGCTGCTCATCAACTTGAGTCAGTGGATCAAACTTGCTAAGAGTAGTAAATCTCGACTCATACCGATCCACTTCATGCTTCCTTAAACCAGCTCTAAAAACTCCTGCTGCAATTTCTTCTGAGCTGTATCGGGGATGTACTAGCGATGGAAAGCATCTACAAATATCTCCCAGGTAATCACCGGACGCTAGGCAAACAAAAAAGTCTGAGCAGACTTCCACCAGTGCTCCGCACCGTCTGTCAACTGGAACACTGCCAACCCAACTCTCTCGGTTTTCAAACATCCCATATATCTGAATAATTTTTCTATAGCCGTCACCCGTTCTTAGCCACTAAGGGATTCCTATCTCCCTTAAATTTCGGTGGGTTTAACTTTGTGAATTGCCACACCAGAGAAACATCATAATACGACTCTACGTCTCAGGGTGGCTGTATTGGTGGCTGTGGTACGGCTTGTACCTACGGTACTGGCTGTGGAGCAGGTTGAGGCTCGAGAGCTGGTTATGTAGAAGGTGGTGCTACTGGTGGAGCTGCTGGAGCTGCCCTCTCTCTTTCTGCCTAATCAGTAGCTCGATCTACTTGATACATGGCGATACAATCCATCAACATCCTCTCCATACGTGACATCCGAGTATTCAAACTCTCTGGCTGCTGTGGGTAAGCAGGTCTTGGGGTGGGCTCCGATATTGGTTCTGGAGTGTGAGGCTTTGGAGTTTGCTCCGCCTTACCTCTACCTCAACCCCTATTAGATATAGTTACCCATCGTCCACTTATTTCTACACAGCACAGATAGTTTATCGATTTCGGTTAGTCGTTTATTTATATATCCAGACTATACAGTACTACAGAGGATGTTAACCACTTAACTTTTCACATAAAGACACCAACAGACATCAGACTACCTAACTCTGATACTAATAAATACTTAAATAGTCTGTATATACAGTAATTCACATATTTTCACACATACAGTAATGGTTGGGCTATCTGCGACGCCTTTATTTCCTACTTCATTAACATTAAATACTTTATAACGATAATTTATTTTAAATTTACATAAACAAGAATATTTACATATCAGTATTCGTTTGTCGTTTACATCTCCTGTTCATAATTTCAACACAGTAGTACTACAAAATAAGTCTGAACATATAAAGAAAATGATTATACCTCCAAGATCCACACTAGATCCACACTAAGTTGCTTTGGGGGAACCAAAAGTGCAGTCAAAATCCTCGGATGGGTAAATCACGCAATCACTGAAAATAATCTGTGGAGGTAGAAAATAAAGGAGTGAGCTAAACGTGCTTAGTAAAGGAATTGTATGCAGAGTTGATATTATGAAATCTATATGCATGAAATTAATTTATTTTCCTATAGCACACTAGGGACAATAAAAGAAGGATACTCTAGTCGGCTAGGGATCCAAATGGAATATGGAAGATATTTTAGAATATTTGTAGTGTCCTGAAACTTAGAAGCGACTGCAGGGAGTAAAAGTTAAATTTGATATAAGTATCATTTGACAAATTTTCATATATAATAAATCACATAAAATGGTATATAAAACCATTAAATAAATTATTTAAGAAATAATTTCACTTTCATTTTAAATTTCACTTTCACAATTTGATAAACCACAATAAACAGTATAGTTAACAGTTCAATAATAGTATAGTTCAGTAAAAATAGTTTAATAAACAATAACAGTAGTGGAGACCGCATGCTATAATCGCTATAGGGAATAGTAACAGTAAAACACGTGAGACATATGACTATAGTCTATAGATGTCTTCAGTATACACTGATTAGGTGACACTGGGACGTTGAAGATGGGATCAACATCAATAGCATAGTAACAGTAAAAGTACAATAAACACATGAGCATGATACGGGGCCTAACAATCTCAAAATAGTATTTCAACCGTAGTATCACCTTTATGGAAGTCAATAAAAAAGTAAAAATCTTCAGTCAATCCAAAAATGTTAATTTACAATCCAGTGAATATTTCAATGGAAACGCTTTATAAAATATTCATATTGCAGTAATATATTTTATAAACCATCCATTACACTATAAAACACTTATAGGAAATTTTCGGTGGCTTAACTTTAATTAAATTCAATGACATGAATATTTAAATATTATTTTTCAGTAAATCACCATTTTTATGGAAAATATCCAATAATTAATTTCTAAGGCTAGAATTTCACTCCATAATGCACTAAAATATTTTCATGATATTTTTAGGAAAATTTCTAAGAAATTTCAGCAGCATAACGGCTGCTATTGACCTAGCCTCCTTGCCTTTAAACATAATTCATATTCTAACCAAAAACAACAATTTGCACAGTTTTCAAGGCATTTCATTTCCAAAATATTCTTATAAAATTATTTGTCTCGAAACCATGCATCCATAATATCCCTACAATCTACACACTCATCCCTTACTTGTCTAGCTTATTTAGCTTCCTCAATACCACCAATCGTAATTCGATACTCTCGGGCTGCAAATAAATTCACCAAAAATATTTATTAACCTCAATTAAAATTTTAAACTAATTTCCCTTAATAATTGCAACCACATTATATACTGGGAATATTAACTCAATATAATTTCTATCATTGCTAAAACATAACTTCTCCATTTTAAGTCCGATTTTAAATCCGATTGCATCGGTGGACTCCTCATAATTTCTACAGTTTAATGACACCTTAAAATCATCAAATGCAGCCATGAATACATGCCCCCTTGCCTAGGCCGAATTCTCCCTCTTGCTAAATTCATAGCTTTTCTTCAATTTAATTTCATATTCATACTTAACTATGTTTGTTCATCAATTTGGCATCATTTTCATGCCTTGAACACTATGGTTTTATAGACTTCCAAGCTTGGCCGAAACCCCCATTAATGATGAAATTTGACTTAACTGAATTTAATTCAATCTAATGCCATAAACACGTTTAGCACACTTGAATTAATCATTCTACATCATTGAAATCAAATGAAACACAATGCATGAAGAAAGCTTACCTTTGACCTAATCTTCAAGCTTTCCTTTCTCCAAATTTTGCCACTTATTGAAGGAAATTTAATATGGGTAGATAGAGCTTGAAGAGAGGAAGAGGTTTGTAGAAGACAAGTTGTTGAGAAAGTGGCTAGTTTATGAATTATGGAAGCTTTTCTTTTCTTTTCCTTATTTTGCTTTAATGGTGGCATGGGAGTGTGGGAGGAAAAAGAGTTAATAGTGGCTGGCCAACATGGGAAGAATTATAAAAAGTCTTCTAGAATAGGGCAAAATTACCAAGCCTTTGGTTATGAGATTTTTGGATAATTTTGCCCTTAAACTTCCGAGATTTTTATAACTGTGTAATTGCACTCAAAAAATTCGAATTTCATCACCAAAAATTCTTATTGGAATTATTTTGATGAATCATGGTGGTTTCATTGATGCGCGATTCACCAAAAATGTAAAATTACAAAATTACCCCTATCGGGTCAATCACGTAAATTTTTGATTTAACTGTCAATTCGATAAATCAATTGACACTATCTTAAACTTCTTTTCATGTAGAATATCATGGTATTTTTACTTCGTCCAAATTCATTTTATTTTGGGCACAATTTACGAAATACCCTCAGGACGTAACCATCATTTTCTAATTTATTGCCACACTTCCCAAAAATAATATAAATAAGGATTTTGATCTCAAAATTTTCACATCATTATTATTAACCCTTCTGTACACTATTTTTCTTCAGTCTTATATACTTCTAGGCACTACAAATGAAGCGAGGCCCACATTATTATTTTACCTATAATTTACAAAATATATAAAATTAATTAATAAATAATTTTCTACACATATACAGTAATAGTATAAACAGTTCTCACAGTGTCAAAAGTCAATTTAGTTTGACTATTATTTACAAAAGTTCAACTGGGCTATGTCCTTAATCGTCATTTTTTAAATTATTGGCACACTTCCTAAAAATAATCCAAATAGAGGAATTTGGGTTTTAGATTCTTACCATAGGCTTATTAGACCTCCCATACAGTATCTGTCCAGTCTCACATCCATCCGAGCACTATAGAGCCTGTGGGGCCTACAACACTGTTTTCGGTCATACTTGCGAAATACACAAGAATTGAACAATGGTGAGTAACCCTACATATATAATAGTAGCAGAATACATGGCTCTCACAGCTTTTCAAGAAATCCTTCCCTATTTTTTGATTCATCCTCTCACCAAACACCTTCGACATGCAAACTGGTTTTTAAGTTCATTTCCATGAAACCATGCAAAAAGCGTGAAGAGTTTTCGATTTCCTTACCAAACAAACTAAAATCTCTAATCTCTCATTGGTTTCACACTTCCAATGACCAACATCAACATGCAAGCCAAGATTCCTCTTCCTTACTCTCTATTGCACTTCCAATCCTCCAAAACATCAAGTTTCCTTCACGGTTTGTAGTCAAACTGTGAGTTCTTTTCCTTTCCTTACTAAACTGAATGAAAGCACAAGCAAATGAGGTTCTGAGCATGGGTTTTTAGCTAACTAAGTAACATTTATATAAGGGTGTTTCGATATTTTATAACTTAAGTAGGTTCAAATTCGGGCAAGGAAAACATAGTGAGAGATTAAGTGGTAAATCACTATTTCATTTATAATGATTTTGTTTCTAACTTACTCTTTCCTTAATATCATAATGATTACATTGAGATTTCTATGTTTGTGAGAGCCCTGAATTTCTAATATTTTAAATAAGTCATTGAGTGTAGGAAATTAAAAAGAGAAATTTATTATTAAAATATTTAAGTAAAGGGTCTATTCGATAAGGTCCAAAGAGGTACTCGGTGAGGGGTTCACCAGGACTTTCTCTGTCCGGATTGAAGTGAGACCTTAGAATGATGATATTTAAGGTGAATAATTTTATATGTAATAAGGTTTTAGATTTTGTGGATTGATAAAAGTGATCAAGTGTAAAAAATAGAAATTTATGCAATTTTACGATTAGGGGTAATTTAGTAATTTTACTAATTATGATCAGTCAAACCCATTTATGAGTCAATAATTGACCATGTTTAACCTTAATACATGGAAAATAATAAAAATAAAATATTAAATCTGAATTTAAAAATAGTAATTTAATGGTTGGACTTAATTGAAATTAATGGAATTATATAGGGGTAAAATGGTCATTTCACAGGGGCTGATCAAATGGTCAATATTTGACCTGAATTAATTCAAATTAATCAAATTTATTCAAAATGACATTAATAAACCTAGAAATTAAAATAATAAAATATTTGGAAATGTAAAAGTGGAAATATTAGGAAATTGGAAGGAAAATTGTATTAGTGGACCATGTGGCACACTTTCATTGGTTCGAATGTTAATTAAAGAAGACAAACAAGATTAAAACTCAGCTATTTTACCTTCTTCGTCACCAACTCAATTCTGCTCCTCTGTTTCACGTTTTTTTAGCCAAATTTCTTAAGGTCCCTCACGTTAAGCTTGTAAAACCCTACCTTTCCTCCATCAATTCATCTAACTCACTTCACAAAACTTGTCCTCTGCCTTAAGAACATTTTAAAGCCTGAAATAAAAGGCTGAATTGAGGAAAAAAAGGGACTGGTTTGGATCCCCTGAACTGTTTGGTTTGAACAAGGTAAAAAAGATGTTGTTTTCATTAATTTTGGTTATAGTTTTGGATTTGTTTTAGTATGAGAAGTATGTTTAATGTCTAAGATTGAAACAAAATGAAGTATAATCGTAGGAATGGGTTTCAGTTATGAAATAAAAATAAGAAAATTGTTGTGATTTTAGTGTGTTTTGGGTGGAATTAGTAGTTGATGATGAATGAAATCTAGTTGGAACTTGATTGGAATATGATTTTTGGTGATTAATTTCATGGGACTAGAAGTTGGCGTGATGATGAATTCTTCCTACAGGGGGTATTCGGCTGTGAAGTGGTGTGAATGATGGCGATGGTATTGATGAATCTATGGTGTTTGATGAAAATCCTCAATGAAAAATAACATGTGCATAAGTTAGATTAAAAAAAAAAAAAGAAAGAGAAGGAAGACTATAGGAGACCTTGGGGAGCTACGGTTTGACTATTAAGGAATGAAGAATTATACAATTTTAAAGGTAATGTCGTGCAGATGAATATATTGAATGAGTAGGAGTAACCCTAAGACAAGAATTGAGACAAAAGAAATACATGAAAAATCATAAGGGAAAAATGTGAGAGCTGCCGAACAGGGAAGACAAATGTAAAGTTGCCGGCAGGACAGGAAAACAGAAAAGAAAAGAAAGCAGTAAAAAGAAAAAACAAACAAAAAAGAAAAGAAAAATGCTAGATGTAAATTGATAAATGGTGATTGGGTTAGTGTAAAATTGGTTAAAACCTAATGCATGAGCCTATTATGTAGAGTTTTATAAGTTAATGGTTAATAAATAAAATACATAGATTCATTATATTATTAATGAAATTGAAAGTGAGAGAAGAACGAATTAATTTTGAGATCAATTGGAGTACATTTTTTAATATGAAATGTTGAATTTAATGGTTGATGAGTGAGAAATAATATAGTAAAATTAATAAGAGTATTGATAGAAGATGACTGATAAATGTTTAAGTGAAGAGAAATTATTTATGAGTGAAATTGAGTAAGGAAAGAATGAAAAATAATGAAGAGGAAACCTTAGGGAACTTACGGTCATGAAGAAAAATAAAGAGACCATAAGAAATTTGGTTAAGGTATAAAGCAAGAGAGGAATAAGTGAAATTTTATGATTTAATAGTCAAAGTATAATTTTTAAAGGTTAATTTGATTAGTAATGAAGTTTAAATTGGAAGAATGCATGAAATGAATACATGAAGTGAATGAAAAGTGTTTATAATATTGGAATTAGAAAAGAGAGAGATTGGGAAAAATGGTATAATCGGTCAAGCTAATATACAAGGGATGTTTATAGTAATTTAATACGCTATATAGTTAAAGAAAAATAAATAAAGGATAATAGGATTATGTGTAGAAGTGAATTTGAAAAAGAATGAGTTTTGAGGCATGAAGATATACTTGATCAAGTATATTTTACAATTCGATCATGTTAAATTTTGATGTTTATTAAAGAAGGAATGAGATAATCAATATTAATAAAGTTATTAGTGAAGTAAATTGTAAAGAGGATAAATTATAATTATGAGGAGAAGTATAGTTTAAGTTTGATAATGAGATTTCAATGTAAATTTTATGATATGAGAATGAATAAATAAAATATAATGGTAAGGGAATTGTTGGTGGAATTAAATGTGAGGAAAAGAATGAATTTTTAGTTGATGGAAGAAATTTGGAAATTTTATGATTTATTGAATTTCCATAATTTATTGAGTAAAGAAAAATAAATTAAAGGTAATGAAGTATTGGTGTTATTGGAGTTGGAAAAAGGATATGAGTTAATTGTAATTATTTTGAGGAAGATAATGGGAAATAAAATAAACCAAGAGTGGAAAATGATGCATGTAAATTAGAAATTATGGAATATTTATTATCCTTGTGATATGATGATGTGAAATATAATATAAGGTGATATTACTGTGTAGAGTAGAAATTCTGGGAAATAGAATTACATAAGCAATAGTAGGAACGCAGAGATGCTGCGTGGACTCGAGGTAAGGAACATATATAAGAATTGCTTAGAAATGTTTTACGTGTTCTTGGAAATTTTCAGAAATCTTATTTTTAACTGTTTTCATCAATTTTTCAAAAAGGGAGAAAAATATAATTTGTTCACATAACCAAATGCGTTTTAAGATGCATGGTTATTGCACTATGTACTACTCTATTTTGGAACATAACTGTTTATTGATATTGAACTTAATTACTGTAGTGATTTTAGATTAACCGTTTATATACGATTTATACATGGAAAACAATATTTAAATATTTATGTTATTGAATTTTATATACGTAAGAGTACCAGCATGATCTTTTAATCCATTTAAAGTGAGATGGAATATTTTCAGAAGTGAAAACTGAATTGTGAATATTTTATAAGTTTTTACTTTTGCATTGGATATATATATTTTTCTTAAGATGTGTTGTGAAGTGCTTTCCTTTATGGAATTTATACGGTTTACAAATTGTTTTGAGATTGATAGGCCCCTTATCATGCTGATATGTGATATGTGACATGTAATATGCTGTGTGAAGCTGTGGATACTGATCCTATCCTCAGCATCTCGGTTGATACCTGATCAGTGTACGGCCGAGGACATTTATAGACTATTGCCATATGTCTCAGATGACACTGTTATTGTTCCCTACGGGGATTAAAGCATGATATATTGAGGGTGTTGCCTAGTCTCCACCTACTGTTACTGTTCACTATATTGTTTTACTGAGCTATTGCTGGTACTGAATTATTTACAGTTACGAAACTCTTTACTGTTATAACTAAACTGTTTATTGAGAGTGAAGTGTTCATTATTACAAAATGAGTTACTATTTACTGCAGTATTTTCAAATATGACTTATAGATGAGATTTACATATTGAAATACTTTAAGATATGTTTTCTAAAGTATTTCTATAATGTTTTCAATACTTTTATATATGTTTCTTACTGAGCTTTTGTAACGACCTGTTACAACATTTTTCACCTTAATTTACACAATTTATCCGGTTGGGCTGTCTGTGATACTTCACTTGTTTTTTTATGTTAAACAATTTCATAAAATATTGTTTATATTACATACATCCCCTATCTTACTTAATAAGCAAGTAGTATTGCATACATGTCTAAATACAGAAAATAAATGATCGTACCTCATAAATTTCAGTCGGTCTATCACATTGTCCATTATGTGCATCCGTAATCCACAAATATTGGATCTCACCATCATCAAAACCTGAAATGTTAAAATTGGGGAGTGAGCAAACCACGGCTCAGTAAGAGAGTTATATGTCACACTTGATATTCGGTTAACTATATGCTGAAAAACTTTTTCACTTTCTTTTAAATCTTCCTAGCTGGCTCTAGGCTCACATGTAGGAAGGATACTACAGTCGGCTAGGGATCCAGATAGAGTAAGGCAAGTATTTTAAAATACTTGACGTGTTCCGGAACCTAGAAGCAACTGTAGAGAGTATTATATTCATTGTTCTCAAAACGATATAATTTTCGTTTTCACAGAGTAAACTACTTATTTCTTTTCACTTCAGTATAATTTTAAAACACATGACTGTTCAGTAATAAAACAGTGGTTTACTTCTCTTTTCTTTAGTACAGTAAAAACACGTGACAGTACAGTCATTTGTAAATATCCAATCATTGGATAATTACTTCTTCGATTATTTCTTTCTTAGAATTAATTCTTATGTTATTCTTTTAGAATAAACATTTATTTCTCTTTTCAAATCAGTAACCGTATCGTACAGTTCAGTAAAACAGTATATTCAGTATTCCGTAAAACAGTATCTCGATACGGTTCAGTCAGTAACAGTAAACAGTAGCTACTGATTCAATAAATAGCATACGGTAGCTTTCAGTTCCGTAAACAGTAAATGGTAGCTTTCAGTTTAGTATAACAGTAATCAGTGGCTACCATTTCAGTGTACAATACAGTTCTGTAACACAGTGTTTTGGTATAATTTTTCATCAGTAAACAGTAAACAGTACAGTACAGTAAGTAGGATTCCGTAAATCCTTTCAGTAAACAGTAAACAGTAAACAGTAAGTGAGACTAGGCATCACCTACAATTAAATCACACTATCTCGTCCACTAGGGACATAGTAACAGTAATGAGATCTATGGCCATGATCTATAATATGTCTTCGGTGTATACTCGCTAGGTGACAATCCGGGACGCTGATGACTAGTTGGTCAATCAGCCACGTGATAGTAACAGTATGTGTGATGCACGAAGCTCGGGGCCTAAGTCTCAAAACAGTATAAAATCGTACCATAGCCTTTATGGATTTTAAACACAGTAGTGTAAAATATTTCGCAATTGTCCACAAGGCTCACATGTATAAGTCATCACCTTTATGAAATTTATAAAATAAAATAAACATTTTCAAAATATTTCATAAAGGTATAAATCATGTTTTCCATACGGTGAAAACAGTTATAAAATAGTCAAACTGAAAACACATCTCGTGACTGTGTCTTTTTCCACCGTAAAAACTTGTATGCACGCTTTTTCGTGCTTTGTATCCAAAACATGGTTTTGAAAATTATCAGAATTTAATTCACATAATCTCATAATTTATGAAAAATAAAATATTTATTTTCCAAATTATAAATCCCGTAACCATGTTTTCTTCTAAAAACACGTGTAGAGACCTCTAGTCTCGAAATCATAGTTTTTTCATCATCCCTAACCTTTATGGAATTTATGTAATTAATTGTTTTCATAATTAAAACCATAAAGGTTTTATATAAAATCAAGTGAATATTTAAGAAATATTTATAAAATATTCACTTCGGTCCTTTTCATTTTCTATCTCGTTTCACGTGAATTATCACCTACAGGGTGATTTTTCGGTGATTCCATTTTCACCATTCTCGAAAACATGAATATTTTAAATTCAAACTTCCATATATTCATGTTTTATGAAAAATAATTGATTTCTCGATTTTCGTGACTAAAAATCGACTCTCGTGAAATCAAATCATTTATTATGATTTTCGGTGATTTCAGTAAATTTTAATAATTTTTCGATAATTTTTCAGCAGTATAACGGCCGCCGATTGGGCTAGCCTCCTGCACAAAAAATACAGTTTTATAATTTTCAACCGGTAAATCACCATAATTTGCAAACAGATAAATCACCGCAGTTTTCAACCAATCATTGTAAATTGCATTTATAAAATTTAAATGCATAATTTAAAACATGTTATCGAATATCCTTACAGGCGGCACATGTCTCCCTTACCTGTCTCGGGTCGACGATCGCCTCGTTCGTCGCACCCGTGTTCACCTTGCCCAATTTCATCGGCTCGGTCATCGAGGGAATTTTCTGGAATTTAAATTCTAAAAATTAGAATTTTTTTCCATAATTTATATAAATTAATTACTTGAAAATAATTCCCGAATTTCTTACCGAATTTCTCGACTTTTCTGAGTTTCCCGGGATTTTTTGTAATTTCCAATTTCTTGGGAATTTTTTGAATTCACGGAATTCCTTTTCTCTTTCTCTTTCTTCTTTTTCTTCCTTCTTTCTTTTTCTCTTTTCTTTTCTTTTCTTTTTCTTTTTCTTTTTCCTTTTTCTTTTCTTTTTCTTTTCCCAGCCGAACCGATCACCTCCCTACCGCTGGTTCTTCTCCAGCAACCGATTCTCTGGCGGTTCAGCAGCTCCACAGCTGTCCGGCACCACGGCGAAGCCGGATCTGGCCTCCGTTCGGTCTGGATTGACCGCACGGTAGCGGATCTACTCGGTTTTGCCTCGGTCTCTTCCACCTCTTTGTCGTTCCTCCTCTGCCGTTCTCCGCCTCATCGATGGCCTCCTACCTCTTCCTCCAGCGAAGCTTCGGTGGCAGTGGCGGTGGCCAATTTGGCCGGCACCGCCAAATCCATCTTCCTCTTTTCTTCTCGACTGCCGTCGAAATTTCCCCCTTCTCCGTTTCTGTTTCTGACGCCGATGGCCTCCTTCCTTCCTCTGGCCGATGGCATCTCTCCCTTCTTCTTTCTCCCTCGCTGGCAGTGGCAGCTCCGCCACCGTCGGCCTCTGGCTGGGGAGGGTCGGGATCCTACCGATCTTTCCTTTCCATTTTTGTTTTCTTTCCTCTTTTGTTTTGTCTTATTTCCTTATTTAGTATATAATATACTATATACTATATATTATAAAGTATATTTTATACATATAATATATACTATATATTATACATATATTATTTCATATATAAGATAGTACAATATATATTACATATAAAATATATATTGTATATTACAAAATATATATCTAGTAGTATATATATGTATATTTATATATTTTTAATTTAAATAACCTTTATATAAATATTTTTATATATATATGTTATAATACAACATATATTGTATTTACAATATATATATTTTCTTCCTCATTTTCTTATTTAATTTGGATTTCCATTTATCCAAATTAAATTTCCTCTATTCCTTATTTTCATAATTCCAACCTTATTTTCCAATTTAACTTTTTCTTCACACAAATTTCCTTATTCCTCACTTCGTCAATTCTCAGAATTTCCACAATATTCCTATCTCATAATTATATATATTTATTTCACTAAATTTCCAATATTAATTATTTCCAATAAATGGAAAATTTACGGTTATCACAGCTTTCTCCAAAGCTCACCCCCTTACTCCACTCTCTCCTATATAACTTTTTAGTGTACGTGTTTACCAATGTTTCCAGACTTGTGGAAGAAATCATTAGAAGTTAAAAGTAACAAACAAACAAGTATATATTGACATTTATGTTCATACGATTAATTGCACAGCAAATGTATTTATGGAAAAAAAATATAACTTTATAGTGGGATGTAAATTGTATGGATAAATATTTGATTATATATACATTCCATTTCTGATTTATTTATTCATTTGATGGTATAGGGAGTTGACAAAAAAAAATGGAGTGTGTGTTTACATTGACACCGAATGCAAACCAAAAGATTGTAAGGGAATAAGTGTTTTAAAAAGAAAAATTTGGTTCGAAATTTTATAATTCTGGACGTTACAATGTTCCCCACTATGTTTAAAGTCTTATCACTATATTTCTATATTAACAACATTTCTAGTAATAACAATATCACTTGAACTTTACTCTTATCCCTAACTTCCCTTTATTTTAAATGATATATTTAAGCTATTACTAATCTCACTAAGCTCGAAAATTACCTTTTTCGTCTTTTGTCTCAGAATCCCTCCAAACTTCACTACTAGGGTCTTAACCCGTAAGATTTCAAGATCTATCCAACTTTCACAAAATTAAACCTAGAATAGCCAATATTTCGTTAAATACTTCTACGTGGAATGACATGATGTTACAGATAGATAGTATGAGATCTTTTATGTTCGTAACTCTCAATCAACTTACCTTAATAGACAAATGGATGTATGGCATTAAAATATCAATAGTTATTGTTATCTATGAAGTGGAGATCTTTCATGTCAGTAGATCTCATTTGATCTTCATGATGGCATATGCTATTATTTTGTTAGAATTATACCATTAAGAGGTCTCAATGAAAGGTCATTTAAAAAGAAGAAATTTGCCAACACCATTTTTTATTTTGGTTCCACCAATACTTATGGATATAAAAAATTAGAGGATTTTATGAGAGTGTGCCACTTTTGTCATAAACTTGCACACAAGAGGACAATGTAGGTGTCTTCTTGATTGGAATATGTGTGTATAGGTATTTTGTTAGCCTTTATTTTGGATCCAATCTAGGAGATGTAACCTTTGATTATTGGTTGTTTAATATTGATTCTATCATTAATTAAGCCAAGAAATAAGCAATCAGAAGCCAAATAAGGAGAAATAGTTCTGAATATGGGCAATGAGGTTAAAATCCATGCTGAAAGCATAAGACTTGCTAGATTATTATTATTATTATTATTATTATTATTATTATTATTATTATTATTATTACATTTTAGCGGGTTGTTTTGGAACTATTGCTAGTTTATATTTTTCTTTCTGATAACAAAAAAATATTTATGTTTAGTAACAACATGTGTATTCATTTTAGCATTCTATATAATGGATTATTGTTGTGTCTAAACCTATACTGCAATTGCATGGATTACGACAAGTAATAAAGAGCAAGTAGAGTATCATTCCCACAAGGATTATTTAGGTTCTTTCTAGCTAAGTACTAAAATTTGTCATCCTAGATTTATTCAAACAATCAAAAATTTCAAATTAAATTAATTACTAAAACAATAAAAAAAAAGCATGAAAATAAATTTGTGCAAATTAAATTCAAGAACATGGAAATAAAAAAATAATAATAATAAACATAAACACAAATTACCTACTAATTAATTTTTTTTAAAACTACATACCTAATTTTTTATTTAAATTAAATAATTCTGAAATACTTAACCTAATAAACAAGTCTAACCTTATAAAGTAAACTAATCAATTAAACTAATATAATTATATATTAAACAATTATAAAGCTATAAACTAATAATTACCTAAGGACCAATAATCATGAAAACAAAGAACAAGTAAATAGAATACAACCTGTAACAATGAAAAGCTAGCCAAGAAGGCCATGCATGTAACGTCCGAAAACGTGAAATCTCGAACTAACTTTTTCTTTTCAATACATTTTTCTTATTCAAATATTTGTTACTATTCGATTTGCATTTGGTGTTAATGTAAGCTCACTCTATAACTTCCAATTACATATCAATCATTTTACCAATAGATCATTTATCAATAAATAACAATACGAAAAATCAAAATATAAACTATGGTACTCTAATCCTTATTTTCATTTATATCAATTCAATTCAAGTACATCCCATTAGTTATTTTAATATTCTTTAGCACTACACTATACGATTTACATCCTCAACTATAATTTCATTAGCTGTGCATATACTGTCTGAATATAAAATATAACACTTAACATAAACCTACTCGCCTAAGACTTTAACTTCTAATAATCTTCTTCGATTAATTTGAAGCAGTGGTCGCCACATATATCGATGAACTATCTACGATGGTAAGGTGGTGAGCTATGAAGCCCAATAAGAAACATATATAAAAGAAAGAATATCATATTCACTATATGCAGGAATCCTATATAGATCTACATGATGAACATAAATCAGTGCAGTCCTTTTAATTTATATCTTATCGATTATCACTATCATGGACTTAAATTCAGAAGGAGGAAATACTATAGCTAGTTAGAGATATCGGGTTGAGTATAAAAGGATACTTTGAAGTACCTCATATGTTCTAGTCCTTAGGATTGACTATAGGTGTCCTAATGAGACTAATAAACGATGCATTAATGTTATGAACATGTTACTGTACATGTATGCACTTTCTTGAAAACAATAGCAAATTCTTTTCTTTTAAAACCATAACAATGTGATTTATTTTTTTTTAAACTATGGTAATGCAAATCATTACTTTTGAAGTCATGATAATGCATCTTACATGCCTTTCATATCAAATTTTGATTTCAAAGCAATAAGGTCAAACTGTACACAATTGTTTATTTCAAAGGCAAACAATAAAACTTATCAAACATTTAAATCAAATATAGAAAAATAAGTATTTTTAATTGATAGCATCAAATCATCAATATCTTTTTTTATTATCAAACATTTCATTTTTGTCAGTAAACAGTTAAATCGATAAAACATTCAATGGAGGCGTGAACTATATCCCTTCAAGGACCTAATATAAGAATCAGGCGTATCCATACATGGGCCAGGGATTCATCCCTAAGCCATTCTTATCTAATAACAATGGCCATCATCTAAGGATCCATAGTGTACACTCATTAGGTGATAGCTGTGGTACTAGGGACTTGACGAAGGTCTCCCAGTGTAACATTTGGTTTTCATTTAAAAACCAATTAACTTTTTCCTTTTTCTTATAATGGTTAAGTTGTTTACCGATGTCATTTCTATTTCTTTCACTTGTTATGACTATCAGTACATTAATTTCATTTCATCAAATTATATAATAAAAACAATAAAATTAAATTTTCCAATGCATTTATCATACAATACTACTTTAATAACTTTGTACATATCCCAGTTCTACTGATATGAACCTCACCGAATGAAGATGAGGTTCAATGAAGAACACGAAGAACACTCGAAGAAAAACAAGAACAAGTTAAAAACGCAGCAAAGGAAAACAAAAATTAGAGGTAAAAACCAAGACTCGTTGTGTAGAAACACAAGAAGCTATGGTATTGGACCAAGACCCGTTGCTTAGAAAAGCAAGAACCTATGGCATGAATTGGTGGAAGGTAGAAGCACCACAAGGAAGACCTTGATAAGTTTAAGAGTTCTCAAGAGAACCAAAAAGAAGAAGTCTCTCAATTTTATAACTCAAATCAATTGTTTTTTACCCAAAGGGTTACATAGCTATTTATAGGCAAATAGCAAACTTGTAGCACAAGTAATAGGAATCCTACTTTCCTAACTTGCAGAACAAGAAATAGAAATCCTACAATGCCTATTAAATAAAAAGGAATTAGGCTTAAATTAATTAAGACAATGTTCAGCCCAATAAGACATAACTAAATAAAAATATAGCATTTTGGCCCAATGCTCGTGTGTCTTCAAGAAGATTAAACTTGGGCTTGGATCATGTTGTAGAAGACTTTGTCATCCTCCATGCTCAAGCTTTGTTGGGCTTTCTCTCTAACAATATTAATAAAATCAGCCAAGGCTTGTTGCATTATCTTTGTTTTAGCTCTTGTAATTTGTAATAGTCCACAGTACAATAAATAACATATTTTATGCATAAATTACAGTTAGACTGTTTGTGATGCCTTTATCACTTGAACGGTAACAGTAATAAATGATAAACATTATTTGTTTAATAAATTTGGAATACGAAATTTCTACAATACTCCTTATACTTTACATCCCCCGTTTTCATTTTACAATAAGATAGTAATATATACATGTGTCTGAATATATAAGAGAAGTGACTGTACTTTTAAAATTCAACGCACTTTGCCCTAGCGTGCTATTAGCAGCTATATTTATCCGAGGAAGACCTCAAATAATCCTTACATTTTATCTGGGGAGTTGAAAAATAAAGGGGTGAGTGAACCACGTGCTCAGTAAAGGAGTCATATGCTGCTTGATATAATGAAAACAATATACCGTAAAACGTTTATTTTCCTAACGATGTACTAAGCACAGTAAGGAAGGATACTATAGTCGGCCGGGAAATCCAGATGGAGCATGGAAGGTATTTTGAAATACCTGTCTTGTCCCGAAAACCCAGAGCGACTATAGAGAGTAATAAATAAATTGTTTTATTTAAAAACAATTTAATTCTCATTTCTCATAATTATAAAAATGGTATAAATCATTTTATTATATCACTTCAGTAACAGTTTTCAGTAACACGTGAAGTACAGTGATAAAACAATTCAGTGAATAGTAAGTATAAAACTGTAGAAACAGTAAACAGTCTTTCCGTATAGTAGCTTATAGATATCCAAATCTCTAGATAAATAGTTCAATAATTATTTCCATTATAGAAATAATTTTCAAAATATTCTTTCTCGATAAACAGTAAATTTTCTTTCAGTTCAGTAAACAGTAATTCAGTACGATTCAATTTAGTAAACAGTATTCAGTACGATTTAGTTCAGTAAACAGTAATTTATAGTATAGTACGATAAACGATACTCAGTAAATCCATTAAGTAAACAGTAATTAGTAGGTTGAGACTAGGCATCACCCTAAATCATATCATGCTATAATTGTCCCTGAAGGAACACAATAACAGTAAACAGTCTAGATCTATGGCCATAGTCTATTGGGCGTCCTCGGTGTACACTTGCTAGGTGACTCTAGGACTACTAATGACTTGGTGGGTCAATCAGCCACGTGATAGTAACAGTAATCAGTAAGCATGAATTCGGGGCCTAAGTCTCAAAACAGTATAAAAATTGTATCATAGCCTTTATGGATCTTATTTAAAATAATTTGAAATGTTTCATGTTTATCCATAAGGCTCACAATTTCATACATTTCCTCTTTCCATGAATTCCCATCATTTTCACATTTTTCCCAAAATCATCGCAAAACATTTTATTCACCATCTCATTACCTTTATGGAATTTATAAAATACATAAAATCAATTAATTAATTCCATAAAGGTATAAAATCATTTATTTTTCCATAAAAATACCTTTAAGGAAATCTAATGAATTCAATCATTTATTTAAATAAATATTTTCAAAAAGGTATTTATTTCGCATTTCCAAATACAGGGAAAACAGTCGATAAATATTCATGTATTTCGTGAGAAATCTCATAAATATTCTTTTTGAATAATTAATAGTAAAAGAATATATTTCATTCTCACTTTAAATAAAAATCCATAACATGAATATTTAATTTAGCATTTTTCAACAATTTCCACTTTATGTAAAATTTATGGAAATGATTTCCAAAATTCATGATTTATTCCATTTATGCACCTAAAATATTTCATGATATTTTAGAATAATTTTGATAATTTTCTGGCAGCATAATGGCTACGAATTTCTAGCCTTTTGCACGGAAATTACAGCATATAAAACCAACTTTTAACCACAAATTGCATGATTTTCAAAGCCATTCAAGCTTTCGATAATTTCATAAAATTAAACTTGATAAATCATGCAATTCATTATATCTATACAACTCACACACTTCCCCCTTACCTGTTTATCAAGATCGTGCTATCGCGTGCACCACATGAATGTCGACTTTCCTGACTGAAATTTAATTTCACCAAAACATTAGCTCAATTATCCTTTTATTTTTAAGCTATGATTTATATCAAAATGTAAGTGTATGTAAGGTCTCATAACTAAAATGGCTACTTTTCATGTCATTCATTCTCTCTTTTCCACTATGGCCAAATGGCCTTTTTATAATTAAGATTTATTGTTTAAAATTTTCAGTCAATGTACGACATAGACGAACTATCCTTTTTACTTGTATTTTCCCACCATTTAAGAAATAAAATACAATATTTCTTTTCTTCTTTTATTCTATAACCGGCAGCACACACCACTCATTGACTATACTCATATTTTTATTATGTTTTGTGGTTGCATTTTTCCTCATTCCAAGCCCCCATTGTTGACCACTTTTTACTTGGTCATTTCTCACAATCAGTCCATGTTTTTCTTCTATTCACGGCAACAGTCCCATTTTTTCTTTCTTTTTACCGTCCATTAAAGTTTCATTAACAATATATAAATATATATATATATATATTGTTCTCTTTTCTTTCTTTTCTTTTTTGTTTCACGTGTACTGCAGTTTTTCCATTTTCTTCTTCACGTTTCCTTCTCCATAGCCATAAGTTTTCCAATGCTATTTACACAAAATTTTCTTTCCTCATTCAATTTTAAATTTTTATGAATCCTTTTCTACTTGTTTAGGATTATTAGCAAACACTTCTAATTCATTAAACACCATCATCAACGTCGGCCCCTGTTCTATCCAAAATACACCAACATTCACGCCATTTCAATCTGTTCCGCAAGTCATCACCAATTCTAAGCTTAGATTACGTTTCTTTCTTAATCTACAACAATTTCCTAATTTGTTCTTAATCACCAAACATCAAAACATTACAATTACTTCATTCATCAATTTTTCGTTTCTTCTTTACTGCTGAACATTATTTCTTTCTCTACAATTCATTTTCATTCAACTAAGGTTGTAGGTATATTTTCCATGCATAAATAAATGAAACCCATGGCTGAAATAAAGGAAGTGTTGTTGCCCAAAACAACAATGATTCGTTGTTGACGTCGATCCTCGATCTTTGTGTTAGTCTGTCTCCAAGAATTCTGCAAAATAGGAAACCATCAGGGGGTGCAGGGGTTTTCCCCTACGCACGCACTCCGATGCTTAAGTCAGACAGGGTTTTGGCAGGGTTTCAGTAGGCAAATAGAGCTTAGAGTTAAAAATAATACCTGTGACCTATTTATAGAAGTGATTTTGCACGTAATTACCTTTAAGACCCACAGCTTAAATAATAACCGAGTGAATCATTTATGGACCTTTTGAGTCCTTTTTCCTCTTGGGCTTAAATTATCATTCGGCCTAATTGTCTTCAGCTTGACGTATAGAAAAGCCCAGTAATCTTTAACTTAACCCACATCAATTGCGCCCCACTCTTTCGCAGGGTTTACCCTGTGAAAGAGTATATAAAGAATGGGCTTTTCAAATTTTTTTGCTACCCTCTTTCTGGGATTATCACAAGAGTTTTTTCATTTTCATTTGAGGGCTCAACTAATGGACTTCATCATTATTTTTAACAGAAACGACATCATGTCATCATTTCTTTTGTCAAGTGCCTTTTTCAGGACACTACCAGGATACGTTTTCCTCTTCTGAGCTAAGTGCTTCTCAAGTGGAATATGCCACCCTTCTTTTCGAATTTAATGTCTTATTTGACCAAAACCAAGAACTGTAAGGAGAAATTACAAGATTGCAGAGCCACCAAAGCCTTTTATTAGCCCAGAGGAAGAAAACCAAATCTGAGTTAAAGCCATGAGGGCGCATTGTCAAGAAATGCCACAAGAGGATGCATATGCTCTTAATTGGTTTCATCAGATGCGATTTGTGCTTGGCATGCTCCTGATTGGTTGAAGCTTTATCCAGATGCTAAGGATTTGGAACCTTTTCTGAGGATAGGCATTTATAAAGATCTATTTGATCTTACCAGCCCTTAAGAGCCTTTTCGTAGACCCGAGATGGTCGGGGTTCTCACAGGCTCGGACGAAGACGATTCAGATAATTACAGCACCTCATGGCGTACATGCTTGGGTGCCTGTTAGTATCAATGCTCCTTTTGAGGCAGAAGTTAATCTAGAGTGCTCTCATTTATTTGTGAAAGAGCTTAGTCTTTTACGAACTGATCAACACATTTTTAAACTCATCTACAGAGGCAACTACACATTTACCTTGTATTAGTCTTATATAATAATCAGACTTTCCTCATGCACTTTTTGCTTCAAGTTCTTTTACATATGTGGCTTATGCCGCTCAATTACTGCTTTAAGCACAAGCACTTCATGCATGACTTACATCACACACTTTTCGCTTCAAGTGCATGCGTAGCCTACATTGCGCATTTTTCGCCTCAGGATTTTTTTTTTGAGTACGTGGCTTGCTTCGCGCATTTTTCGTTTCAAGCCCTACACTTTATGCATGACTTAAATCGCACACTTTTTTGCTTCAAGTGCATGCGTAGCCTACATCGCGCATTTTTCGCTTCAGGCTTTTTTCTTTGAGTACGTGGCTTGCTTCGCGCATTTTTTGTTTCAAGCCCTTACACTTTATGCATGACTTAAATTGCGCACTTTTTCACTTCAAGTGCATGCGTAGCCTACATCGCTCATTTTTCGCTTCATGCTTTTGGTTTGCCCGTCTCGCACCCTTTTGTGCTTAGGGACTTTTCTTTTGCCTGTCTCGTGCATTTTTCGCTTAGGGACTTTCGAATTTGCCCTTCTCGCACCCTTTTGTGCTTAGGGACTTTATAGAATTAATAAGAATATAACATCGTTTATATCCGAAATGCCAACATAAAATATGATAAAATTGTAGCATACCTTGTAACATGCCTTACCGCCTGCACACTGTGTGCTCCCCAAGTTTTTCTTTGCGACTTTCCGTGTCCAAAGAAGAACTTTTACTGGAGTATTAGTCCTGTCTTGCGTACTATCCGCTTAAGGACTTGTTAGAATATAATATCGTTTATATCCAAGATGCCAACATAATACGTTAAACGTAATCTGATAAAATTGTAACGTACCTCATTTAGAGACTTATTTTTGCCCGTCTCGCACCCTTTTGTGCTTAGGGACTTTTGACTTTCTCGCATAGGGACTTATTTTTGCCCGTCTCGCGCATTTTTCGCTTAGGGACTTATTTTTGCCCATCTCATGTCTTCTTCTCGCTTAGGGTCTTATTTTTGCCCGTCTCGCGCATTTTTTGCTTAGGGACTTATTTGTGCCCGTCTTGCGTCTTCTTCTTGCTTAGGGTCTTATTTTTGCTCGTCTCGTGCATTTTTCACTTAAGGACTTATTTGTGCCCGTCTCGCGTCTTTTTCTCACTTAGGGTCTTATTTTTGCCCGTCTCGCGCATTTTTCGCTTAGGGGCTTTTGATTTTCTCGCGTAGGGACTTATTTTTGCCCGTGTTGCGCATTTTTCGCTTAGGGACTTATTTGTGCCCGTCTCGCATCTTCTTCTTGCGTAGGGTCTTATTTATGCCCGTTTAGGGTCTTACTTTGCCCTTTTAGCGTCTTCTTCACGCTTAAGTTCTTATTTGTGCCCGTTTCACGCATTTTTCGCTTAGGGACTTATTTGTGCCCGTCTAGCGTCTTCTTCACGCTTAAGGTCTTATTTATGCCCATCTTACGCATTTTTCGCTTAGGGACTTATTTGTGCCTGTCTCGCATCTCTTTGTCTAGCTTCCGTTTTTTCTTCTTCTATTCCTGCAACATGTCTATCAAACATGGAGGATTATCATAGTACAGATAAAAATAACTGGCCTTTCGTTTCATAATGTAGTATTTTCAATTAAATGGAGTAAGTAACAATATAATTGCAACAAATGTTAAAACAATAATAGAAAAAGTTTACCACTAGTACCATTCCAAGTCTTTGTCTTTGAAAAATCTGTAAAGTACGAGTGCTGGGATATTCTGCTGTCAACCATGGATTATGCACTAAGTCGTGCCTCGGTACCAATAATCTACCTTTACGAGCTTACCATAAGTTTTCGATCCAACTATATCGAACCAAGCTCTCCCTGGCTTGCTACCTTACACGACAATGGCTAGTGCCTGCCTCGGACACCTGCCTAATTCAATCACAACTGTTAGAATGGACAAGAAAATCGAAAACATCATATGAGAGTACCTCAAATCTGGTTACCACCCGTATGTCCCTGCTTGAGTGTGTTTGCAATTTCCGTTATGTCAAGCACTCACTTGTATTGATACTCAAGAATGCTATGTATAGGGGCTTATAAGGGAGACACAGCCTTGATCTTGACACCCTAAGCTGGCACCTTCTTGTCTTGCTTAAAGGACTCACGAAGCTGACACACCCGTCATATAGACAGACCCTGTTTCACATGTGTGGTTTGTCAATAGGCTAAGTGTGTGGCTCTTAAGCCACTTCTAGATGGTTGCTAGAGTAGTTCTTGGAAGCTTCTGTGTCAGACGATCGACAGATGGGCCGAAAGAAGATTTTTGGACACTCAGTCGGATTAGTGCGCACACCAGGTCTAGAAGATTCTAAATTAGTCGCTCATATCCCGCACTTGGGCGTGCGCTTGGATCGTCAAATTTAAATGCGCTCGCCAAAGTTTTTTCTAATGGGTGAACCAGTAGTTTGGATTCCGTGCTCGCCAGCGTTGCTAGCTATTGCCAAAAGACATGACTAGGGTGTTCTTTGCTTGCCTGCATTGTGCTAACGGGGGAATCTTGCACATGGGTGCTGTGTTCACCGAATTTTCTTTGTTGTAATTTTATCGAAGTGGCGTGCTTGTCGCATTTGAACTGTGCTCGCCATCTTGATTTCTTCTTTGCTGGGCGTTCAGCCAGATCACCAATCGAGCTTTGCTGCGTTCATAGAGAGCTTTTGCGGCTGGGCTTGCCAAAGTCTCGCTTGCAAACCGGAGTTCTCATTGTCTGGGAGAGCGCATCCTCACTCGGTCCTTCATTACATGGGCGTGCACCTAATGATGTACAGAGTCGCCTACTCCTTTCTCGCTTTGGTCACGTAAAATGGCTTGCCTATAGAGTTCTCTCTCCTAGGTGAGTTCCTGTATCGTTTGACAAGGGCTTGCTCGCCTAGGTCTTAGGATGGCCGTATTCTTACTCACCATTCACAACCGTACTAGCGTGATGGCCGCTAGCTCGTCTGACCTTTTGTGCCCTCCCTGGTTTTTGCCGCTCGTCTATGTTCTTACGCATCTGGGCGAACACGAGCAGGCATTTGAAGTTCTAGCGTGTTCCCTGATGTCTTTGGTTGGGGCTCACCCAATAGAGCTCCCTTGGATTTACGTTCACTCGTTTCGAGCCCTTCATCCAGTTTTTTCCTTTCTTGGGCGAGCTTATCTAGCATTGTGCATGCACCTCTGCTCGACCCTTCGGCCTGTTCCTTGCTTGCCCATCTAGATCGTTCCTCGTGCCTTGACATGTGCTTTACCGAGCGAGCCTTGTTGCAGAGGCTAGGCTGTGGCGTTAGTCATGCAATCGCCACATCCCACTCAATTGCCGAAAGTGTCTGTTGCAGTGGTCTTGTGCTCGCCACATAACACTGCATTTGTCAGCATTGCTTCACGCCTTGTGTGCCAGAGGCTGGGCTCACGGGAGCTATTTGCTCGTCTAGAATGCCTGCCGTGTGACTTTTCTTGCTCGCATGGCTGTCGCCTAGGACAAACCGCTTTATCGCGACGTAACCTGTCGAATGTGCTCACCATTGCCTTTGACCTATTGGGCTAGCATGCAGCTTGGGATCAGTGCTCGTGTATTTGCACTACCGCCTTGTGTACGGTGAATTGACCTATTGTGGCAAGAGCCCTTTTGTTACGGCGGTGTCTGCTATACGTTAGCTATTTTTTCGATCTTTTACTCTACAGGCCGTGCTTGCCATCTTCTCTTTGCTGCCCAAGACTATCGTGTATGTGCAGTGCTCGCCATCGTGGCTTACTCTTTTGCCAAAACTCGTGCCGTGTTTAACTGTGCTTGCCTGTTCTGGCTGTCGATAGGCGAGCTACAATCTCTCATCAAAGGCCTGTGATGCAACATGCTCGCCACATTCACTCATGTGTGTGCTCTTCGTGCGACACCCTACCTCCCTTGCATGCACGAGTTGCTATATCTCGCCAAAGGGTCCTGTCGCATGGTCCTGTTTGCCCACATTCCGCCCCAGGTCCCTTGTATGCACGAGTTGCTATATCCCACAGACGGCGCCAATTGTTGTTGCCCAAAACAACAATGATTCATTGTTGACGTCGATCTTCGATCTTTGTCTTAGTCTGTCTCCAAGAATTCTGCAAAATAGGAAACCATCAGGGGGCGCAGGGGTTTTCCCCTGCGGCGTACTTCGATGCTTAAGTCAGACAAGGTTTTGGCAGGGTTTCAATAGGCAAATAGAGCTTAAAGTTAAAAATAATACCTGTGACCTATTTATAGGAGTGATTTTGCGCGTAATTACCTTTAAGACCCATAGCGTAAATAATAACCCAGTGGATCATTTATGGACCTTCTGAGTCCTCTTTCCTCTTGGGCTTAAATTATCATTCGGCCTAATTGTCTTCAGCTTGACTTATAGAAAAGCCCAGTAATCTTTAACCTGACCCACATCAGGAAGTATTACGAATCTCACCTTCCTTCACTGCCGAATTGTTCAGCCACTTTATTTCACTTCGGTTTTCCTTCTTTCCAGCTTACAAATTCCAAATTTTAAGAGTTCTAAAGATGGCATACAGACTTGATGAAGGTTGATGGATGTTTTGGCGATGAAGCATGGTAAATTTATGAACAAACAAGAGAAAAACGTGAGGAGTTTTCTTGAAAATCTGGAACAGAGTCGGGCAGCAAATTAGCAGAGGAGAAAGTCGGTGCTGCACTCTTTCTTTGCCGACTTGATATGCTTGAAGAAGGCTCTCTTTTTGCCTTCTTTATTTTTGTGTTGTCCAATGAAAAGTTGTCACATAGCTGACTAACACCTTTCCTTCGTCATTTCTTTTCTTTAAGTGGTTCCAGCTGAATAACATCATTGCTAGGGGTGTTCATTCGTGTAATTCGGTTAATTTCGAACCAAATTAACCGAATTATAAAATTTTACTTTCGTTAATCGAACCGAAATATAATTCGGTTAATTCGGTTAATTAAAGAATTAACCAAACTTTATATAAAATTATATATATTATAGTATATCATATGTATATTATATGTATATAGTATATATATAGTGTATATATATAGTATATATTATATATTATAGTATATCATATGTATATTATATGTATATAGTATATATTATATATAGTGTATATATAGTATATATTATATATTATAGTAAATATAATTCGGTTAATTCGGTTAACCGAAATTAATTCGGTTTTCGAACCTAATTAACCGTTAACCGAATTTTCCTAAATCCTATTTTTGTTAACCAACCAAAATAAATTCGGTGGCCGACCGATTAACCGAATTAAATTCGGTCGGTCGGTTAACAGAATTTCTTCCAAAATTTGAACACCCCTAATCATTGCAGCAGAAGAGGTGACGTGAAGATTAATTTGCTAATTGGTTTTGACTCGGTTTGCCCCTCTTTTATATATTTCCACCAATCAAAATTTATCACATGTCAAGTTAATCCATTTCCTTCCTTTAAATAAGATTTGTGTGTAATTTTACACCATAAAATTACATCTCTATTTTTTCTTTAGATAGTGAAACTGTGTGGCACAATAGCAGCAAAAGAAGAGGCGATGCAGCTGAATTTTCTGTTCCATTTTTGACTCCTTTCCTCTCCTTTATGCATACTTCAACCAATAATATTTTACCATATGGCCACAATATCAAATTCTCCTTTTAATTATCATTTATTTATTTATTATACTATTTAAAATATCTCTTCCATTCCCAATTTCAGATTTTATTTTCTTTATTTACTTCCATACCTCTACATCATGTTATAATATTTATTTCACCTCTCATACACCATATTATAAATCATAAATCCAATAAATCCAAAATCCAAAGTGGAAATCCACATTCGATATTTATTTAATTTCGCTAAGAAATTTATTTCCACTGTCAAGGATTTACAAAAATATGGTGTACAGTAATATGAAATTGGGTCTCACATAATTGGACCTCCATGGATGCTCAAAAGATCACAATCATCACGAACATGACTTGGGATTTGTGAGCTTGATGGGCCTCCATCATCTACAGTTCCTAAATTTAAAACAGTGTTAGTTATGCTAATTTACATCCCCAGAATTATTTACAACAAAAGGTACTGTACAACTGTTTGAAATATATACTAAAATACAATATACCTTATGTGGACAACACACAGGTCCCAAAGGAATACCGTATGTTCCAAAAGATGTGCTCCTCCACTATGAGCGGAGTCTATTGCAAATAGTTTGGTTGGAAAAATAAGGAGTTAGTTTACGCTCAGTAAGGAAAAGCACATAAAAGAGTGGTATTATCCCACTATATGCAATAAAAATTATAAATCTAAATTTTTGTAAATAAAATAATGCATTTTTGGGTCATGAAAACATATATTGAAAACTCATTTATAACACATACTGTTCATATACTTTTTCACATTCAATTCGTTTTAATCAATCTATCATCTATTTAGAAATCAATCATCTCATATATTGTATAAATCAATAGAGAAGTTAACATCAAAGAAACTCATGCACGAACTATATCCCTTCAAGGACTTGTATAGGAATCAGGTGTACCCACGTAGGGCTAGGCATCCAATCTTAAGCCGTTCTTACCTGTAGCAATAGCCATTGTCGAAAAGACCACATTGTGCATTTATCAGGTGACAGCTGTGGTTTAGGGAAGGTACTAGGGACTTCGCGAAGGTCTCCCAGCCCTAATCATCATATCATCTGTATGCCTAAATCTACAATCAGCTGACACTCTCATAAAAATCATTTTCATGTTTCCATATAATCTTAGTAAAAATCATTTCATATAAACTATCTTCAGTCAATCCATAATCATATAAACAATTAAGTATTTTATTTACTGTAAATAAATCTTATAAAATCATATATGGCTATTTTAAATATACAAGTATCTTAATTGTATAAAAATATTATTTATTTCATATAATAATATGGTAAAATAAATAATTAAAATAGTTCTATTGCGATTCATATAATTTAAAAACATAAATTTAAATTTATAAAACAAATTTATTATTATTTATTTAGAAAATTGAGCGTGTGAATAATTAAAGGTAATTTTCTAAAATTCTTCAACAAGGAAGCGGTTTGATTTCTGTCCTAACCCATGCATAAAAATCACAATTTATAATTTTCAAATCACCACCTTTCCCACATGCACGCACAGTATTTCCTATAATACTTCCATATACTTTCCTTACCTTAATCGCAATATGGGATAGTGATTTTAATCGCACCACTGAGCCACTTATTTCTCCCAATTGCTATCTGCAAAATAACATTAAAATAATTAATATTTATTGCTCATAATTATAAAATTTCCTTTACTTTTCCTAAACTTTCATTTTAACTATCTCCACTTAAAAAAAATGCTATGAGATTCTCATAAATTTCCACTTGGCCAATTTTGACCAATTCATTATGCTCATTCTTTTCTCATTCTCACTTCATGAATAAATTCTATTTACTTCCTACTTTAATCCTACACCCTTATTACCTTAAAATTTGCTCATTCCCATTACCCTTTTATTTTGATCGAAACCTTTCCTAGCTCTTCCACTCATTATTCTTAAATTTTAACTTCACCAAAAATGTTTATTCATTTATTCTTTCATTTCCAAACATCAACATTACACTCCCATCTCCCTTTTTCCTTCTTGGACGAATAGTTTCCATGGTATTAAACTTATTGTTTCTTTAATTTATGATCATAACTATAGCTATTACATTTCACATCATCATTTCCTATCAACCTTATATCAAAATCACCATAATCCCATTAACACAGCCCATGGCCGAGCATTTCTTGAGATCCTATACTCATCATTTTTTCAATTTAATTTCATGAATAATCCTTATGTATCTTTTACATTAATTTCATCACCATCAAACACTAAAATTACTCCATCATCTTCACCCTTTTGTCATGGATGAATGGCCTCTAAGTAACTCTACTCATTATTTCCCTTGGTTATAGATTCAACTATCATTACCACATTAACAGCCATTATTTTTCGCCATCAGCCATGAAAATCAACATCATCTCCTCACAATTTCCATCATAGCTGAACACACTATCTTCTAGTACAACAAGTTTTACTTCAAGCCATATCTATACATCTCTTCTACTCACCAATTACAAGCATAAACATCAAATAAAATTGCATGAACTTAATTCTTTATTTTACCTATACAGAAACGGTTCTGCCAGCAGCAAGACAAGTTGTTTTTGGCTGATTTAGGCTATGCTTTTATGATGGTTAGGAAGCTCTTGGGATGAAGAATAACTCCTATGAAGGGGCCCAAGTGAATTGGGGAAGGAATGATGAGGTTTCACTAAGGAAAATGGCCGAAACTTAAAGGAATTTTGGAAGAGTGATGAGCTACAGTTTTCTAGCCGGTGGAGAAGATGGTAGAAAATGTGTTTTGTCTTCATTTTATTGGTGTTTTATTAGATTTTTAATTATAAAATCTTTCATGGTTCAAAAGGTCTAAAATACCCTCTTAAAGTTTACTTATTAACCAAAATATGCCATTGCACAGTACAACTATTTTCATATCAGATTTTTTGTTTTTTACTTTTATTAAATTTTATTTATTTTGGCCAATATAAGTCAAAGGTTGACGAATTTTGACTAGCTATTTGAGAAAGGAGTATTATACCCTTGCACTATTCCAATATTTTCATTTCTGTCATATTATTATTTTATTATTTCTATTTTTTGATTTTATATTTTAATTTTATTATTTTTCATATATTTAAGTCAAACATGGTCAAAGGTTGACTCCCAAAGTGGTTTGACCGAGTATGGGTAGTGAAATTACCAAACTATCCCTAAACAAATGCTTTTCGTTTTGTTCGCGCTATTTTTAACATATTCGCGTATTTCAATTCATGAACTGGATCCACGTGAAACTTCTTTACACGAGAAATTTCCTATGATAGTTTGTGAGTTTAAAGTCAATATTGATATGAACCTCATCGAAAGAAGACGAGGTTCAATGAAGAACACGAAGAATACACGAAAAAAGATAAGAACAAGTCAAGAACGCAACAGATTAAGTAAATAATTAACGGTAAAACCAAGACCTGTTGTGTAGAAACACAAGAACCTATGGTATTGGACCAAGACCCATTGCTTAGAAAAGCAAGAACCTATGGTATGAATTGGTGGAAGGTAGAAGAACGCCACAAGGAAGACCTTGATAAGTTCAAGAGTTCTCAGGAGAACCGAAGAGAAGAAGCCTCTCAATTTTATAACTCAAATTGTGTTTTGTCTAAAGGGTTACATAGCTGTTTATAAGCGAATATCAAACTTGCAGCACAAGCAATAGGAATCTTACTTTCCTAACTTGCAGAATAGGAAATAGCAAACTTGTAGAACAAGTAATAGGAATCCTACTTTTCTAACTTGCAGAATAAGAAATAGAAATCCTACAATACTTATTAAACAAAAATGGAATTGGGCTTAAATTAAATTAAGACAATGTTCAGCCCAATAAGACATAACTAAATAAAATAAGTATAACATTTGACCCAATTGCACTAGGTCCAATTTATGCATCCAACCTAATTGCATTTCAGCCCAATACTTGTGTGTCTTCAAGAAGGTTGAACTTGGGCTTGGATCCTGTTGTAGAAGACGTTATCATCCTCCATGCTCAAGCTTTATTGGGCTTTCTCTCTAGCAATATTAATAAAACCAGCCAAGGCTTGTTGCATTATCTTTGTTTTAGCTATTGTAATAGGAATCCTACTTTCCTAACTTGTAGAACAAGAAATAGAAATCCTACAATACTTATTAAATAAAAAAGGAATTCGACTTAAATTAAATTAAGACAATGTTCAACCCAATAAAACAACTAAATAAAATAAGTATAACATTTGGCCCAATTGCACTAGGTCCAATTTATGCATCCAACCTAATTGCATTTCAGCCCAATACTTGTGTGTCTTCAAGAAGGTTGAACTTGGGCTTGGATCCTGTTGTAGAAGACGTTATCATCCTCCATGCTCAAGCTTTATTGGGCTTTCTCTCTAGCAATATTAATAAAACCAACCAAGGCTTGTTGCATTATTTTTGTTTTAGCTATTGTAATAGGAATCCTACTTTCCTAACTTGTAGAACAAGAAATAGAAATCCTACAATACCTATTAAATAAAAAAGGAATTCGACTTAAATTAAATTAAGACAATGTTCAACCCAATAAAACAACTAAATAAAATAAGTATAACATTTGGCCTAATTGCACTGCATTTTGGCTCAATACTTGTGTGTCTTCAAGAAGGTTGAACCTGGGCTTGGATCATGTTGTAGAAGACGTTATCATCCTCCATGCTCAAGCTTTGTTGGGCTTTCTCTCTAGCAATATTAATAAAACCAGCTAAGGCTTGTTGCATTATCTTTGTTTTAGCTCTTGCAATAGGAATCCTACTTTCCTAACTTGCAGAACAAGAAATAGAAATCTTACAATACCTATAAATAAAAAAGGAATTGGGCTTAAATTAAATTAAGACAATGTTCAACTCAATAAGACAACTAAATAAAATAAGTATAGCATTTGGCCTAATTGTACTAGGTCTAATTTATGCATCCAGCCTAATTGCATTTTGGCCCAATACTTGTGTGTCTTCAAGAAGGTTGAACTTGGGCTTAGATCATGTTGTAGAAGACTTTATCATCCTCCATGCTCAAGCTTTGTTAGGCTTTCTCTCTAGCAATATTAATAAAACCAGCAAAGGCTTGTTGCATTATCTTTGTTTTAGCTCATGTAATTGGACCTCTACAGATGCTCAAAGGATCATGATCATCACGAACATCACGAACATGACTTGAGCTTTGTGAGCTTGATGGGCCTCCATCAAATATGGTTTGACCGTTGTTCAGAAAAATCCTTCCGGCTTATGGAAACGATCGTCATTTTTGAATTTGTTGCACATAAACTGAGGTATGCTTAGGAAAAAGAATTTCAAAAAGTGACCTTCTTACCAGTTAGGTATTTCAAGCCCACGATTCACAATTTGCCACTTCGAAATCCATCCAAGTTAAAATTTGCCTTATGGGGTCCACGTAACAGTTTTCCTAATAACACTATAGCATGTGGGAATTAATATTTGTAAGTTCACTCAATATCCTAATTCATCACCTTCAATAGGCAAAGGAAGAATAGAGAAATTTGGGCTCTCACATTCTCCCCCTTTAGAAATTTGTGTTGCCTCTATAGGCTATACCGAGAGGGGGGGTGAATCAGTTTTTACTAACCTTAGGTTCATTTTTCGGTTCCTCTAAATTCTCTAGCTTAGATTGATATTTTCTAAGTTCTCTAGACTACTCAAGCATGCAATATAAATTCAATTCAATAAGCACAATATAATTGCAAGTAAAGAGAGTAGGGAAGGAGAGATTTACACAAGCGATTTATAGAGGTTCGGCAACTTGCCTACGTCCTCTACCTTGAGACGCTCCCAAGAATTTTCCCCAAATTCACTAAACTCGAATTTGTGTTACACTCCCTCTTTTTGCAGGCTCAAGAGAAACCTCTCTCTTTTTCTAGGCTCAAGAGAAACCTCTTCTCCCTCTTTTTCTAGGCTAAAGAGAAACCTCCCTCTTTTTCTAAAGCTAAAGAGAAACCTCCCTCTTTTTCTTAGGCTAAAGAGAAACCTCCCCTTTTACAAGGAATGAGTTGGTTTACAAGTGGTGCAATCAAAGAAGGCCTCTAAGTAGGCAAATGATTACAGAAATTAGGCACAAGTGAAAGCCTATACAAGATTTATGCTAAGCAATATAAGAGATATGTGAATGATGGAAGATGAAGACTTTGTAGCTCTTGATTTGTTGTTGAGGCTTGAGGATTTGAGGAATATGTGTTTTGGAGTTGCTGAGTAGTTCCTCTTACTTTCTTTAGCTTCTAAGCCACTATTTATAGTCCCTTGGATGTATTCTAGCCGTTGGGTGGAGCCAAAACTTGAATATGACCGTTGTCTCACAAAAACTAGCCGTTATAGGCTATTTTCGGGCAAAAGGATCGATCCCTTTCCATAGGGGATTGATCCCAAGCTTCCAGATTGCTTATTCTGGGCTTAAGGATCATTCTGCCTTGAAGGGATCGATCCCATGCCTCCAGAAAGCTATTTCCTGCACTTTTGGGTTAGAAATGATATGGTCTTTGATCCTAATACAACCCAAAATATTTTGGCATTTTTGTGGGAGTTTTTCTTGACTTTCTCTGATGAAAACATGGTCCAAAAATTCATCAAGTGATTTTCTAAAATATTCAAAATATTTTATGAAGTATTAAGACCAATAAGAATATGTAATTAAATCAGGGTCTTAATGTTTGATATGATCACTTGAAAATGGATTGAGAAAATCATGTGTGATAAGGCAAACTTACAGTATGTATTATAACATTAAATCTTACTTAAGTTTTTGTCATTTCAAAATATATATGGCAATTTAATGCTAACAATCTCCCCCTTTTTGATATGACAAAACTTAATGTAAATTTGCTTTGAAAATTCTTTGATAAAATACTCCCCCTCAAATAAAGCAGGATTTTATAAAGCTTCCCCTTAATATAAGCATGGGTTTTGAAAATGAATTTTCAAACTATTTCTCCCCCATTATCTCTCCCCCTTAATATCTCTCCCTTTTAATATCTATCTCTCCCCCTTTTTGTCATAGCAAAAAGAAAGAAAAATAATAACAAATATGCTCCCCCTAAAATCATGGCTATGTGAGAAGAGATAAAAAAAAATATGCTCCATCCAACAGCAAACATGTTAGTATATGGGACTCATAGCACAAATAAATAATTCAATATTCACAAAGAGTATGAAATATTCAGCAAAGAATATGACTTATGATCCTAAACCAATTGTTTATAAATAATTTTGCAATAAGTTCTCAATTGGTAAGAAATGAAGCAAGTTGAATATAAATATCTACTAAGGTCTATGACTTGCTTATTTCAATCCTATTAAGCACCTAAGTGTATCAATTGTTCTCTAAAGTCCAACTAAGGTGCATGTTAATACATCATGATTATGAGCTAAAATTATATAACATATCATATGCATGTGCTCATAATTCATTTTCAAGAAATATTGTGCCTAGAATTAAGATAATATAGCAATTAACTACAAATTCTAGCACACAAGAGTTTTATGCATAAATATCCTAAGAGAATTCTTCTCTATTTGTCATTTCAAACTAAAGAGCATCAGAAGAGTTGTCAATTTAAAGCTCATACAAATTGGCAATTTAGATTTGGATTACCAATTATTGAAAATATGGTTACCAATGATACTAATTGTTATTTCAATCTTAATACCAATTGTTACTAATGGTTGACTTAGTCATTTTGCATGAATCCAATATTTATGTATAGTGTGTTCATGTCAAGAAAATAATCATTCTAAATATGCAAGAACACAATCACACATCATCAAATACGCATATGGATTAATTAAACATAAGCATACTATCATAAAGTATTAATCCATATTCATATTCACAAAGTTATACCATATGGAAGATTCAACAATAAAGTATTCAAGCAAACACATTTTCTTCCATGGTTTCAAGCACAAAAATCCTATGCTCATTTTCCAATTCAAGTCCTTAACCAATTATGAGCAAGGAAAAATTCAAAATTACCATTTTAATCAATTAAGAGCCATATCCCTAGTTGTTATCATTATTTAACATTCTATAGGGTATATGCTACTTAAACTAAAATGGCTTCACCTAAGTGAATCAATATTATCAAGCTAAAATATATTTTATCATTAAAATCCATAAACTATGAGTGAGGTTAAGTACATAATATCATGAAAACAACTATTCTCATCTCATAGGCATGATTATTGATTCAACTTAAGTAAACATGCATGTTCAACATGAAAACAATCAAGATACAATGCATGTATATCAATTGTTGGTGTTGTCATTAAAGCCCAAGTTCTTTACTAATTTGGCCATAAAAATATAAGTTCATGGATGATAAAGTTTCATGCATTATAACATTTAAGATCCATTTATCATCACAAATTATAGGCCAAGGAAAATTATGACCTTATACCTATTGTTGAATTTATATTTGACATCAATCCTTAAGGTCAAGTTTTAATTATTCTTCCACTAGATGTATACTTATCATGAAACCTAGTGTGGAATAGATAAGTCAAGCTAAGAGACATAATCCTATAAGCATGCTTGACTAAGATGAGCAAAAAAAAGAATGAAGAATATTCATTAAGTACAAGTTCATCAAATTCTCAAATATATCCATAAATCATTAAAATAAATCTCAAAATTAAGTTTAAGCATTCATTGAAAATATATTTCAAGATTATTTCAAGATTCATGAATGTTTTCAACAAGAAAAATGATTTTGTACTTGTAAGCTCAAGAAAAATGATATTGATTGTTGAAAGTGATACCATTCGTTGGAAATGATATTAATTGATGAAGTTGAGGCATGATATCAATGAAAAATGAGTTTTCATATATTAAAGATCATCAAAAAGAAGTTAAAACAATGAATTTTAAGTTGAGAAGAGATAACGTATCAAAACAATGAAAAGTTCTTCTCAATTTCGATTGAAAACATGCAGAAAAGCTCTTTTGGCCTGGGGGGATCGATCCGTATAGGAGGGGGATCGATCACTTAACTCCAGAATGCAAATTTCCTGCATTCTGCTCAATGGGGATCGATCCTGCTTATTGAGGGATCGATCCCTCATCCTGTTTCTGCAGTTTTTGACAGAAAATCCAACCTTTGAGGTACCAAAACTTCGTTTTTGAGTATTTTAAGTCCAAGTAAGAGTTTAAACATTTGTAAAACATGATTTTGGACTTGTATGAATTAAAACATGAATGAAAAACCATTTTATAAAAGATTTTGCAATTTTGGAAGGAATTTACACAATAAAATGCATTTTTAGTCTCAAAAGATGTCATTTTGAGAGTTAAGCATATTTTGACAAAACTCAAGCATTAGAAACCACAAATATGTCAAAACAAACTTGTTCACATAGGGTTTAAGCACATATATCATCAAATCATACATCTTATGAATAACATGCCATGATTTCCAACATACAAGTTCTTCATTATTACTCATGACATGACATTTTGCATATATGACATATTTGGTATTTTGAGACAAGTAAATACATTATCAACACATATGAAACTTGCTCAAAATGCAGAAATCCAATAATCATTTCAAAATTACTAAACATGCTTTTCATCCAATAATCCAATGCCTCAAGAACCATCCATCAACCAATCAACAATCATTCAACATGCCTTTTCTTTATTCATTCAACTCATAATGCACCAAGAATCATTAACACATTTTCTCATCAAAGCACAACTAATCAAATAAAAAGTTTAAGGAGCAAGGAATTAAGCTTACAAAACTCCTTTGCTTGAGAGTGCTTTGCCTTGATGTGTTGGATCCACCATTAGCCATTCTTTGAGAAATTGTTGTCACCTTGCTAAGGATGGATTTCCAAGCTCTTCCTTTTTCTTATTGGCATAAGCAACCTCCATGGGGGTGTGTAGAGCATTTGAACTCCATTGTTCCATTGTATTCCCATGCTTTAACACTCCTACAACAAACAAGTTCAAACATGCTTTGGTACCCAAATTTTCTTGGATCCATGAGAGTTAGTGCAAACAATTTTTAATCCTTTTGGGATCCACTTCAAGCACAATTCATCATTATTTATAGCATGCTTTGACACCCATATTTTTCTAACTACTCTTCCTCTAAATGTGGTTTTTCTATATGTGCATGCTTGTGAAGAGTGTCCTATTCTATTGCATAGTGAGCATGTAAGAGATAAATCATGCATGGTATTTTTGCTCGCTAGGAAATTCTTAAGATGAGTTTCTTTTTTTTTTAGCATTATAGCCTAACCCATCTTTGTCAAAGAAAGCTCTTTGGGTCTCTAACATATAATCTAGCTTTTGTTGACCCATATAAAACCTAGAAAATGAGTTATGCAAATTTTTATTCTTTTTATTTAACTCATTTATTTCTAAGTTAGCCTCTTCTAATTTCTTTTCAAATTCTAGTTTAGCACTTAATAATATTTCATTCTCTACTTTTAATTTAGCAACGATTTTCTTATATTTAGAATTCATGCATTGAAATTCATTTGCTAATTCATTAAAAGCATTTTGGAACTCATCAAATGTAAAATCATTAGTTTCACTAGAGTTACTACTAGCCTCATCATCACTAATGGCCATAAAGCATGAGTAGGCTACCTCATCATCTATGTTTTCCTCATCGAAGCTATCACTATCGTTCCATGCTGCCACAAATTCTTTCTTCCTACGTTTCCTATCCTTTTCCTTCCTAAGTAAGGGGCAATCTAACTTAGTATGACCCGGTTCATTGCACTCATAACACATTAAGGGGTCTTTTTCTCTTCTACTTGACTCTCCCCTATGATGTCTCCTATTTTGCTCTCTCTCATTCATTCTCATGAACCTATTGAATCTTTTGGCAAACATTGCCATTTCCTTCTCTTCCTCATTTCCACTCTCATCACTATCATCTTCAAGGACCTCATGAGTGGAAGACTTAAGTGCTACTCCTACTTTCTTTGAAGGCACTTCATTTCTTTTCATTTTCATTTCATATGTAAGTAGGGAACCCATAAGCTCATCTAGAGACAAGGTATTTGGATCCTTAGACTCTTCTATTGCGGTTACCTTTGCCTCCCATGACTTAGGCAAGCTATTCAAAATTTTCTTTACCATTTCAACATTGGAATAAGCCTTGCCTAGAGCCTTAAGTCCATTAATTATATCATTAAACATAGTGAACATTTCGCTAATGGACTCGATTTCTTTCATCCTAAATAGCTCATATTCATGTGTGAGCATTCCTACTTTGGTCTCTCTAACATGATTTGTCCCTTCATGTGTGATGGCTAGTTTATCCCATATTTGTTTAGCATTCTCACATAAGGATACTCTATTATACTCATTGGGACCTAATGTACAAAAGAGAGTGTGCATAGCCTTGGCATTCAATTGTGCCACTCTCATGTCATTTGTGTCCCACTCATCCTCACTCTTAAGGACATCTTTTCCATCTACTTTCTTCATGGGAATTCTAGGACCATTCACTATAATTCTCCACACTCCATAATCATTTGATTGTACAAATAACATCATTCTAGTTTTCCAATATGAATAATTCTCACCATTGAAGAGTGAAGGTCTAACTAATGATTGTCCCCCTTCTCCAAAAGATGTACCTACATTCAAGTGAGCCATCTAAGATCGTTTTGCTCGATAGAGGTTAGTCTAAATCAATCTAGAGCCCAAGCTCTGATACCAATTGTTGGCTCTATAGGCTATACCGAGAGGGGGGTGAATCGGTTTTTACTAACCTTAGGTTCATTTTTCGGTTCCTCTAAATTCTCTAGCTTAGATTGATATTTTCTAAGTTCTCTAGACTACTCAAGCATGCAATATAAATTTGTTGGCTCTATAGGCTATACCGAGAGGGGGGGTGAATCGGTTCTTAACTAACCTTATGCCCGTTTTTCGATTCTTCTAAGTTCTCTAGCCTATTTGAATGTTTTTTAAGTTCTCTAAGCTAGGCAAGCATGCAATTCAAATTCAATACAATAATCACAAATATAATTGCAAATACGTAAAGAGAGTAAGGATAGAGAAATTTACGCAAGTGATTTATAGAGGTTCGGCAACCTTGCCTACGTCCTCTACCTTGAGACGCTCCCAAGGATTTTCCCCAAATTCACTATCTTTGAATTTGTATTACACTCCCTCTTTTTCAAGGCTCAAGAGAAACCTCTCTCTTTTTCTAGGCTAAAGAGAAACCTCCCTCTTTTTCTTAGGCTAAAGAGAAACCTCCCTCTTTTTCTTAGGCTAAAGAGAAACTTCCCTCTTTCTCTTAGGCTAAATAGAAACCTCCCTTTTTACAAGGAATGGATTGGTTTACAAATGTTGCAATCAAAGAAGGCCTCTAAGTAGGCAAATGATTACAGAAATTAGGCACAAAGAAAAGCCTATACAAGATTTGTGCTAAGCAATACAAGAGATATGTGAATGATGGAAGATGAAGACTTTGTAGCTCTTGATTTGTTGTTGAGGCTTGAGGATTTGAGGAAAATGAGTATTGGAGTTGATTGAGTAGTTCCCCTTCCTTCCTTTAGCTTCTAAGCCTCTATTTATAGTCCCTTGGATGGTTTGTGGACGTTGGTTGGAGCCAAAACAGAAACTAGCCGTTGTATCTCACAGAAACTAGCCGTTGGGGACTTTCTGGTGTAAAGGGATCGATCCTTTTCTTCAATCTAGCCTTTTGGGGCATTCTGTCAAAAAGGGATCGATCCCTTTTCCTATGGGATCGATCCCATGCTTCCAGAGGGCATTTTTCTTGCACTTTTGGGTTAGAAATGATATGACCTTTGATCCTAATCCAACCAAAAACATTTTGACATTTTTGTGGGAGTTTTTCTTGACTTTCTCTGATGAAAACATGGTCCAAAAATTCATTAAGTGATTTTCTAAAATATTCAAAACATTTACAAAGTATTAAGACCAATAAGAGTATGCATCATTAAATCATGGTCTTAATGTTTGATATGATCACTTGAAATGTATTGAGAAATCATGTGTGATAAGGCAAATTTACAATATAAATTAAAACATTAAAGCTTACTTAAGTTTTTGTCATTTCAAAATATATATGGCAATTTAAAGCTAACAATCTCCCCCTTTTTGATATGACAAAACTTAATGTAAATTTGCTTTAAAAATTCTTTGATAAAATACTCTCCCTCAAATAAAGCAGGATTTTATAAAGCTCCCTTTTAATATAAGCATGGGTTTTGAAAATGAATTTTCAAACTGTTTCTCCCCCATTATCTCTCCCCCTTAATATCTCTCTTTTAATATCTATCTCTCCTCCTTTTTTTCATAGCAAAGAGAAGGAAAAATAATAAAAAAAAATGCTCCCCCTAAAATCTTGGCTATGTGAGAAGAGAAAAAAAATATGCTCCATCCAACAGCAAACATGTTAGTACATGGGACTCATAGCACAAATAAATAAGTCAATATTCACAAAGAGTATGAAATATTCAGCAAAGAGTATGAAATATTCAGCAAAGAATATGACTTATGATCCTAAACCATTTGTTTATAAATAATTTTGCAATAAGGTCTCAATAGGTAAGAAATTAAGCAAGCACCTAAGTATATCAATTGTTCTCTTAAGTCTAGCTAAGGTGCATGGCAATACATTATGATTATGAGCTAAAATTAGATGACATATCATATGCATGAGCTCATAAATCATGTTCAAGCAAGAGTATGCATAGAATCAAAACATATAGCAATTAACTTCAAATTCTAGCGCACAAGAGTTTCATGCAAAAATATCCTAAGAGAATTCTTCTCTATTTGTCATTTCAAACTAAAGAGCATGAGAAGAATTATCAATTTAAAGCTCATACCAATTGGCAATTTAGATTTGGCTTACCAATTATTGAAAATATGGTTCCCTATGATACTAATTGTTATTTCAATCTAAATACCAATTGTTACTAATGGTTGACTTAGGCATTTTGCATGAATCCAATATCTATATGTAGTGTGTTCATGTCAAGAAAATAAACATTCTAAATATGCAAGAACACTATCACACATCATCAAATATGCATATGGATCAATTAAACATTAGCACACTATCATAAAATATTAATCCATATTCATATTCACAAATTGATACCATATGGAAGATTCAAAACATCAAGGAATTCAAGCAAACACATTTTCTTCCATGGTTTCAAGCACACAAATCCTATGCTCATTTTCTAATTCAAGTCCTTAACCAATTATGAGCAAGGAAAGATTCAAATAATAAATGCATGGATAATACATATGTTCAAGTTTGCATTTATCGTTGAATGTTGGTGTTGTCATTAAAGCCCAAGTTCTTTAATAGTTTGGCCATAAGAAAAATTTAAGTACATGGATGATAACGTTTCATGCATTTAAACATTTAAGATCCATTTACCATCACAATTTATAAGCCAATGACCATTACCAATTGTTGAATTTATATTTGAAATCAATCCACTAGATGTAAAATTATCATGAAACCTAGTGTAGAATTGATAAGTCAAGCCAAGAGATTTAATCTTATAAGCATGCTTGACTAAGATGAACAAAAGGAATGAAGAATATTCATTATGCACAAGTTCATCAAATTCTCAAATATATCCATAAATCATTGAAATAAATCTCAAAATTATGTTTGAGCATTCATTGAAAATATATTTCAAGATTATTTCAAGATTTATGCCATTCATGACCATTTTCAATGAGAAAACTGATTTTGCACCTGTGAGCTCAAGAAAAATGATATTAATTGTTGAAAGTGATACCATTTGTTGGAAATGATACAAATTGATGAAGTTAAGGCATGATATCAATGAAAAATGAGTTTTCATATATTAAAGATCATCAAAAAGAAGTTAAAACAATGAATTTTAAGTTGAGAAGAGAGAAAGTATCAAAACAATGAAAAGTTCTTCTCAATTTCGGTTGAAAACATGCAGGCGAGCCTTTTCTGGCCTGGGGGGATCAATCCGTATAGGAAGGGGATCGATCCCTCATATGTTTCCTGCAGATTCTGTAGTTGTTTTGACAGAAAATTGAACTTGTGAGGTACCAAAACTCCGTTTTTGAGTAATTAAGTCTAAGTAAGAATTTAAACATTTGTAAAACATGATTTTGGACTTGTGTGAAAGAAAAACATGAATGAAAAACCATTTTACAAAAGATTTTGCAATTTTGGAAGAATTTACACAATAAAATGCATTTTTGGCCTCAAAGGAGGTCATTTCGAGATTTAAGTATATTTTGACCAAACCAATGCATTGAATTACATAAATATGTCAAAACAAACTTGTTCACATAGATTTTAAGCATATATATCATTAAAACACACATCTTGTGAACAACATGCCATGATTTCTAACATGCATATTCTTCATTAAGGCTCATGACAAGGCATTTTGCATATATGACATATTTGACAGCTTTTGAGCAACTAAATATATTATCTAGACATATCAAACTTGCTCAAGATGTAGAAAACCAAAAATCATTTCAAAGTCACTAAACATGCCTTTCATTCAATGTATCAAGCACTCAACAATCATGCCTTTTGCTCAATCACAATGCATCATTAATCATTAACCAATTTTCTCATCAAAGCACAAAAAGTTTAAAGAGTAAGGAATTAAGCTTACAATACTCCTCTGCTAGAGAATGCTTTGCCTTGAATAGTTGAATCCACCTTGAGCCATTATTTGAAGAATTGTTGTGATGGATCCTCAAGCTTTTCCTTTTTCTCATTGGCATAAGCAATCTCCATGGGGGGAGTGTAGAGCATTTGAACTCCATTGTTTCTTTGTATTCTTATGCTCTAACACTCCTACATCAAACAATTTCAAACATGCTTTGGTACCCAAATTTTCTTGGGTCCATGAGAGTTAGTGCAAATAATTTTTGATCCTTTTGGGATCCATTTCAAGCACAAATCATCATTATTTATTGCATGCTTTGGCACCCACATTTTTCTAACTACTCTTCCTCTAAATGTGGTTTTCCTATATGTGCATGCTTGTGAAGAGTGTCCTATTCTATTGCATAGTGAGCATGTAAGAGATAAATCATGCATAGTATTTTTGCTCACTAGGAAATTCTTAAGATGAGTTTCTTTTTTTATTGCATTATAACCTAACCCATCTTTATCAAAGAAAGCTCTTTGGGTCTCTAACTTATGGTCTAGCTTTTGTTGACCCATATAAAATCTAGAAAATGAATTATGCAAATTTAAGTTCTTTTTATTTACTTAATCTATTTCTAGATTTGCTTCTTCTAATTTCTTCTCAAATTCAAGTTTGGCATTTAATAGCATTTCATTTTTTATTTTCAATTTAGCAATGATTTTCTTATATTTGGAGTTCATGCATTGAAAATCATTTGCTAATTCATTAAAAGCATTTTGTAGTTCATCAAATGTATAATCATTATCTTCACTAGAACTAGAACTAGCCTCATCATCACTAATAGCCATAAAGCATGAGTAAGCTACCTCTTCATCTACATTTTCCTCATCGGAGCTATCACTATCACTCCATGCAACCACAAATGCTTTCTTCCTAGGCTTCCTATCCTTTTCCTTCCTAAGTGTGATAACCGTAAATTTTTCCCTTTATTGGAAATTAGAAATATTGAAAATAAATATTAGAGAAATTAAATAAGAGGAAATAAATAAAATTTGTGAGAAACGGGATATTGGTGAAAATCCTGAGAAATGAGGAAGTGATGAATAGGGAAATTCGTGTGAAGGAAATTAAATGAAAATAAAAATAAAATCGTTGAAATTCCCGAAATTAAGGAAAGTGAGGAATTTAAAATTGGATAAATTGGAAATAAGGGAAGGATAAAATTATGGGAAATAATGAAGAGAAAAATTTAATTTAGAGAATAAAAATCCAAAATTTAATAAGAGAATAAGAAAATAAATGAAATATATTTATATAATTATATATTATATAAATGTATTTTTATACCAATACATATGTATTCAAAATATTATATAGTATACTTTAAAAATACGTTGTTATATATATATAGAAATATATATATATATACTATTTCATAAATTCAAATAATACATATGTATATAAATATAATGTTTTATATGTATATATAATTATGTAAATACATATAGAAGAAAGGTAAATGTGATTTTATATTAAACTTTATATGTATAAATATTTTATTATAGCATTTATATAATTTATATATATAAATGTTACTTAATTTTAAGTATATATATAAATATACACATATATACTAAACATGTATTTTGTAATGTACAATATGTATTTTGTATATAATATATATTGTATAATGTTATGTATGAAATAATGTATGTATAACATATAATATATTATATGTATAAAACTTATGGTATAATATATATTATATATAGTATACTAAAAATAGAAATAACCTAAAAATAGAAATAGAAAACAAAAAAAAAAGAAGAAAACAGAGAATCGGGGGGGAAATCCCGACCCTCCCCAGGCAGACCGCCGGTGGCGGAGATGCCACCGCCGGTTAGGGAAAATGGAGGGGACGTCGTCGCCGGCCAAAGAGGAAGTCAAGGAAACCACCGGCGGCGGAAGAAAGAAAGAAACGGAGGCACAAACGCGAAGGAAGCCGGAAAAAGAAAGAAAATGGCAGACGGCGGTGCCGGCCGATCCAGGCACCGCCACTGCCACCGAAGCACCGCCGGAGGGAGAGGAACACGATGGAGGTCACCCGACGCGCCATGGACGGCGGAGGAACGCCGGCGAAGAGGAGAAGAAGCCGAGGCAAAATCGAGTGGATCCGCCGCCGTGCCACCGATCCAGGCCAAGCTGAGACCACCGGCAGCTTCGCCTCGACGCCGGCCAGCTGAGGGACCAACGAGCTGTCAGAGAACCAGCCGCCGGCGAGGAACCGGCGAGGAAAGAAGCTGGACCGGTCTGAACCGGTCTGACCGGGAAAGGAAGAAGAAAGAAAAGAAAAAAAAAAAAGAAAAGAAAAAGGAAAAAGAAAAAAAAAAAGAAAAAGAAAAAGAAAAGAAAGAAAGAAAAGAAAAAGAGGAAAAAGGAAGAAAAAGAGGAAAAAGGAAAATTTCGGGAATTCGGAAAATTCCCGGAAATTCGACAACCCGGGATTTTACAAATTCGGTAAGAAATTTCCCGAGAATTTAATTTCAGAAAAAATTAAATAAATTATGAAAAATTCTAAAAATTAGAATTTTAATTCCAGAAATTATTTTCAGCATATAGGAAGCTGAGTATCAAGTGAGGCATATAATTCTCTTACTGAGCCGTGGTTTTGCTCACCCCTTAATTTTCAACATCTCAGGTTTTGATGAATGTGAGATCAGTGGATTGTGGATCCTGGCTGTACACGAAGAACAATGTGTCAGACCGACTGATTATTTGAGGTATGATTATTTATTCTCTGTATTTAGACATGTCAACAGTACTACTTGTCTGATTTATTACGATAGGGGATGTGTATAACATAAACAATACATTGTAAAATTGTTTAACAGCTAGTACAAGTGAAGTATCACAGACAGCCCAACCGGTTAAGATGTGTATAAGTAGGGTAAAAATGTGGTCACGGGTCGTGACAGATTTAATGGTATCAGAGCAATGGTTGGCCTGATGTCTGTGGATACTTTTGGAAGGAAAAGAGTTAAACATCCCCGGTAGTACTGTGTCGTCTGAATACATAGAGAAAATAAATGATTGTAAATGGGGTAAAATGATTTAAAGGGAGTGAAAGTATAAACTGAGAATGTTAAAGAAGAAAATAGGCTCAGAAATTACCGAAAAATTTGTGATCCTTCAAATCTATATGAAGGCCTGTTCGGTAAGGAACAGAAATGGACTCGGTGAGGGCCCCACCAGTACTTTTCTGTCCGAACCGAACTGAGACCTAAAAGTGATGGTATAAAATAGGGGAATAAAATATCATCATTAAATAGACTTTAAGATCACCGATTGAGGGTAATTTGAAGAGAGAGAAAATTTTTAGCCAAAAATGACCAAAATACCCCTACCCCCAAAATTTTACTGGGAGTCAAAATAGATCACCGGAAGTTGGAATTGATCGATTTGACAGAGAAATTAATGATATAAAGCTGAATTACAAGTAAATTAATCCCATTGTGGATTTTAGTGAACTTCTCTGTCGAAAATCGAATGAGATCTAACTTGCTGTTATAAGTATCAGAAAGGATACTATCAACACATAGATGATCAGTTCATTGATTTGAATGTATATTGAGGAGAAAGAAATAAATGTCGAAATGACGAAAATGCCCCTATATTGGGTGATGTGCGGAATAGTGTTAAAACCGAGCTGAATTGGAATCCATTGATAGTAATGGAATTATTAATGACATAGAAGATGTCATATGAATCTAACGATCCCTATTACTGATTCCACTAACACTTAGATTACGGACGCGAAAGAAAAACCCCGAGTGGACTGTGGGCCATAGGGGATAACAGTATGGTTGAGTGAGGCGGCCAGGGCTCCCCCACGAGTGGACTTTGGGCCATAGTGGTAAATCCTGGGCTTCATAATAAAACAATCCGTGAGGGACTAAGTGCCACGTCTGTGTGACGGGGGCCACCTCTAGAACCCAGAGCGGACAGCACGGATGAGTGGTGCGGCTCGGGCCCCTCCGGCTTGAGACCGGCAAATCCGAGGCATCACAATAAAACGTGTACAGGCGGACGGCGAACGAGCCGGGGCCTTATATGATGCGATCCAAAGAGTGTAGTGGAATGTCATCAAATGTTTGGCCCGGTTATTGACTAAAAGGGTCGAAAAAAAATTAAAAGTGTATTGAACGGGATCGTTAAATACTGTGAAAAGTGAAATGATTACAAGAATTGACTGATGAGGTGAAAAGTACAGATAATGAAATACATACTGGTATGATTACTTATGATTCTGTACGTTTTCATTTCTTTGAGGTATCAAACAGATAATCGTACATAGAACCGACGTATCTTGGAATATGTGCTACAAAATGAGGTACTGTTTGGAGTACTGTGAATTAGAGGATAATTATAAGAACAGTCAAGTGATAAAAAGAAGATGACCGCTAACCTAAGTTCTTCAGGACCCTTGAGACAGAACTTTGATGGGCGACCCAATGATGGGCGACCCGTAGTGGATCATGTGTCGTGAGATATAGGCGAACTATCTCATCGCCGACTCACTAGTAAGGATAAACCTGAGGCGAAAGGATCGCCTAGGGGATGCTTGTCGATGGTCGATATGAACGGGCGAGGCCCTTATAAGCATCTCAATGGTAACACGAGTGTAAGGAACTAGGTACGTAAGGGGTGCCAAGGTTCAAACCTTGTGGAGAATATACTCGAGGGAACTAAGCCTGAATTCAGTAAATGGAAATGGTTTTCAAGTGAATAACTGAATTGAAACGAGTAGCTGTAAAATGTGTTGATAAACATTGTACTTGATACAGCTTACCAGAATGAGATTCGTAACGCTGTGAAGTATGACTATGTAATGAAATCAAGGTAGAGTATGTATCAAAATGATTTGAATATGGAATGTCTCTGCCTTTAAAATATACTGTGAAATGATGGGACACCATGATGAAGGTCCAAAATGATAAAAGAAGTGTGGTTAAAGAAACTATCGGATCAGAATTCCAATAAATTCCAGAGTAACATAGATTGAGAAATCAGGTTAATGTTGATTCGATCGTGGATATGAAATTTATTCTTAAGCTTGTATCGAAGAATATAGAAGAAATCCGACAAGCTTAAGAAAATAATTTTTGGAAAATATTACGGATGATGAAATTCACAAGTATCGATGTAAAGAAAGGAAATACAAATGATATGATTTGAGGATGAATTAAATGATGTATTAAAATTTTTGGTTATACACTAAAATTCTTATGAAGAACAAATAAATATTATATGGAAGTGATTCCTTAAATATGATTTAATCGGAGATGTATAAGGAGCTTATAAGAGCAATCTTTGTAAAAGGCATCATCAGATGAAAAGTTGAAGAACGATGGTCACAAGATGATAAGAAATGTATGATTAAAGAAAATATCAGATTTGATTTCCGATAAAACTTCCAGAGTTATATAAATTAGAGGAATCGAGATAACATTGACTCGATTTTGAATATGATGTTAAATTCTAAGTTCATATCGGAGGATGTAGAAAGAATCTGAAAAGCTTAAGAAAATAACTCTGGAAAATGTGTGAATAATGAAATTCACGTGTAGAGGTTTGGATGACGAAAATACTAAAAAAAAAAAAATTTGAGAATAAAGGAGTTATCTGTATAGGTGTAAATGAGAGAAATGCAAATGATGTTGAGTTGTTGACAAATCAAAAAGGATATATTAAATTTCTATCATTGATGAAGTTCTGGTGAAGAACAAGTATTAATCTACGTGAAAATAGACGCTTTATTGATCTGATTAGAGGTTCATAAGGAGTAAATAAGACTAGCCTCAGTATAAAGAGTCCTTAGATAAAAGAGTGAAGATTGGTGTCTATAAGATGATGATTTGAACTCGGAGTGAATTTTACGAGTTCCAATTGAAGCTACAAAGATAATGAGTTGCCTTGTAAAGTAGATAAGCCTAAAGAATGAGGCATCCTTACATGAGTAAATTGATGAAATACTGATAGAGTCTAAAGTATAAATGGAACATAAGCAGCATTGTGATATAATCCTTAAACTCTTAAAGGATGTGGAATTGTGCTAAGATTAACAACTAAGAAATTTGGCTAGACAGTATCTCCTCTTGAGATATAAGATCTCGAGACGACAGGATGACAGTGAACCTGTCTATGATATAAAGATATGATTGAGATACGAAAGTAATGAGTCTAGCTAAATACTATTGTCAGCCTATAAAAGAGTGATGAGACTAGCTGCTCTATAGATGAGATCTAATTAAAGAAATTAAAGTCGGCAGATGGCAAGTGTAAAGAAAAAGATGGTATGCAAGATTTTAAAAGATCTTAGCAGTATAGTACCATGCCAATTAAAAAATTATATATATATGTATATATATATATATATATATGAAGAGATAAATAGTGGAAATATGAAAACGAAAATGAAAGTGGAATAAGGAAATAAATTGCATGACGAGAAGGGAACATTAATATAAAACAGTTCCCGCAGTTAAGACTGAAAGCGAAGGGTGTTGGTTATCACATAACTGTGGCAAGATGTAAAATCAAAGCCAAAACTGATAAGTGAAAGTAATGATACTCCAAGGAGTAAGATAATTGATATGTTTACTGCCAGTAAAATGATTGTACACATAACCACCTCGAAATGATAGAGATGGTGAAATTGTATAAATAATGTGGTGCTTAAATGGATAATTCGAGGATTCAATCACAGAATCTAAATTATGAAAAGAGTATATTCCTGGTTATATCCTAAAAATTTAAATGATATTGAATATACCATAAGAGTAAGAGATGTAATGACCATACTACATGAAAAGAGACATGGAGAGAAAATGATTGTCTCATGATTCATTTCTGTAAGAGATGATTAACAGTAAAATTTGCAATGATATGTAGCCTTGATGGAATAAGTGTGAAAATAAATATTGTGGACAATAAAAGTCCAAAAGAGAAATGATGATATCGAAGTGATTAAAGACTGATGATCTAAATAGAATCACTTTCCCTTATCAGACATCTAGATTCTCTAGTGCCTTAGTCGAAGTATAAGTGTTAAACGGTATGAATGTGTATGTACAGTTCCAGTGAGCCTTACATGTGATGGGAGTCTCTGTGTTGCCATGTGCTAATGAGAGATAGCAAAGGGCTTTTGAGATCCCAAGTGTATTGATAGCACCGCTCCATACTGATATATATTTATATACATGAGCGTGAGATGTAACCGCTCCATGATATTGAGAGAGCGTGTGCACGAGATGTGAAAGCTACTGGGACACTTACATATAATTGATTGACATGAGTACATGATAGTACCAAATTATGTCGACTCGGCACTAAGTGAGAAGCATGGATGATGAACAGCATAAATCAGCTGTAATATTAAAATATTATGTATGGCTCTTATATGAAAAGAGTAAAAGTGAATAACTTTTGATTTGAGGAATGAACTTACGGGAGTATAGACATATACGATGAAAGACAGCATGTAGTGGTCTAAAGCACTCTTGATGTTGAAAGCGTGCTGGCAGTATTACTTGGAAGATGAACTAGAGGTCAGAAGTCGTAAGTATACGGCATGTACCACCTTTGGACTTAAGTTAAATTCGGAGGACCGAATTTCTTAAGGTGGGGAGGATGTGATAACCGTAAATTTTTCCCTTTATTGGAAATTAGAAATATTGAAAATAAATATTAGAGAAATTAAATAAGAGGAAATAAATAAAATTTGTGAGAAACGGGATATTGGTGAAAATCCTGAGAAATGAGGAAGTGATGAATAGGGAAATTCGTGTGAAGGAAATTAAATGAAAATAAAAATAAAATCGTTGAAATTCCCGAAATTAAGGAAAGTGAGGAATTTAAAATTGGATAAATTGGAAATAAGGGAAGGATAAAATTATGGGAAATAATGAAGAGAAAAATTTAATTTAGAGAATAAAAATCCAAAATTTAATAAGAGAATAAGAAAATAAATGAAATATATTTATATAATTATATATTATATAAATGTATTTTTATACCAATACATATGTATTCAAAATATTATATAGTATACTTTAAAAATACGTTGTTATATATATATAGAAATATATATATACTATTTCATAAATTCAAATAATACATATGTATATAAATATAATGTTTTATATGTATATATAATTATGTAAATACATATAGAAGAAAGATAAATGTGATTTTATATTAAACTTTATATGTATAAATATTTTATTATAGCATTTATATAATTTATATATATAAATGTTACTTAATTTTAAGTATATATATAAATATACACATATATACTAAACATGTATTTTGTAATGTACAATATGTATTTTGTATATAATATATATTGTATAATGTTATGTATGAAATAATGTATGTATAACATATAATATTTATTATATGTATAAAACTTATGGTATAATATATATTATATATAGTATACTAAAAATAGAAATAACCTAAAAATAGAAATAGAAAACAAAAAAAAAAAAAGAAGAAAACAGAGAATCGGGGGGGAAATCCCGACCCTCCCCAGGCAGACCGCCGGTGGCGGAGATGCCACCGCCGGTTAGGGAAAATGGAGGGGACGTCGTCGCCGGCCAAAGAGGAAGTCAAGGAAACCACCGGCGGCGGAAGAAAGAAAGAAACGGAGGCACAAACGCGAAGGAAGCCGGAAAAAGAAAGAAAATGGCGGACGGCGGTGCCGGCCGATCCAGGCACCGCCACTGCCACCGAAGCACCGCCGGAGGGAGAGGAACACGATGGAGGTCACCCGACGCGCCATGGACGGCGGAGGAACGCCGGCGAAGAGGAGAAGAAGCCGAGGCAAAATCGAGTGGATCCGCCGCCGTGCCGCCGATCCAGGCCAAGCTGAGACCACCGGCAGCTTCGCCTCGACGCCGGCCAGCTGAGGGACCAACGAGCCGCCGGAGAACCAGCCGCCGGCGAGGAACCGGCGAGGAAAGAAGCTGGACCGGTCTGAACCGGTCTGACCGGGAAAGGAAGAAGAAAAAGAAAAGAAAAAAAAAAGAAAAGAAAAAGGAAAAAGAAAAAAAAAGAAGAAAAAGAAAAAGAAAAGAAAGAAAGAAAAGAAAAAGAGGAAAAATGAAGAAAAAGAGGAAAAAGGAAAATTTCGGGAATTCGGAAAATTCCCGGAAATTCGACAACCCGGGATTTTACAAATTCGGTAAGAAATTTCCCGAGAATTTAATTTCAGAAAAAATTAAATAAATTATGAAAAATTCTAAAAATTAGAATTTTAATTCCAGAAATTATTTTTCAGCAATCGAGATAAGGAATCGGGAGAAATGGAGCGCGGGCGCGATCGATAAGCGGAAGTCGCCGACCCGGAAAAAGGTAAGGGATGCATGTGCAGCACTGTAAGGATACTCAGTCTGCATAATTTAATTTAAAATATTTTATGCAATTATTTTATGAAAATTATTATGATGCATGAATTGCTGAAAATAATTTGAGAAGAAGTACTGGCTGAAAGATTTTAAACTGTATTTTCCGTGCAGGAGGTTAGTGAATCGGCAGCCGTTATGCTGCCGAAAATTTTAGAAAAACTTTATAAAATCATATTAAATGATTTATTTCCGAATTTCGATAGTAAATCACGAGACATGAGGAAATTTCTAAATTTCATAAAATATGAATATAATGAGATGGAACTTTAGAATATTCATGTATTCGAGAATGGTGATAATGAAATCACCGAAAATTCTCGAAATAGATAAATTACACGAATTACGAGAAGAAAGATGAAGTGAAATATAGTAAATATTTTATGGATATTTTTATCAATATTCACTAAAGGATTATAACCCTTATGGTTTTAAATCATGGAATTATATAATTGTATAAATTCCATAAGGTGTATTTTCCGATGAAAAATACGGTTTTGAGACTGGTTGGTATTCTTATCATGCTGATACATGATATGTGACATGTTTAGTCCCGGTCGACACCTGATCCGTGATCCACCGAGGACAATATAGATTATGGTCATAGATTTGACCGGTTTAGTCCTTTACCCTCCAGGGTTTATAGTACGACAAGATTAACGTCTATATTAAAATCCATAAATGATAGGTGACATGTTAAAAAGGGAAATATTTTACATGACATGGAATAGGTCAAACGAAAAAGGCCATACCGAGCAGAGACTCGATGATTGAACCGTGGGAGCCACCTCTAGAGTCCTTTGGGAACTAAGTGCTACACGTGTTCCGATATTTCAGTACAGGCCATACCGAGCAGAGGCTCGATGATTGAACAGTGGGAGCCACCTCTAGAGTCCTTCGGGAACTAAGTGCTACACGTGTTCCGATATTTCAGTACAGGCCATACCGAGAAGAGACTCGATGATTGAACCGTGGGAGCCACCTCTAGAGTCCTTCGGGAACTAAGTGCTACATGTGTTCCGATATTTCAGTACAGGCCATACCGAGCAGAGGCTCGATGATTGAACAGTGGGAGCCACCTCTAGAGTCCTTCGGGAACTAAGTGCTACACGTGTTCCGATATTTCAGTACAGGCCATACCGAGCAGAGGCTCGATGATTGAACAGTGGGAGCCACCTCTAGAGTCCTTCGGGAACTAAGTGCTACACGTGTTCTGATGTTTCAGTACAGGCCATACCGAGCAGAGACTCGATGATTGAACCGTGGGAGCCACCTCTAGAGTCCTTCGAGAACTAAGTGCTACACGTGTTCCGATGTTAGTATGAGAAATCGTAGGATATTGTGACGATAAGTAAGTGAGTGTGATTCGTGAATTCGACAAATGTCAAAGAATGAAATAGATTTTAATAGCTTATTCTGCTTTTTAACGGACAGAACTAATTAAGAGAGTACATTAAAACATGAAATAAGTTTTAAAGAAATAAGATGATGATTTAACTAATATTCTTTTCAAGGAATATACGGATATTAATTATTCTATTTAAAGGCTTTATTTCATAGAAGCATTATTTTGAAAGGAATATGAAAAAGGTTATGAAAGATTAAAAAGGAAAAGGATTTATTAATTCAAAACAAAAAGAAAAAAATTTTCTTTACAGTTGCTTCTAGGTTCCGTAACAAGTATGGTATTCTAAAATACCTACCTTACTCCATTCGGATCCCTAGCCGACTGTAGTATCTTTCCTACATGCGAGCCTAGAGCCCATAGGAAAAATGAAAAAGATTTTCAGCATATAAGAAGCTGAGTATCAAGTGAGGCATATAATTCTCTTACTGAGCCGTGGTTTTGCTCACCCCTTAATTTTCAACATCTCAGGTTTTGATGAATGTGAGATCAGTGGATTATGGATCCTGGCTGTACACGAAGAACAATGTGTCAGACCGACTGATTATTTGAGGTATGATTATTTATTCTCTGTATTTAGACATGTCAACAGTACTACTTGTCTGATTTATTACGATAAGGGATGTGTATAACATAAACAATACATTGTAAAATTGTTTAACAGCTAGTACAAGTGAAGTATCACAGACAGCCCAACCGATTAAGATGTGTATAAGTAGGGTAAAAATGTGGTCACGGGTCGTGACACTAAGTAAGGGGCAATCTAACTTAGTATGACCCGGTTCATTACACTCATAACATACTAAGGGATCCTTTTCTGTTCTACTTGACTCTCCCCTTTGATGTCTCCTATTACTCTCTCTCTCTTTCATTCTCATAAATCTATTGAATCTTTTGGCAAACATTGCCATTTCCTTTTCTTCCTCATTTCCACTCTCATCACTATCATCCTCATGAGTGGAAGACTTAAGTGCTATCCCTACTTTCTTTGAAGGCTCTTCATTTCTTTTTAATTTCATTTCATGAGTAAGTAGAGAGCCCATAAGTTCATTTAGAGACAAGGTATTTGGATCCTTAGATTCTTCTATTGCGGTTACCTTTGCCTCCCATGACTTAGGCAAGCTATTCAAAATTTTCTTTACCATTTCAACATTAGAATAAGCCTTGCCTAGAGCCTTAAGTCCATTAATTATATCATTAAACCTAGTGAACATTTCGCTAATGGACTCATTTTCTTTCATCCTAAATAGCTCATAATCATGTGTGAGCATTCCTACTTTGGCCTCTTTCACTTGATTGGTCCCTTTATGTGTGATGGCTAATTTGTCCCATATTTTCTTGGCATTCTCACATAATGATACTCTATTATACTCATTGGGACCTAAAGCACAAAATAGGGTGTGCATAGCCTTGGCATTCATTTGTGCCAATCTCATGTCATTTGTGTCCCACTCATCCTCACTCTTAGGGACATCTTTTCCATCTACTTTCTTCATGGGAATTCTAGGACCATTCAATATAATTCTCCACACTTCATAATCATTTGATTGTACAAATAACATCATTCTAGTTTTCCAATATGAGTAATTTTCACCATTGAAGAGTGGAGGTCTAACTAATGATTGTCCCTCTTCTCTTAAAGGTGTGCCTACATTCAAGTGAGCCATTTATGATCGTTTTGCTCGATAAAGGTTAGTCTAAATCAATCTCGAGCCCAAGCTCTGATACCAATTGTTGGCTTTATAGGCTATACCGAGAGAGGGGTGAATCGGTTCTTAACTAACCTTATGCCCGTTTTTCGATTCTTCTAAGTTCTCTAGCCTATTTGAATGTTTTCTAAGTTCTCTAAGCTAGGCAAGCATGCAATTCAAATTCAATACAATAATCACAAATATAATTGCAAATAAGTAAAGAGAGTAAGGATAGAGAAATTTACGCAAGTGATTGATAGAGGTTCGGCAACCTTGCCTACGTCCTCTACCTTGAGACGCTCCCAAGGATTTTCCCCAAATTCACTATCTTTGAATTTGTATTACACTCCCTCTTTTTCAAGGCTCAAGAGAAACCTTTCTCTTTTTCTAGGCTCAAGAGAAACCTCCCTCTTTTTCTTAGGCTAAAGAGTAACCTCCCTCTTTTTCTTAGGCTAAAGAGAAACCTCCCTCTTTCTCTTAGGCTAAATAGAAACTTCCCCTTTTACAAGGAATGGATTGGTTTACAAATGTTGCAATCAAAGAAGGCCTCTAAGTAGGCAAATGATTACAGAAATTAGGTACAAAGAAAAGCCTATACAAGATTTGTGCTAAGCAATACAAGAGATATGTGAATGATGGAAGATGAAGACTTTGTAGCTCTTGATTTGTTGTTGATGCTTGAGGATTTGAGGAAAATGAGTATTGGAGTTGATTGAGTAGTTCCCCTTCCTTCCTTTAGCTTATAAGCCTCTATTTATAGTCCCTTGGATGGTTTGTGGACGTTGGTTGGAGCCAAAACAGAAACTAGCCGTTGTATCTCACAGAAACTAGCCGTTGGGGACTTTCTGGTGTAAAGGGATCGATCCTTTCACCAAAGGGATCGATCCTTTTCTACCATCTAGCCTTCCGGGGCATTCTGTCAAAAAGGGATCGATCCCTTTTCCTATGGGATCGATCCCATGCTTCCAGAGGGCATTTTTCCTGCACTTTTGGGTTAGAAATGATATGACCTTTGATCCTAATCCAACCCAAAACATTTTGACATTTTTGTGGGAGTTTTTCTTGACTTTCTCTGATGAAAACATGGTCCAAAAATTCATTAAGTGATTTTTTAAAATATTCAAAACATTACAAAGTATTAAGACCAATAAGAGTATGCATCATTAAATCATGGTCTTAATATTTGATATGATCACTTGAAATGTATTGAGAAAATCATGTGTGATAAGGCAAATTTACAATATGAATTAAAACATTAAAGCTTACTTAAGTTTTTGTCATTTCAAAATATATATGGCAATTTAAAGCTAACAAAATTCAATTCAATAAGCACAATATAATTGCAAGTAAAGAGAGTAGGGAAGGAGAGATTTACACAAGCGATTTATAGAGGTTCGGCAACTTGCCTACGTCCTCTACCTTGAGACGCTACCAAGGATTTTCCCCAAATTCACTATACTTGAATTTGTGTTACACTCCCTCTTTTTGCAGGCTCAAGAGAAACCTCTTCTCCCTCTTTTTCTATCCTAAAGAGAAACCTCCCTCTTTTTCTAAGGCTAAAGAGAAACCTTCCTCTTTTTCTTAAGCTAAAGAGAAACCTCCCCTTTTACAAGGAATGAGTTGGTTTACAAGTGGTGCATTCAAAGAAGGCCTCTAAGTAGGCAAATGATTACAGAAATTAGGCACAAGTGAAAGCCTATACAAGATTTGTGCTAAGCAATACAAGTGATATGTGAATGATGGAAGATGAAGACTTTGTAGCTCTTGATTTGCTGTTGAGGCTTGAGGATTTGAGGAATATGTGTTTTGGAGTTGCTGAGTAGTTCCTCTTACTTTCTTTAGCTTCTAAGCCTCTATTTATAGTCCCTTGGATGTATTCTAGCCGTTAGGTGGAGCCAAAACTTGAATATGACCGTTGTCTCACAAAAATTAGCCGTTATAGGCTATTTTCGGGCAAAGGGATCGATCCCTTTCCATAGGGGATCCATCCCAAGCTTCCAGATTGCTTATTCTAGGCTTGAGGATCATTCTGCCTTGAAGGGATCGATCCCTTCCCTTAGGGGATCGATCCTATGCCTCCAGAAAGCTATTTCCTGCACTTTTTGGGTTAGAAATGATGTGGTCTTTGATCCTAATACAACCCAAAACATTTTGGCATTTTTGTGGGAGTTTTTCTTGACTTTCTCTGATGAAAACATGGTCCAAAAATTCATCAAGTGATTTTCTAAAATATTCAAAACATTTTATGAAGTATTAAGACCAATAAGAATATGTAATTAAATCATGGTCTTAATGTTTGATATGATCACTTGAAAATGGATTGAGAAAATCATGTGTGATAAGGCAAATTTACAATATGTATTATAACATTAAATCTTACTTAAGTTTTTGTCATTTCAAAATATATATGGCAATTTAAAGCTAACAATTTGGTTCTCCAAATTTAGATCAAACTACTGCTTTAACACTTTCAACCTAACAGTATCAATTACCAATTTTTTCTTCCTTCTTCTAGTAACCTATAATTACAGTATGCTGTATCAATTATTTAAGTTTCCACTAAATGGTATTTTTATCACAGCAATGGAATTTCTTTGTAATCTTAACAAACATATATGAATGTTAATATAACTTATCCTATATGCAAGTTCAAATAAATAAATTCAAAATCACTTAGGCACGATCTATCAGGAAGGATACTATAGTGGGTTGGATAACCTGATAGAGTATGGGAGGTACTTTGAAGTACTTTTCGTGTTTCGGCATCCTAGTCCACTATAGGGAATTTATTCGCATTTAATTAAGCCTAAACCAAGCAATACAATGCAGAGACTAGCATATTAAAAAATTATAAATCTTACCTTTAATCATGTCATAAGAAGTGGTATCATCGAACTCTTTGTCAACAACAAAAACCCGACCTTGAGTCATAGCTTTCTTTCCCTTCTCGGCTGTCGTGGCCTTACATTGTGATAGGGTAGATTGGTGGTTCTGCTGTGCAGTCTATTTTGACTCTATAGATACCTTCTGACTCACATTCAAGCACTCCTTCATTCGATGCCCCTTCTGATCGCATTTAAAGCAAGCCCCACTGAACAATTGGCATGGTTGGGAACCGTGAAATCTCCCACAATATTCACACTATTTCTGTATATCCCTTTGTGGGCTAATAATACTACCTTTAAGGATCGGGATCTATCATCTGCTATCTTTATTCCTGTAGCTCTCGGAGTATCCTCCTCCCTTTTTGCCTTTTTTAAAAGACCTGTCACCCGAAACTTTAGCATCTAATCTCCATTTCACTTTATCTCTCCCTTTACGCTTAGACTGAGAATCTGCATGGTGGAATTCATAGTCCTGCTCACACAATGGAGCCTTACGGACTGCCTCATCATAAGTGACAATGTTTAAGGGATAGAGTATGGATTTGATAGATGGCTTTAATTCCTCCATAAACATGTATACTTTATGTTCCTCACTCCGTGACACCTCCGGGTCAAACCTGCTCAAAGTAATAAATTTAGACTCATATTGATCGATAGTCATGCTCCCTTGAGTCAAATTAAGAAACACGATCTTTAGCTTTTTCTGAGTAGTACATGGGATATGCTATCTATTGAATGCATCCAGTAATATATCCCATGTGACCTCTAGGTGTCGAGCCTCCAATATGGTCTGAGTGGACTGCCACTAATGTTCTACGTCGTCGACTAACAAGTACGCAGCCAAACCCACTTTCTCCCTATCTGTACATGCCATATATTTGAATAATTAGTGAACGCCTTCACCCAATTCTCTGCGGCCAACAGATCTCTATCTCCCTTAAACTAATGCGGATCTAATTTCTTAAACTCTTTTATCAACCCAACACTTCAATAGGCATTAAGATCCCGCCTCTCTGGAGCTTGGACTAGTGGGGGAAGTTCTGGCTACATTGGAGAAGTAGGAGGTGCGGGGCATTCACGGGTGGAGCAAGAGGCATTGTAGGTGTGGCAGGTGGTGCACTCATGGCCACGTTTGGGAAATTCACCATAAACTGCGTAAATAAAGTGGTCATAGTCTCGATACTCTGCTCTACTCTCAACAACTGAGTGTTCGGACTACCTGGTGGAGATGGAGGAGGAGACTGTGTTGGGGCATTTTTACTCAACCCCGTCCACATTCTCAACCAGTACCCCTTCTATGAGAAATCATTCTGCCAACACCATAGCAAAATCATAAAATTTTAGCGAAACTTTAATAGTTATACTACACATATATATTCAGATAAGTACAGTACTCAAGGATGTAAACTATTTCTAACCTAATGGCACCGACAAATATCAGACTAACCTCGTTCTGATACCAATTCTGTAACATCCGATTTTCATTTAAAAACCAATTAAACTTTTCTTTTTTCTTATAATGGTTAGGCTACTTGCCGATGTCATTTCTATTCTTTCACTTGCTATGACTATCAGTACATTAATTTCATTTCATCAAATTATATAATAAAATCAATAAAATTAAAATTTCCAATGCATTTATGATATAATACTTCTTTAATAATTTTGTACATATCCTAGTTCTACAGTTCCTAATTTTAACACAGTGTTAGTTTTGCAAATTTACATCCCCAGAATTATTTACAACAACTAGTACTGTATGGAAAAATAAAAGGTGAGTTTACGCTCAATAAGGAAAAACATATAAAAGAGTGGTACTATGCCACTATATGCAATAAAAATCATAGATCTAAATTTTTGTAAATAAAATAATGCATTTTTCGGTCATGTAAACATATATTAAAAACTCATTTATAACACATATTGTTCATATACGTTTCCACATTTAATTCATTTTAATCAATCTATCATCTGTTTAGAAATCAATCATTTCATATACTGTATAAATCAATAGAGAAGTAAACATCCAAGAAACTCATGCATGAACTATATCTCTTCAAGGACCTGTATAGGAATCAAACGTACCCATGTAGGACTAGGCATCCAACCCTAAGTTGTTCCTACCTGTAACAATGGCCATTGTCAAAAAGACCATAGTGTGCACTGATCAGGTGATAGCTGTGGTTTGGGGAAGGTACTGAGGACTTCGCAAAGGTCTCCTAGCCCTAATCATCATATCATCTATATGCATGATTCTGCAAGGAGCTAACACTCTTATAAAAATCAATTTCATGTTTTCATATAATCTCGATAAAAATCATTTCATATAAACTATCTTCAGTAAATCCATAATCATATAAACAATTAAGTATTTTATTTACTGTAAATAAATCTTATAAAATCTCTTATGGCTATTTCAAATATACAAGTATCTTAATTGTATAAAAATATTATTTATTTCATATAATAATATGGTAAAATAAATAATTAAAATAGTTCTTATGTGATTCATATAATTCAAAAACATAATTTAAATTTATAAAATAAATTTACTATTATTTATTTAGAAAATTGAGCGTGTGGATAATTAAGGGTAACTTTCTAAAATTCTTCAATAAGGAAACAATTTGATTTCTATCCTAACCTATGCATAAAAATCAGAGTTTATAATTTTCGAATCACCACCTTTCCCACATGCACGCACAATATTTCCTACACTACTTCCATATACTTTCCTTCCCTTAATGCAATATGGGATAGCAATTTTAATCGCACCACTGAGCCACTCATTTCTCTTAATTACTAGCCGCAAAATAACATTAAAATAATTAATATTCATTGCTCATATTTATAAAATTTTCTTTACTTTTCCTAAACTTTCATTTTAACTATTTCCGCTTAAAAAAAATAATATGAGATTCTCATAAATTTCCACTTGGCCAATTGTGACCAATTCATTATGCTCATTCTTTTCTCATTCTCACTTCATGAATAATTTCTATTTACTTCCTACTTTAATCATACATCCTTATTACCTTAAAATTTGATCATTCCCATTACCCTTTTATTTTGACCGAAACCTTTCCTAGCTCTTCCACTCATTATTCTTAAATTTTAACTTCACCAAAAAATTTTATTCACTCTTAATATTTTTTCTTTCATTTCCAAACATCAACATTACACTCCTATCTCCCTTTTCCCTTCTTGGCCGAATAGCTTCCATGGTTTTAAACTTATTGTTTCTTTAATTTATGATCATGACTATAGCTATTGCATTTCATATCATCATTTCCTATCAACCTTATATCAAAATCACCATAATCCCTCTAAAACAGCCCATGGCCGAGTGTTTTTCTTGAGATCCTGTACTCATCATTTTTCCAATTTAGTTTCATGAATAATCCTTATGTATCTTTTACATTAATTTCATCACCATCAAATACTAAAATCACTCCATCATCTTCACCCTTTTGTCATGGCCGAATGGCCTCTAAATAACTACACTCATTATTTCACTTGGTTATAGATTCAGTTATCATTACCACACTAACAACCATTATTTTTCACCATAAGCCATGATAATCAACATATATCCTCAAAATTTCCACCATAGCTGAACACCTTATGTTCCACTACAACAAGTTTTACTTCAAGCCATATCTATACATCTCATCTACTCACCAAATACAAGCATAAACATTAAATAAAATTGCTTGAAATTAATTCTTTATTTTACCTGTACAGGAACGATTTTGCTAGTTGCAGGACAGGTTGTTTTTGGCTGAGCTTTTGGGATGGTTAGGAAGCTCTTGGGATGAAGAATAACTCCTATGAAGGGACCTAAGTGAATTGGTGAAGGAATGATGAGGTCTCACTAGGGAAAATGGAAGAACTTAGAGGAATTTTGGGAGAGTGATGAGCTGCAGTTTTTTGGCCAGTGAAGAAGATGGTAGAAAATGTGTTTTGTCTTCATTTTATTGGTGTTTTATTAGATTTTTTTATTAAAAAAAATCTGTGATAGTTCAAAGGGTCTAACATACCCTCTTTACATTTACTTATTTACCAAAATATGCCACTACACAGTACACCTATTTTCATATCAGATTTTCTATTTTTTATTTTTATTAAATTTTATTTATTTTGGTCAATATAAGTCAAAAGTTGACCAATTTTGACCAGCTACTTGAGAAAGGACTATTATACCCTTGCACTATTCTAATATTTCCATTTCTATCCTATTATTATTTTATTATTTTTATTTTCTGATTTAATATTTCAATTTTATACTTTTTCATATATTTAAGTCAAACATGGTCATAGATTGACTCCCAAGGTGGTTTGACCAAATATGGGTAGTGAAATTATCAAACTACCCTTAAACGAATGCTTTTCGTTTCGTTCGCGTTTTTTTAACATAATCGAGTAATTCATTTCACGGGCTGATCCACGTGAAACTTCTTTACGCGAGAATTCTCCTATGACAGTCTGTAGGTTCAAAGTCAATTTGGTTTGATCGTTATTTAGAAAAATCTTTCTGACCTATGTACATGATCGTCATTTTTGAATTTGTTGCTTGTAAATTGAGATATGCTTAGGAAAATAAATTTCAAAAAGTGACATTCTTACCAGTTAGGTATTTCGAGCCCACACTTCACAATTTGCCACTTCGAAATCTATCCAAGTTAAAAATTACCTTGTGGGGCCCACATAACAGTTTTCCAATAATACTATAGCATGTGGGAATTAATTTTCGTAACTTCACTTAATATCCTAATTCAGCACCTTCAATAGGCATAGAGAGAATAGAGAAATTTGGGGTCTCACACCCAGTTTATATATCATATCAATCTAGTATGTTTGAAATTAGCTATGGATTTTGGAGGGTAAATGGTGATTTCAACAATCAAAATGTAAAAGTAAAACAAACCTTGTGGAATTGTATAGAATTAGACTGAAATGATAGTGCCTACATGTATTAATCATGCATAATTGAATCGTTTATGTCACACGCATTGTCTGACAGTTTTAACAGTTATGCATGATCATCAGAGAAGCTAATAGTCTCAAATCGTTTACTCAATTCCCATAAACACTAAACATTCGTATTTTAAGACATATTGTAAAATATGCTTAAAACTTTTTCATTTAATTACGAACCGAGTTTCATTTACAAATCGATACAATAAACTCAAAACGTTTTGCATTCATTCAACTTTAAAACATTTAATTGGTGCATTCTTTTAGATTATTTTAAAATAGTATTTAATGCACTTTAAAACTTGTGGCATAACCATTTCAAACTACGTATTCATAACTGTCTAATGCATAACTGTTAAAACTGTCAGATAATGCGTGTGACATAAACGATGCAATTATGCATGAGTAATACGTGTAGGCACTATCATTTCAGTCTAATTCTATACAATTCCACAAGGTTTGTTTTACTTTTTCGTATTGATCGTTGAAATCACCATTTACCCTCCAAAATCCGTAGCTAATTTCAAACATTTCTTTCGGTTCATTAACAATCGATCATTTCAATTAATTACCTCAAAACCATCCAAGTCATTCAATAAATTTAAATCGATAAATCATATTGAAAACTTTGAATTTATTCATAAAATAAAAAAACACAAATAAATTAATATCCAAATACTTCCTTTGAAAATATAAACTCTTCCAACAAATACTTTTCCTATTTATAATTTTTATAAAAATTTTGGCAACATAACGGCTATAATAATTCTAACCCCTTGCATGAAAACACAATTTATATTTCTCAAAACCAGCAACAATTTCTCAATACAATTCATTTTCAAATATATAATATTTCTCAAGCCCTTATTCAAACATTAACCACTCAATTTGTCATTTATCCATTATCCTTCAAACCATAATTTCATCAATATTATTCTTTAATTAAGACAATAAGCAATTGAAAAGCATGAAAGCATTTAATGTCATCGAACAAGAATTTCTAAATTATATCTGTAATGATTTGTTATATACAACGATTATCGATACTTTCATATTCATTTAGTTGGTTGGGCTGTCTTTGATGCCTTTATCCCATTCACTTGCAACAATAATAAGATGTAAAATAAAAATATATCTATAACTATTTTTAATATTTACATAAATAAAACCACATTCAGCATCTTTCTACAGTATTTACATACCCTGTATATATATTATATAAAAGTAGTATTGTACATAAGCATATGAACAAATAAAAGTAAACATATACCTCCACAATCTAGCAACTGTTGCCTGAGGGATACTAAAAGTGCAGCCACTCGGTGGAACGATATATCACTACAGATTATCTATAAGGAGGGAAAGAGGGTAGGTGAGCTTAATGCCCAGTAAGAAATTCGTATGCAATAATTGATTCTATGAAATCTATATGCATAAAATCATTTAATTCCTAACAGTACACTAAAGGATATCTTAGGAAGGATACGATAATTGACTACGTAACCGGATAGAGTATGTGAGGATACTTTGAAGTACCTGTTGTGTCTCGGTCCCCAATCTCGACTATTGGGAGTAACAATTGAAGATGATATAAATATCAGTATAAAATCATTAAATAAATCTCATGGAATCTTTCAGTCAACAAACCATATATAAAACAATTTGTTAAGCAATACTCCAAAAACAATTTCAGTATAAAAATTCAGTAAATGGCACAGTAGCATTTCAATACCATGATGTAAAGAAATATATTTAGTACATTCACTTATAAAGAGTATAAAATCCAATTCAGTAAAAATGGTACAGTGGAGACCAAGCAACAACAAATAGATATCATGCCATAGCAGTATCCCAACAAGGGAGAAACAGTAACAGTAAGACATATGGCCATAGTCACAGTGGTGTCCATAGTGTGCATTGATTAGGTGACAATTGGGATGCTGATGATATGATCAGTATCAATCAGTAAACAGTACAGTAACAATCAGTCAGCATGATACGAGGCCTAACAGTCTCAAAATAATTTATAGGCAGTATAAATTCCATTAAAGAAATCAATTTCAGTAATAAAACCTTCAGTCAGTCCAAAAATGCATATATTGGAAACGTAAGCAGTTAAAAATAAAAATTCATAAAATATTCACAATTCAGTATTTAGTCCTAAAAATATTCTATTTATCTATAATAAAGTTATAAAGACATGCTAGTACTCTCACGTACGTAAAATTCAATAACATGAATTTTTAAATATATATTTTTGGAGTTAAGTAAGAAAATGAAATTTCAATAAATATGATAAAATCAACTTAATAAGTCTTTCATTTCTAGTATACAAAGACATCAAAATATAATTCTAAGAATTTACTAGAAATTTCGGCAATATAACGACTAATTATATCCTAGCCTCCCTGTAGTAAAAACACAGTTTATAATACCAACAACAGTCCCCAATTCCAACAATTCCAAAGCAATTAACTTCAAAACAATTTCATAAAATCATTTTCAACCACAATATGCATGCATAGTATCCTTACGTCTTCCATACTCATCCCTTACTTTTCTGTTTTTACCGAAACAACCAATAGCATCACATGACTATTTTCACTCCTGGGTTGCAAGATATTATGAAAACATTATTATTTCACAACCCTTCAATTATAATTAATTCTTTTCACACTAAAGTCTATCACATTGTCTATTGTAGTCAGAAACCAGTCTAATTTACACCAGTGCTAAAACTACAACTACGCCTAAATGAACTCTATTTTCGATTCTGATCGCACCGGCAGTTTTGTCTTAATTTATACAGTATTATGGGACTTAGAACACATCAAATTGAGCACCATTACAAGGTCCCCTTCTCATGGCCGAATGCTTCATGGAAGACTACTCAAGCTATCTCAACAAACTAAGCTTAATTTCATGCCTTACTAGTGTTTTTCATCCATTTTAGACCATTTTTATCCAATAAAGCACCATGAATCATGAACATTTCATCATGGAAGAAACCCTAAGGGGGCATTTGAGGAAGTTTTAGTTCAATCTATGGCCAAAATCATGCTTAACACACCTTAAATATATCACTTACTAACATTAAATCATAAAGGAAATTCAAGCATGATGATACCTTGTTGTGGCCGAATTCAACAGGAATCCAAACACCTTAATTTTGTCCACTTCACTCTTAAATATTGGTATGGGCTTGTAGAGCACTAAATTTGGAACAAGTTTGCAGAAGGAATTTTTCAGTCTTAAGGTTGTTTAGTTGGTGTTTAGGAAGCTTTTCTCTTTTTCTCTTAAGTTGTCAATGGTGGAATGGTGAGAGGCTAAAGATAAAGTGGCCGGCCCCTTTAGAAATATCTAGATATTTCTTTAAAAATTATCTTGCTAGCAAAATAACCAAAATGCCCTTATGTTTAATGATTTTGGATAATTTTGCCCTTACACTTCCATAATATTTTTAACTATTCAATTTAACTCCAAAATATTTTATTTCATCATTGGATATTAGTATTGAACATATTCTAATGAATACATGGGGTTTTATTAAGGTTTGACTGACCATAAAGGTAAAATTATCAAAATACCCCTATTGGGTTAATCACGTAGATTTATTCTTCTACATGTGATTCAGTCTATCTATTAGCATGGTATAGAACTTACTCACCTGTCAGTTGTTCTGTCACAACCCGTGACCCAATTTTTCATCTTATTCTATACATCTTATTTGGTTGGGCTGTCTGCGATACTTTACTTTTCTTTTACATATAAATAATTCCATATAAAATTCTAATATGAATTACATCCCCTATCTTAATTCATAAGGAAGCAGCACTGTATGTAAGTCTAAATACAGAAAATAAATGATCGTACCTTATGTAATAAATCAAGCTGTCGCATCGTCCCCAAATGCGCAGCCGAAATCCTTTAAGTGTCAGACTCTCAGTCTTCAAAACCTGAAATGTTAAAATTAAGGGGTGAGCAAACCACGGCTCAGTAAGGGAATTATATGCATACTTGATATTCAGCTTCCTATATGCTGAAAATCTTTTTCATTTTTCCTATGGGCTCTAGGCTCGCATGTAGGAAAGATACTACAGTCGGCTAGAGATCCGGATGGAGTAAGGTAGGTATTTTGAAATACCTATCTTGTTCCGGAGCCTAGAAGCAACTGTAGAGAGTAATAAATTTCTTTTCGTTCGAAATTTATATCCTTTTACCTTTTCATTTCATATCATTTTCATATTCTCTTCAAAATAATGCTTTTATAAAATAAAGCATTTAAATAAAGTAACTAATATTCATATATTCTTTGAAAAGAATATTAGTTAAATTCTCATCATTCTCATATAAAATTCATTTCATGTTTTACTGTACAACTATAATTAGTACAGTACTTTAAATAGCAAAATCAGCTATTAAATCCTTTTTGTATAGCATATATATCATTTAAATCTAATATTCAATCTAGACATTAAAATAAGAATATTAGATTTATTTTCCTCATCTTTCCTTTTTGGAAAACACATCACATATTCATGTCACATATAGTCTAATATTCAATTTAAAAATCATAGTAAGAATATTAGACTTATAAACTCTTTTTCCTTTTGAAAACATATTACATGTTCATATCACATGTCATATGAAAATCATCTCGTAGTACTAAAATCAGTACCGAAATAAGCATTATATAAAATGCTGTAAATCACTTTCATTTAACTTATCACATATCATGTAAAACATTTACATTTAACATATAACATATCATATAAAACATTTTTCATATATGGAGACTTAGGCACGCACGCCCAGCCCGTCCACTGGGTCGTTACTCATATCATGCTATAGACCCCGAAGGGTATAAATAATCATGTCAGATCTATGGCCATAGTCTATGAATGTCCTCGGCGGATCACTGATCAGGTATCGGCCGGGACTACATATCACATATTACATATCACATATTACATGTCACATATCACATATCAGCATGATAGGACGCCAACTAGTCTCAAAACCATATTTTTCATCATCTGAAAACCTTTATGGAATTTATAAAAATAATAATTTCGTAATTACAACCATAAAGGTTTTATAATAAATCAAGTGAATATTTAAGAAAATATTTATAAAATATTCACTTTTCCCTTTTTCATTTTACATTTCATATCACATATAATTCATATATCGAGAAAATTTTCGGTGATCTCATTATCACCAATTCCGAAAACATGAATATTTAATAATCACTTTCATTTTATTCATGTTTTTATGAAAAATATTCATTTTCTCGATTTTCGTGGTTGGAAATCATTTCTCGTGAAATAAAATCATTTATTATGATTTTATGAAATTTTCTAGAAATTTTCAATAATTTTCGATAATTTTTCGGCAGTATAACGGCTGCCGATTGGCTAGCCTCCTGCACGAAAAATACAGTTTAAAATCCAGCCAGTGCATCACCACAAATTTCCAACCAATCATTCATCGCAATATTTTCATAAAATATTTTCATAAAATATTTCATAATTAAAATCATGCAGACTGAATATCCTTACAGTGCTGCACATGCATCCCTTACCTGTTTCGGGTCGGCGACCGCCTCGTTTGTCGCGCCCGTGTTCACCTCACCCGATTCCATCGGCTCGGTCATCGAGGGAATTTTCGATTCCCGTAATTCTCGGTTTTCCGAATTCTCGAGATTTCTCTTAATTTTCAAAATTCTCCTTTTTCTCTCTCTCTCTTCTTTTTCCTCTTTTCTTTCTTTCTTTTCCTTTTTCTTTTTCTTTTTTTTTCTTTCTTTCTTTTCTTTTCTTTTTCTTTTTTCCTTTTCTTTTCTTTTTCTTTTCCTTTCCCGTCAGACCGGTCATTGTCCCTCCTCACCGGTTCCTCGCCGGCGGCCGGTTCTCCGGCGGTTCACTGGCTCCTCAGCTGGCCGACGGCACGGCGAAGCTACCGGTGCCCTCCGTTTGCCCTGGATCGTCGGCACGGCTGCGGATCAAGTCGATTTTCCTTCGGTGTCTTCCGCCTCTTCGCAGGCCTTCCTCCGCCGTTCTCCACCCCAACGGTGGCCTCCATCCTGTTCCTCTCCCTCCGGCGATGCTTCGGTGGCAGTGGCGGTGGCCAATTCCGCCAGTACCGCCGATCCTCTTTCTTTTTCTTTTCCGGCTTCCGTCGGTTCCCGCTTCGATTTCGCTTCTGTTTTTCGTTTTTCCTGTCGCCGGTCGCCTCTTCTCATGTCACCGGTGTCATCCCTTTTTCCTCTTCTCTCTCGTCTCGCCGACGGTGGCCACTGCAGCCGCCGCCAGCCTTGGCTGGGAAGGGGTCGGGGTGTCCCGATTCCTTCCATTTCTTTTCTGTTTTTTTTTCTATACTATATAATATATATTATACTTATAATATAACATATATTATATTTATATTATATATATAATACACATAATATTATTATTATATATATAGTATAGTACTATATATATGTATTTACAAAATACATATTTAGTATATATATGTGTATATATATATATTTATATTTGTATATAATTTACATAACATTTATATATTTATATAATATATAATTATATAAATATATTTTCTATTTTCTTTTCTCATTTTCTTATTTAATTTGGATTTCCATTTATCCAAATTAATTTCCTCCATATAATTTATCAATTCCTTAACTTCATTATTTACGGAATTTCCAACAATATTCCATCTTGTAAATAATTCCTTTATTTACTTTAATTTATCTTTCGTATTTAAAATTAAATTTCCGAATAAATAATATAAAAATTTAGAAATTTGCGGTTATCACATTCTCCCCACCTTAAGAAATTCGGTCCTCCGAATTTAACTTAATTCATAAGGTGGTAACATCTTGTATCCTTATCGTTTTGTATATTTATCATTCTTGACCTTTAGATCATCCTTTAAATTATACTGCCAGTATACCTTTAACATCATAATCACCTTTAAACCATTCATGTCATCTTTCATCACATATATGTATACTTCCTATGGATTACTTTATCAAATCGGGAGTTACCAATTTTTTCCACTCCTTTTCATATCATATATGATTCATATTTTTCATCATCCATCTTTCTTATTTGGTGCCAAGTCGATACATTTCGATAATTATCATTTACCGATTTTAATCAATAGTATGTAATTGTCCAATAGCTTTCACATCTCATGCATCCGCTCTATTAACATATTAGCAAGCGTTTCTATATTACGCTCACATATTTACATCATGTATGGAGCGGTGCTATCTATAAATTTGGGATCTTAGAGCCTTTTGCTATTTCCCATAACATATAGCTACTCAGAGATTCCCATCACATCTAGTGCTCACTGGAACTTCACATACATTCTCTGTGATAACCGTAAATTTTTCCATTTATTGGAAATTAGAAATATTGAAAATAAATATTAGAGAAATTAAATAAGACGAAATAAATATAAATTTGCGAGAAACGGGATATTGGTGAAAATCCTGAGAAATGAGGAAGTGAAAATAAAAAATAATAGGGAGAGGAAAAGAATTAAATTGGATAAATTAAAATCCAAATTAAATAAGGAAACCGAGAAATGAAAATAAAATATGTTTATATAATTTCAAATTTTATATAAGTGTATTTTATACAAATACGTATGTATTTAAAATACTATATGGTATATTTTAATATACGTTGGTGTATATATATATAAACTATTTCATGAATTTAATTAATACATATATATATATATAAACATAATATTTTATGTATATATAAATATATATATACATACATATATAGAAAATGTAAATGTTATTTTATATTAAAGTTTATAGGTATATATATATATTCTATTATAACATTTATATAATTCTATATATAAATGTTATTTATTCTAAAGTATATAAATATAAATATATATATATACTAGATATATATATTTTGTAATGTACAATATATATAATCTATATATAATATATATTGTATTACAATATATATGAAATAATAATATATGTATAATACATAGTATAAATTATATGTATAAATTATATGACATAATATATAGTATATAGTATGTATATACTAAAAATAGAAAGAGAACAAAAATAGAAAGGGAAATAAAACAGAAAAAAAAAAAAGGAAAGGAGAAAATCGGGGAGGAACCCCGACCCCTCCTGCCAGACCGCAGGTGGCGGAGCTGCCACCGCTGGCGAGGGGAAAAGGAAGGCAGGACGCCACCGGCCAGAGAAAAGAAGGAAGCTACCGCCGGCGAAGCGAAACGGAGAAGGAATCGACGCGAAACGGAGGAAAACCGAGGAAGAAAACGAAACTAGATCCGGCGGAATTGGCCGCCGCCGGAATTGGCCGCCGCCATTACAGCCGAAGCATTGGTGGAAGGAGAGGAATGGGATGGAGGCCACCGGTGAGGCCAACGACGGCGGAGGAAGGCCGACGGAGGAGGAGAAGTGACCGAAGGTAAACCGAGTGGATCCGCCGCCGTGCCGCCGATCCAGGCCAAGCTGAGACCACCGGCAGCTTCGCCTCGACGCCGGCCAGCTGAGGGACCAACGAGCCGCCGGAGAACCGGCCGCCGGCGAGGAACCGGCGAGGAAAGGCTCTGAACCGGTCTAACCGGGAAAGGAAGAAGAAAAAGAAAAGAAAAAGAAAAGAAAAAGAAAAAGAAAAAGAAAAAGAAAAAAGAAAGGAAAGAAAGAAAAGAAAAAGAGGAAAAAGGAAGAAAAAGAGGAAAAAGGAAAATTTGGGAATTCGAAAAATTCCCGGAAATTCGACAACCCGGGATTTTACAAATTCGGTAAGAAATTTCCCGAGAATTTAATTTCAGAAAAAAATTAAATAAATTATGAAAAATTCTAAAAATTAGAATTTTAATTCCAGAAATTATTTTCAGCAATCGAGATAAGGAATCGGGAGAAATGGAGCGCGGGCGCGATCGATAAGCGGAAGTCGCCGACCCGGAAAAAGGTAAGGGATGTATGTGCAGCACTGTAAGGATACTCAGTCTGCATAATTTAATTTGAAATATTTTATGCAATTATTTTATGAAAATTATTATGATGCATGAATTGCTGAAAATAATTTGGGAAGAAGTACTGGCTGAAAGATTTTAAACTGTATTTTCCGTGCAGGAGGTTAGTGAATCGGCAGCCGTTATGCTGCCGAAAATTTTAGAAAAACTTTATAAAATCATATTAAATGATTTATTTCCGAATTTCGATAGTAAATCACGAGACATAAGGAAATTTCTAAATTTCATAAAATATGAATATAATGAGATGGAACTTTAGAATACGCATGTATTCGAGAATGGTGATAATGAAATCACCGAAAATTCTCGAAATAGATAAATTACACGAATTACGAGACGAAAGATGAAGTGAAATATAGTAAATATTTTATGGATATTTTTATCAATATTCACTAAAGGATTATAACCCTTATGGTTTTAAATCATGGAATTATATAATTGTATAAATTCCATAAGGTGTATTTTCCGATAAAAAAATACGGTTTTGAGACTGGTTGGTATTCTTATCATGCTGATACATGATATGTGACATGTTTAGTCCCGGTCGACACCTGATCCGTGATCCACCGAGGACAATATAGATTATGGTCATAGATTTGACCGGGTTAGTCCTTTACCCTCCAGGGTTTATAGTACGACAAGATTAACGTCTATATTAAAATCCATAAATGATAGGTGACATGTTAAAAAGGGAAATATTTTACATGACATGGAATATGTCAAACGGAAAAGGCCATACCGAGCAGAGACTCGATGATTGAACCGTGGGAGCCACCTCTAGAGTCCTTCGGGAACTAAGTGCTACACGTGTTCCGATATTTCAGTACAGGCCATACCGAGCAGAGGCTCGATGATTGAACCGTGGGAGCCACCTCTAGAGTCCTTCGGGAACTAAGTGCTACACGTGTTCCGATATTTCAGTACAGGCCATACCGAGCAGAGGCTCGATGATTGAACAGTGGGAGCCACCTCTAGAGTCCTTCGGGAACTAAGTGCTACACGTGTTCTGATGTTTCAGTACAGGCCATACCGAGCAGAGACTCGATGATTGAACAGTGGGAGCCACCTCTAGAGTCCTTCGGGAACTAAGTGCTACACGTGTTCCGATGTTTCAGTACAGGCCATACCGAGCAGAGACTCGATGATTGAACCGTGGGAGCCACCTCTAGAGTCCTTCGGGAACTAAGTGCTACACGTGTTCCGATGTTTCAGTACAGGCCATACCGAGCAGAGACTCGATGATTGAACCGTGGGAGCCACCTCTAGAGTCCTTCGGGAACTAAGTGCTACACGTGTTCCGATGTTAGTATGAGAAATCGTAGGATATTATGACAATAAGTAAGTGATTGTGATTCGTGAATTCGACAAATGTCAAAGAATGAAATAGATTTTAATAGCTTATTCTGCTTTTTAACGGACAGAACTAATTAAGAGAGTACATTAAAACATGAAATAAGTTTTAAAGAAATAAGATGATGATTTAACTAATATTCTTTTCAAGGAATATACGGATATTAATTATTCTATTTAAAGGCTTTATTTCGTAGAGGCATTATTTTGAAAGGAATATGAAAAAGATTATGAAAGATTAAAAAGGAAAAGGATTTATTAATTCAAAACAAAAAGGAAAAAATTTTTCTCTACAGTTGCTTCTAGGTTCCGTAACAAGTATGGTATTCTAAAATACCTACCTTACTCCATTCGGATCCCTAGCCGACTGTAGTATCTTTCCTACATGCGAGCCTAGAGCCCATAGGAAAAATGAAAAAGATTTTCAGCATATAGGAAGCTGAGTATCAAGTGAGGCATATAATTCTCTTACTGAGCCGTGGTTTTGCTCACCCCTTAATATTAAACATCTCAGGTTTTGATGCTGGTGAGTTCAGTGGATTGTGGATCCTGGCTGTACACGAAGAACAATGTGACAGACCGACTGATTATTTGAGGTATGATTATTTATTCTCTGTATTTAGACACGTCAACAGTACTACTTATCTGATTTGTTACGATAGGGGATGTGTATAATATAAACAATATTATGTAAAATTTATTAACAGTCAGTACAAGTGAAGTATCGCAGACAGCCCAACCGGTTAAGTTGTGTATAAGAAGGGTAAAAATGTGGTCACGGGTCGTGACATTCTCATCCTTTTATAATCATATTTCGACTATGGCACTATAGAATCTAAGAGTTTGATAAAGGAGAAGTGATTTCATTAGACTATCAGTCTATAATCACTTCCATATTATCATATCTCTTATAGATTCTTCATTATTATCTCCAATATTCTTTTCATATTTATTTCATCAAATGCTGCAGTTCATTTGCAGACTTTACCATTCACCATCTTTTACCATAATTTAATCAGGAGACAATTATTTCCTCCCCATATCTACTTCCATGTAATCTCATCATTACATCTCTTATTCTTATGGTATACTCTATATCACTTAGGTTTTAGAATATACCGGAGAATATACTCTTTTGATAATTTTGGATTCCATCATGGCATCATCAAATTATAATTTAATCTTCTCATTATTTAGCTTCATCACTGAATCTATAATTATCAATTTAATCATCTCATTATACATATAATTCCACTATTTCCATCATTTCGAAGTGGTATATATATTTATCATTTTTCCCTTTACATTACTGGCAGTAAAATGTAGATCATTTCTTTACTCCTTTGAGTTTAATTACTTTTCCTCTATCGAGTTTGGCTCGATCTTACATTTAGCCATAAAATGTGATAACCACAAAATCATTTTTAGTTTTAAATTCGGAAACTATCTCATATTCGTGTTCCCTTTTCATCATGTACTTATCCTCTTATTATATATTCGTCTTTTCCTTCATCATCATTTCGGTCAATTTTCATCTGTGGTAAAGTATTCCGTTATTAAATTCCTTTAACCTTTTGAGTATCATCTTACATTTATTCATCCATCGACTTTTACTTCTTTACTTATTACTCACGTCTGTAGAGCAGCTAACCTAATAACTCTTCCATAAACTGGCAATAATATTTTGCTAGACTCATTACTTTCGTATCTCAATCATTATCTCTATATCATCGACAGGTTCACTGTCATCTGTCATTTCGAGATTATCTATCTCAGAAAGAGACACTGTCTAGCCACATCTTTTAGTTGCCAATCTTAACTTATAAATTACAGTCTTTAAGAGTTTAAGGGTTATACCATAATGCTGCTCATTATCCATTGATGTCTTAAACTATATCAATATCTCATCACTTATCCTCATATGGATGCCTCATTCATTAGGCTTTTATACCTCACAGGGTAAATCATTAACCTCGTACCTCAATAGGAACTCGTAAAATTCACTCCGAGTTCTAATCACCATCTTACAGACATTAATCTCCAATCTTTTATCTAAGGATGCTTTATACTGAGGTTAGTCTTATTAACTCATCGTATATCTGTGATCAGATCAATAAAGCGTCTATTTTCATGTAGATGAATACTTATTCTTCATGAGAACTTTATTAGATAGTAAACATTTACTATATCACTTTATTTCATCTACATCTCAATATCATCAGTGCTTCTCTCACTTACACTTATACAGATAACTTTCTTATCCTTAATTTACGTTATCTGTATTTCCTTCCATCACACCTTATACACGTGTATTTCATTATTCTCACATTTTTCAGAGTGGATTTCTTAAGCTTTCGGATTTTCTTGACGTTCTCCGATATAAGCTTAGAATCATATTTCATATTCAAAATCGAGTCAATGTTATCTCGATTCCTCCAATTTACATAACTCTGGAAGTTCTATCGGAAATCAAATCTGATACTTTCTTTAATCACATATTTCTTATTAATTCGGACATTCATCCTCATGTCCTATCATTTAGACTGTATATTCTCAAGGCAGAGACATTTACTATTCGATTCATTTCGACTCATACTCTACCTTGATTTCATTATGTACTCATACTTTACAGCCTTACAAATCTCATTCCAGTAAGCTGTAGTAAGTACAACAGTTATCAACACATGTTACAGCTAACCAATTTATTACCACTGTAATTTACTTTGGAATCAAGTTCATTTAATAAATTCAGGTTTAACTCCCTTGAGCATATTATCCACGAGGTTTGAACCCTGGTACCCGTACGTACCTAGTTCCTTACACTCGTATTACCACTGAGCTAATTGTAGGAGTCCCGCCCGTTCGAATCGGCCGTCGGCAAGCATCCCCTAGGCGATCCTTTCGCCCCAGGTTTACCCTTACAAGTGAGTCGGCGATAACATAGTTCGCCTGCATCTCACACATATGATCCATTACGGGTCGCCCATCATTAGGTCGCCCATCACAGTTCTGTCTCAAGGGTCCTGAAGAACTTAGGTTAGCTGTCATCTTCTTTTATCACTTTACTATTCTTATAAATATTCTCCAATTTACAATACTCCATACAGTACATCAATTTGCAATGCATGTCTCCAAATGCTCCGGTTCTATAATTAATTATTCATTTAATACCTCAAGAATAGTATAAGTGTATAGAACCTCAATCAACCGTACTGCTATGGATTTCATTACCTGTACTATTCACTTTCTCAATCAGTTTCTGTATTCATTTCACTTTCATAATATCCAATGATCCCGTAATAATATCCAATTCAGTACCTCATAATTCAGGCCCTTATCATCAATAACCGGGCCGATCATCTTATGACCTTCCACTATACACTCTTATTGGATCGCATCATATAAGGCCCCGGCCCCTCCGCCGTCCGCCTAGACACATGTGTACTAACCTCTTTGAGAATGCCCAGCCCTTTCACTAGGTCACCCCTCGAGGTTTCGTCATGAGGCCTAGCCCGTTCACTAGGTCACTCGCAATTCGCGTCCATAATCGAAGTGTAAGTGGAATCAGTAATAGGGATCGGTATATCCTTATGACATCCTCTATGCCATTAATAATTCCATTATCATCAAGGAATTTGAAATCATTTGGTTTCATCACTATTCAGCACATATCCCAACATAGGGGCGTTTTCGTCATTTTGACATTTATATCTTTCTCCTCAGTATACCTTTAAACCAAAGGCCTTATTCTCCATATGCTAATAGTATCCTTTTCCGATACTTATACCAGGAATTTAGGTCTTATTCGATTTCGACAGAGAAGTTCATTAAAATCCACAATTAGATTATTTTGCTTGTAATTCAGCTTTACATCATCAATTTCTCTGTCAGATCAATCAATTCCAACCTCTATTGGTTTATTTTAACTCCCTGTAAAATTTTGGAGGTAGGGGTATTTTGGTCATTTTTGGTCAAAAATTTTCTCTCTTCTCCAAATACCTTCAATCGATGATCTTAAGGTCTATTTAATGATGATATTTCTTTCCCCTCCTTTATATCATCACTTTCAGGTCTCAATTCGATCCGGACAGAAAAGTACTGGTGGGGCCCTCACCGAGTCCATTTCCATTCCTTACCGAACCGACCTTCATTTAGATTATAAGATCACCAATTTTAGGTAACATTCCTGAGCCGTTTTCCCTTTTTTTGACATCCCTAGTTCATAATTCTCACCCCTTTCTAAACACTTAACTCAATTCACAATCATTTATTTTCTTTATGTATTTATACACAGTACTACAGGGGATGTTAACCTTTTCCACACATTTCCTTTCAAAAAGTATCGACAGACATCAGGCCAACCTTGCTCTGATACCATTAAATTTGTCACAGCCCGTGACCCTATTTTTCATCTTATTCTATACATCTTATTTGGTTGGGCTGTCTGCGATACTTTACTTTTCTTTTACATATAAATAATTCCATATAAAATTCTAATATGAATTACATCCCCTATCTTAATTCATAAGGAAGTAGTACTGTATGTAAGTCTAAATACAGAAAATAAATGATCGTACCTTATGTAATAAATCAAGCTGTCGCATCGTCCCCAAATGCGCAGCCGAAATCCTTTAAGTGTCAGACTCTCAGTCTTCAAAACCTGAAATGTTAAAATTAAGGGGTGAGCAAACCACGGCTCAGTAAGGGAATTATATGCATACTTGATATTCAGCTTCCTATATGCTGAAAATCTTTTTCATTTTTCGTATGGGCTCTAGGCTCGCATGTAGGAAAGATACTACAGTCGGCTAGAGATCCGGATGGAGTAAGGTAGGTATTTTGAAATACCTATCTTGTTCCGGAGCCTAGAAGCAACTGTAGAGAGTAATAAATTTCTTTTCGTTTGAAATTTATATCCTTTTACCTTTTCATTTCATATCATTTTCATATTCTCTTCAAAATAATGCTTTTATAAAATAAAGCATTTAAATAAAGTAACTAATATTCATATATTCTTTGAAAAGAATATTAGTTAAATTCTCATCATTCTCATATAAAATTCATTTCATGTTTTACTGTACAACTATAATTAGTACAGTACTTTAAATAGCAAAATCAGCTATTAAATCCTTTTTGTATAGCATATATATCATTTAAATCTAATATTCAATCTAGACATTAAAATAAGAATATTAGATTTATTTTCCTCATCTTTCCTTTTTGGAAAACACATCACATATTCATGTCACATATAGTCTAATATTCAATTTAAAAATCATAGTAAGAATATTAGACTTATAAACTCTTTTTCCTTTTGCAAACATATTACATGTTCATATCACATGTCATATGAAAATCATCTCGTAGTACTAAAATCAGTACCGAAATAAGCATTATATAAAATGCTGTAAATCACTTTCATTTAACTTATCACACATCATGTAAAACATTTACATTTAACATATAACATATCATATAAAACATTTTTCATATATGGAGACTTAGGCACGCACGCCCAGCCCGTCCACTGGGTCGTTACTCATATCATGCTATAGACCCCGAAGGGTATAAATAATCATGTCAGATCTATGGCCATAGTCTATGAATGTCCTCGGCGGATCACTGATCAGGTGTCGGCCGGGACTACATATCACATATTACATGTCACATATCACATATCAGCATGATAGGATGCCAACTAGTCTCAAAACCATATTTTTCATCATCTGAAAACCTTTATGGAATTTATAAAAATAATACTTTCATAATTACAACCATAAAGGTTTTATAATAAATCAAGTGAATATTTAAGAAAATATTTATAAAATATTCACTTTTCCCTTTTTCATTTTCCATTTCATATCACATATAATTCATATATCGAGAAAATTTTCGCTGATCTCATTAACACCAATTCCGAAAACATGAATATTTAATAATCACTTTCATTTTATTCATGTTTTTATGAAAAATATTCATTTTCTGGATTTTCGTGGTTGGAAATCATTTTTCGTGAAATAAAATCATTTATTATGATTTTATGAAATTTTCTAGAAATTTTCAATAATTTTCGATAATTTTTCGGCAGTATAACGGCTGCCGATTGGCTAACCTCCTGCACGAAAAATACAGTTTAAAATCCAGCCAGTGCATCACCACAAATTTCCAACCAATCATTCATCGCAATATTTTCATAAAATATTTCATGAAATATTTCATAATTAAAATCATGCAGACTGAATATCCTTACAGTGCTGCACATGCATCCCTTACCTGTTTCGGGTCGGCGACCGCCTCGTTTGTCGCGCCCGTGTTCACCTCACCCGATTCCATCGGCTCGGTCATTGAGGGAATTTTCGATTCCCATAATTTTCGGTTTTCCGAATTTTCGGGATTTCTCTTAATTTTCGAAATTCTCCTTTTTCCTCTCTCTTTCTTCTTTTTCCTCTTTTCTTTCTTTCTTTTCCTTTTTCTTTTTCTTTTCTTTTTCTTTCTTTCTTTTCTTTTCTTTTTCTTTTTTCCTTTTCTTTTCTTTTTCTTTTCCTTTCCCGTCAGACCGGTCATTGTCCCTCCTCGCCGGTTCCTCGCCGGCGGTCGGTTCCGGTTCCTCGCCGGCGGTCGGTTCTCCGGCGGTTCACTGGCTCCTCAACTGGCTGACGGCACGGCGAAGCTACCGGTGCCCTCCGTTTGCCCTGGATCGTCGGCACAGCGGCGGATCAAGTCGATTTTCCTTCGGTGTCTTCCGCCTCTTCGCCGGCCTTCCTCCGCTGTTCTCCGCCCCAACGGTGGCCTCCATCGTCTTCCTCTCCCTCCGGCGATGCTTCGGTGGCAGTGGCGGTGGCCAATTCCTCCAGTATCGCCAGATCCTCTTTCTTTTTCTTTTCCGGTTTCCGCTGGTTCCCGCTTCGATTTCGCTTCTGTTTTCTATTTTTCCTGTCGCCGGTCGCCTCTTCTCATGTCGCCGGCGTCATCCCTTTTTCCTCTTCTCTCTCGTCTCGCCGACGGTGGCCACTGCAGCCGCCGCCGGCCTTGTCTGGGAAGGGGTCGGGGTGTCCCGATTCCTTCCATTTCTTTTCTGTTTTTTTTTCTATACTATATAATATATATTATACTTATAATATAACATATATTATATTTATATTATATATATAATACACATAATATTATTATTATATATATAGTATAGTACTATATATATGTATTTACAAAATACATATTTAGTATATATATGTGTATATATATATTTATATTTCTATATAATTTACATAACATTTATATATTTATATAATATATAATTATATAAATATATTTTCTATTTTCTTTTCTCATTTTCTTATTTAATTTGGATTTCCATTTATCCAAATTAATTTCCTCCATATAATTTATCAATTCCTTAACTTCATTATTTACGGAATTTCCAGCAATATTCCATCTTGTAAATAATTCCTTTATTTACTTTAATTTATCTTTCGCATTTAAAATTAAATTTCCGAATAAATAATATAAAAATTCAGAAATTTGCGGTTATCACATGTTCAAAAGTCAATTTAGTTTGACTGTTATTAGCGAAAATTCTTTCAACCTATGTCTTTAATCATTATTTTCTAATTTGTTTGCACACATCTCAAAAATGACTTAAATAAAAGATTTTGGGTTTTAGATTCTTACCATAGGTTTATTTGACTCTCCTTTCTGAGTTTACCCAGTCTCCCATCCATCCAAGCACTATAGGGCCTGTGGGACCCACCACGCTGTTTCCTCTTATACTTGTGAAATACACAGGAATTGAACAGTGGTGAAAAGTCTTATACGTATAATAGTACCAGAATATGTGATTCTCATAATATCCATTAGACTTTCAAGCTTAAGGTTAATCAGTCTTATTTTCTTTCCAACAAACAAATTAAAACCAGTTAAATATGCAACATGATACCATCCTACTTCTTCTATATATGTCTTGAACCTAACAGTATTATTTCATTCAGACAGTACCATTTGTAACATCAACCCAAAAGGCAGATCTTTATTCACCTACTTTTCCATTTCACTCGTCTAACTTCGGACCTGCATAAAATCATTCATATAAGTTCAATTACAAAATTTATGTACAAAGCATTCTCATAATTCATACTCATAACAATTCAATTATCTTATCCCACTATGCCCACCAAAATTTTACCATTTCATTATATGAGCAACTCACCGTTTATATAACCTTCTTGACCTATCGATACCGTTCTGCTCATAACCAAAAATATTGAATTTCAATTAATACACTATCAATTTTTTATGTAACCTAACTTAATTCATTATTTAGAAGTGTAAGTCTCACTTCCTAATTCATTCTATGTTTTTTCCCACAATTTTCCAAAGTTCACTTCCTAATTTGTGCAAACTCAAAGCCATATTATTCCTAACTCATTTATTTATTTGAACATGCTTGGCTTGTACCCAAATTTGTTCTATTCTATTTGTTATAAATTTTCAAAATTAGCCATTGGGATCACATTTTTTCTACAGAATGCCTTACATTCATTTGCACTTATATTAAGCCACAAAACTCCAAATTAGGTGATTCCAAAACTAACTTTCTCTAGCTCATAGGGCTATCTACCATAAAGTTTCTAGAATTTATCTCATTGTAAAACCTTCAAATTGAACATTTAAACATGGAACTCGAAACGGAACAGTTTAGCAAGATTGCAACATCAACACATACACACACTCTACACTATGTTTCTTGCAACTTTACTACCCTTTGAGCATGAGAACAACATTTTCCCATAGTAAACCCTTATAACCGAAATCCTAGTATATCTTTACAATCTAATTTGTTTCAAATTTCAACCATAAATATATTAAATAAGCTTAAAACAATAAGATAGAACCATAGGAATCAAAATTCAGCAACTTTTCTTCTTACCTTGACTATGGCAGCAATTTTGGAGGGCCAAATCACCAAGTAAATAGCCAATTCAAGGCTCTAAATTCTGGCTTTAGAGAGGGCTAGTGAAAAGGAACAATTTTTATTTAGGGAGCTAGTCGATTTGGTAAAAGGAAAGAGGAGTTTTTCAAGGTGTCTCTCTTTTGGGACTTGACAAAAATGGAGGAAGAGAGCCTCAGGGTGTGGCCGGCCAAATGAGGAAGAAAAGCCTCTTTAAATATCTCAAATAATTATTATTTTAATATTAAAAATATCAGCCCTTGTGAATTTACCATTTTACCCATTACTTTTTCACTTTATTACTATGCTTTGTTTGTTTTTGTGAGATCCCTAAATTTCCTAATTTTTCCTATAATTCCTTAATGCATTAAGTTAATATATTAAGACAAATTATAAAGATTAATTTGTAGGAATTTTGTAGGAATTGATAAACCTACTAAGTGGGTCCCATAGCATAAACGGTAGCTCGGATGGACGCCGAAATGGCAAATTATGAATTGTGGGCTCAAGATGCATAATCGGCAAGAAGCTCACTTTTCTAAATTCTTTTTCCTTAGTGTACTTTAGTTTTAGTACAACAAATTTAAAAATGACGATCATGTCCATAGGTCAAAATAATTTTTCGAAATACCAGTCAAATCCAATTGACTTTGGACATCTAGACTGTTATAAGGGAACCCTCACGTAAAGAAGTTTCACATGGATCTAGCCCGTGACTTAAATTACGTGAGAATACTAAAAGCAGTACGAACAAAATTAAAATTTATCGGTTATGGGTAATTTAGTAATTTTACTACCTATAATTGGTCAAACCCCTTTAAGAGTCAACTTATGACCATATTTGACCTAAATCTATGAAAAATAATAAAAATAAAATATAAATTCAGAAGAGTAAAAATAATAAAATATTAATGGGATAGGAATGAAAATAATAGGATAATTTGAGGGCAAATTGGACTTTTGTCAAGGGATAGTCAAAGTGGTCAATCCTTGACTTAAAATTAACCTAAAATAAATAAAATAAATATCTAAAATTTAAAGAAATTCTGACCTGGAAGTCAGAATACAATGGCACAAAATGAAAATAAAACAACTTAAATAGGCATTTTAGACATTTTTCAATTATATTAAAAAATTTATAAATTAAATATATAAATAATGACCAATAAAATTCAGCCGAGACACCATCTTCCACTTTATTCTTCAGCCTTCCTCACCGTGTATTTCATTTCTGCTTTGTCTTTCCCGATTTTCCTCTATTCTTCCACATCTTTTCTACAACTCACCATAGTAAAACTTCCCTTTTCTATTATCTAATTACTTAGGCATCTTGAGGAAAATTAATCCTGGCCTTAAGAGCTTCTTGAACCTACTAAAAACTCAGCCCAAAACCCTCAAACGGTAACTATTTCACGTGGACAGAATCGTTCCCCTGTACAGGTAAAGTTTAACAGTAGTTTTGAGCATTTGTATTCTTTGTTCATGGTTGTATTAATTAAATAAAAGTTGTATGTAGTATTAGTTTGAAGTAGAGGTGGATATTGGGCCGGGTTGGCCTGACCTAGTTCGCAACCGGATCGGGTCGATCCAATTACCGAACCGGTATATTACTGGTTCCCATTTATTGGAACCGATCCCGCTAAGGGCTTGACCCATTAAGGACTAGGACCGAACCGAATCGGACCGGTTCAAATAAAAAAAAAAAAGGAAGGCTGCCACTGCACAGTGGAAGTGGCAGCCTTACCTTATGGCTTGTCACAGCAGCCTGCAGGCTGTTGTGACCATTGCCATTTGATGGGCAACGCCCATCAATCCTTCTTTTTTTTATTTTAAAAATTTTAATTTTTCCCCTATAAATACCTCCATTCTTCCTTTTATTTTTCTTTACATTTTCTTCTATATTTTCTCTCAAATCTACTATCTACATTCATCCACTCTTATTCTCTTCACTCACCTACTCTCTCAAATTCACTTAAATTCCCTTATTCCAAATTTATAATATCATCATTTTCCTCTCTAAATTTTGTTTTTATTTTTATTTTATAATTTTATAAATTTAACTTTTAATTTTCAATTTCCAATATATTTTATATATCCTACATCTATTTTTTTTTTAAAATTTTAACATATATTTACTTTCAAAAAAATATAAAAATGTCAAATTTCTTTCATCGTTCATGCTCTGTTTCTCGACCTTTTGGTTCCACTGAAATTCCTAATTTGGGTGACGAATCATTTAATGAAATCGAACCCGATATTCATCTGGAGGAGGAGGAGCTTCCTTTGGCAGCATCGATTGGTAGTGGTCGTGGTCGTGGAGGAGGTCGTGCTCAAACACAATTATCAGCTGCCACCACTGCTGCTACATCATCAAGATCGAAGTTTAGCCGAAAAAGAACAAGCAGGGTATGGGAGTATTTCAACATTGTAATAAAAAAAGGTACGACTAATAAATATAGTGCTATATGTAAATTGTGCAAAGGCGTTTACTCTTATAACTCCGGTAGAGGTGGTGGCGGTACAAGTTAGTATAAAAGACATTTAATTACTGCACATAAAATTAATCCCGATGCCGAACAAAATGAAATTTTGGAAGGCAAACAATCTAAAATTAATACACATGATGGTGGAAAAAATTTTGATTTTGATAATGTTCAAGCTAGACGTGGTTTAGTTAGATTTGTAGTTAGGACTGAACAACCATTCACAATTTGTGAAAAAGTAAGATATTTAGAATTTGTTTGTAAATATTTACAACCTGCATATAAATCTGTTTCTAGACATACATTAAAAAAAGATTGCATGGATATATTTAAAGAATATAGACAAACTTTAATTGATAAACTTAGTAATATTTCATGTAGGGTTAGTTTAACTAGTGATATATGGACTACTACTAACGGTATAAGTTATCTTGTTATAACTTGTCATTAGATAGATGAAGATTGGTGCATGCAAAAACAAATTTTATCCTTAGATGTAATAGAAGCACATAATTCATATACTATTCATAAATATATTACTAAAGTTTGTAAATTATATGGATTAGAAAATAATAAAGTTTTTACTATTACTTTTGATAATGCTTCGAGTAATATTGCAGCTATTCCTTATTTAATTAAAAGTTTAAACCCTGTTATGCAAGGTATATTTTTTCATGCAAGATGTGCATGTCATATTATAAATTTATGTGTTCAAAGTGGTTTTAGTTCTAGTGGTACTGGTAGTGGCATGGGTCCAATTGATAAAATTAAAATTTTAGCAAAAGGATTCGCACACCAAATAATAAACGTGAATGGAAGCAAATTTGTATAGCAAATAATATACTTGTTAAAGCGTTTCCACTTGCTGTGAAAACAAGATGGAATTCACTTCATCGTTTGCTTTCTTCTGTTTTACCTTATAAAGAACTTGTTACTCCTTTTTATGACAATTATACAAGTAGCACACTTTTAGCACTTTTTGAAGAAGATTGAACTTTTATTGAATATTGTGTTGATTTATTATCTACTTTTAAAATGCAACCGAAAGATTTCAACTCAATTTTTTCCAACTACACCGTATTTTGTTCCTATTATCTACACAATGTTTGAAAAAATTGTAAAATTTAGGAATCATGAAATTTTAAGTTCTTTTATATATGATATGGCGTAAAAATTTTAAAAATATTGGGAAAAAATTCCTCCTATTTATTGTATTGCAACTTTACTAGATCCTAGTCAAGGTGAGGTAAATATAGAGATTTTTTTTTATTGTTATAAAGAATTTCTTGGTCTTGATTCTATTGAGGATCAAAAGTCCTCAATTAACAATTTTTTTTCGAGAATTGTTTAATGTTTATGAAGTAGAAAGGGAGCGGTTCAACTTTAATCAAGGAGAAGAAGATTTATACGAAGAAACCGAGATTAGCAAAAAAGGAAAAGGAATTTTAAACGCATTTAAGGAAGCAGCAAAGAAGAGAATGAAGCTAAAAGGAAAAGCAAGCGGATCTGGATCAACAACTTGACAAATTTCTAGCTTCAATGAGATAGGATTTTTCTTAAGTCAGGATTTATCTGTAGATGAAAACTTTGATCTTCTCCAATGGTGGAAAGAAAACCAAAAAGAATTTCCAAATTTAGCTTCCATGGCCTGAGATGTTTTTGCGGTGCAAGTTTCTTCTGTTACTTTGGAATCCGCATTCTCGACATGTGGAAGAATTATTGGAGACCATCGAACCACTCTTAATCCGGATTCATTGTGCATGTTAACATGCCTTAAAGATTGGTTTGATGCAGAATCGCGCAATGTCGAACTTGGAATGGCCAATGAATTCGCTGATAATAATTCAAAGGAGGAGGAAGAAATTTCCAAGGCAATCCGTATAAATTATGAAGAAAAGAGAATAATCTTTTTTTTTTGTAAATTGTATGTAAAATTTGAAATAAGTTTAGTCATAGTAAATATTTTTATGGACTATGGTCCCGTGGTTTTTACCCTTCTAACTTTTGAAGGGGTTTTCCATGTAAAAAATCTTTGGTCTCCTACTCTCTCCTTTTTCTCCTTTGTTGTTGTTGTTGTTGTTGTTGTTGTTGTTGTTGTTGTTGTTGTTGTTATTATTATTATTATTATTATTATTATTACATACCAAATTAATTAATGTTATACTTATCTATGTTTAAAATAAATAAATATTTAAAATACAAAATGAATGAATATTGTAAAAACATATTAAATTAATGAATAAATAAATAAAAAATATTAAGTAAATGATATTTCAAATATAATAAATTATTTTAAATGCAAAATGATATTGATACGCGTATAGCTGATTTATCATTTTAAATGCAAAATGAATATAATAAATGAATATAAATAATGATATGCAAAATGATATTGCAAAATGAATATAATAATATTCATAATATGATTATTTATATTTTGAATCAAATATCACTTTATCATAATAACTTTATTGTAATATTATATTCATAATATAACTTTATTTTATTATAACAATAATTTTATTAAATAATTTTATAGTAATTTATTTTTACATTATTGTTACATCAATTAAATAAATTATAATAACTTTATAATAAATTATTGTTAAATTAAACTATTAACATTATTTATAATAAAAATAAATATTTTAGATTAAATTATAAAAATATATTAATATATATTTATTTTTATTAAAATAAATTAATATAAATTTTAAAAAATAACAATTTTAAATTTATAAAAAAAATGGACCGAACCAGTTTAACCCGATTTGGTCCGGTTTAAGGCGAACTGGTCCTGCGAACCGGGCCGGTTCGCACCTAAATATAACACGAACCGGCCCAGTTCGGATCGGTTTGCATACCGGTTCATATCAGTTCCATTTTTTGTGGGTTGAAAACGGTAAAAATCAGTCCGAAATCGGTTTGAACCGACCCACAACCCGCTCTAATTTGAAGTAGAAACGTGCATAGGTCAGCCTTGGGTGTTCGGTTAGAATGATTCCTTAGGGAGATGGTGACGTTAAATGGAATGGAAGATGAGAAAATCTATGTTGACCATGAAACTAAGAATAACCATGAAATTTAATACACAGAAAACTTGAATTTGGTGTGCTGTATTATATTCAGCCATGAGGGTTTGAATATGAAAATAGGTGTTATTGACGTGAACAATGAGGAAGGAAGCTGACCATATATTTGAAAATAAGTGTAGAGCCTTAAATTTAATCAACAAATGTGGGCTGAAAGGGGAGAAAAACTTAGCTATTTTGTACAACCGAATATAGAAGAAAAGAAAAGAAAATTGGGCTGATTTTATGTGTTAACTGTAGGAAAATTTGGCAGCCTAGGATGTGATGCATATGACGATAATATGGAAATGAGTATGAAACTCAAACCAGTAAAAAACGTGAACTGAAGAAGAATTTTGGCTGTTTTGGATAGCTGGCCATTAGGAAAAAGAAAAGAGAAGAAATTGGGTTGACTTGACTAAGTTGGTATGATGATAATATATTAAATACGATTGAATTTATATTTTAAAGGAATAAAATTTCCTAAGTTTATCTAAGGCCATTCGACGATGATGAGCAGCCATGAAGATGGCGTGAATAGATGTAGGAAAAGGGGAGGAAATTTGGCTGACTTTGATGGCTGGAAAACGTATAATGATAACATATAATATGATATGGAAAATAGGGGTTATAAGCCAAGTAGGCTTATGCACAAAAGGGGCCATTCGGCCATCAAGCATGATGACGGTATTAGCGTGGTGAAGATGCAAAATGATGCTAAAATAGATATGGAAATTTAATGAAACATTCAGCCACCATGGATGTGATATCTCATTTTCTTATACTATAGTTGTACATGTATATGAACAAATTATCAATAAAGAAATTATTGATAATATTTTGAGGAATTAAATATATAAGAATAGTGTTTCTCACATAGAAAATTTTAATCCTAGATAAAATATATATAAGTATGGAAATTATTACATAAAGGATGGATTAAATAATTAAATGGATATTGCAAATTCTGATTTGGACAAAATAGAAGAGTGTTGGCGGCATGAAGAAAGAGTAGAAGAAAGGGAGTGAAGTTCGGTTGATCAAATGGCTAATAGAAAACAAGAGAAAAAGAAAGGATAAAACAAACAATAAAGGAAGACAAGGAAAGTCTTCTCCACGTTTTCTTTTGGTTGACAAAAGAATATAACACTGACTTGTGTTGATTTTTACTGCACCGAAGAGTAAGCAATAACAAGACGAACTAAAGCAAGGAAAAGATGGGAAAGTCAGAATACGTGGGCTGCATGAAGAAAAATTTTAACAGAAACAAGAAGTTACTCTCGGCTTGGAGGATAAGGAATATAAAACAAAAGGAAAGAAATAGGAAATGAAGAGGGCTTTTAATGAAGTTGGCAAAAAGTCCAAATAATATATTTTCTTGTGCTTTATATTCCTCCATCGTGACCTTCATCTCCAGCCAACATCATCACCGAAAATATTCTCTTCTGTTTAAGCATGTCGGACAGCTTTTCCTCTCCCTAACAGAGCCTTCTTTTCTTCAACAATTAACCCAAGTTTCTTGAGGTAAAATAAACCTTGCCTTAAGAGCTTCCAAGAACCACTAAAGAAGCTAACCGAAAACTCCAAACAGAAGTTAACTTAAGTGGACAGATCTGCTTGTTATACACAGGTAATGTCCAACTCAGTTTTTTTTTTCAGATTCTTGTTCTCTTATTATAACCATAATGTGTAAGAATATGTTAGTTATAACCTTTGTTTGAAGCAAACATATATAGAATGAAAACCCTAGTTCAGTTGAGAGGGTTTAGAATAAAAATAAAATGATGTTGATGATGATTTACGTGAAGATGGGAATGCAAGATAGTCATGAATCGAAAACAAGCTGGAACTTAAAAACCGAAACAGTCAAAAAAATATAAATTGAGTTGCATGATCGGTTGAGAGTTTGAGTGAAAACTAGGTGAGGCTTACGTGAACCATGAAGAGAAAATAAATGTTTTAATGTAGTCAATAAAGGTGGCTGGATGGGAAGAAAATAAACTAGGCTGTTATACAGCCGTATATGAAAAAGAGGTATGGGGTTGGTGCAGTCGAAGGTGGTAGAAAATGGCAAAGGATTGGCTGACTTTTGTGTGTGAATGGTGGAAGATTTTGGCAGCCTAGGATGTACTAGGTATAGCCATAATATAGAGACAAAAAGAAAGAAAGAAAGCCAACGTAAATGCAAGATAGAAAAGGATGAAGTATGCTGTCGGTTTGGACAGCAATGAAGCAGAAAAAAATAAATGTTAGTTGAAGGAAGTTACGTGAGCTAAAGGGGGAGAATAAAAGAAAAGAAAAGAGGTGATCTTAGTCAACAAAAATGGCTGGAAGAAAGAACATAAAATTAGGCTTGTACAACCGAAAACAGAAATGAAGAATATGGCTGATGGTGCAGCCGAGAGAGATGAAAAAAAAATATGGGTGATTGAGTTGATTTTGTTGACTTTTAATAGCCTAAAATTATTGTTAGAATATTTTCAAAAAAGTGGATGAATTATTGATTAAATATAAAGTTTAATCAATGGAATTAAGAAACTAATGCCTTGGTAAGGTTCCGGGTTAAGAAAATCGAAGTAAACTCGATTAATTGAAGCTTGGTAGGGCAGTCAACTGCCCATATAGGGCAGTCAACTGCCCTTGTGCAGAAAACATTCTGTATAAAAATTACACTAAGGCAGTTGGATGCCTTGGGAAGGGAGTCGACTGCCTTGGGGAGCAGTCAACTGCCTTTATAGGGCAGTCAACTGCCCATATATGGCAGTCAACTGCCCATAATACGATCAAGCTTCTGTATAAGATTTATGTTAGAGCAGTCGACTGCCATGAGAGAGCAGTCGACTGCCATACCTGGACTTGCTTACTGTTTTAAAAATACACTAGGGCATTCGACTGTCATTTTCGGGCATCCGACTGCCCAGTATAAAAAGTGTATACAACGGCTAGTTTCTTGATTAAAGAGTTACAAGCTCATCCAAAAGATGTTATTCAACTTCTGAATGGTTAAGCAACATTACCATTTGTCTCCAAAGGTTGGGACCTTGTTGAACAATTGTGTTTGATGAATCAAACAACACAATTGAAAAATCATATCACTTGATTAAAGGTTGCATCACTTGGAATTAATCTCTATAAATAGAGATGTCAAGTTCATACTTGAAAAATGATAAAAATATACCAGAATAATTCTGATATTCTTTCTTCCCTCTCCCTCTCAAACTAAAGATAAGTTTCTTAGGCATTATTTGCTGCAGAAGATAGTGACTAAGACAAGATACTTTTGTACTTGTCAAGAGTATTTAGTGGTTTAATTTCACTAGTGCAAAGTGATTTTAAACAAGGGCTTCTTTGTATCCTAGGGATATTCGATAAACCCCTGTTGCATGCCGTAATTGGTGGGGGCGAAATAATCCTAAGGAAAGTGGCATTATAGCAGCACGCCTAGAAGCCGTTTCTGCATTTGTTCGTGATTACCAAGGAGATCAAAGTTCAAGGTGATTCAAGGCACTCAAGAACACTCAAGGTCATCTTCACATCCACCAAGGAGGTTCAACACAGAAGCAGAACCATTCGTGTCAACAATCTTAGGATTATTTCTGGCTGTAATGAAGATGGATTCCTTGAGAGAGATGGTTACCAACTTTCAGAAATTGGAAAGATTTGATGGAGGGAATTTTCTAAGATGGCAACAAAAGATGCGAATTCTCCTCACCACACTCAACATTGCATATGTCCTCACTACTCCAAAGCCAAAAGAGAAAGAAAATGAATCAAGTGAGGAAGTTCATCAAAGACAGAAATGGGAAAACGATGACTACACCTGTAGGGGTTGCATTTTAAACGGTATGTCTGATTCCCTATTTGATACATATATCATAGTTACTACATCAAAAGAATTGTGGGATAAGTTAGATGCAAGGTACATGGCAGAAGATGCAACTAGCAAAAAGTTTCTAGTGACAAGTTGGAATTCTTTCAAAATGAATGAATCCAAATCTGTCATGGAACAATTTGCTGAGATTGAAATCATCTTAAATAAATTCAAGCAATATAATATGTCTATGGATGAATCAATTATTGTATCTTCTATCATTGATAAACTCCCATCAACATGGAAAGATATCAAGAGGACCTTGAAACATAAAAAGGAAGATATAACTCTTGAGTACCTTGCAAGCTATCTTCGGATAGAGGAACAATATCGCAAGGAAAATGAAAAAGAAAAGGAGACTAACATCTCCAAGGTCCATGTGGTGGAGGATGTTCAACCCAGCAAGAAATCCACAAAGAAAAAGGAGCATTCCATCAAAGGTCAGAAATTCAAAAAGAAAAAGGGTACATGTTTCCATTGTGGAAAACAAGGGCACTTTAAGAAGGACTGCTACATCTTCAAAAAGAAGAAAGGTGCATCCATGGCAACGAAGGACAACTTTGTTGCTGTAATTTCTGAGATCAATGTCTTTGAAGACAAGGAAGCATGGTGGATTGATTCCGGTGCTACAAAGCATGTGTGCACAAACAAAGCTCTGTTCAAAACTTTCCAAGAGGAAGAGCAAGGCAATGTGCTCTACATGGGGAATTCTTCAACAACTGAAATCAAAGGCAAAGGGACAATAGATTTAAATTTTACTTCTGGAAAGATATTAACTTTAACTAATGTTTATTATGTTCCAGAAGTTAGGAAAAATCTTGTGTCTGTAAGTTTGCTCAACAAATTTGGTTTTAAGTTAGTATTTGAAGGGGATAAATTTATTTTATCCAAGGGTGGAATCTTTGTTGGGAAGGGTTATGCCAATGAAGGCATGTTTAAACTTAATGTATCTTCCATCAATAATAAGATGAATGATTCTATTTACATGGTTGACTCTTTTGATTTATGGCATAGTCGATTAGGTCATGTACATTATGCTAGAATGATTAACATGTCTAAATCGAACTTGATTCCTTTCATAAAAACAAGTGATAGAAAATGTAAAACTTGCATGCTTACAAAGATAACAAGGAAATCATTTCCTAAGGTGGAAAGAAGTTCTAAATTTCTTGAATTAGTACATAGTGATGTAGGTGATTTGCATGGAACCCCATCTATAGGAGGAAAGAAATACTATGTTACTTTTATTGATGATTTCTCTAGGTTTTGCTATGTTTATTTGATGCATTCTAAGAATGAAGCATTAGAAAAGTTCAAAACATATAAGAATGAAGTAGAATTGCATTGTGATACTAGAATTAAAACCTTGAGAACTGATAGGGGAGGAGAATACTTTGATCCATCATATTTTGAATCTGTTGGAATTGTACATGAACTAACCCCACCATACAGTCCTCAATCTAATGGTGTGGCTGAAAGGAAAAATAGATCACTAACTGAAATGGTGAATGCCATGATGTCCTATTCCGGATTAGGACAAGGTTTTTGGGGTGAGGCAATGTTGACTGCATGTCACATTCAAAATAGAGTTCCAAGCAAAAGGAACAAAGTAACCCCATATGAATTATGGAAGAAAAGGAAACCCAACTTAAGTTATCTTAAGGTATGGGGTTGTAGAGCAATAGTTAAAGTTCCTGAACCTAAAAGAAAGAAATTAGGTGAAAGGGGAGTTGAGTGCATATTTATTGGTTATGCACAAAACAGTAAGGCTTATAGGTTTTTGGTCATTGAACCAAATGATTCGATTTCAATTAATACAGTTATTGAATCGAAAGATGCCTTATTTGATGAAGGAAGATTTAATTCAGTTCCTCATGCAAAAGATATTATTCAAAATAGTTCAAAAGATCTTGAAAATGATTCTTCCAAATTTCAAGAAGAAGAAAACCTTGTACCTAGAGTAAGTAAAAGAGCTAGAAAAGCTAAAACTTATGGGTCAGATTTTCACATGTTTCTTGTTGAAGGAACAAGAGAAAATATAGATAATCATACTGAATATTGCTTCAATATGGAATCCGATCCTAGGACATTTGAAGAGGCTATGAAGTCTCAAGATATAGCTTTTTTGGAAGGAAGCTATAAGTGATGAGATGGATTCAATTATGGGAAATAATACATGGATTTTAGTAGATTTGCCTCCAGGTTGCAAACCAATAGGTTGCAAGTGGATTTTCAAAAAGAAAATGAAACCGGATGGTACTATAGACAAATTTAAGGCTAGACTTGTTGCTAAGGGATTTACACAAAAGCATGGAATCGATTATTTTGATACATATGCACCGGTAGCAAGAATTGCTACAATCAGAATGCTTATGGCATTGGCCTCTATATATAAATTGGAAATTCACCAAATGGATGTAAAAACTGCATTCTTAAATGGTGAATTGGATGAAGAGGTGTATATGGAACAACCTGAAGGGTTTGTGATTCCAGGACAAGAAAAGAAAGTGTGTAAACTTATTAAGTCTTTGTATGGACTTAAGCAAGCCCCTAAGCAATGGCATCAAAAATTTGATGAGGTTGTTCTAGCAAACGGATTTATTATTAATGAATCCGATAAATGTGTTTATAGTAAGTTTGAAAATGGTAAAGGTGTCATCATTTGTTTGTATGTTGATGACATGTTAATTTTTGGTACGGACTTAGAACAAGTGGAAAGTACCAAGAATTTTTTGTCAAATAACTTTGCCATGAAAGATATGGGTGTTGCAGATGTGATTTTAGGTATAAGGATTCATAGAATGGATAATAAATTGATCTTATCTCAATCACATTATGTTGAGAAGATTCTCAAAAGATTTAATCATTTTGATAGTGCAACGGTTGCAACACCTTATGATCCTAATTTGAAATTAACTTCAAATAAGGAAATGCCAGTTGCACAACTTGAATATGCAAGAGTTATAGGTTGTTTGATGTATGCTATGACATGCACAAGACCGGATATAGCTTTTGCGGTTGGCAAGCTTAGTAGATATACTAGCAACCCTAGTAACTTGCATTGGAATGCCATTTCTAGAGTATTAAAATACTTGAAGAAAACCATTGATTATGGCATTGTTTATAGTGGTGAACCTTCGGTCTTAGAAGGATATACAGATGCAAGTTGGATCACCAACATGGACGATTATTCATCCACAAGTGGATGGATATTCATGTTTGGTAGGGGTGCAGTTTCTTAGGGATCTAAGAAACAAACATGCATAACAGATTCTACTATGGCTTCAGAATTTGTGGCATTAGCTTCGGCAAGTAAGGAAGCTGAATGGTTGAGAAATCTACTTTATCAAGTTCCTTTATGGCCAAAGCCAATGTCGCCTATTTCAATTCGATGTGATAGTGAAGCAACATTATCAAAGGCTTATAGCCAAGTTTACAATGGGAAGTCTAGACATATTGGTCTAAGACATAGTTATGTTAGACAACTTATTCTAGATGGGGTGATCACCATAAATTTTGTCAAGTCAAGTGAAAACTTGGCGGATCCATTGACAAAAGGACTTACAAGAGAAGTTGTGTCTAAGACTTCCAAGGGGATGGGACTCAAGCCCATTAATTTAGTCACACATGATGGAACCTCAACTCAACGCTTAATTGGACATTAAGTCTTGAGTTTTAACGAGTCCAAGTACATCATATGAATGTGGCTGCAAGTACTTATTTTAAATAATCATTCCCAAGTGATAAAGTGCTTGAAACTGTATGATAAAGGAGGAGGTTGAGTTTTTACTCTTAATGGACCCATAACACGTAAATATAGTGTTGGAATGCTTATACGGTTGTATTCTTGATGGAGTTCACCTATATGAGTGGAAGTGGTGCCGCTTCTAGGAGCTCAGGGCTTGGCTCTCAAGCACTCACGAATAGATACAAGACACATGGCCAGTAAACGTGTCGAGCTTTTGCTAAATGACTCTTGACGAGTTTTGAAGTCTTATGTGTGAATTAATGTATGACTAATCGTATAGAACCGCTGGTTCAAAGAACTAGTTCTACCATGCCGTTCTGATTAATTCAACAGCATTTGTTCACTAAAGTGGAGGTTTTAAATCAGGATTGATACCTTCATTTATGCATAAGGATTCCTTAAGTATCGGATTTACTTTATTTTGAAAATGGTGGGGGATTGTTAGAATATTTTCAAAAAAGTGGATGAATTATTGATTAAATATAAAGTTTAATCAATGGAATTAAGAAACTAATGCCTTGGTAAGGTTCCGGGTTAAGAAAATCGAAGTAAACTCGATTAATTGAAGCTTGGTAGGGCAGTCAACTGCCCTTGTGCAGAAAACATTCTGTATAAAAATTACACTAAGGCAGTTGGATGCCTTGGGAAGGGAGTCGACTGCCTTGGGGAGCAGTCAACTGCCTTTATAGGGCAGTCAACTGCCCATATATGGCAGTCAACTGCCCATAATACGATCAAGCTTCTGTATAAGATTTATGTTAGAGCAGTCGACTGCCATGAGAGAGCAGTCGACTGCCATACCTGGACTTGCTTACTGTTTTAAAAATACACTAGGGCATTCGACTGCCATTTTCGGGCATCCGACTGCCCAGTATAAAAAGTGTATACAACGGCTAGTTTCTTGATTAAAGAGTTACAAGCTCATCCAAAAGATGTTATTCAACTTCTGAATGGTTAAGCAACATTACCATTTGTCTCCAAAGGTTGGGACCTTGTTGAACAATTGTGTTTGATGAATCAAACAACACAATTGAAAAATCATATCACTTGATTAAAGGTTGCATCACTTGGAATTAATCTCTATAAATAGAGATGTCAAGTTCATACTTGAAAAATGATAAAAATATACCAGAATAATTCTGATATTCTTTCTTCCCTCTCCCTCTCAAACTAAAGATAAGTTTCTTAGGCATTATTTGCTGCAGAAGATAGTGACTAAGACAAGATACTTTTGTACTTGTCAAGAGTATTTAGTGGTTTAATTTCACTAGTGCAAAGTGATTTTAAACAAGGGCTTCTTTGTATCCTAGGGATATTCGATAAACCCCTGTTGCATGCCGTAATTGGTGGGGGCGAAATAATCCTAAGGAAAGTGGCATTATAGCAGCACGCCTAGAAGCCATTTCTGCATTTGTTCGTGATTACCAAGGAGATCAAAGTTCAAGGTGATTCAAGGCACTCAAGAACACTCAAGGTCATCTTCACATCCACCAAGGAGGTTCAACACAGAAGCAGAACCATTCGTGTCAACAATTATAACATATAGGGTAGTGCCATAATGATCAAGAAAAGCAGATGATGAAGAAGTGTTGTACGTGGGAGAGAAGACAAAGAATAATAAAGACAATCGGAAATGAAAAAAATTAAAGAGAGAAGAAAAGGCTAACCTTGGTTGACTTTGTGTGTGTGAATACTAGACTTTTGGTAATCTTAGATGTACTAGATATGATCATGATGTAGGAACCAAATGGGATCCAACGTAAATGGAAAACAGAAAGTGAAGAAGGCTCACGCCTGGGCAGTAAATAACAGAAAAGAAAGAAAAAAAAGATGAAAGAGAGGGTTAGGTTTAGGTTGACTAAATAGCTAGGTATAGTACCAATGAAGTTTATATATATAGATATTTTAAAGGAGTAAACTACCTAGCCAAAATAAAGCCAACTTGGGCAGGAAAATAAAAAGAAAAGGGAGCTCTCGGTTTGAATATAAGCGGAAGAAAAATAAAGGAAAAGAAAAGAACCAATAGAGGTTAAGTTGACCTACATGGAAAATAAGTGATACATATATACATTAAGTGGAGAAGATACCTACATTTAACCAAGGCCATTCGGCCACAAAAAATGGACTAAGAGGAATGACATGTTTTAGAGCAAAAAATGGAAGAAATTGGTGGAAATGTTGACTTAGTAAAAAGGCTAATGATGCCAAAACAAGAAAGGAAAAGTAAATAAAATATTTACCTATGAGAAAATCATAGGAAATATTAATATTATAAGTAATGATGAGATAAATAGGAGCTAGATAAGCAAAAGAAATTTTCATAAGTTATACTGAAAATTAATTACAGTAAAACTGTTACTTTGCAGTTTATAATTCGGAGAGATAGGAAGCACATGGGTGCAACGTAAGGCATTGCTACAGTGTACTGAGGTAAGAGATGTAATTTAAAGTTGTGATGGTGTCCCTTACTTTCATCGCAAATTTTAAAGAAATGCCTGAAGTATGAATTTTATTCCGAAGTTAATTTTCATGATCTTTTAATTTGTTAAATGAATTGTATAACTTCTATGTATATTTTTCCATAATGTTTTAAGTATGATATGAAATAAATATGTTTTCCGAAAAGGTATCGGAGTGGCAAACCCCAGGCTAACTTAGACCCTGGCACGTCCGGTCCTTACTATTTTATATCAATTGTATGATTTAAGATGTTACATAAGTAAGTAAGTTTTGAGACTAAGGTCTTCCTATAGTTTATGTTATTGCCTGTCATGCTTGCCACTTTGTGGCATAAGTTTAGCCACGTCGTGCATGTCCTCGCCCACATTGTGTATGTTTCCATCCTTTATGGGTATGTTGGTCCTTCGTGGTGTATGTTCGCTGTACGACTCTGATCAGGTCTACAGCCCATACCATGGCCATAGGTATTCCGTTCCCTCTTCGGAGGAAGAAGTAAGTGTCATGACCCGCATACTGGCTATATGATTCTGCCTAGTCTCCATGAACTGTATGATATGTTCTATTAATTTTGAATTTAAATTTTTAAAGTAAGATGCATGTTTGATCAAGTATGAATTTTGATATATATGTATTAAAGAATTCATATAATGTTTGAAAGTATGAAATGCATTATTATGGCATTTGTTTTCTGCATATATATAGATGCTATAACTATTTTAAATGCATTTCTTACGAGCTTTCCAAAAAGCTCACCTCCTACTCTACCAGATTATTTGCAGTGATCATCTCCTTGCCTGTTGCGCATATGACGTAGGCTGAGGGATACGTCTCTCCTTCGGCCATTTTTGTACTCACGTAAGGTATACTCATATTTTGATACCAGACATCCTGTATGGCACAGATATTTGTATATGATAATACTTTTGGGATGTAATCAATATTGTAAGAATGTAACGTTACTTTGAGGAATGAGTCAATATAATGTGAATAAAATATTTCATGAAAATATTATGATGTTTCTGTGGTTGAAGAAGTGTGATGAGATACTGGCAGGAATGCAACCCAAGTAAGAAATTAAGAAAAAAAAATTAGCCCAAAACTTTCACGTTTCCGGGGTGTGACAATGGAAGATCCTAGGAATTTCATAATATTTTTCTAAGTAATGATGATCCAAAATAAGAGTTTAGGCAAGTAAAGGAATTTTATGAATTTAAGCAGCAAATATTGATTATATTAAAATGTTATTTTGCAGTTTATAATTCAGAGAAATAAGAGGCATAATGGTGCAATTCAGAGCATTATCCTACAATGTTATTAAGGTAAGGACGTAGATATGGAAGTAATTAGGAAAGTACTGTGTTTGCATGTGAGATATTGATTTGTTTAAAATGTTAAATATATGAATTTAATATGAAGGGATAAGGCTAGAATCATATAAAATTATTATCGAAATTCTCAAAACTCAATTTTGACCAATAGCTTAAATTTTCATATATATATATATATATATATATATTATCAAATTGCATAAATTGAATTTCTAATTTAGTCACCTATTATTTTAATTAAATTAATTATTATGTTGACCATTTTAAATTGCAAAATTTTACTGATTTAAATATTTTTACATGAATCATGAATAATTGAAATGCAATGGATTTTTATTGAAAATGTTTAATGAAGTTATTTGCTCCCAGTTATAGTTTTTATTGATATATACTTATATGAATTGACTGAAGATAATTGCTTATTGAAATTATTTATTGATTATAAATGAAAATTGTTTTGAGACTGTTACTCCCTGAGAATCATGCATTTATTGTATTGTATCGGCTGTGAGACCCTAGTCAAGTCCGTAGCATCCACAGTAAGGCACCTGACTAGTGAGCATTGTGGTTTATTGCACAATGGCCATTGTTTATCGTATTGTTAAATAGGAATAGCTTATGGATGGTTACCTGGCCCATACACGGGTACGTTATTTCCTATATTGATTATTGGCATGTGACTCTTGGATGCTGACTGTCTCCACTGAGTATTTTAAATCAGAATGATTATTGAATTGATTTATTTTATATTGAATGGATAGTTTTAACAAGTGTTTTACTGAATTTGAAAATGTTACAAATTGAAACTATTTTAAATAAAATATTATATGCTATAGATACAATTAATTATTTTGAACATTTTAATTGCATATAGTGGCATAGTATCACTTTTTCATGATTGTTTTCTTACTGAGCGTAAACTCACCCCCTCTTTCTCTCCCAAACTATTTGCAGTGACTTTCCGCTCATACGACAGGAGCACGATTTTTGGACCCTACAGTATTTCCTTCGAGGTTGGTTATTTATCCAGTGAAGGTATATTGTATTTGTTATATATTTCAGACTTAAGTAGTACAGTACTTTCTCAATTATGAAACTATGGGGATTTAATTAGAAATTGATTTTTTTTATATGTTAGAGACCTGAACTTCTACGTATGAAATTTTATTAACTTAATCACTATATTTCATATGTTTATAAATTCTATTTATATGAACGTTTATTATATTTATATGAAAGGTCAGTGATTGAAAAATAAATTAAGCTATTGAAAAGAAAGATATTGACATCAGTAAACAGCCTAAGCACTACAGTATATCAGTATAATGAAATGAGGAATTATATAGGTAACCGGGTGTTACAGTTTTTCACTCAAATCTATTACTACAAAAATCCATTTTCTTACCATGATCCAAACATGGCCTTAATCACTTTCCAAAGCTCGTCATTACCTTTAAAATATCTGCACTTGAGAAATGACCATTTTGTCCCTTTACAATTTTCTTTATTTACATCTACGTCCTAACTATTATTTTACTATCTAAAATCTTATTTTTAATTTTAATTTTATTTAAATATATTCATTTATAATAATATAGGTTAGACATTGGCTATTGATAGGGTTTGACCGGCCTTAGGGTGTGAAATTACCAAAATACCCCTAAACAAATGCTTTTGAACTTGTTCATGTTGTTTTTAGCATTTTCGCGTGATTCAGCTTCCGGGCTAGATTCATGCGAGGGCTTGTCTATGACTATCTATGAATCAAAAGTCAAATTGGGTTGACCGTTATTCAGAAAAGTTCTCCCAACCTATGGATAAAATCATTATTTTTGAATTATTGCACGTAAACCTAGGCATGCTTAAATGAGGGAATTTCAGAAAGTGGCCTTCTTACCAGTCATGTATTTCGAGCCAAATTTAACATTTTTATAGTTCCATCCCCATCCGAGTTAAAGGTAATCTTATGGGGCCCACATCCCTTTTACTTTAACATTCTTATCATTTGGAAGCCTTAGTTATGCTATTAACCCTCACTCATTCTTTCCCTTAGATCCTTAACTTAGGGAGTCATATGAGAATTGGGATTCTCATAATGCACCAAGCCATGACATTGTTTTCTACTTTGGACACCTCGTGCATTGTCCCCATGCAACTCAATCCTCTCATGTCCAGCTCATGCTTCACAACTTCATGCCCCTATACACAACTGCTGCTTCTAGCAAACCATGAACAAGCATTGTGTCCAGCCACTGCTTCAAATTGCTTCAACTCTTCACTCAGCAAACACACACAACAGTGGTAAGGAATCACGCCTTCAGCACTGTAACGGTCCAATGACCACATTTTCCACGTTTTTCTATACACTTATCCGTTTGGGCTGTCTGTGATACTTCACTTTTAATTAAATGTTAAGCAATTTAATATAACATTGATTATATAATATACATCCCATATCTTACTTTATAAGTAAGTAGTACTGTACGCATGTCTAAATACCGAAAATAAATGATTGTACCTCGTATATCTCAGTCAATCTGTCACATTGTCCATTATGTGCAGCCGTAATCCACGATCCTCGGATCTCATAATCAACAAACTCTGAATTGTTTAAAATGAGGGAGTGAGCAAACCACGGCTCAGTAAGAGAGTTATATGCAATACTTGATATTCAGCTACCTATATGCTGAAAAAGTTTTTCACTTTCTTTTAAATCTTCCTAGAGGGCTCTAGGCTCACATGTAGGAAGGATACTACAGTCGGCTAGGGATCCGGATAGAGTAAGGCAGGTATTTTGAAATACCTGTCTTGTCCCGGAATCTAGAAACAACTGTAGGGAGTACTATATAAATTTGTTTTTTTTTTCTAAAAACGATATAGTATTCGTTTTCGTGAAGTAAACCATTTATTTCTCTTCACTTCAGTATGTTTTAAAACACGTGACAGTTCAGTAGTAAAATAGTGGTTTACTTTTGTTCTCTTCAGTATAGTTAAAAACACGTGACAGTACAATAGTTTGTAAATATCCAAATTAATGGATAAGAATTCTGCAATTATTTGTATCTTAGAAATAATTCTTATGTTATTCTTTTTGAATAAACATAAATTTCTCTTTAATTTAACAACCGTATCTCACAGTTCAGTAAAACAATGATATTCAGTAAAACGGTATTTTGATACGGTTCAATTAGAAAACAGTAAACAGTAGCTACCAATTCAGAAAAACAGTATACGGTAGCTTTCAGTTCATTAAATAGTCAATGGTAGCTTTTGGTTCGATAAAATAGTAATCGGTGGCTACTATTCCGTAAACAGTACAGTTCTGTAACCAGTGGTTTCTCATCAGTAAACGGTACACAGTACAGTAAATCAGTAAAGTGAACAGTACAATACAGTAAACAAGATTTAGTAAATCCTTTCAGTAAACAGTAAACAGTAAGTGAGACTAGGTGTGATAACCGTAAATTTTTCATTTATTGGAAATTATAAATATTGAAAATAAATATTGGAGAAAATAAATCAGAGGAAATAAATAAAAATTTGCGAGAACGGGATATTGGTGAAAATCCCGAGAATTGAGGAAGTGAAAGAATTGGGAGATTCGTATAAAGGAAATTAAATTGGAAGTAAAAATAAAAATAATAGAGAGAGGAAAAAGAATTAATTTGGATAGATTAAAATCCAAATTAAATAAGAAAAATGAGAAATGAAAATAAAGTATGTTTATATAATTACAAATTTTATAAACGTATTTTATACAAATACATATGTATTTAAAATACTATATAGTATATCTTAATATACATTGGTGTATATATATATATATATATATATATATACTATTTCATAAATTTAAATGATACATATGTATATAAACATAATATTTTATGTGTATATATAATATATAAATGCATATAGAAGAAAGGTAAATGTGATTTTATATTAAAGTTTATATGTATATATGTTGTATTATAACATTTATATAATTTGTATATGTAAATGAAATTTATTTTAAGGTATATAAATATACATATATATACTAGATATATGTTTTGTAAAATACAATACATATAATTTATATATAATATATATTGTATTACATTATATATGAAATAATATATGTATAATATATAGTATATATTATATGTATAAAATATAATTTATAGGGTATAATATATAGTATATTATATACTAAAAAAGGAAAGAAAATAAAACCAAAAAACAGAGAAAGGAAACAAAATAAAAAAAAAAGGGGGACCAGAATCGGGAAGACTCCCGATTCTGTCTCCTGAAGAGGCCGCCCCCGTCAGCGGCCGCCGGAGAAGGAAAGGAGAAGGGGAAAGAGAAGCGTCGTAGCCGGCAAAGGGAGAGGAAGCCGACGCCAACGCCGACGAAGAATCGACGTGAAACGGAAGCAAAAGCCGAAAGAGAAAAGCGAAAAAGAGATGTGGTGGTGCCAGCCGATCCAAGCACCGCCACCGCCATTGGCAAGGACCAACGAAGGTGAAGGAGGCCACCAACGGTGAAGGAAACGGCGGAGGGAGGAAGAAACAGAGGAGAAAGGAACCAAAACCCACACTGCCAGATCCGGCGCCGTCGCCGGTGATGGGGCAAAACCGAGGCCAGATCCGGTGTCCCCACAACCGTGGCCAGCTGAGGGAGGCCCGAACCGACGGTGATGTCCGCGAGAAGAGGTCGAACCTGCGGAAGGACACCAAACCGGTCTGAACTGGTCCGGCCAGAGAAAGGAGAAAAAGAAAAGGAAAAAGAAAAAAAAAAAGGAAAAGAAAAAGAAAAGAAAGAGAAAAAAAAGAAAAAGAAAAGAGGAAAAAGGAGAATTTCGAGAATTCAGAGATTCTTGAAAATTCAACAACCCGAAAATTACGAAAATTCGGTAAGAAATTTTCGAAAATTAAATTTCAAAAAAATGTAATAAATTATGGAAAAATTCTAAAATTTAGAATTTTTATTTCCAGAAATTATTTTCAATGATCGGGATAAGGAATCAAGAGAGATGGAGTGCGGGTACAATCGATAAGAGGAAGTCGTCGACCCGGAAAAAGGTAAGGGATGCATGTGCAGCACTGTAAGGATATTCAGTCTGCATATTTTAATTTGAAATATTTTATGCAAATATTTTATGAAAATTATTAACTCCGCCTGTGTGAGTTAACGCAGCCGGTCCCAAGCCAGGGTAAAAGAGGAGGGTGGCGGTAGGTTTGGACAACCAGCCTTAAAAACTAGTCCAATCTCATGAAATGAACCAATATCAAAACATCATTGGGGCGTCCCCTACACAGTGACGCGCTGCATCGGAGTCCGGGTGTAGTGAAAAGTGGGCAAGGGTTGCTAGGTCGTTGCCCGGAACTGACGTGCCACATCGCCGCCTGGATGTGGTGTTAAATAGGCAAAGGTTCCCACACCACAATGGACGGGGGTGGGTAAAGAAATTAGTCCATAACCATAAGCTTAGGTTAGGATCTTGGAATATAGGTACGCTTAGTGGTAAGTTAGGTGAGATTTGTGAGGTTATGAGTAGGAGGAGGGTTAACATCTTGTGTCTCCAAGCGACCAAATGGGTTGGGGAAAAGGCTAGAGAGATAGCACCTTGGCAATATAAGCTTTGGTACACAGGGAAAGATAGAGACCGAAATGGAGTAGGTATCATTATAGATAAAGAGTACCATAAGGATGTTGTACAGATTAAGAGACAAGGGGATAGGATTATTTTGGTTAAACTAGTTTTAGGAGAAGAGGTGTTGAATGTCATTAGCGTGTATGCACCCTAGATAGGACTTGATGAGGTTAGTAAACGACAGTTTTGGGAGGATTTAGATAAGGTAGTACAAGAAGTACCCATAGGAGAAAACCTTTTTATTGGCGGTGATCTTAATGGACATGTAGGTACAAGTAGAGAGGGTTTTGAGAGAGTACATGGGGGTTTTAGTTATGGTGTAAGAAACGAGGGAGGAGATGCTATTTTAAATTTTTCTTTATCTTATGACCTAATCCTAGCAAATACATTGTTTAAGAAGAGAGATTCTCATCTTATAACCTTTAGAAGTGGACCAAGAGCAAGTCAGATAGATTTCTTTTTTAACTAGGAGTAGGGATAGACATAGATGTTTGGATTGTAAGGTTATCCCAGGTGAGAGTGTTACCGCGCAACATAGACTCTTAGTTCTAGATATAAAGATAGATAGACAACATCGAAGGAACCAACAAAAAGGAATTGAACGGATTCGATGGTGGAAGCTAAAAGAAGATTGTCATACAACATGTAGAGATAGTTGGATTCAAAAAGAGGCTTGGACAACAGAAGAGAACCCAAATGTAATGTGGAATAAGATGGCAAAATGCATTCGGGAGGTAGGCAAAGAGACATTAGGAGTATCAAACGGAAAAGTGCCGACTGGAAAGGACGTAACATGGTGGACTGCAGTAGTAAAAGATGCTATAAAGACTAAGCGAGAGCATTACAAGGCTTTAAAGAAGAACAATACAGAAGAGAGTTTTTCGGAATATAAGGTAGCAAGAAAGGAGGCAAAGAAAGCTGTGGCAGAAGCTAAGACAAGGGTTGCGAAAGAGATTTACGACAAGTTGAACACAAAGGAGGGAGAGAAAAGGATATACAGATTGGTGCGAGCAAGAGAAAGGAGGAGTCGCGATCTAGGAGTCGTGAAATGTATTAAGGATGAGCATCAAAGAACTCTCGTTAAAGATAATGACATTAAGGACAGGTGGCGAGATTATTTTAACAAATTATTTAATGATGGACAAAATAAAGTTTTGGATAATATTCCGGTGCCTCTTAAGGATTTAAATCGGTGCTTTATGCGTAGAATCCAAGAGACAGAGGTAAAAGATGCACTAAAGATGATGAAGAATGGAAAAGCTGTTGGACCTGATGACATCCCAATTGAAGTTTGGAAATGCCTTAGAGATGTAGGAGTTAGGTGGTTGACAAATCTATTTAATAAGATTTGGCACACTAACAAAATGCCAGAGGAATGGAGGAAGAGTGTCTTAGTACCTTTATATAAGAACAAGGGAGATATTCAAAGTTGCGCCAACTACCGAGGCATAAAATTGATGAGTCACACGATGAAACTATGGGAGAGAGTGATAGAACGAAGATTAAGAAAGAATGTAGAGATATCGGAGAATCAATTTGGTTTTATGCCGGGTCGATAAACTATGGAGGCATTATATATTTGCTTAGACAACTTATGGAACGCTTTCGAGTAATGGGTAAAGATCTTCATATGGTCTTTATAGATTTGGAGAAAGCATATGATAAAGTGCCTAGGGAGGTACTCTGGTGGTCCTTAATGAAGAAAAGAGTTCCTTTGAAATATATTAAATTAATTAAGGACATGTATAGAGGTGCAAGGACACATGTGAGGACAGGTGGGGGCAAACAAGTGAGTTTCCTATCACGGTGGGATTACACCAAGGGTCAGCGTTGAGTCCATTCTTGTTCGCAGTGGTTATGGACGAACTGACAAAATCCATCCAGGATAAGGTGCCCTAGTGTATGATGTTTACAGATGATATTGTCCTATGTGCGGAAACTAGAACTGAGATCAATACGAAGTTGGAAGTATGGAGACAAATGTTGGAATCAAAAGGATTTAAACTAAGCAGAGTGAAGACTGAATACATGGAGTGTAAATTCAGTTCTAACCGACTGGAAGAGCATGATGTAGTGAAGTTAGATGAGGTGGCGATACCTAAGCGGGATCATTTTCGATACTTGGGATCAATAATACAGATGGATGGAGAGATTGATGGTGGTGTGACCTATAGGATCCAGGCTGGATGGAGTAAGTGGAGAAGTGCTACAGGTGTGTTGTGTGATAAAGGAATTCCTACATGGTTGAAAGGCAAGTTTTATAGGACAGTTGTTAGACCAACATTGTTATATGGTAGTGAATGTTGGGCGACTAAGAGGCTACATACACAAAAGATGAGTGTAACAGAAATGAGAATGTTACGGTGGATATGTGGATATACAAGAAAGGATAGAATGAGAAATGATGATATTCGTAAGATGATTGGAGTGGTACCTATTGAAGATAAAATGTGTGAAAATCGTTTACGTTGGTTTGGACATGTAAGACGTAGACCTGTAGATGCTCCAGTTAGGAGAATAGAGGCTATGGATGTTGAGAGAAGGGTTAAGACTAGAGGAAGACCGAAAAAGACTTGGAAGGAAGTAGTTTGGAAAGACATGGAGGTTTTAGAATTAGATAAGCAAATGGCCTTGAATAGGAATCTATGGAGGCAGAGAATACATATGGACGATCTAACGTGATTTTAGATATTGGTTCATATAGCCTACCCCAATCTATTGGGATAAAGGCTCTGATGATGATGATGATGATGATGATTTTATGAAAATTATTATGATGCATGATTGGCTGAAAATTTTGGGTTGAAGTACTGGCTGGAAATTTAAAACTATATTTTCTGTGCAGGAGGTTAGTAAATCGGCAGCCGTTATGCTGCCGAAAATTTTAGAAAAACTTTATAAAATCATATTAAATGATTTTATTTCCGAAAATCGATATTAAATCATGAAACATGAGGAAATTACTAAATTTCATAAAACATGAATATAATGAGATGGAATTTTAAAATATTCATGTATTCGAGAATGGTGATAATGAAATCACCGAAAATTCTCGGAATAGATAAATTACACGTAATACGAGGTGAAAGATGAAGTGAAATACAGTGAATATTTTTATTAATATTTTTATAAATATTCACTAAAGGATTTTAACCCTTATGGTTTTAAATTATGGAATTATATATTTATATAAATTCCATAAAGGTTTATTTTATGATGAAAACTACGGTTTTGAGATTGGTTGGCATTCCTATCATGCTGATGCATGATATGTGATATGGTTAGTCCCGATCGACACTTGATCCGTGATCAACCGAAAGCAATATAGATTATGGTCATAGATTTGACCGGTTTATTTCTTTACCCTCTGGGGTTTATAGTATGATAAGATTGATGTCTATCTTAGACTCCATAAATGATAGGTGATATGTTAAAAAAAGGAAAGTGTTTTACATGATATGGAATGTCAAACGGAAAATGTGATATATGATTGCGTGACATGTGAAAAGAACATGTTTTATATGATATGGGAAGAAAATCAATTGATTTATAACATTTTTACAAAATGCTCATTTCGGTACTGATTATAGTACTGTGAGATGATTTTCATAAGACATGTGATACGAACATGTAATATGTTTTCAAAAAGGAAGAAATGATAAATCTAATATTCTTACTATGGTCTTAAATGGAATATTAGATTATAAGTACTACATGAGTTCTGATAAGATAGTGGAAGGTATATATGGCATAAATGCCAACTCGAGTAAAGACTCAATCTTTGTACTGTGTGAGCCACCTCTAGAAGACTCAAGGGACCTAAGTGCTACATAGATTCTTTGTGAACTATGGGGAGCCACCTCTAGAATCCTTTGAGCCCTAAGTGCTACACGAGTTCCGATGTGTTAGTAAGAAGTTTCTGTACCGTGTGAGCCACCTCTAGAAGACTCAAGGGACCTAAGTGCTACATAGATTCTTAGTGAACTACTAGAAGACTCAAGGGACCTAAGTGCTACATAGATTCTTTGTGAACTACGGGGAGCCACCTCTGGAATCCTTTGAGAACTAAGTGCTACACGAGTTTCGATGTGTTAGTAAGAAGTTTGTGTCCTAAAGGCCAAACCGAGTGAAGACTCAGTTTCTGTACCGTGGGAGCCACCTCTAGAATCCCAAGGGACCTACGTGCTACACGGATACCAGTTGGACCGTGGGAGCCACCTCTAGAATCCCAAGGGACCTACGTGCTACACGGATACCAGTTGGACCGTGGGAGCCACCTCTAGAATCCCGAAGGACCTACGTGCTACACGAGTTCCTCGATATGACACTTAACTCCATTGCTAGTTAGGATGGATGTCGTAACTGAATCAGTGAATTGGGGCTTACGCCTAAAGTGATTAAGTAATTCGGTTATATTGGAACTGTTTTCAATGAGTTAAGCTATACGCTTAAAGTTTATGGATTTTCATTTTATGAATGAATTGATTTATTAACTTACATAGTAACCGCTTTATCAACGTGTATAGTGACCAATCTATCGAAGTGCTTACTGCTTTGCTAATTTGATAAATGGAATAGATTTTAATAGCTTATTTTGCTATTTAAAGTACTGTACTAATTAAGAGAGTACAATAAAACATGAAATGAGTTTTAAAGAAATAAGATGATGATTTAACTAATATTCTTTTCAAGGAATATACGAATATTAATTATTTTATTTAAATGCTTTATCTCATAAAAGCATTATTTTGAAAAGAATATGAAAAGGTTATGGAATGAAAAAGAAAAGGATTTATTAATTCAAAACGAAATGAAAATTTCTCTCTACAGTTGCTTCTAGGTTCCGGAACAAGTAAGGTATTCTAAAATACCTACCTTACTCCATCCGGATCCCTAGCTGACTGTAGTATCCTTCCTACATGCGAGCCTAGAGCCCATAAGAAAAATGAAAAAGATTTTCAGCATATAGGAAGCTGAGTATCAAGTGAGGCATATAATTCCCTTACTGAGCCGTGGTTTTGCTCACCCCTTAATTTTAAACATTTCACGTTTTGATGATTGTGAGTTCAGCGGATTGTGGATCCCAGCTGTACACGAAGGAAAATGTGACAGACCGACTGAGTTATTTGAGGTATGATCATTTATTTTCTGTACTTAGACATGTCAACAGTACTACTTATCTGATTAATTACGATGAGGGATGTGTATAATATAAATAATGTTATGTAAAATTGTTTAACAGTCAGTACAAGTGAAGTATCACAGACAGCCCAACCGGTTAAGTTGTGTACAATAAGGTGAGAAATGTGGTCACGGGTTGTGACACTAGGCAACACCCTGCAATCAAATTATGCTATCATTGTCCACTAAGGGACACAATAACAATAATGAGATCTATGGCCATGATCTATAATATGTCCTCGGTGTACGCTTGCTAGGCGACATCCGGGACGCTGAATGACTAGCTTGTCAAACAGCCACGTGACAGTAATAATACGATGCATGAAGCTTGAGGCCTAAGTCTCAAAACAGTATAAAACCGTACCATAGCCTTTATGGATTTTAAAACACAGTAGTGTAAAACATTTCACAATTATCCATAAGGCTCACATATATAAATCCTTACCTTTATGAAATAAATAAGATAAACAATACTTTTCAAAATATTTCATAAAGGCATAAGTCATAGCGTCCATACGGTGAAAATAGTTTATAAAATCATCACTGTGAATATAAAATGTCAAAACTGTCCTTTTCACCGCAAAACATATACGCACGCTTTTTCGTGCTTCCTATCGAAAACATGGTTTTCAAAGTTGTCAAAATCCAAATCACTTGTTTTGAGAATTTATGAAAATAAAATATTTATTTTCAAATTTCAAAATCCCATTACCATGTTTTCCTTTGTAAACATGTGGAGAGACCTTTCCGTCTCAAAATGTCATTTTTCGTCTTTAATTAACCTTTATGGAATTTCTATGATTAATTATTTTCACCATTAAAACCATAAAGATATTTATGAACTCAAGTGAATATTTGAAGAATTATGAATAAAATATTCACTTGGTGACTTTTCATCTTCCACCTCGTTTTACATGCAAGATACACATCGAGAGGAATTTTCGGTGGTTTCATCGTCCAAATTCTCGAAAACACGAATATTTTAAAATTGAATTTCGTTATACTCATGTTTTATGAAAACTAATTGATTTTCTCGATTTTTGTGAAATCAATTCACTTATTTTGAATTTCAGTAATTTCGGTAATTTCCGGCAGTATAACGACAGTCGATTGGCTAGCCTCCTGCACGAAAAATACAGTTTAAATCTCAACTGGTAATTCACCACAATTTTGAATCAATCATTATAAATTGCATTTATAAAATTAAATGAATAATTTAAAACATGTGCTGAATATCCTTACAGATTGCACATGTTTCCCTTACTTGTCGGGTCAACGATTGACTCACCATCGTCGCGCCCATGTTCACCTCTCCCGATTCTATCGGCTCGGTCATCGAGGAAATTTTCTGGAAATTAAAATTCTAAAAATTAGAATTTTTCCAAATTGTTTATTTAATTTTACTCGAATTGAATTTTCGAACTTCTAACCGAATTTTCGTAATTTTCGAGTTTTTCGAATTCTCGGGAATTTTCAAATTCCCCAAAATTCCTTTTCTCTCTCTCTTCTTCTTTTTTCTTCTCTTTTCTTTTCTTTCTTTTTCTTTTCTTTTCTTTTTCTTTTCTTTTTTCTTTTTCTTTTTCTTTTTCCTTTTCCTGGCCAGACCAATTCAGACCGGTCAGCCCCTCTCCACGGTCGATTCTCTTCTTACGGCCAGTTCTCCGACGGTTCGGCCTTCCCTCAGCTGGCCGACGTCAAAGCGAACTCGCTGGTGGCCTCCGTTCTGCCTAGCTCGGCGGCACGACGGCGGATCTACTCGGTTTTGGTTCGGCCTTTTCTCCCTCTTCACCCTTCCTCCTCCGCTGTTCTCCACCTCTCCGGTGGCCTCCTACCCTTTCCGCTTCCTCCGGCGAAGCTTCGGTTGTAGTGGCGGTGGCCAAATCGGCCAGCACCGCCACTTCGTTTTTTCCTTTCTCTCTTCGCTTCACCGATTTATTTCGTTTTCTGTTTCGCGAATCTTCTCTTCGCCGCTTGTAATTGTCGGTGGTCTTCCACTTCTCCCATCGACCGGCGGTAGCTCATCCCTCCTTTCTTCCTTTCTCCAGTAAGCCGACGGGGTCGGCTGTTTGTGTTGTTAACACAGAAACAGGAAAATCGGGTGTTTCCCGTTTCTGTTATTACTCTTCTTTTTTTTATATAAATATATCAAATTCATATATATTAATATACTATATTAATATATATATATATATATTATATCCTTTATATTTATATATAAATCTATATATATAAATATTATTTTAATATCTATATATATATATTGTATTAACAATTTGTATATCTATATATACACTTTAAATTTAAAAATATATATTTCATATATATATATATTTATTTATATACATAAATGTATAATAATATACATATGTATTTTATTTTAATAGAAAATAGTATATATGTCAATGTATAATATATACTATATATTTATATTAAGACATGTAAAATATATTTATATAATCTAATTATATAAATATATAAATATACTAATTTTTCCTTTTCTTCTTATTCAATTTGGATTTCTTTATATCCAAATTTAATTTCCTAATTCCGAATTCTCAAATTCATCCCTTCATCATCTTTCGAATCTCCGGTAATATTTCGTCTGGTAAATAATTTATTTATTTACTTTAATTTATCCTTCACATAAAAATTAAATTTCCAAATAATTAATATCAAAATTCAAAAATTTGCGGTTATCACAAGCACGGCCATGTTGATCAGCACAAAGCAGCAGCTACACACTATTGCCTGTCCTACACGCATCTTTTGCAACCCAGCAACCGCAGTACAGTCAACAACTATTGTAACCAAAATCTAGGACAAAACTATAAAAATAATGCAAAATAGAATGTAAAATTTTGAAGCAAAAAGATGTAAACCTCGAATGTAGGAGAAGAAAGAAATAATGCAGTGAAAGAATTTTAAATCAGAATATGAATTCTCAACAAGAGTATGAAAAAACTAAAGCAATATTTAACAGAGTATTGAAGTAGTAAAGTAATAGAGAAACAGAACATTGGAGAAAAGAAAAGAAAATCTATAATTTTAATTGATTTATTATAATGAAAAACTTGAATGTTAATGGAAGCTTTGAATGTGCTTAAGTAAAAACAGGATTGAAACCTAATTAACAATTGAGAAGAACCAAAAACTAAAAAAAAATAGTACAGAACATTGGCTACAGTCACTCGGCCTTGTTTCTCCCCCTTTCTTTTCATGCGACTTCTCTCTTTAAATAGGTAGATATCTAAGGTTCTTTGGCAGTAAGTTTCAATTCAGCTAGGCTCTCCTTACATGTGAATGTGGGCTTATTTGAGTCTTAAGAAAAGTCCAAAATTTTGATAGCATGAGTAGAGTTTGACCTGTTTTCTTCATTATTCCAAAATTTTTACACATGATGAAATATCAAATAAATAGGGAATAAACTAAATTAAAATTCCAAATTTTAATAAAAAATTATGTAATAAAGTACCCTAAAAAAATAATATTTTAGAGATTTATCAATTATGTATGTTGGATAAATTTTCTTCAATTGTGAATGATATGAAAGTTGGCTCTAATTATGATTGAATAGATAAGAAATCTTTCATGTTATGGTATAAGAATTAGGGACATTCTGAGTTTTGCATTTGTAGAGATTGTATTAAGGGAAAATCTTGCATCTAAGGTTAAAGTTATGATTAACAGATATGGAGATGACTAGGAACTGATACATACCGACATTTGTAGATGATTCTCACATAATGTATTTAGTAGATATAACCATTCCATCACTTTAACTAAAGATCATTTTGGCTTAAGTCATAAAGAGTGAGAGGTCTGATCTTATAAAAGCCTTAAGCTTCTGATTCCGTTATAAAGCTTATGAAAGGCAAGCTACTTAAGGTAATGATTAGGCAGAGGTGATGGATACTATATCAATATAATTAATGAAACTAGGTGAAATCCTAGATCGGTTGTGGTTAACTACACTATAAGATTAGGCATTGGCTCCTAGCATATTATGCTTGGAATTCCATAACAAAATGAGATTATAGTAGTAATCAATCGTACATTCTAATGTGGTAGATTTAAGTTAGGTCACTTAAAAAAAAAGTTGGGCCACTTCAAATTTTTAGGATTCAAATGAACTGAAATATATGAAAACTACAAGTAAAATTTTAAGTTAAGCTCTAAGCGAAGCCAGCTCACAAAACTTTTTATAAATAATAGTCAAACAAGAACCCAAGTTTGTGCCACTTTTCGTGTTTGGAGTTATAAAGTAAAGGCAAAAGCCTACAACCCTTAGTCAAGGAGACTTGACGAGAGTATTATTACAAGTAATTCTTTTGTCTATTTGTTAGCTAAATAGATTCTAGATTTTGGTTTCTGTCATGTGAAGTTTGACTATGCAATCTATTTAGAGAATAACTTAAAGAGTGAGAGTTGTGAGCTCTACAAAGTTATCATGGAAGTGAATATTGTTATGCTAGTTCCAAATATATGTTGCTTTTGATGAACAAAGACCACAATAGAAAAACCCAACATTTGATCTCAGTACTCTATATCTAAACCTATACTTGAAATTGTAGAACATGAATATGAGATTCATGTATCTACTGATTCTAATGCTTGTTAGAAGGTTTTATTGATCTGAACTCTTCGAATTAGATACTTGCCATGCAAGGTGAGTCGGCATCTATGTTATATAAAAATACATGGCATCTATTTGAGTTGTCACATCATTGTAGACCAAAAAAAACTTTAAAGACCAAGTACAAGATCTAAAGCCAAATTTGGCCAAGGACTTTAACAAAAAAAAATGGTTATATGGAAACATTTTCTTTTGTTTCTATTAAAGATCTTTTAGAATCATGATGATTTTTTGTACTTATTCTAATTATGAGCTACATCATTTGAATATTAAAATGTCTAAGTGAAGCAACTTAAAAGATTATGGTTGCTAATATGGAACATACAGTTTGTGTAAACTCAAAACGTTTATTTGCGAACATTAAAATGCATCCAAACTGTGATATTTAAAGTTTAATAAGATTGTCTCTCTAAGAAGAATATATTGATAAATGGATCCATTACAAGGTCAATAAGAGTAATTATGTTTTTGTGGTACTCTAAATTAATGATATCACATAGCAGCCTAAGACATTGACATGTTATATGAGACAGATTTCATGTTGTCATGTCATTTCAGATGAATAACTAAGTAAGGCCCCATTCTATTTTAAAGATAGAGATCTTTAATGACAATATTTATAAGCATACACTACTAGTTTCAATAAAACCTACATTGAGTGTGTTAAGTAGGTCAAATGTATATTGTTCTCTTTTTTAAGGTGACTTATTATGAAAAGTGATATATTGTGAAAATCTCAATGTCCTCAAAATGATAATTAAATAGCTCATGTTGAGTGTTATGTACGTCTTATTATGGGTAATTTACCGTGTGCTCAAGTTTGTACACATTTTGATGTAACTTATGTTTTAGACGTATTTTTGAGACACTTAAGTGATCTTGTAATAAAGAACTAGAAGCTGTAATGAGTGTATTTGGATATCAGAAAATCTAACATTCTGAACTTGATTGGATATTTTGATGTTGATTTCGCATACTATCCAGATGATGGAAACCAATTTCTAGTTATACATTTATGTTTTATGGAGGAGTTGTTTCTTGGAAAATGTGAAGCAAAACACTTAAAGCATCCTCAACTACGAAAGCTATGTATGTAGCTTGCTGTGAAGCCATATTATGGTCTATTTTGGCCGTAGAATTTTATCTTAGGGTTGTTTTGTTATTGCCGTTTTGGAGTCACTTAAGAAGTACTGTGGTAATGCTGTAGCAGTTGCTTTCTCTCTCAAAATACTAGGAGTTCGTTATGCTTCAAATATATAGATATAATCTTTTGGTTTGTTATAGAGAAAGTAATGAAATCCATTATTTGATTAGATTATAGAGAACATAACTAAAGAGCTCATTCTGATTAATCCACTGACTAAGAGTTTGGCTTCTTATGTATTTTGATGACATGACACTTTAATGAGGCATATAGAGCCTTTTCCTGTATAGTGTTAATGAAAGCTCTACGTAATGGAATCAATTGCAAATATCTTGATGGATTTCTATTTGCCACATATGATTATTTTGTTTCTGCATATTTTGATGAATATGCATTTTGTTGGATGAGACATTTTGTGGACTAAAAAAGTCAAAATTGACCCGGATATAATTTTAATTATTGTCAAATTAATGAACGATTTAGTAATACCAATAATAATATACTCGAGTTAAGTTGTATGATTTTGGTTAAGTGTGAGTTTATATTATTTATGCATTACACATGTATTAAACCCATAATGAGATGGGCTTATACATAAATCACATGAAGGCAGGTCCTTACTCTCAGCCTGTATATATGAAGTTGGCCCATTAGGTTTCATACTTTAGAATAAGGAATAAGATTAGCAAATCCCTTCTCTATTATTCTTTCACTCTCTCTCGTATGCAGGTTTAAGGATAATCAAGAGGAAGTATTTGAAAAGGTGCTTTTGTCTTAGTACAACTCATTGGCAAGATTAAGCTTTAACCTGCATTTTAGTTTTAGTGTTAGTGGTTTAGTGAGCTTTTGGTTAGTTTCAACAAAAAAAAAAGTGACAAATTTTATCTGTCATAAAATTAAAATGACTTGGACAAGGCTAATTAGAGGTATGTCTATTTAATGAAAGAGTGGAAGTAGTTTAATAAGGGCTAATTTGCAAAAAAAAAAGGTGTTACACTCATGGATATTAACACAATTTGAGTAACTGTATTTATTGTTGATTCAACATCATTCGTTGACTTAGCTTAGTTAGTCTATTAGGCTAAGTAGTTAGTTTGTTATTCAATTTTCTTTCAGCTGATGCACTTGTATATACGTAGAAAATACTATTGTAATTGATTCAACATTTACATAAGAAAACTTTCAAAATTTTTTCATGGTATTAGATTAATCCTTTTCCTTTCCTTCTCTGATTGATTTTTTTCCTCTCAATCATTTCTTTTCTTTCCCACCAAACAATTTCTTCTTGTTTTCTTGGTTGCATGATGAAAACTGGTAAATCTAGTCCGTACTTCATTTATGAAAATGAAATCTTGCATGTGTCAATGATGCTCATTTCATCCAACTATCACTCTTGGTCTCGCATGATGAAAATCGTTGTTATCCGAGAACAAATTGTAGTTCATTGATGGCTCTATTTTTGTTCCAAAGAAATAAAATCCACTATTTGTTGCATAGGTAAATGTAATACCATGGTTCTGTCTTGGAACTTTCATTTTGTTTCTCCATCTATCGCCCAAAGTGTTCTTTGGATCAATAATGCGTAAGATGTCCGGAATGATTTGCGAGATCTATTTTCTCAGTGTAATGCTCTTCGAATTTCAAAGCTTCAAGAGGAGATCTACACCTTTCAGCAAAACTCTTTAACGGTAATAGATTATTTCACCAAACTAAAAATGCTTTAGGATGAATTATTGAATCATAAACTTATTCCTCCAACTTGTAGTTGTGGTGTAAAGAATATTGCTTGCAAGTATTAATATAATGATTATGTCGTTAGATTTCTCAAAGGCCTTAATGATATATATGACATGTGAGGACTTAGATCTTATTACTGGATCCTCTACCCTTAATTAATAAGGCTTTTTCATTGGTTATTCAACAAGAAAGACAACTAAGTGCATTGATTACTTCTCAGTATCTTAAAACTACTGTTCTTGCTAGTAAGGCTATTACTGGAACTGGTTCAAGCACAAGAGATTTCAGATGGTTTATGCCCGATAACAAACAGCCAATTTGTTCCTATCGTGGGTATACAGGTCACACAATTGAAAAATGCTATAAAAGACATTGTTATCCACCTAAATTTAAGCCAAGAAATAAATCTACTGTAGCTAGCTGTCTTGAGATAGCAAAATCTTTTGCTGCTAGTGTTTTGGATGAGTAACCTGTTGTTCAAACATCTGATACAAGTTTTCCAAGGTCCTTTACTAACACTCAGTATAGGAAATTGCTTTCTTTGGTTCAATCAACTAACATAGACTTCACTTCAACACCTCATGTGAATGCAATTACTGACTTTGATCCCAACTCAAGTACATTAGCTACTGCTTGTACTATTAATAGCTTTTCTATTTCGCAAAAGTATATATTGGATATAGGTGCTACAGACCATATCATTTGTTCTATTGATCATTTTGATACATATAAACCAACCAAAATACTTTTGTCAAATTACCTAATGGACAACATGCATCTGTATCTAATATAGGAACTGTTAAACTTTCATCTCATCTTATTTTGCAAGATGCTTTATTTAAACCTAGTTTTTCTTTCAACCTTATTTCAATTAGTAAACTTACCAAAATAACACATTGTGTCCTTACTTTTCATCGTGATGTTTGTATTATTCAGGATACACAGAGTTTGAAGACAACTAGATCAGCTAAACAAATATTTAGTCTTTATCAATTAGTATAACCTAATCCATTTGTTCATTCAGATTTGAAATCAACTACATCCTCTTCTGTCTCTCAAAGTTCTTTTAATAACATTTGGCATTATCATTTAGGCTATCTTTCTCATAACAAAATTAAGGTTTTGCATAATCTTGATTCCTCAATTAGTATAAAAGAACATTCTCTTTGTGATGTATGTCATTTTGCTAAGCAAAAATGTATTCCTTTTCTTATTAATACTTCAACTTCTATTAAAACCTTTAATCATGTTCATGTTGACATATAGGGGGCCCTATCAATTGCTTCTTTATATGGTCATCACTATTTTCTAACCATTATAGACGATCATAGTCAATATACTCAGTTGTACATAATGAAGTTAAAGTCTAAAGCTAGAACTTTCGTACAAAATTTTCGTAAACTAGTAGAAACTCAATTTGATACTAAAATCAAAATCATCCGAACAAATAATAATCAAGAATTTAATATGGTTGAGTTTTATTCCTCCAAAGGTATAATTCATCAAACTTCTTATGTGCAAACCTAACAACAAAATAGTATAGTGGAGAGGAAACATCAACATATTTTAAACATTGTTAAAGCTTTAAAATTTTAAGAAAATTTGCCTACAAAGTTTTGAGGTACTTGTGTTAAAAATATTGTATACCTTGTAAATAGATTAGCTACACTAGTTCTTCAAGAAAAAACCCATTTTGAATTATTGTTTCACAAACTACCAATCTTTTCTCATTTGAAGGTTTTTTGGTAGCCTTTGTTATGCTTCTATATTGGCCCATGGTAGAACAAAATTTGACTTTAGAACAATAAAATGTGTTTCACTGACTTTCCCTCAAGTCAGTAAGAATACAAATTGTGTGACATTACTGATGCAACAGTATTTGTCTCTCGGGATATTGTTTTTTTTGAACATATTTTCCTTTTCCACATAAACAAAGATCAAATGATTTCTTTCTTGATATTTCATTCCAACCTCCTATTTTACTTGTTGCTGGTAATTTCGGTTCTGATATCTCTTTTACAAACTCTATGTTATCTAGTGTTGTTGTGTCTTCGCTCATATCTGATCATGTTTGTTTAATAATCCTTCCTCTTCTACTTCTTCTAATAATCGGTCCCTTACTTTTGAGTCATCTTTGTCATCTTCTAATAGAATTCGATATGCTCCCACTTACTTGCAAGATTATCATTGTGCTATAACTGCATCTAAATCTCTTTACTATATTTATTTTGATAATACACACTTCACTATATATTATCCTTTATCTAAAGTTCTTTTCTATGACAAATGTTCTTCTTCTTATAAAGCATTTTCAGTAGGTGTTGCTAGTGTAGTTGAGCCCAAGACTTACAATCAGGCTGTAATGCATAATTGCTAGAGAAAGGCTATGAAAGTTGAGTTTGATGCTTTACTAGCCAGTAACACATCGAAAATTGTTGATCTTCCTCCTTTTAAGGAACCTTTTGGATGTAAATGGGTTTATAAAATCAAGTAAAAGTTGTTGAGAGCATAGAAAGGTTCAAAGCAAGCTTGTTGCAAAGGGTTACACTCAACAAAGTGGTCTTGACTATCTTAACACATTCTCTCTAGTGGTAAACTTGAGTACAATTTGAACCTTACTAGTTGTTTCTACTGCTAAGGGATGGCATCTTCATCAGTTAGGTATAAATAATGCTTTCTTGCATAGGGACTTGAATGAAGAGGTTTTCATGCAATTGCCTTATGGATATCAACAAGCAAAACTAGGTTAAGTTTATAGGCATCTTAAGTCTTTGTATGGCCTAAAACAAGTAAGTAGGCAATGTTATTATAAACTCTCCAATGCCTTACTTGCAATGGGTTTTACATAAGCCCCTTCTGATCAAAGTATGTTTCTCAAGGGTACGGTGTGAAGATTGTGAAATTTCCGTATCAAGTTTGTATAGAAACGAAGAAATTAAATAAACTAAGCATTGAGAGTGTTCTGAAATTCTTTATTATCTTAAGTAATGAAATCGAAAGGTGGAGTTACTGCGTTTAATAATAAATTATTAATATATATATATAGGATTTATATAAGTTCATGATATATATATTAATTTATATTAATTTAATAAAGAAAATAAATAGATAAATTGTATAATAATAAACAAGTTAGTGAATATATAAATGCACTACAAAACCTAAGTGCATATATTGTAAGTGATTAAATAATTAAAAGAACAAAATAAATAAATATATATTCAACTAAATGAAGGATACAAGTATATTATATTAAACATGATATGCATGAGTGTATAAATATATATATGTAAAATAAATAAGGAATATATATACGTATTAGATATAATATATATGAATTTAAATAAAGGAAGAATAAAATAAATATATATGTACTACTATTATATATATGGACATGAAAATGGACATATATATATATATATATATATATCATATATATTTTTAAGTAGGATAGTAAATATATATTATATTGTATGAGAAATATAATATATAAAGTGTGTGTATATATATAAAACAAAAAATAAAATAAAATAATAATAAAATGAACTGATTGGCTGCTAATCAGCTTCAGCAGGAAATTGAAAAGACGCGTCCTCTGCCAAATGAAAACATAAAAAAAAAAAAAAGGGTAGGAAAGAAAAGAAAGTTGAAAGAGAGAGTAGAGAGGAGAAAGAAAAAGTTGCAGCAGAAGAGGAAGGGAAGGAGCTTGCTGCAGCAACCAGCGAGAAGAGAATCGAGATCCAGAAGAAAAGAAACTGATGCGAGACAAGGAAGAAATGTTGTCTTGGAGCTTTGGTCAGTGGTTTCTTTAAGGACTGATCAGTGGCTGTATTTGGAATTGGTTTTAGAGCTATCCAGTGATGTAGAAAACGTGAGGAACCGGCAGCATTCATTTGTCACAGAAGAGGGGATGGCTCAGGTTGATGGATTTTAAGGGATTTTTGGAAATGATGGTTAAGAAGGAAGTGAAAGAGTAAAAGGAGCAGCAATCGATGCTACTAGGGAAGGTTGAGGAAGATAGCAGCTTGTGTTGGAGGCAGATCGAAAGGCTAAAATCAAGAACTGCTAAAAACTGGAGAAGAAGGGGCTTCATTCTCGATTTAGGACAAGAACAAAAGGGGTATGATTGAATAGAGGAGCTGCGTGGAAGAGCTTAAACAAGGTGTTGATGGTTGCACCATTTTTGGGGCTATCATGAGTGATTGTTGGTGATTGTAAGCAAGGCTTAAGCAAAGGGTTATGATTGGTTTGGTGGGCTACAAATTGAGATCTTTGAAGGCTGGATTCTCAGGCCATTTAGGCAGTACATTAAAGGTCCGAAACAAAGAAGAAACGAGGGCTGATTTGGTGGTTCAAACAGAGTTTGGATGCTGAATTTAAGGGCCAAATAAAGGGCTGAAACAAGGGTCTTTGGGCGGTTGTTTAAGGTTGAAAATGGTGCCCTTTCAAGGTGATATTCAATGGGAGAATGGCAAAGGAAATGTGAGCAGGAAACACCAAATGCAAGGCTGAAACTGAGAGCCTTTAGCAGCAAAAATCTAGGAGGAGGAAAAGCAACCAGGTTCGGCTAATGTATAACCAGTGCAAGGGAAGTGATAGAAGGAGATGAGAGATACCATTCTTAGGCCAAATAATGGCCTTCCACTCGGCCAAAAGAAAAAAAAGAAAACGCAGCAGGGGTACTAGCTAATGCTTCCGTGTGACCAGAAATAGAAACAGCAGCAGAGAAGCTGCTGGCCTAGCCATTCTCGGTTAAACAGAGGTTTTTCCTAGCCAAGGCAATTGCTGCTTTGAAGGAATTTCAGGTAAGGGGTTAATAACTTAAGTTTAATATATTAATATGTTGGAATTATATTGAAATGATTGTTCGTGTAAATATTAAGACTTCATGAAATTTGTGGATGAAGTAAATATAGATATGTGTGTGAAGTAAATTATATATTTAAGGATTTTTGAAAGTATTATAGTGGATGAGAAAATGATTCTGACTTAAGATTGATGTGTTTATATACATGAGTATCAATGATATGATGAGCATGGGAAATGTGAATTAATGTATACATTAGAAGCTCGTGTGATGTCACTCAGATTTAATGTATATATATCTGTATGACTATAGGACACTTGCGAATTATAAGGATAAATTCGATGTATAGAATTTAATTGGATATTTAAAGAGTATGGGCGATATGAAATTTAGTTAAGGGAATATTTTCAAGAGTAAGAAAAAGAATACATTTGGGTAAGATTGATGTGTGTGTATATAAATATATAAATATACAAGCCCATATATATGTGTGTGTGCGTGTATAATTGTAGGATAATGAAAAATAAATTCTTAGTAAAGAAATGACTTAAGTAATCACGGTTCTAGAACTGTGTTTTTGGTGCGTGATTAAGCTTACGAGGACATGTGATTGTGACAATATTGAATTGGTTTATAGTGAACTTGGAGCAGAGTAGAAACTGAACTTTGATTTTAGATTCAGTTCAGTATTTGAGACTTATTCTTGATTTCAGATTTAGTTCAGTATTTGAGGCTTTATGCCAAACTTTATCATACTGTTTTGATTTAAAGATCCAGTTTAGTATTTGAAGCTTTATGCCAAACTTTATCAGTAATTGTTTTTATTTCAGATTCAGTTCAATATTTAAGGCTTTATGCCAAACTTTATTTGTATTCGTTTTGGATTTCAGTTTCAATTTAGCATTTAAAACCTTATGCTAAACTTGATTAATATATGTTTTGATTACAATTTCAGTTTAGTCATTTGAGGCTTCATGCCTAAAGTTTATCAATTTTGATTTCAGCATCAGTTTTCAGAATTTCGAGGCATTTTGCCTAACTCCTTTGAGTATTTATTTTCATAAGATTATTTGTTTTGAAATTCATGTGCACAAGCACCGTGTTTTGAACTAATGTGCATATTGATCATGTTTCAAACTTACGTGCATAGTTATCGTGTTTTGAATTTACGTGTATAGCGATTATGTTTTAAACTTGGTGCATAGTAATTGTGTTTAAACTATGTGTATTAAAAAATTGTTTCGTTATTGTATCAGTTTTCAACGTTTTGAGACTTTATTTCTAAACTTATTGATTTTTTAGTTTTAGTACAATTATCGATTTTAGACTAAATGAATCAGAAAATCTGTTTTGTTATCAATATTTGGCTTTAGTATTTAAAAGCGTTAGGCCCAACTTTATCAGTCATCCTTTCAATGCATTCATCTGTTTTGAACCAGGTGTTTAAGATATATGTTTTGTCGTCAGCATCGATTTCAGTATTTCGAAGCGAACGCATAAAGTAATCAGAAATTTGTTTTATACAAGTGTATAGTGATTCTGCTTTAAACTAAGCACATTGTGTATCTGTTTTGAACTATGTGCAAAAGAAATCGGTTTGAACTAAGCACGTTGCACATTTTAATACTGTGCATTCTGTCAGCATTGTAGTAGTGTGACGAGTGACTATGTCTTTTCAATATCGCATTAAGACTCGAGGAAATGAGTACCTAGGGTATCCTTCCAACCAATACCCTATACATCCTTAACCTTAAAGAACCAAATAGATCCAGCATTAAGACATAATACCACGTAAACATATCACTTTATTTCTATTCATGCATACACGTGCTTGTAGATCGACATGAGCATAGCATGTATTTACTTAAACTACTTACTGAGCCATGGTTTGCTCACTTCTTTCTAACATCATCGCAGATCATACGAGAGAGTCCACATTTGGAGTTCTGTGTGGCCTTCAGGGATCGTACCAAGCATAGGTACATACAAGCATCCTTTGAGCCTACTTTCGCTATTTTTTGAGGTATACCAGTAAGGTATTGTTTGTTTACATGCACCTTCTATGAAGATTACACAGTATGGTTTACTTGTGTCATGGGATGTAATTTAGGATCGTTTTAAAATTATTTTGTAAGAAATAATATGATCGAGTGTAATCCTGGATTCAATATGTATGTGATAATTTGTCACACTCTGAAATAACAATATTTACCATGTTTTCCCACATACAGTAGCGATTGGGCTGTCTGCGATGACTTTATTACACACATGCTTTAAATGGTAAACAGTTTATAAAAGTAATTTTTTTAATTTACAAAATGGTAATATTTACAAAAATAGTATTCATTTAATATTTACATCCCCTGCTTATAATATACACAACAATAGTACTGTACAAACGAGTTAGAACATATAAAAGTATATCAATATACATCTAGGATCCACTGGCAGCTGCCTCGGGGTAACGAAATGCAACCTAGTCCTCGGAACGGTATATCAAAGCAATCACTGCAAAGAATCTGAGGAGTGGAAAAATAAAGGGGTGAGCGAAACGTGCTTAGTAAGAGAATCGTATGCAAGACTGATATTATGAAATCTATATACATAAAATCAATTATTTTCCTATTAGTGCACTAGGGACGATAAAGGAGGATATTATAGTCGACTAGGGATCCAAACAGAGTATGGGAGGTATTTTAGAATACCTATCGTGTCCCAAAACCTAGTAGTGATTATAGGGAGTATCTATTGATTTTTTATATGAAATAATATAAATGTGATTTTATAAATAAACAATTTATAAAATCATTTAATTAACCAATATCACTAAACACAGTATGGTAAACAGTTCTGTAAACAGTACAGTAAACAGTTTAATAAACAGTATAGAAAGCAATTTGATAAACAATACCCACTTCAGTAGTATTAATAGTTTAGTAAAATAATACAATGAACAGTAAACAGTAAGTGGAGACAAGGCAACACCCAGAATATATCATGCTATAATAGTAATCCCTGTAGGGAATAGTAACAATAACACGTGAGACATATAGCCATAGTTTGTAGGTGTCCACAGTGTGCACTGATCAGGTGACAACTAGGACGTTGATGATATGATCAGTATCAAATAGCAACAGTAATAGTACAGTAACATGTGAGCATGATATGGGTCTAACAATCTCAAAACATTTTATAGGCAATATACCTATGAGATTATAATTTATAAAATATTCATATCTCAGTGATAATTTTTATAAACATTCTATTACACTATAAATCACTTATGCGAACATATTGGTAACTTCACTTTAATTAAATTCGATAACACGAATATTTAAATATTGTTTTTCGATAAATCATCATTTTATGAAAAATATTAAATAAAGTGCCAAAAGTTATGAAATTCACTTAAATCATGTACTTAAAGTATTTCATGATATTTTCATAAAATTTCTAAGAAATTTATGCAGCATAACGGCTACTATTTACCTAATCTTTCTGCATTTTGAACACAGTTCAATATACCAGCCAAAAGCCACAATTTTCACAATTCCAAAGCAATTGAGTTCTAAAATAATTTCATAAATTATTTCTAATAAAATCATGCATTCATAATGTGATAACCGCAAATTTCTGAATTTTTATATTATTTATTCGGAAATTTAATTTTAAATGCGAAAGATAAATTAAAGTAAATAAAGGAATTATTTGCAAGATGGAATATTGTTGGAAATTCTGTAAATAATGAAGTTAAGGAATTGATAAATTATATGGAGAAAATTAATTTGGATAAATGGAAATCCAAATTAAATAAGAAAATGAGAAAAGAAAATAGAAAATATATTTATATAATTATATATTATATAAATATATAAATGTTATGTAAATTATATACAAATATAAATATATATATACACATATATATACTAAATTTGTATTTTGTAAATACATATATATAGTACTATACTATATATATAATAATAATATTATGTGTATTATATATATAATATAAATATAATATATGTTATGTTACAAGTATAATATATATTATATAATATAAAAAAAAACAAAAGAAACAGAAAAGAAATGGAAGGAGTCGGGACACCCCGACCCCTTCTCAGCCAAGGCCGACGGCTGCTGCAGTGGCCACCGTCAGCGAGACGAGAGAGAAGAGGAAAAAGAGACGACGCCGGCGACATGAGAAGAGGCGACCGGCGACAGGAAAAACGGAAAACAGAAGCGAAATCGAAGCGGGAACCGGCGGAAGCCGGAAGAGGAAAAAGAAAATGGATCTGGCGACGCCGGCCAAACTGGCCAACGCCACTGCCACTGAAGCACCACCAGAGGGAGAGGAAGAGGATGGATGCCACCGGAGGCGCGGTGAACGGCGGAGGAAGGCCGGTGAAGAGGCGGAAGACACCGAAGGAAAATCAACTCGGTCCGCCGCCATGCCGTCGATCCAGGCCGAACGGAGACCACCATCAGACTCGCCGTGCCGTCGGCCAGCTGAAGGGCGCTTGAACCGTCGAAGAACCGGCCGCCGGCGAGGAACCGGCGAGGAGGGACAATGACCGGTCTGACGGGAAAGGAAAAGAAAAAGAAAAGAAAAGGAAAAAGAAAAAGAAAAGAAAAGAAAGAAAGAAAAAGAAAAGAAGAAGGAAAAGAAAGAAAGAAAAGAGGAAAAAGAAGAAAGAGAGAGAAAAAGGAGAATTTCAAAAATTACGGGAAATCCCGAGAATTCGAAAAACAGAGAATTACGGGAATCGGTAAGAAATCCCGGAAAGTGATAAATTATTTAAATAATTTTGGAAAAAATTCTAAATTTTGGAATTTTAATTTCCAGAAAATTCCCTCGATGACCGAGCTGATGGAATCGGGTGAGGTGAAAACGGGCACGACAAACAAGGCGGTCGCCGACCCGAAACAGGTAAGGGATGCATGTGCAGCACTGTAAGGATATTCAGTCTGCATGATTTTAATTATGAAATATTTTATGAAAATATTGCGATGAATGATTGGTTGGAAATTTATGGTGATGCACTGGCTGGATTTTAAACTGTATTTTTCGTGCAGGAGGCTAGCCAATCGGCAGTCGTTATACTGCCGAAAAATTATCGAAAATTATTGAAAATTTCTAGAAAATTTCATAAAATCATAATAAATGATTTTATTTCACGAGAAATGATTTCCAACCACGAAAATCGAGAAAATGAATATTTTTCATAAAAACATGAATAAAATGAAAGTGATTATTAAATATTCATGTTTTCGGAATTGGTGATAATGAGATCACCGAAAATTTTCTCGATATATGAATTATATGTGATATGAAATGGAAAATGAAAAAGGGATAAAGAGAATATTTTATAAAAGTTTTCTAAATATTCTCTTAATATATGAATTATACGTAATATGAAATGAAAGATGAAAAAGGGAAAAGTGAATATTTTATAAATATTTTCTTAAATATTCACTTGATTTATTATAAAACCTTTATGGTTGTAATTATGAAATTATTATTTTTATAAATTCCATAAAGGTTTTCAGATGATGAAAAATATGGTTTTGAGACTAGTTGGCATCCTATCATGCTGATATGTGATATGTGACATGTAATATGTGATATGTGATATGTGATATGTAGTCCCGGCCGACACTTGATCAGTGATCCGCCGAGGACATTTATAGACTATGGCCATAGATCTGACATGATTATTCATACCCTTCGGGGTCTATAGCATGATATGAGTGACGACCCAGTAGACGGGCTAGGCGTGCGTGCCTAAGTCTCCATATATGAAAATGTTTTATATGATATGTGATATGTGAAATGTAAATGTTTTACATGATATGTGACAAGTTAAATGAAAGAGATTTATAGCATTTTACATAATGCTTATTTCAGTACTGATTTTAGTACTACGAGATGATTTTCATATGATATGTGATATGAACATGTAATATGTTTTCAAAAGGAAGAAGAGTTTATAAGTCTAATATTCTTACTATGATTTGAAATTGAATATTAGACTATATGTGACATGAATATGTGATATGTTTTTCAAAAAGGAAAGAGGAGGAAAAATAAATCTAATATTCTTATTTTGAAATTTAAATTGAATATTAGATTTAAATGATATATATGTTATACGAAATTGATTTAATAGCTGATTTTGCTATTTAAAGTACTGTACTAATTATGGTTGTACAGTAAAACATGAAATGAGTTTTAAATGAGAATGATGAGAATTTAACTAATATTCTTTTCAAGAATATATGAATATTAGTTACTTTATTTAAATGCTTTATTTTATAAAAGCATTATTTTGAAAAGAATATGAAAATGTTATGGAATAAAAAGGTAAAAGGGATTAAAATTTCAAACGAAAAGGAAATTATTCTCTACAGTTGCTTCTAGGTTCCGGGACAAGATAGGTATTTCAAAATACCTACCTTACTCCATCCGGATCCCTAGCCGACTGTAGTATCTTTCTTACATGCGAGCCTAGAGCCCATAGGAAAAATGAAAAAGTTTTTTAGCATATAGATAGCTGAGTATCAAGTGAGGCATATAATTCCCTTACCAAGCCGTGGTTTGCTCACCCCTTAATTTTAACATTTCAGGTTTTCGAAGATTGAGAGTCTAGCACTTAAAGGATTTTCGACTGCGCATTTGGGGACTATGCGACAGGTCGATTTATTTAATAAGGTATGATCATTTATTTTCTATATTTAGACTTATCGACAGTACTACTTTCTTATGAAGTAGAAACCAGGGATGTAATTCATATTATAATTTAATATGAAATTGTGTATATGTAAAAGAAAAGTAAAGTATCGCAGACAGCCCAACCAAATAAGATGTATAGAATAAGGTGAAAAATAGGGTCACGGGCTGTGACACATAATATCCTTACGGTTTCCACACTCATCCCTTACCTGTCTGAAGTTATCGATTTATCCGATAGCACCACACGTTATTCAATCCTCTCGGGTTGAAAAACATTTTACCATTATTATTAATTCACCTCACTTTAATTTTTTAAACTATTTTTCTTCACTAAATGCAGCCACATTATACACTGAAAATATTAAACAAATGTAAATTGTACCGTGCTAAAACACAACTTCACCATTTTAAGTCCAATTTTAATTCCGATTTCACCGGTGGACTCCCCATAATTTCTACAGTATTTTGGCATCTCAAACTCATCAAATGTAGCACAAAAACTCCCTCCCCTTGGTTTGGCCAAAATTACCATGGAAGAATTCTCAAGCTTTTTCAACAATTTCACCTTTAATTTATGTTTCTTTCTTGTTTTTCATTCATTTTACATCATTCTCATGCATCAAACATCATCTCTCATGGGATTCCTATCAAAATCGAGACCCTAAGGATGTGCTTGAGCATGATTTAATTCAATCTAATTCAATCTAACACTAGATTCATGCTTAACACACTTAGGTTAGTCATTTTCTATTGTTGGAATTTAATGAAACTTCAAGCATGGAATTCACTTACGTTGGCCAAATTCTTCAATCTTTCTTTCATCTTGATTTTTTCACTTCTACAATGAAATATTGGTATGGTGAAGAGAGGATGATGAGTAAGATAAGTTTGTAGAATAAATTTTGTTGAAATAAGGTAGTTTTAATGGTGTTTAGGTGGATTTTCTTTCTTTTCTTTCTTTTCTTTCTTTTCTTTCTTTCTTGTTAATGGGGGCGTGAATAGGAGGAAGAAGTGTGAATAGTGGCCAGCTGAAGTGGGGAGAAAAATTTAGAGTCTTCTAGAAAGGGGCAAAATGATCAAAATGCCCTTGGTTATGAGATTTTTGGACAAAAATGCCCTTAAGCTTACGTAATTTTTATAACTATCCCGTTAACTTCCAAAAATTCATATTCCATCACTAAAAATTATTGTTAAACATATTTTGATGAATAAAGGTGAAATTATGAAATTACCCCTATGGAGTTAATGCATAAATTTTTGTTTTAACTACCAATTTGGTTTATCTATTGACATAGCCTAAGACTTATTTTTATGTATATTATCATTCTTTAATCACTTAATCAAAAGTCAATTTGGTTTGACCACAATTACGAAAATGCCATTGGGCTATGTCCTTAATCGTCTTTTTTTAAATTGTTGGCACGTTTCTCAAAAGAATTCAAATAAGGGGTTTTGGGTTCGAAATTCTTACCTTAGGTTTATTTGGCCTCCCATTCCTTATCTGGCTAGTCTCATCTCCATCCGGGCACTGTAGAGCTGGTGGGGCCCATTACACTATTTCCCCTATTACTTGCAAAGTACACAGGAATTGAGCAATAGTGAGAAATCTAACATGTATAATAGTAATAGTATAAGTGGCTCTCACATCCTCCCCACTTTTAGGAAATTTGGTACTCTAAATTTCATCTGGACCCATCACTGGAACAGCTCTGGGTACTTCTCTCGCATCAGGCTTTCTAATTCCCATATTGCCTCCTCTTCATAGTGCAACATTTTCGATCCAAGATCCAGATAGGTCTCTACACGTAACTCATGTCTTCTCTAATCTCCAGTGGTTCGTACTAAATTACGTGAGAAGGATCTGGAGCATCAAGACATGGAACACATTATACACTCTTGATAACTCTAAAGTAGTGCTAACCGATATGCCATGTCTCCCACACGGTCTAAGATCTCGAATGGTCCGATGTATCGAAGACTCAACTTCCCTTTCTTACCGAATCTCATTATGCCCATTGATAGTGAGACTTTAAGGAAAACCAAATCACTAACTGAGAAATCTAATGGTCGGAGTCGGGTGTTTGCATTGCTTTTCTGCCGACTCTGAGCTGTCCTCAATCTCTCACAAATAATCTGTACATCCCAGGAAGCTTACTCTACCAAATTGAGAGCTAATAGTTTTCGATCTCCCACTTCTTCCTATGCAATCGGAGATCTACACCTTCTACCACACAACGCCTCATATAGTGTCATGCCGATACTAGATTGATAGTTGTTATTATAAGTAAATTTTGCTAATGGTAAGTGGTCATCCCAAGAGCCCTTAAAATCCAACACACACACTCTTAACATATCCTCGAGTATCTAAATGGCACACTTGGACTATCTATCAGTTTGGTGATGAAAAGTAGTGCTGAAATTCAATCGAGACCCCATAGCTCCTGAAATCTCTTCCAGAAATGAGATGTAAATAAGGACTCCCTATCAGAAGTGATGCTCACTGGAACACCGTGCAATCTCACTATCTCTCGAACATATAAATTGGCTAGGGCACTGAGAAATATGTGGATCTGCTGGCTATGAAGTGAGCAGGCTTCGTCAATTTATCCACTATCACCCATATAGCATTATGATTCCTTCGGGTCCTTGGTAAACCCAAGATGAAGTCCATTGTGATATGCTCCCATTTTCACATTGGAATTGATAGAGGTTGTGATAGACCTACAGGCTTCTGGTGCTCAATCTTCACCTGCTGGCATGTGAGACATCTAGTAGCAAACTTCGCGATGTCTCATTTCATATTGGGCCACCAATATGCTCTTTGTAAATTTTGGTACATCTTAGTATTGCCTGGATGCAAAGTGTACTTAGAGGTGTGGGCCTCTGTCAATATCAACTCCTTTGTCAATATCAACTCCTTTAACTGCTAGTTATCAAGAATACAAATCCTACCTCTGAACCTCAAAAAACCATCAGTGCCAATCCCAAAATTTGACTGTGTACCCATCTACACCTGACTGGCAACCTCTATAAATAGCTATCACTCCTTTGAGCATCTCTAATCCTGTCCATCAAATTCGGCTCAATTCTGAAACTAGCTATAAACCCATATCCCTCAGAGGACAACCCATATCCCTCAGAGGACATCATATTCAGACTGAAGCTCGAGAACTATTCCAATAGATCATGTTCCCTAACCATCGTATATGATACCATCCCGACATGTTTTCGACTTAATGCATTTGCCACCATATTTGCTTTCCCCGGGTGGTACAATATCTCGTAGTCGTAATCTTTTAACAGCTCTACCCATCTCCGCTGCCTCATATTCAGCTCTCACTACGAGAATAGATACTTGGGACTCTTATGGTTTGTATACACCTGAAATTTCTCCCCATAGAGATAATACCACTATATCTTCAGTGCAAACACTACAGCGGCTAGCTCTAAATCATGTGTCAGATAATTCTTCTCAAGCTCTTTTAATTGTCAAAAACCATAGGCAATTACCCGACCATTCTACATGAGCACACATCCTTATCCCATTGCAGAAGCATTTGTATACACCGAGAACCCACATGATCTGCTGGAAAGGGCTAGAACAGGAGCAGTAGTTAGTCTCCGCTTCAACTCCTGGAAACTGCGCTCACACGCATCTGTCCACTCGAACTTAACCTCCCTACATGTGAGTCACGTCAGTGGAGCAGCTAGTCTCGAAAACCCCTCGACGAACCGGCGATAGTTTTCGGCTAGACGGAGGAAGCTTTGTATCTCAGTCATTGTCTTAGGCCTCTCCCACTGTACAATAGCCTCTATCTTGGACGGATCTACAGACACCCCGTCCTTAGATACAACATGCCCCAAGAAAGTGATATGATCTAGCCAGAACTCACACTTACTAAACTTTGCATATAAGTTTTGGTCTCTGAGGATCTGCAGGACTATGTAAAGGTGTTGCTCGTGTTCCAGTGGTGACTTGGAATACACCAATATATCATCAATGAACACTATCACGAACTTATCCAGGTAGAGTTTAAAGACCTCATTCATCAATCCCATAAATGCTACAAGGGCATTCGTTAATCCGAAAAGCATAACAAGGAACTCATAATGTCCATACCAAGTCTTGAATGCTGTATTAGGAACATCCGCCTCCTGGATCTTTAGCTGATGATAGCCCGATCAAAGATTTATTGTTGGAGGCCCATCCAGCTCACAAATCCCAAGTCATGTTCGTGATAATCGTGATCCTTTGAGCATCCGTGGAGGCCCAATGACAATAGCTAAAACAAAGATAATGCAACAAGTCTTGGTTGGTTTCATTAATATTGCTAGAGAGAAAGCCTAACAAAGTTTAAGCATGGAGGATAACAAAGTCTTCTACAACTTGATCTAAGCTCAAGTTCAACCTTCTTGAAGACTCAAAGTATTGGGTCGAAATGCAATTAGGTTGGTGCATAAATTGGGCTTAGTGTAATTGGGCCAATTGCTATACTTATTTTATTTAGTTATGTATTATTGGGCTGAATATTTTATCTCAATTTAACTTAAGCCCAATTCCTTTTTATTTAATAGGTATTGTAGGATTTCTATTTCTTGTTCTACCAATTAGAAAGTAGGATTTCTATTACTTGTTCTGCAAGTTTACTATTTCCTATTCTACAAGTTAGGAAAGTAGGAAAGTATCAAATTGAAGATTCCTTTCTTTCAAGGTAAGAATGATCCTGAGGCTTACTTAGAATGGGAAAAGAAAGTGGAGATGATCTTTGATTGCCATAACTATTTCGAAGAAAAAAAGGTGAAGCTTGCTGCTGTGGAGTTCTCGAATTATGCAATCATTTGGTGGGACCAACTCATGCTTGGTAAACGCAGGGATAGAGAGCCACCTATAGCTACATAGGATGAAATGAAATGTGTTATGAGAAAAAGGTTTGTTCCTAATCATTACTATAGAGAGCTTTATCAAATGTTACAAGGTCTCACTCAAGGTTCTAAGTGTGTTGAGGATTATCATAAAGAAATGGAAATTATCATGATCAGAGCTAATGTTGAAGACGATAGTGAAGCTACTATGGCTCGATTCTTACAAGGATTGAATCATGAGATTGCTAATGTAGTGGAGTTACATCACTATGTGGAGTTTGATGATATGTTGCATATGACTATAAAGGTTGAAAGGCAACTCAAGAGGAAATGTTCTTCATCTCGTTTTGTGTAAGGTTCTAATTCGACTTCTTCTTAGAAACCAAACACCTTTCGAAGGGATGATAGGACTACATGCAAACCTAAGACTGAATCCTCGTTCAAGCCTAAACTTAAAACGTGGTGAGAGTGTACAAAAGCCCAAACCCAAAGCTGTCTGTGACGACCAGTATCATGTGGGGCCGGTCGCACTCAACCGTATTGTCCGCTTTGGATTCTAGAGGTGGCCCCCATCAGTTCAGCTGACGTGGCACTTAGGTCCTCACGGATTTCTTTCGCGTCCATCGCTACTCGAACCCTTGACTTCCTTAAGAGTTGAGTAACGACTAACCATTGGACCAAGTCCAATGGTTAGTCGTTACTCGACTCTTGACTAGGTCCAATGGTTAGTCGTTACTCGACTCTTGAGGAAGTCAAGGGTTCGAGTAGCGACGGACGCGAAAGAAATCCGTGAGGACCTAAGTGCCACGTCAGCTGAACTGACGGGGGCCACCTCTAGAATCCAAAGCGGACAATACTGTTGAGCGCGACCGGCCCCACATGATACTGGTCGTCACAATAAAACGCGCGTTTTATTGTGAGGCCCGCTTCCCGGACTACCTCACACATCCGTATTGTCCGCTTTGGATTCTAGAGGTGGCCCCCGTCAGTTCCGCTGACGTGGCACTTAGGTCCTCACGGATTTCTTTCGCGTCCGCCGCTTCTCGAACCCCTTACTTCCCGTAAGTGTCGAGTAATGACTAACCATTGGACCTGTCACGACCCGAAGGCCGCGACTTTCCTTTATACTTAGACTTTTCTTAGTCTACAAATTTATGGACTAAATTTTTCTTTTTCATTTTAAGGTTTGTATTCGGTGTCAGTGTAGTTACTATACTATTTAGGTAACCTATAGTCATTTCATTTAAATATTAGACTAACACGGAAACGGTCTTAGTTACATCCCGACTTATTAAATAGAATATGTACTGTGCATCAATTTAAGTCTTACATGTAAACAAGTATTTTATGAGAAACATATACCTCAAAAGACTAGTACCAAGTCCATACACCTTCTCCGATGCCCACTGAGCAGCTCACATGGTAGATGTTAACTTCAATAATCTGAAAGAGATGAAATTTAGTGGGGTGAGCAAAACCACGGCTCAGTAAGATACTAATATAAATACAAGAGTAGGATTATACTGCCTTAAACTGCAATGCTTAAAACTTGTAATGATGCAATTACAGTTAATCCTTTCTCATCGATACATCTCATTATCACTTCTCATTTTCACTTTTCATTTCATAATCATACTTTGGTATGCTATCATCTCATATCAATTCTCATATTTACTTTTCATTTCATAATCATATTTCTGTATTCTATCATCTCTTATCAATTCTCATATCATCTCTTATAAATTCTCATATTGTGGATCATGATCACGATGGTACGAAGTCATAATTCTCTTCGTATATTTCTATATTCATGTTTCATATCATATCATGACATCATATAGATGAAATATCGTTACCACCGAGTCATGATGTTCCTCACATATTCTTCATGTTTAATTGAGATATCCTATCAAGTCACTTTACATTTAACAATCATATTCCCGTCTTATATCAATTCATATCACTTATCGTATGGGAATTTATGATCACGATAGAATAAGACCAGAATTCTCTTCATATCAATCTTATGTTCATATATCATATTATATCATGTCATCGTATAGATGAAACATCATTAACGTCGAGTCATGACATTCCTCATGGAATTCTCATATACTAAGCATATTATCATATCAGAGTTTAATATGCAATTCATGTAATTTTTCTGTATAAACCGCTATCATTTCAAACCATATCATATATACTTTAGGACATGCTCAACATATGAATTTTCAATTCATTTCAAGTTTGCCTTTAAGGCATAATAGAAACATATTCAATTTCAATTCATGTATTCGTTTTCAGAGCATGTCTAAAACATGTGCGGTTTTAAAACATTTTTCATATACTATAAATCATATCAGGTTTAGAGTTCATATCAAATCAATCTATACTCTAAACCGCATGTCATTTCAAATTCAACACAAAATCGTATATAAATCATGTAAGTGTCGAAATCATTTATCATATACTTTTAAAACATTTACTGTAAATCATATCAGGTCTAGAGTTCATATCAAATCAAACTATACTCTAGACCGCATATCATGCCATGCTCGACACAAAATCACATATAAATCATATAAGTGTCGAATTCATATCTCATGGACTTTTAAAACATGTTTAAAACATGTACTGTTTCAAAATATATTTCATTTCAAATCTGTTTCATATACAGTATAAATCATATCAAGTCTAGAGTTCATATCAATAAAATCATACTCTAGACTTCATATCATATCGGTTAGAGACTAGGCTAGATCCCTATCATCTCTCTATCAATAAAGACTTAAATCAATGTAGCTAGCAGTGAAAATCATGTCATCGTCCCCTGGAAACCAACTAGGGCGCTATCTATGGCCATAGACCTCATCTCTCTCAGCCCCACTGATCAGGCGTGACTGAGACCTATCCACGACTATTGTCGGACAAGCATATCTGCCTAATGAGCAAAGCTCCAATTAGGCGGTTTCCACTATGCTTTATTGAATTTAATTCTTTTAGGGTGCTTATAGTCTCATAAAACATTTAAATCTTTATCTTTTCTTTCAATATCATATAAAGCATATGGTAAAATTCTGTATAAGACTTCATATATCAAAATATATATATCTACCATATACTTTCATTTCAAATCAAATCAATACTTTACAGTATCTAAATAAACATTTTTAAAATGTTTCAAATTGTAAGAAGGCATGCTTAAATGCAATGCAGATTCAATCATGAGTTTCAAACAATGAACTATCATTTTGTAAAACATATCATTTAGTTATAGAGTTAACTATAATCCAATTCCTCAATTCCATACTTTTGATTTCAATCAAATCATACCTAATAGGTAATTTCGATATTCATAGTAGTTCCTCGATATTCAGTATCATTTCGTAGTAATTATCGACTATAAAAATCACTGGTACATTTTATCATTCAATACTGGACCACCACTGTCAGTATGAATCCTTTTTAGTATCTCTGGATATTTAAATATCATATTTCTATATAACCATTAAGATACTGGAATTATGTAATTATCGATATCATCACTCAAGACCTATTTCAGAGTCAACATCGAGGATATAAAATCACAAGATCAATAGTCGTCTATCAATCCATCTATGATTTGATTTATTGATACATGTTCATCATTTCCGATTTGAGGTTCAATTTCATTTACTATCACAAAATCGTATCTAAATCCTCAAATCAATTTTCATGTGGCCTTTATGATTTTATCCGAACTTATGCAATTGTCGATCTTAGTATTCAAGATCTATTCTAAGGTTATAAGCACAATCATCTTTTCACATATTTATCACTCATTTCTTTGAATCCATAATTGATCGGATTGTGTCGTAATTCAATCTCCATTTTGATCTCTCGAGTTTGTCCATATTATCACATTCGGAATTATTTCAAAATCATGAAACCGGACTCGATAAATTCTGTAAATCATTACTCCGTTAATAACTTCACAATCCAATCATTCTACCATCGAAATTTCAACTGTGATCTTCTCTTCCAAGCTATATCATATAATTATCATGACTTTTATCCGTGATCCGTCTAATTAATAATTCCACCTCAATCTCAACTTGATACCATTTGTGATATTAAAATTACTTGATTTATCGATTCTATAAGGTTTAAACCATGTAATTCACCACATTCTCGTTTTCAACGATCTATCTTCTCATCGATTTCAATATCAAACATTTTCGGTAATACCATAAAATCCTTTCAATATTTATTTTCAATAATTATCTCCAAGATTCCATTTATGTGAGAGACTTAATCTTTTTCCTCAAATATTTTCGTGGAAATTCCGGCAGCATAACGGCTTAATTTCCTCTAAACCTCCTGCAAGGAAATACAATTTATAATTGCAGCCGTTGATTCTCACCAATTTTTACCTCTTACTAAGACCCCTACCATCAATTGTGGGTCCTCTTAGTATTTTTAACATCAATTAAATCAATTCATCATATATAAAAAAATCATAATTCCATTAAAATCAATCCATCAGAGCATTATATAAGATTATAAATTCCACATACAATATAATGCTACTAATGCTTTATAAAAGTATCTTACCCATTCGCCAAGCTTAGCGTACATTCCGATTTTCGAGCCTTGCCGACCATTCGTCTCATTTCCGTTTTGCTAAAATATCAAAAATCGACATATATCTTCATTTAGAAAATAATCCGAAATTTCTAATAAATTCCATAAATTCAAAGGGAACAAAATGAAGTCTTTCGGTTCCTTACCAATTCTTTTTCTTCTTCTTCTTCCTTTTTCTTTTCCTTTTTCTTTTCTTTTCTTCTTTTTTTTCTTTTCTTTTTCTTTCTCCTTCTTTCTCTTTTTCTTTTTTTTTCTTCTTTTTCCTTTCTTTCTTTTTTTCTTTTCTTTTCTGAACCGGGTCGGGTCGGTTCGGTTCGAGCCGGTTCAGAGCTTGGCTTGGCCGGTTCGGTCACTGGCGGCCACCCATTCCGGCGGTTCAACCACCCAACAGCTTGCTGAGGTTGCCACGAAGCCGGATCTGGTCTCGGTTTGGCCCCATCACCGGCGATGGCGCCGGATCTAGAACGGTGGCTCTCGGTCCCTTTCTCCTCTGTTTCTTCCTCCCTCCGCCGTCCGTAGCCTCGCCGGTGGTCTTCCTTTGCTTCCCCTCAGCTCCGCCGAGCTCGGGGTTGGGGTGGCGACGCCCAGATCGGCGGCATCGCCTGTTTCTTTTTTCTCTTTTTGGCCTTCACTTCTCTCGCTTCTGGTTCCCATATCTTCTCTTTTCTCCGCCCCTTGCTGTCGTCGGTGGTCTTCTACTCCTCCCATTGATCGGTGGCAGCTCGCTCCTCCTCTCTTTCTCCTCCGGTAAGCCGACAGGGGTCGGCTCCTTTCCATTCCTCCTCTGTTATTGTAACAGAGGAGAAAAGAAAAACTGGGAATCGGGTTATCCCGATTCCCGCTCTTTCTTCTCTCTTTTTTTTTTAATAATAATATAATTATATCTATAATTATATTATTAGTAATATATATTTTATTTTAAACAATATATATACACTTTAATTTAAAACTAACACATAAATATGTCATATATATTTATTTATATACATAATTGTATATAAAATATACACATGTATTTATTTAATATAAAATAGTATATATATTATTTTATAATATATACTATATTTCATATGTATATACATATGTATTTATATAGAAACATATCAAAATATATTTATATAATCTAATTAAATAAATATATAATATACATTTTTTTTTTGGATTTCTTAATATCCAATTAATTTCTCCATTTTTTTATTTAATTTGGATTTCCATTTATCCAAATTAAATTTCCTCTTTCATTTCTTATTTCCAATTTAATTTTCCTTTTCATTTCTTATTTAATTTGGATTTCAATTTGTCCAAATTTAAATTTTTCGGATACCTTATATTTATTTAGAAAATTCTCGGTCTTCACATTCTCCCCACCTTAAGAAATTTGGTCCTCCGAATTTAACTTAAATTCAAAGGTGGTACCATATGGTATTCTTATCTTTCTTGTCCTTTCAATCATCTTTTAAATGATACTGCCAGCATACCTTTATCATTAGAATCACCCTTTATACCATTACATGTCATTTTTCCACCATATATCCATACCTCTTAAAATTTCTTATCACCTTGGGAGTTATCACTTTTATCTCTCTCCACATAATAGCTGTTTCACACCATTTATCATCTGCTTCTCTCATTTGGTGCCAAGTCGATATAGTTTGGTGACTATCGTTTACCGATTTAATCAGTAGTATGTAATTGTCCCAGTAGCTTTTAAATCTCGTGCATCCGCTCTCTCAACATATCTTCGAGCGTTTCCACATTACGCTCGAATTTTCATATCAGTATGGAGCGATGTCGTCAATAAATTTGGAATCCCAACGCGTTTTACTATTTTCCATAAACATTTGGCAATTCAAGATTCCATCACATGTAATGCTCACTGGAACTTCACATACATTCTCTCCGTTTCATATTTATATTTCGACTAAGGCATTAGAGAAATCTAGAAGTTTGAAAATGGAAAAGTGATTCAATTTGGTTAACCAGTCTATAATCACTTTCATAATATCATATTTCTTTTGGGTTTCGCATTATCCCACAACACTCACTTTCACATTGATAAATCAAGGCCGCACCTCATTGCAAACTTTACTGTTAATTATCTCTTCCCATAAATGCAACATTTATCAATCATCTTTTCTCTATATCTCTTTCCACGTAGTATTCTTATTACATCTCGATGTGATAACCAAAGCGAAATCACTTTCAATCTTAAATTTGAAAACTGCTTCATATTCATGTTCCCTTATAACTCGAAATCATATTTTTAATTTCCAATAATCTTCGTAATTAAAGTGGGATTGTACTTTCAATCGAGCCATATGTTTGGGTTCGATCATTTTTCGTTGGCTATTTCTTTACTTCTTTCAATCCTTTTCAATTCACATATCGATTATATTCTATAAAATCATTCCATTATCTTCCATATAACTACCACAATCAATCATTCTCGATCATTCAATATCTTATTCCTTTAAGATAGTGCATTATTCTTCAATACCATATCGATACCATTCATTAACGGTTTCCAATCCGTTTCAATAGGCCATCGATTGGCATCTTTATGTCAAAGCCCAGTCTGTTTCAATAGGCCGTCGACTGGTATCAACCATACCAATAGCTGACTAATCTTGGTACCGATTGAAAATCAACAAGTTTGCATGTAGACACTACACAGTACATGGGATGTAATACTATCACTGTCTCAACTACATCGACACGTACTAGACAAACCGCGCTCTGATACCATTAAATCTGTCACGACCCGAAGGCCACGACTTTCCTTTATACTTAGACTTTTCTTAGTCTACAAATTTATGGACTAAGTTTTTCTTTTTCATTTTAAGGTTTGTATTCGGTGTCAACGTAGTTACTATACTATTTAGGTAACCTATAGTCATTTCATTTAAATATTAGACTAATACGGAAACGGTCTTAGTTACATCCCGACTTGTTAAATAGAATATGTACTGTGCATCAATTTAAGTCTTACATGTAAACAAGTATTTTATGAGAAACATATACCTCAAAAGACTAGTACCAAGTCCATACACCTTCTCCGATGCCCACTGAATAGCTCACATGGTAGATGTTAACTTCAATAATCTGAAAGAGATGAAATTTAGTGGGGTGAGTAAAACCACGGCTCAGTAAGATACTAATATAAATACAAGAGTAAGATTATACTGCCTTAAACTGCAATGCTTAAAACTTGTAAGGATGCAATTACAATTAATCCTTTCTCATCGATACATCTCATTATCACTTCTCATTTTCACTTTTCATTTCATAATCATACTTTGGTATGCTATCATCTCATATCAATTCTCATATTTACTTTTCATTTCATAATCGTATTTCTGTATTCTATCATCTCTTATCAATTCTCATATCATCTCTTATAAATTCTCATATTGTGGATCATGATCACGGTGGTACGAAGTCATAATTCTCTTCGTATATTTCTATATTCATGTTTCATATCATATCATGACATCATATAGATGAAATATCGTTACCACCGAGTCATGATGTTCCTCACATATTCTTCATGTTTAATTGAGATATCCTATCAAGTCACTTTACATTTAACAATCATATTCCCGTCTTATATCAATTCATATCACTTATCATATGGGAATTTATGATCACGATAGAATAAGATCAGAATTCTCTTCATATCAATCTTATGTTCATATATCATATTATATCATGTCATCGTATAGATGAAACATCATTAACGTCGAGTCATCACATTCCTCATGGAATTCTCATATACTAAGCATATTATTATATCAGAGTTTAATATGCAATTCATGTAATTTTTCTATATAAACCGCTATCATTTCAAACCATATCATATATACTTTAGGACATGCTCAACATATGAATTTTCAATTCATTTCAAGTTTGCCTTTAAGGCATAATAGAAACATATTCAATTTCAATTCATGTATTCGTTTTCAGAGCATGTCTAAAACATGTGCGGTTTTAAAACATTTTTCATATACTATAAATCATATCAGGTTTAGAGTTCATATCAAATCAATCTATACTCTAAACCGCATGTCGTTTCAAATTCAACACAAAATCGTATATAAATCATGTAAGTGTCGAAATCATTTATCATATACTTTTAAAACATTTACTGTAAATCATATCAGGTCTAGAGTTCATATCAAATCAAACTATCATCATGCCATGTTCGACACAAAATCACATATAAATCATATAAGTGACGAATTCGTATCTCATAGACTTTTAAAACATGTTTAAAACATGTACTGTTTCAAAACATATTTCATTTCAAATCTGTTTCATATACAGTATAAATCATATCAAGTCTAGAGTTCATATCAATAAAATCATACTCTAGACTTCATATCATATCGGTTAGAGACTAGGCTAGATCCCTAACATCTCTCTATCAATAAAGACTTAAATCACTGTAGCTAGCAGTGAAAATCATGTCATCGTCCCCTGGAAACCAACTAGGGCGCTATCTATGGCCATAGACCTCATCTCTCTCAGCCCCACTGATCAGGCGTGACTGAGACCTGTCCACGACTATTGTCGGACAAGCATATCTGCCTAATGAGCAAAGCTCCAATTAGGCGGTTTCCACTATGCTTTATTGAATTTAATTCTTTTAAGGTGCCTACAGTCTCATAAAACATTTAAATCTTTATCTTTTCTTTCAATATCATATAAAGCATATGGTAAAATTCTGTATAAGACTTCATATATCAAAATATATATATCTACCATATAATTTCATTTCAAATCAAATCAATACTTTACAGTCTCCAAATAAACATTTTTAAAATGTTTCAAATTGTAAGAAGGCATGCTTAAATGCGATGCAGATTCAATCATGAGTTTCAAACAATGAACTATCATTTTGTAAAACATATCATTTAGTTATAAAGTTAACTATAATCCAATTCCTCAATTCCATACTTTTGATTTCAATCAAATCATACCTAATAGGTAATTTCGATATTCATTATAGTTCCTCGATATTCAGTATCATTTCGTAGTAATTATCGACTATAAAAATCACTGGTACATTTTATCATTCAATACTGGACCACCACTGTCAGTATGAATCCTTTTTAGTATCTCTGGATATTTAAATATCATATTTCTATATAACCATTAAGATACTGGAATTATGTAATTATCGATATCATCACTCAAGACCTATTTCAGAGTCAACATCGAGGATCTAAAATCACAAGATCAATAGTCGTCTATCAATCCATCTATGATTTGATCTATTGATACATGTTCATCATTTCCAATTTGAGGTTCAATTTCATTTACTATCACAAAATCGTATCTAAATCCTCAAATCAATTTTCATGTGGCCTTTATGATTTTATCCGAACTTATGCAATTGTCGATCTTAGTATTCAAGATCTATTCTAAGGTTATAATCACAATCATCTTTTCAGATATTTATCACTCTTTTCTTTGAATCCATAATTGATCAGATTATGTCGTAATTCAAACTCCATTTTGATCTCTCGAGTTTGTCCATATTATCACATTCGGAATTATTTCAAAATCATGAAACCGGACTCGATAAATTCTGTAAATCATTACTTCATTAATAACTTCACAATCCAATCATTCGACCATCGAAATTTCAACTGTGATCTTCTCTTCCAAGCTATATCATATAATTATCATGACTTTTATCCGTGATCCGTCTAATTAATAATTCCACCTCAATCTCAACTTGATATCATTTGTGATATTAAAATTACTTGATTTATCGATTCTATAAGGTTTAAACCATGTAATTCACCACATTATCGTTTTCAACGATCTATCTTCTCATCGATTTCAATATCAAACATTTTCGGTAATACCATAAAATCCTTTCAATATTTATTTTCAATAATTATCTCCAAGATTCCATTTATGTGAGAGACTTAATCTTTTTCCTCAAATATTTTCGTGGAAATTCCGACAGCATAACGGCTTAATTTCCTCTAAACCTGCTACAAGGAAATACAATTTATAATTACAGCCGTTGATTCTCACCAATTTTTACCTCTTACTAAGACACCTACCATCAATTGTGGGTCCTCTTAGTATTTTTAACATCAATTAAATCAATTCATCATAAATAAAAAAATCATAATTCCATTAAAATCAATCCATCAGAGCATTATATAAGATCATAAATCCCACATACAATATAATGCTACTAATGCTTTATAACAGTATCTTACCCATTCGCCAAGCTTAGCGTACATTCCGATTTTCGAGCCTTGCCGACCATTCGTCTCATTTCCGTTTTGCTAAAATATCAAAAATCGACATATATCTTCATTTAGAAAATAATCCGAAATTTCTAATAAATTCCATAAATTCAAAGGGAACAAAATGAAGTCTTTCGGTTCCTTACCAATTCTTTTTCTTCTTCTTTTTCCTTTTTCTTTTTCTTTTCTTTTCTTCTTTTTTTTCCTTTTCTTTTTCTTTCTCCTTCTTTCTCTTTTTCTTTTCTTTTCTTCTTTTTCCTTTCTTTCTTTTTTTCTTTTCTTTTCTAAACCGGGTCGGTTCGGGCCGGTTCAGAGCTTGGCTTGGCCGGTTCAACTTTGGCTGACCGGTTCGGTCACCGGCGGCCACCCATTCCGGCGGTTCGACCACACAACAGCTTGCCGAGGTTGCCACGAAGCCGGATCTGGTCTCGGTTTGGCCCCATCACCGGCGACGGCGCCGGATCTGGAACGGTGGCTCTCGGTCCCTTTCTCCTCTGTTTCTTCCTCCCTCCGCCGTCCGTAGCCTCGCCAATGGTCTTCCTTTGCTTCCCCTCAGCTCCGCCGAGCTCGAGGTTGGGGTGGTGACGCCCAGATCGGCGGCATCGCCGGTTTCTTTTTTCTCTTTTTGGCCTTCGCTTCTCTCGCTTCTGGTTCCCAGATCTTCTCTTTTCTCTGCCCCTTGCTGTCGCCGGTGGTCTTCTACTCCTCCCATTGATCGGCGGCAGCTCGCTCCTCCTCTCTTTCTCCTCCGGTAAGCCGACAGGGGTCGGCTCCTTTCCATTCCTCCTCTGTTATTGTAACAGAGGAGAAAAGAAAAACTGGGAATCGGGTTATCCCGATTCCCTCTCTTTCTTCTCTCTTTTTTTTTTAATAATAATATAATTATATCTATAATTATATTATTAGTAATATATATTTTATTTTAAACAATATATATACACTTTAATTTAAAACTAACACATAAATATGTCATATATATTTATTTATATACATAATTGTATATAAAATATACACATGTATTTATTTAATATAAAATTGTATATATATCATTTTATAATATATACTATATTTCATATGTATATACATATGTATTTATATAGAAACATATCAAAATATATTTATATAATCTAATTATATAAATATATAATATACATATTTTTTTTTGGATTTCTTAATATCCAATTAATTTCTCCATTTTCTTATTTAATTTGGATTTCCATTTATCCAAATTAAATTTCCTCCTTCATTTCTTATTTCCAATTTAATTTTCCTTTTCATTTCTTATTTAATTTGGATTTCAATTTGTCCAAATTTAAATTTTTCGGATACCTTATATTTATTTAGAAAATTCTCGGTCTTCACACTGTCCAAGCATCCCAAGGTAAGAATAGAGACATCAAGTATTTTAGACGTTTGGGAAGAGGACACATTGCATCACAATGTCCAAACAAACGAGTCATGATTATGCATGATTATGGTGACATTGTAAGTGAAGATTCTGATGTAGATGATGAGATGCCACCATTGGAGGACATTGATGAGGATGATGACTATGTTGAGTTTGTGCCCATGGTGAAGCACTTGTAGCTTGTCTTGCATTAAGTGCCCAAGTTAGGATGAAGATGAAATGCAACAAAAAAATATTTTCCATACTAGATGCCACATCAACAATAAGGTATGCTCTTTGATTATTGATGGTGGTAGTTGCACTAATGTTGCTAGCACTTATTTGGTTGACAAATTGAGTTTGCCTGCTACAAAACATCCTAAACCATACAAACTTCAATGGCTTAATAATTGTGGAGAAGTAAATGTGACAAAGCAAGTATTGGTACCATTTTCCATTGGAAGGTACAATGATAAAGTCTTATGTGATGTTGTGCTTATGCATACTAGCCACTTGCTTTTAGGAAGACCATGGCAATTTGATAGACGTGTCGTACATGATGGATTCACAAATCATTATTCATTTACCATGAATGGTAAGAAATTCACACTTGCACCTTTGAGTCCTAAAGAGACTTATGAGTACCAATTGAGGTTGAAAAAGCAAAATGAATCACAACAAAGGTCAAAGAATCTAGACAAGGGCAAATATATTACGAAGAAAATAAGAAATGACATAAGCTTCTATGCAAAGGAAAGTGATGTCAAGGCTGCTTTTCTAGCTAAGTGCCCAATCCTTTTGTTTTTGTATAAAGAATCTTATTTTAATTCTAATGATCTTAATACTACTTTGCCTACTGATGTTGTGTCTCTTTTGAAGGCATTTGAAGATATATTCCTTGAGGAGATTCCAAATGGCTTGCCACCTATTAGGGGAATTGAGCATCAAATAGACTTTGTTCCTGGAGCTGCCATTCCCAACCGACCCGCCTATAGAAGTAATCTCGAGGAGACAAAAATGCTTCAAGGGTAAGTTAAAGAGCTCATGAGGAAAGGCTATGTTAGAGAAAGTATGAGTCCATGTGCTATTACTGTGTTACTTGTTCCTAAAACAGATGGGACGTGGAGGATGTGTGTTGATTGTCGTGAAATCAATAAAATCACTGTAAAGTATCTCTATCCCATTCCTAGATTAGATGATATGCTTGATGAGTTACATGGTTCTTTCATCTTTTCCAAAATTGATTTGAAAATTGGTTATCATCAAATTCGCATGAGAGAAGGTGATGAGTGGAAAACTGCATTTAAGACTAAGCATGGTTTGTATGCGTGGTTGGTTATGCCTTTTGGATTAACTAATGCAGCTAGCACTTTCATGAGATTAATTAACCATGTCTTGCGTGCTTTCATTGGAAAATTTGTAGTTGTCTATTTTGATGATATCTTGATCTATAGTAGAAATTTGCATGAACATATTGAACATTTGAAGAATGTGCTTAATGTCTTAAGAAAAGAAAAGTTGTATGCTAACCTTAAGAAATGTTCTTTTTGCATTGATAAGATTATATTTCTTCAATATGTTATTTCTTCTAAGGGTATATCAGTAGATGATGAAAAGATTAAGGCAATTAAAGATTGGCCTATACCTAAGAATATCTTTAAGGTGCGTAATTTCATGTATTAGCTTGTGTCTACCGTAAGTTTGTTAGAGACTTTGGCACTATAGTTGCACCTTTAACTGAAGTTGTCAAAAAGAATGTTGGATTTAAATAGGGTCCTTAGCAAGATCATGCTTTTAACTTGCTTAAAGAAAAGCTTTGTTCTGCACCTTTATTATCCTTACCTGACTTTTCTAAAACTTTTGAGATTGAGTGTGATGCTTTAAGTATAGGTATTGGAGCTATTTTAATGCAGGAGAAGCGCCCCATTGCTTTCTTCAGTGAGAAGTTAAGTAAAGCTGCCCTTAACTATCCCACGTACGATAAAGAGATGTATGCATTAGTGAGGGCCTTGGAAACATGGCAACATTATTTATGGCCCAAGAAATTCGTCATCCACACTGATCATAAGTCTTTAAAGCACTTGAAGGTACAAAGCAAGTTGAACAAGCATCATGCCAAGTGGATGGAGTTCATTGAGACATTCCCATATGTGAACAAATATAAACAAGGTAAAGAAAATGTCGTTGCTGATGCATTGTCTCGAAGGTATACTCTAATTACTACTCTTAACGCAAAACTACTTGGATTTGAGTATATTAAAGACTTATATGCTACTGATGAGGATTTTGAAAACGTATTCATTGCATGTGAGAAAACTGGTTTTGGAAAGTTTTATAGGCATGATGGATTCTTATTTAGGGAAAATAGATTATGTGTGCCTAGGAGTTCTTTAAGAGAATTACTTGTTAGAGAAGCCCATAGTGGTGGATTAATGAGACATTTTGCATAAAGAAAACTTTAGACATATTGCATGATCACTTCTTTTGGCCTAACATGAAAAGAGATGTTGAAAAGTTGTATGAAAGATGTGTCACTTGTAAACAAGCTAAGTCTAGAGTTATGAATCATGGTCTTTATACTCCATTGCCTATTCCTACTACTCCTTGGACTGACATTTCTATGGACTTTGTTTTGGGTTTACTAAGAATAAAAAGAGGTAGAGATTATGGTTTCGTTGTTGTTGACAAGTTCTCTATGATGGCTCACTTCATTGCTTGTCATAAGACGGATGATGCAAGCAACATTGCTGATTTATTCTTAAAGGAAATTGTTCGTCTACATGGTGTTCCGAGGACCATTGTTTTTTACTGTGATGTGAAGTTCCTTAGATACTTTTGCAAAACATTATAGGGAAAGTTAGGAATAAAGCTATTGTTTTCAACTACTTGTCATCCACAAACTGATGGTCAAACTGAAGTAGTCAATCGTACTTTGTCTACTTTATTGAGGTCTATTATTCAAAAGAATTTGAAGAATTGGGAAGATTGTTTGCCTTATGTGTAGTTTGCTTACAATAGAAGTGTGCATTCTACTACTAGTTATTCTCCTTTTGAAGTTGTATATGGTTTTAATCCACTCACTCCATTGTATCTTTTACCACTACCTATTGAGAAGAGAGTTAGTTTGGATAGGGAAAAGAAAGCTGATTTTGTTAAGCAACTGCATGAGAAGGTACGTCAAAACATTAAGAAAAGGACTGAGCAATATGCTACTCAAGCCAACAAGCATCGCAATAAAGTTATCTTTGAACCTGGTGATTAGGTTTGGGTACATATCGTAAAGAGAGATTTCCTCCTTAACATCGCTTTAAGTTGCAACTTCGAGAAGATGGACCATTCCCAGTGATTGAGAAGATCAATGACAATGCTTATAAGTTGGATCTTACAAGTTAGTATAATGTTAGTACTACATTTAATGTTTCTGATCTTTCTCCCTTTGATATTGATATAGGTGATTCTGATTTGAGGACAAATCTTTTCGAAGAGAGGGGGAATGATGGAGGCCCATCCAAATCACAAATCCCAAGTCATGTTCGTGATGATCGTGATCCTTTGAGCATCCATGGAGGTCCAATGACAAGAGCTAAAACAAAGATAATGCAACAAGTCTTGGCTGGTTTCATTAATATTGCTAGAGAGAAAGCCCAACAAATTTTAAGCATGGAGGATGACAAAGTCTTCTACAACATGATCCAAGCTCAAGTTCAACCTTCTTGAAGACTCAAAGTATTAAGTCGAAATGCAATTGGGCTGGTGCATAAATTGGGCTTAGTGCAATCGGGCCAATTGCTATGCTTATTTTATTTAGTTATGTATTATTGGGCTGAACATTTTATCTTAATTTAACTTAAGCCCAATTCCTTTTTATTTAATAGGTATTGTAGGCTTTCTATTTCTTGTTCTGCAAGTTAGGAAAGTAGGATTCCTATTACTTATTCTGCAAGTTTGCTTTTTCCTATTCTGCAAGTTAGGAAAGTAGGATTCCTATTACTTGTGCTACAAGTTTGCTATTTCCTATTTTGCAAGTTAGGAAAAAAGGATTCCTATTACTTGTGCTGCAAGTTTGATATTTGCCTATAAATAGCTATTTAACCCTTTGGGCAAAACACAATTGATTTTAGTAATAAAATTGAGAGACTTCTTCTCTTTGGTTCTCTTGAGAACTCTTGAACTTATCAAGGTCTTCCTTGTGACGTTCTTCTACCTTCCACCAATTCATACCATAGGTTCTTGCTTTTCTAAGCAACGAGTCTTGGTCTAATACCATAGGTTCTTGTGTTTCTACAGAACAGGTCTTGGTTTTATCTCTAATTTTTGTTTTCCTTTGCTGCGTTTTCAACTTGTTCTTGTTTTTTTTCATGTGTTCTTCGTGTTCTTCATTGAACCTCATCTTCTTTCGATGAGGTTCATATCATTTATCTTAGAAAACACCTGGGCACCCCTGAGCTGATCGAATAGATCATCATTCCTGGGCAGGGGATACTTGTTCTTAACAGTAGTCCTCTTAAGTAATCTATAGTCAATACACAACCGTAAGCTGCCATCTTTCTTCCGAATGAATAGTACAAGCACAACCCACGGAGACACATTAAAAGGATGAATCCCTTATCCAGTAACTCCTAGAGCTGCTTCTTAAGCGCCTCTAACTCTGTTAATGCCATCCGATATGGAGGCTTAGAAATGGGCTCCGTACCAGGTACCAAATCGATGGTAAACTCAATCTCCCGATCTGGCAGTAACGTCGGTAGATCTTCTAGAAATACATCTAAAAAATCCCTAACTACAGGAATCTCATGCAGCTTTGGAGATTTCTTTTCTATGTCCTCCACATAAGCAATAAACCCTTCAAACACATTACACAACATTCAAACAATTTAGTAAACTTTTCACTTTCATTACTTATCTAACAGTTTTATAGTAAAACATTCGGGATGAGAGAAGGTAATAAATTTAGTATAACAATCTAAACTAACATAGTTCGTAGCTAACCAATCCATCCTTAAAATTACATCAAAATCATACATGTTTAACAAAATTAGGTTAGCTGTGGTTCTTTTCTCTCTTACGATCACTTTACAGTTTCTATATATCACATCAATAATTTGAGATTCTCTAAATGGTGTATTTATCTGTAGGGCGTACCCTAAAGGCTCTGATTCTACTGGTATCTTATTAGCACATGCAGGAGATACAAAAGAATGTGTAAAACCAGGATCAAATAATACAAGTACAGGAATATCAAAAGTATAAATTTTACCTTTAATCACATCAGTGGAAGCATCAATAATCTCCTGGTCCAATGCGTACACCCGACCCTGGGTCACAGCCTTCTTATCCTTTTTTGCTACTATAGCTTGCCTAGGCTGTGAGGGTGTCACTTTCTTCGACTCAGTTGGAGCTGCTGGTGCTGGTGCTACTGCAGGTGGAGTGATAGCTAGAACGGTAGATGCAGCTGCCTCCCATAGCATCGGGCAATCTCTCACCAAATGCCCTATCTACCCACATCTAAAACAGGCCCTAGTCAACATGTAGTAGGGCCGAATACCGTGCGACCTCCTATAATGAACACATCTGGTTGCACCACTCCTTTGTGTAGAGTTGGGGCCGGTAGTAAAGACTATAGTAGCGGGTCTGACAAATCCCCCCTCAAAAATATGGATACCCGATGCCTTAGCCTTCTTAGGCTGCTCTCTACCGAATCTATCCTCGGGACCTCTCTTAGCTTTTCCCTTACCCTTTACCTTACTCTTGGAACTACTATCAATATAGAACTGCTCATAGTCTCGCTCGCATAATTAAGCTCATCTAACTGCCTCATCATACTTTCGAATATCTAACGAGACTAGTCGGGTCCGAATAGATTGTTTCAATCCAGCCATAAATCTATATATCTTATGCTGCTCACTCATACGAAAACTGCGAGTCAAACTTGCTGAGGGTGGTGAATCTCGACTCGTGCTGATCTACATACATACTACCTTGAACTCACTCCAAAAACTCCTGCTGTAATTTCTTCTATGCTGTGTTGGAGATATACTGTCTGTAGAAAGCATCTATAAATATCTCCCATGTCACCACTTGATGCTGATCTAATAATATCGTCTAGATCGCTTCCACCAGTGCTCTACATAATCTGTTAATTGAAACACTGCCAACCCGACTTTCTCGATTTTTGAACACCTCATATACCTAAATAATTTCTCCGTAGCATTTACACACTGTTTTGCCACCAACGGATCCTTATCTCTTTTGAATTTCAGAGGATCCGATTTTTTAACTTGTCACACTAGGTTTACGTCACAGTAATACTCCACATCTTAAGGCAATTGTGTTGGTGGTTGTGGTGGTACTGCCTATGACTGAGGTGTTGACTGGGAAGCAGGCTGTAACTCAGGAGCTAGCTGTGCAGGAGGAGGTGGAGGTAGTGCTACTGGTGGAGCTACTACTGCTCTTTCTCTCTTAGCTCGGTCAGTAGCTCGATCCGCATTATACATAGCTATAAAATCTGCTAACATCTGTTCCACCTTATTGATTCTCGTATTTGGACTCTCGTATTTGGACTCTTGAGCTACGAAGGGAGTGTAGGTTTGGGGACAAACTCCAAAATTGGCTTTGCCCTACCGTGTCCTCGACCTTGTCTGGTACTCCTACGTCCACTCATTTCTGCACAGCACATACAGTTAAATCGATTTTCAGTTACTTATTTCATTTATATATCTAGATTATATAGTACAACAGAGGATGTTAATCACTTCACTTTAGATATAAAGACACTGATAAACATCAGACCAATCTCATTCTGATACCAATTCAACTGCCATAGTTTGAAATAACAGTATTTACCACGTTTTCCCACATACAGTAGCGGTTGGGATGTCTGCGATGCCTTTATTACACACATGCTTTAAATAGTAAACAGTTTATAAAAGTAATTTATTTAATTTACAAAATGGTAATATTTATAAAATTAGTATTCATTTAATATTTACATCCCCTAGTTATAATATACATAACAATAATACTGTACAAATGAGTCGAACATATAAAAGTAAATCAATATACCTCTAGGATCCACTAGAAGCTGCCTCGGGATAACAAAATGTAGCCTAGTCCTCGAAACGGTATATCAAAGCAATCTGTGATAACCGTAAATTTTTCCAAGTATTGGAAATTAGAAATATTGAAAATAAATATTAGAGAAATTAAATAAGAGGAAATAAATAAAATTTGCGAGAAACGGGATATTGGTGAAAATCCCGAGAAATGAGGAAGTGATGAATAAGGAAATTCGTGTGAAGGAAATTAAATGAAAATAAAGATAAAAATAATAGAGAGGAAAAGAATTAAATTGGATAAATTAAAATCCAAATCTAATTAAGAAAATAAGAGAATAAAATGAAATATATTTATATAATTACAAATTATATAAATGTATTTTATATAAATACATATGTATTTAAAAATACTATATAATATATTTTAATATACGTTGGTATATATATATATATATATATATATATACTATTTCATGAATTTAAATAATACATATGTATATAAACATAATATTTCATGTATATATAAATATATATATATATATACACATACATATAGAAGAAAGGTAAATGTGATTTTATATTAAACTTTATATGTATAAATATTTTATTATAGCATTTATATAATTTATATATATAAATGTTACTTAATTTTAAGTATATATATAAATATACACATATATACTAGACATGTATTTTGTAATGTACAATATGTATTTTGTATATAATATATATTGTATAATGTTATGTATGAAATAATGTATGTATAACATATAATATATATTATATGTATAAAACTTATGGTATAATATATATTATATAGTATACTAAAAATAGAAATAACCTAAAAATAGAAATAGAAAGAAACAAAAAAAAAATAGAAAGGAAAGGAGGATCGGGGCAGGAATCTCGATCCCCCCCCCCAGGTGAGACCGTCGGTGGCGGAGATGCCACCGCCGGCGAGAGGGAAAAAGGAAAGCGAGACGCCACCGGACAGAGAGAGGAAAGAAGCTGCCGGCGGCGTGAAGAAACGGAACAGGATCGACGGAAAACGAAGCAAAAGCCGGAGGAAAAGGAAAATTGCCGATGGCGTCCCGACCGAATCAGTGACTGCCACTACCACCGGAGCTTCACCGGAGGAAGAGGAAGCCGATGGAAGCCACCGGAGACGCAATGGACGGCGGAGGAACACCGGCGAAGAGGAAGAAGAAACAGAGGAAAAACCGCCTCGATTCGCCTCGTGCCGCCGATCCAGGGCAAACGAAGGGCACCGCCAAGTTCGTCGTGCAGCCGGCCAGCTGAGGGACGCCTGAACCGTCAGAGAACCGGCCGCCGGTGAGGAACCGACGAGGAAAAGGAGCTGGACCGGTCTGAACCGGTCTGACCGAGAAAGGAAGAAGAAAAAAGAAAAGAAAAAGAAAAGAAAAAGGAAAAAGAAAAAGAAAAGAAAAAGAAAAGAAAGAAAAAGAAAAGAAAAGAAAAGAAAGAAAAGAAAGAAAGAAAAGAAAAAGAGGAAAAAGGAAGAAAAAGGAAGAAAAAGATGAAAAAGGAGAATTTCGAGAATTCGGAAAATTCCCGAAAATTCGACAACCCGGACATTTACGAAAATTCGGTAAGAAATTCCCCGGAAATTTAAATTCAGAAAAATTAAATAAATTATGAAAAAAATTCTAAAAATTAGAATTTTAATTCTAGAAATTATTTTCAGCAATCGAGATAAGGAATCGGGAGAAATGAAGTGCGGGCGCGATCGATAAGCGGAAGTCGCCGACCCGAAAAAAGGTAAGGGATGCATGTGCAGCACTGTAAGGATACTCAGTCTGCATATTTTAAATTGAAATATTTTATGCAATTATTTTATGAAAAATTATTATGATGTATGATTTGCTGAAAATAATTTGGGAAGAAGTACTGGCTGAAAGATTTTAAACTGTATTTTCCGTGCAGGAGGTTAGTAAATTGGCAGCCGTTATGCTGCCGAAAATTTTAGAAAAACTTTATAAAATCATATTAAATGATTTTATTTCTGAATTTCGATAGTAAATCACGAAACATGAGGAAATTTCTAAATTTCATAAAACATGAATATAATGGAATGGAACTTTAGAATATTCATGTATTCTAGAATGATGATAATGAAATCATCGAAAATTCTCGGAATAGATAAATTATACGAATTACGAGATGAAAGATGAAGTGAAATATAGTGAATATTCTTATGAATATTTTTATAAATGTTCAATAAAGGATTTTAAACCTTATGGTTTTAAATTATGGAATTTTATATTTATATAAATCCCATATAAGTTTATTTTATGATGAAAATACGGTTTTGAGACTGGTTGTCATTCCTATCATGCTGATGCATGATATTTGACCTGTTTAGTCCCGGTCGACGCCTAAATCAGTGATCCACCGAGGACAATATAGGTTATGGGTATAGATTTGACCGGCGTATTCTCTTACCCTCCGAGGTTTACAGTATGATAAGATTGATGTCTATCTTAGACTCCATAAATGATTGGTGATATGTTAAAAAGGAAAGTATTTTACATAAGATGGAATATGCCAACCGGAAAATGTGATACATGATGGGTGACATATGAAAAGAACATGTTTTATATAATGTGATAAGAGAATCAATTGAATTATAGCAATTTTTACAAAATGCTCATTTAGGTACTGATTATAGTACCGTGAGATGATTCTCATAAGACATGAGATACAAACATGTAATATGTTTTCAAAAAGGAAGAAATGATAATTCTAATATTCTTTCTATGGTCTTAAATGGAATATGAGATCATAAGTACTACATGAGATCTGATAAGACAGTGGAAAGTACATATGGCGTAAAGGCCAAATCGAGCAGAGACTCGATGACTTTACCGTGTGAGCCACCTCTAGAATCTTTCGGGAACTAAGTGCTGCACGTGTTCTGATGTATTAGTAAAGGCCAAACCGAGCAGAGACTCGATGACTTTACCGTGTGAGCCACCTCTAGAATCCTTTGGGAACTAAGTGCTGCACGTGTTCTGATGTATTAGTAAATGCCAAACCGAGCAGAGACTCGATGACTTTACCATGTGAGCCACCTCTAGAATCCTTTGGGAACTAAGTGCTGCACGTGTTCTGATGTATTAGTAAAGGCCAAACCGAGCAGAGACTCGATGACTTTACCGTGTGAGCCACCTCTAGAATCCTTTGGGAACTAAGTGCTGCACGTGTTCTGATGTGTTAGTAAAGGCCAAACCGAGCAGAGACTCGATGACTTTACCGTGTGAGCCACCTCTAGAATCCTTTGGGAACTAAGTGCTGCACGTGTTCTGATGTGTTAGTAAAGGCCAAACCGAGCAGAGACTCGATGACTTTACCGTGTGAGCCACCTCTAGAATCCTTTGGGAACTAAGTGTTGCACGTGTTCTGATGTATTAGTAAAGGCCAAACCGAGCAGAGACTCGATGACTTTACCGTGTGAGCCACCTCTAGAATCCTTTGGGAACTAAGTGCTGCACGTGTTCTGATGTGTTAGTAAAGGTCTAAGTTCTGATGGGGATGCGACAAATGTCGAAGGATGAAATAGATCTTGTGCACATGACATATGATGTGTGTGATATAACAGATTTTGTTTATATATGCCACTCAAACATGTGCTACTTGAATGTTCGTCTCGTTCACACTTAATCATACTGATAAAAAGAATGATGCCTTGTGAACTTAAGAATGGAATAGACTTTAATAGCTTATTTTGCTTTTTAAAGGATGGTACTAATTAAGAGAGTACATTAAAACATGAAATGAATTTTAAAGAAATAAAATGATGATTTAACTAATATTCTTTTCAAGGATCATACGAATATTAATTATTCTATTTAAAGGCTTTATTTCGTAGAAGCATTATTTTGAAAAGAATATGAAAAAGGTTATGAAAGATTGAAAAGGAAAAGGATTTTTTAATTCAAAACAAAAAGAAAAATTTTTCTCTACAGTTGCTTCTAGGTTCCGTAACAAGTATGGTATTCTAAAATACCTACCTTACTCCATTCGGATTCCTAGCCGACTGTAGTATCTTTCCTACATGCGAGCCTAGAGCCCATAGGAAAAATGAAAAAGATTTTCAGCATATAGGAAGCTGAGTATCAAGTGAGGCATATAATTCTCTTACTGAGCCGTGGTTTTGCTCACCCCTTAATTTTCAACATTTCAGGTTTTGATGAATGTGAGTTCAGTGGATTGTGGATCCTGGCTGTACACGAAGGACAATGTGTCAGACCGACTGTTTATTTGAGGTATGATCATTTATTCTCTGTATTTAGACATGTCAACAGTACTACTTATCTGATAAATTACGATAGGGGATGTGTATAATATAAACAATACATTGTAAAATTGTTTAACAGTCAGTACAAGTGAAGTATCAGAGACAGCCCAACCAATTAAGATGTGTATAAGAAGATGAAAAATGTGGTCACGGGTCGTGACACAATCACTGCAAATAATCTATGGAGTGGAAAAATAAAGGGGTGAGCGAAATGTGCTCAGTAAGAGAATTGTATACAAGACTGATATTATGAAATCTATATGCATAAAATCAATTATTTTCCTATCGATGCACTAGGGATGATAAAGGAAGGATACTATAGTCAGCTAAGGATCTGGATGGAGTATGGGAGGTATTTTAGAATACCTATCGTGTCTCGGAACCTAGTAGCGACTATAAGGAGCAGCGGTTGATTTTTTATATGAAATAATATAAATGTGATTTTATTAAATAAACAATTTATAAAATCATTTTCAATACAATTAACCAATATCACTAAACACAGTATGGTAAACAGTTCTATAAACGGTACAATAAACAGTTCAATAAACAGTATAGAATGCAATTCGATAAATAATAACCACTTCAGTAGTATTAACAATTCATTAAAATAATACAGTGAACAGTAAATAGTAAGTGGAGACTAGGCAACACCCAGAATATATCATGTTATAACAGTAATCCCCGTAGTGAACAGTAATAATAACACGTAAGACATATAGCCATAGTCTATAGGTGTCTACAGTGTGCACTGATCAGGTGACTACTGGGACGCTGATGATATGATCAATATCAAACAGCAACAGCAACAGTAATAGTAACAGTACAGTAACACATGAGCCTGATATGGGCCTAACAGTCTCAAAGCAATTTATAGGCAGTATAATCACCTTTATGGAATTTAATAAATCTCGTTAAAAGTAACACCGTGCATAGTACAGTGAAAACAATTTATAAAATTTTCATATCTCAGTGATAATTTTTATAAACATTCTATTACACTGTAAATCGCTTATGAGAACATATCGGTAACTTCACTTTAATTAAATTCGATACCATGAATATTTAAATATTGTTTTTCAATAAATCATCATTTTATGAAAAATATTAAATAAAGTGCCAAAAGTTGTGAAATTCACTTAAATCATGTACTTAAAATAATTCATGATATTTTCATATAATTTCGAAGAAATTTTTGCAGCATAACGGCTGCTATTTGCCTAACTTTCCTACATTTCGAACATAATGCAATATACCAACCAAAAGCCAAATTTTTCACAATTCCAAAGCAATTGTGTTCTAAAATAATTTCATAAATTATCATGCATTCATAATATCCCTACAACTACCACACTCATCTCTTACCTGTTCGACGTTATTGATTTATCCGATAGCACCACACATGATTCAATCCTCCCGAGCTGCAAAACATTCACCAACATTATTAATTCACCTCACTTTAATTTTTAAACTATTTTTCTTCACTAAATACAGCTACATTATACACTGAAATATTAAACTAGTGTAAATTCTACCAGTGCCAAAACACAACTTCACCGTTTTAGGTCCGATTTTAATTTCGATTTCATCGGTGGACTCCTCATAATTTCTACAATATTTGTGTGAGAACCATTTATTTTGTACTGTACATGTGTAAATATGTAATTATTAATTTATTTTGAATATATTTAGTAATTTACAAGTAAAAAAATAAAGTGGGCCTCACTTGGTTTATAATGCCCAGAGGTATGTATGATAGAGGAAATAGTGTATGGAAGGTATATTAATTATAATGTGGAAATTTTGAGATTAAAATCCCTTATTTTCATTATTTTGGGAAATGTGGTAAACAAATTAAAAAATGATGGTTATATCCCAAGGGTATTTTTATAAATTGTGCCCAAACTAAAATGAATTTGTATGAAGTAAAAATTTCATGATATTCTACATGAAAAGGAGTTTAATATAGTGTCAATAGATTTATTGAATCAGTGGTTAAATCGAAAAATTTCACTGGTGGTCCACTAGGGGTAGTTTCATAATTTCACACTTCGGTGTACTGCGCATTTACGAAACCACCATGATTCATCAAAATACATCCAATAAGAGTATTTGGTAATGAAATCGAAAATTTTGGAAAGCAATTTCATAGTTATAAAGATAATGGAAGCTTAAGGGCAAAATTATCCGAAATTTTTACAACCAAGGGCATTTTCATAATTTTGCCCCTTTCTAGAGAATTCTTTATATTTCTCCCAAAAACTACCAGCCACTATTCATCATCCCCAACCTCTTACCTCACGCCACCATAAGAAGAAGAAAGAAGAAAGAAAAGAAAATTTCACCTAACTCACAAACTAGCCATTATCTCACAAAAAATCTCTTCTACAAACTTCTTCCTCTCTTCAAGATCTATCTACCCGTACCCATAGTTTATTGAATAAGTGACTATATTAAGAGAAAAGGGAGCTTGAAGTTTCGTCCAAGGTGAGTCTTCTACCATACATTATGCTTCTTTAAATTCCAATGGTGTAGGATGATTTATGTAAGCATGATAAACATGTTGGTAGCATTAGATTTGATTAAATTGAACAAAATAAAAATGTGCCATGAATGGGGGGTTTCAGCCATGATGGGAACCTAAGGAAAACATAGTGTTTTCATACATGAAATGGATGCCAAAATGATGAATGAGCATGGCTAAACATGAATGTGGTGTTAGATTGTTGAAATTCCTTGAGAATGGCAAGAGAGTGAATTTGGCCAACCTAAGGGGACCTACATTCATGCTTGCATTTGATGATTTTGGGGTGCTATTAGGCTGTAGAAATTATGAGGAGTCCATCGGTGCAATCAGATTTAAAATCCAACTTAAAACGAAGAAGTTATGTTTCAGTACCGGTAGAAAATATATTGCATAAATATTTACAGTGTACAATGTGGCTACAATTAAGCATGAAAAGTAGCTTAAAAATAATTATTATGTGAGCTAATATTTTTGGTGAAATTATCTGCAGTCTGGGAGTATCGGTTTACGAGTAGTGCAATTGAGGAAGTCGCTTAAGTCAAACAGGTAAGGGATGCATATGTAAACTGTAGGGATATTATGAATGCATGTTTTCGATGCAAATAATTTTAGGAGAATATTTTGGAAGTAAATTGCCTTGAAAACTGTGAAAATTGTGGCTTTTGGTTGGTGTTGAACTGTGTTTGAAATGTAGGGAGGTTAGGGTATTAGCATCCGTTCTCCTACTAAAATTTCTTAGAAAATTTTCTAAAAATGCCATAAAATATTTTGTTGCATTACTAAGTGAATTCTTAGCCTTGGAATGTAATATTCAATGTTTTTCATAAAATATGAATATATTGAGAAACATTTTTTAAATATTCGTGATATCAAATTTAATTAAAGTAAAGCTACTGAAAATTACTCCTAAGTGATTTATAATGTAATAAGTGGTTTATGAAGTGAAGTATTGAAAAGTGAATATTTTTAAATTATTATCATTATAATATTCACTGAATTATAGATTAACCTTTATGGACTGACTGAAGATTTTATCTATTTTATTGATTTCCATAAAGGTGATATTACTATTTAAATACTATTTTGAGACTATTAGACCTCGTATCATGCTCACATGTTTATTGTACTATTATTGCATGAAGCTGTTTATATTGATCCTATCTTCAGCGTCCCGGTTGACACCTGATCAGTGTACAACTGAGGACAATTATAGACTATGGCTATACGTCTCATATATTTACTGTTACTGTTCCCTACGGGAATTATAGCATGATATGTTCTAGGTATTGCCTGGTCTCCAGCACTGTTACTATTTACTATAGTGATTATTGTACTATTTTATTGAATTGTTATTGATATTTAAGTGTTTACTATTTACCGACTGTTTATCGTATTTGTTTCTAAACTATTACCGATACTACTTTTTACTGAATATGACTAAAGCGTATGATATGTGTTTAAAGTGAATTCGTGAATACTTATTGAAGTATTTTATTTAAAATGGTTTTATATACCATTTTTCTAATTATTTATTTATTGAAATTTTCTTAAATGTGATTTCATATCAAAATAAATAGCTACTCCCTATAGTCGCTTCTAGGTTCCGGGACAAGACAAGTATTTCAAAATACCTTCCATACTCCATCCAGATCCTTAGCCGACTATAGTATCCTTCCTTTACGGTCCTTAGTGCACCTATGGGAAAATAAATTATTTTATTGCATATAGATTTCATTATATCAAGTTCTGCATACAATTCCTTCACTGAGCCGTGGTTTGCTCACTTCTTTATTTTTCACTATCTACAAATTATTTTCAATAATTGCGTGATTTACTACCCGAGGATTTCGACTGCGTTTTTGGTTACCCCAAGGCAGCTAGTGTGGATCCTGGAGGTATAATCATTTACTTTATATATTCAAACTTATTTTACAGTACTACTATGTTGTAATTATGAAGAAAGGATATAAACGACAAATAAATACTGATATGTAAATAATCGTGCTTATGTAAATTAGAATAAATTGCTGCTATAAAATGTTTACTGTTCAAAGAAAGTGGAAATAAAGGTATTGTAGACAGCCTAACCAGTACTGTATGTGTGAAATACTATATATATGGACTGTGACAGTAATTTATTGGTATCAGAGTGAAGTTGATTTGATGCTTGTCGGTGTCTTATAATAAAGCGAAGTGAATTACATCCCTTCTAGTACTAAATAGTCTGGATCTATAAATAAGTGACCAACCAAAAATCGATAAACTATTTGTGCTGTGCAGAGATGAGTGGATGACGAGTAACTCGAGCTAAAAGGGGTAGAGGCAAAGGTAAGGCGAAGCAAACTCCAGAGCCTTACATGCCAGAACCAATACCGAGCCTGCCCCAAGACCTGTTCACCCACCGTAGCTAGAGAGCCCAAATACTTGGATGTCTAGGATGGAGAGCATGTTGGTAGATTTTATTGCCATGTATCACGCAGACTGAGCTGCTGACCAGGCAGAAAGAGAGCGAGAAGCTCCAGCAGCTCCACAGTAGCACCACCTCCACCACCTCTTGCATAGCAAGCTCTTGAGCCTCAGCTTGCTCCATAGCCAGTACTGCAGGCACAAGCCATACCACCACCACTGCCAGTATAATTGCCCAAGGATGTGGAGTCATATTGTGATGTAACGTTGGTGCAACAATTCACGAAGTTAAATCCGTCGAAATTTAAGGGAGACAGGGATCCTTTGGTGGCGTAGCAGTGGGTGACTACTATCAAGAAATTATTCCGATATATGAGGTGCTCGGAGACTGAAAGAGTGGGGTTAGTAGTGTTTCAGATGACAAATGATGTGTAACACTGGTGGAAATCCGCTTAGACTATTTTGTTTGCCCAGCACCTAATGATCACATGGGAGATATTTGTAGATGCTTTTCGCTGCCAGTACATCCCCGATACAGCTCAGAAGAAATTGCAGCCAGAGTTTATGGAGCTAGTTCAGGGTAGTATGACAGTGGATCAGTACGAGTCGAGGTTTACTACACTTAGCAGATTTGATCCACTAACTCGGGTTAATGAGCAGTATAAGATTGATAGATTTAAGGCTAGGCTGAGACCATCCATTAGGACAAAGCTGGCCCCATTTGATATTCAAACGTATGATGAGGTTGTGAGACAGGCTCAACTATGTGAGCAGGATTTTTAGCAGTTCCACTTTGAGCCAGGATCTAAGGCTAGGTTTAAGGGTAAAGGTAAGGCGAAGAGGGATGCAGATGATATACTAGGTAGAGAGCAGCCTAAAAAGGCCAGACCATCGAGCATACATATTTTAGAGTGGCGATTTACTAGTTTAGCTGCTACAGCCCCTACTATTGGCCCCACCTCGACACCGAAGAGAACCACAACCAAGTGTGTGCATTGTGGACGGTCGCATGGTACATGACCCTGTTACTTATTAACAAGGACCTGTTTCAGACGTAGGTAGACTGGACATTTGGTGAGAGATTGCCTGATGTTATGGGAATCAGCTACATCTACCGCGCCAGCCGCAGTTCCTTTAACACCGACACTGGCACCAATAACTCCGATCGAATCAGAGAGAGCTACACCCTCACAATCGAGACAGGCGACTGCCGCAGAAAACGGTAAGAAGCCTGTGACTCAGGGACCGGTGTACTCATTAGATTAGGAGACTGTAGATGTGATTAAAGGTAAAATTTATATTTTTGATATACTCGTAATTGCATTGTTTGATCCTGGTTCTACTCATTCATTTATATCTCCTACTTGTGCTAACAAAGTCCCAGTAGAACCGAAGCCACTAGGGTACACATTACAAGTAAATACCCCATTTAAAGAATCACAAATTACGGATGTTGTGTACAGAAACTGTAAAGTAACTATGGGAGAGAAGGAAATGACAGCTAACCTAATTTTATTAATTATGTATGATTTTGATGTAATATTAGGAATGGACTGGTTAGCTGTAAATTTTGTGACCCTAGATTGTTATACTAAGTTTGTTACCTTCTCTCACCCGGAACGTTACACTGTAAAACTTTTTGATAATTTATAATGAATGCGATGTGTTTACTAAATTGTTTAAATGGTATGTGAATGTGTTGAAAGTTTTATTGCCTATGTGGAGGACGTGGAAAAGAAACAACCCAAGCTGCAAGAGATTCCTGTGGTCAGGGATTTTTCAGACGTATTCTTAGAGGATTTGCCAGGATTACTGTTGAATCGGGAGATCGAGTTCACCATTGACTTGGTACCCAATACAAAGCTCATTTCTATGCCCCAATATCGAATGACATTGACGGAGTTGGAGAAGCTTAAGAAGCTGCTCCAGGAATTATTAGATAAGAGGTTTATCCGTCCTAGTTTCTCTGTGGGGTGCACCCATATTATTCGTCCGGAAGAAGGATGGCAGCCTACAATTGTGTATCAACTATCGGATACTGCATAGGGTGACCATCAAGAATAAGTATCCCTTGCCCAGGATTGATGACTTATTTGACCAGCTCAAGGGTGTATAGGTGTTTTCGAAGATAAATCTCTGATCGGGTTATCATCAACTTAAGATTTGGGAGTCGGATGTTCTCAAGACAACATTTTGGACTCGATACAGACACTACGAGTTTCTAGTGATGCCTTCAGATTGACTAATGCCCCTGCAGCATTTGTGGGCGTGATGAATGAGGTGTTTAAGCCCTATTTGGATAAGTTCGTGATCGTATTTATCAATGACATCCTGGTGTATTCTAAGTCTCTAGAGGAGCACGAGCAGCACCTTTACATAGTCCTGCAGACCCTCAGAGACCGAAAACTATATGCTAAATTTCAGTAAGTGTGAATTCTGGCTAGATCACATTCTTTTCTTAGACATGTAGTATCGAAAGACGGGGTGTCTGTTGATCCATCCAAGATAGAGGCCATCGTGCAATGGGAGAGACTTTAGACGGTGATCGAGATACGGAGTTTCCTGGGTCTAGCTGGATACTATTGCTGGTTTGTCAAGGGGTTCTCCAGACTAGCTGCTCTGAAGTACTTATTCTCGCACCGTGAGTTAAATATGAGGCAATGAAGATGGATGGAGCTGCAAAAGGATTACGACTGCGAGATACTATACCACACAGGGAAAGCTTATGTGGTGGCAGATGCTCTGAGTCAGAAGCACATGGGCATGGTGTTGTATATGATGGTCAGGGAGCATGAGTTGTTGGAACAGTTCTCGAACCTTAGTCTTAATGTGATTTACTCTAAGAGATATAGGTTTACGACTAGTTTTAGAATCGAGTCGAATTTGATGGATCAGATCAGAGATGCTCAGAGGACTAATGATTATTGCATAGAGATTGCCAGTCAAGTACAGATGGGAGTACAGTCAGATTTTGAGATTGGCACTAATGGTATTCTGAGGTTCAGAGGTCGGATTTGTGTTCCCGACAATCGACAGCTTAGAGATCTGATTTTGACAAAGGTCCACACCTCTAGGTACACTTCGCATGATGCATGTCGTTAGTCACCAAAAATAAAATTTCCTAACTCTACTATATAGATAGTGGAGCAAGGGTCAAACCCACAGAGATTGAATTATTTAAGTTAGTTATTAAATTAAAAATCTAATTTTAAGGTTTAGGAAAGGAAGAAAAAAATTTTGGGGTTTTGTAAGCTATGTCTAAAATAGAGAAAGGAAGGATTATTAAATATCAAAGACAAATATCAAAAAAGCTTCAGTTACAAGGCAATTAATTATTCTTGGATTTTGATGTTGATCATTGATTACCGAATATTACTATCAATTAAATAGTCAATTGTAGCATAACAACAAGCTCTGTTACACTATCTTTCCTTACTGAGTCGTTAGTTAAAACAAGCTCTTTAACTAATCTCTAACTACTTAACCTACTTAGAACAAGCTCTCTAGATATAAGTTGTAACAGCATTAACAACAAAAAAGATATGGGTTGACATTAGATAACAAACACATAAGCTCGGTTCATTTAATCTAAACCTTAATTCTCCTCCATCCCTAGTGATTAACTCCACAAGCAATTACTGACTTATGTTTTTAATCTGGTGGTAGATTATTTAATTTAACTAAATAGTGTGCATCCTATCTAATCAAACAAACAATCATTATAATGTGCTCAAAGAATCTTGGATATTTAATCAACAATTATATAATAGGATCAAGAATCTCACAACATGCTTTTTCCCAAGAATAATCAATTTACCTCATAACTGAATAAGAAAATTACTCACCAAACATATTCAAGATCATAAAATTTAAGTTTAATATTATAAAAAAGACAATTATCATGCAATAAACAATTAAACTATCAATCTTTAATAATATCAAACAAGAAATCTATAGTCAAGATTATGATCTAATAAGATTCAAACAAATAGTAATTAAAAACAAAACAAGAAATTGCAAAGTCTAAAAAGAATCTTAGAAAGAAATCATTAAAAAAATAAAAAGAAAATAATTTTATAAAAAAAATAATAAGAAATTAGAAAGAATAAGAAAGACAAGAAAAATAAAATATTTTTGCTAAATTTAATATAAAAATCAGTAACTAATTAAAAATAAAGAAAAATAAAATTTTATTAACAATCCTAAAGAAAATCCTACAAGACTAAAAGAGGGAAAAGGGATGTTAGGGATGTGAGGCATGCTGTATGTAAGAGCCCTGTGCTCTTTATATAGGCCTAAGGAAGAGTTTAAAAGACTTTCCTAAGCAATGTGGGATTCAGATAAGAGTTTACTTGGGGAATAAGTAATTTAACTAGTCAAATTCTTATCTTTATCTCATCATCTTTTTACAATTATTTTCCAAATAAAATTCCTAAGGCTTTTTTTATTAATTAATTACAAATTTAAGATATAATAAAATTAAGAAATTATCTTGTCTCAACAAAATCTTGTCTTGAACTTGTTTTGTTGGAATTTCTTCTTAATCTCGTTTTTTGCCCAAAATTTTGTATTGATTTTGTCCAGATGTTTGACCTAGCAAAACAACTATGATTTTTGCGATCTTATACATTCCAAAAACCTTGAGAAGTCCTCTACAACTTCCATGAAGGCACTTCTTGAGGTCAGATCATTAAGTTGGTCAAATTCATCAATAGAAAAATCTGCACTTTGCTTTTTTTTAGCTCTTTTTAATTCCAACTTTGATTTTTAATACCTAAAACATTAGGAAGCTCTTTTAGGCATAAAACATTAATAAAGCAAATATATTAGCATATAAAAATTAATAAAATATCATCCTATCACTGCACCAAGGCAGTACTAAGATGTACCAGAACTTACGGAGAGTATATTGGTGGCCGAAGATGAAGAGAGACATCGCGAAGTTTGCAACTAGATGTCTCACATGCCAGCAGATTAAGATTGAGCATCAAAAGCCTACAAGTCTATTGCAGCCTCTACCAATTCCTACGTGGAAATAGGAGCATATCACGATGGACTTCATCATAGGTTTACCAAGGACCCAGAGGAATCATGACACTATATGGGTGATTGTAAACAGATTGACAAAATCAACCCACATCTTAGCCATCAGATCTACAGATTCCCTCAGTGCCCTAGCCGATCTATATGTACAGGAAATAGTAAGGTTGCATGGTGTTCTAGTGAGCATTGCTTCTGATGGGCTCTTGGGATGACCATTTGCCACTAGCTGAATTTGCATATAATAATAGCTACTAGACTAGTATCAACATGGCACCGTATGAGGCTTTATATGGTAAAAGGTGTAGATCTCCGATTGCATGGGCAGAAGTGGGAGATCGAAATCTATTAGCTCTCGATTTGGTAGAGCAAGCTTCTCGAGATGTACAGTTGATCTGTGAAAGATTGAGAATCACTCAAAGTCGGTAGAAGAGTTATGCAGACACGAGACACCAACCACTAGAATTCTCGATAGGTGATTTTGTATTCTTGAAGGTTTTCCCATCTAAAAGCATTATGAAATTTGGTAAGAAGGGGAAGTTGAGTCCATGATACATCGGACCATTCGAGATCTTAGATCGCGTGGGAGACGTGGCGCATAGATTGGCACTACCCATAGAGTTATCAGGAGTGCATAATGTATTCCATGTCTCGATGCTCAGGAAGTATTGTCCAGATCCGTCTCACGTAATTCGGTACGAGCCCTTAGAGATTCGAGAAGATACGAGTTACATGGAGAGACCTATCCGGATTCTGGATCGGAAGGATAAGGTATTGCGATCTAAGACGATCCCGTTGGTGAAAGTGCTTTGGCAATACCATTCCGAAGAGAAAGCTACATGGGAATTTGAGAGTTTAATGCAAGAGAAGTACCCAGAGCTATTCAGTGAGTGGTCCAGATGAAATTCGAATGATTGAATTTCCTAAAGGTGGGGAGGAAATGTGAGAACCGTTTATTTTGTACTGTACATGTGTAAATATGTAATTATTAATTTATTTTGAATATATTTTGTAAATTACAAGTAAAATAATAAAGTGGGAACCACTTGGTTTATACTGCCTAGAGGTATGTATGATTGAGGAAACAGTGTATGGAAGGTATAACAATTATAATATGGAAATTTTGAGATTAAAATCCCTTATTTTCACTATATTGGGAAGTGTGGTAAACAAATTGAAAATGATAGTTATGTCCCGAGGGTATTTTCATAAATTATGCCCAAACTAAAATGAATTTAGATGAAGTAAAAGTACCATGATATTCTACATAAAAAGGAGTTTAAGATAGTGTCAATAGATTTATCGAATCGGTGGTTAAATTGTAAAATTTCGCTAGCGGTCCGCTAGGGGTAATTTCATAATTTCACACATTCGATGTACCGCACGTTGACGAAATCACCATGATTCATCAAAATACATCCAATAAGAGTATTTGGTAACGATAATGGAAGCTTAAGGGCAAAATTGTTTGAAATTTTTATAACCAAGGGCATTTTCATAATTTTGCCCCTTTCGAGAGAATTCTTATATTTCTCCGAAAGGCTACCGGCCACTATTCAACATCCCCAACCTCTTGCCTCACGCCACCATAAGAAGAAGAAAGAAGAAAGAAAAGAAAAATTCACCTAACTCACAAACTAGCCATTATCTCACAAAAATCTCTTCTACAAACTTCTTCCTCTCTTCAAGATCTATCTACCCGTACCCATAGTTTATTGAATAAGTGACTATATTAAGAGAAAAGAGAGCTTGAAGTTTCGGCCATGGTGAGTCTTCTACCATACGTTATGCTTCTTTAAATTCCAATGGTGTAGGATGATTTATTTAAGCATGCTAAACATGTTGGTAGCATTAGATTTGATTAAATTGAACAAAATAAAAAAGTGCCATGAATGTGTGGTTTCGGCCATGATGGGAACCTAAGGAAAATATGGTGTTTTCATGCATGAAATGGATGCCAAAATGATGAATGAGCATGGCTAAACATGAATGTGGTGTTAGATTGTTGAAATTCCATGAGAATGGCAAGAGAGTGAATTCGGCCAACCTAAGAGGACCTACATTCATGGCCGCATTTGATGATTTTGGGGTGCCATTAGACGATAGAAATTATGAGGAGTCCACTGATACAGTCGAATTTAAAATCCCACTTAAAACGAAAAAGTTATGTTTTAGTACGGTAGAAAATATACTGCTTAAATATTTATAGTGTACAATGTGGCTACAATTAAGCATGAAAAGTAGCTTAAAAATAAGTATTAAGTGAGCTAATATTTTTGGTGAAATTATCTGTAGCCCGAGAGTATCGGTTTACGAGTGGTGCAATCGAGGAAGTCGCTTAAGTCAGACAGGTAAGAGATGCGTATGTATATTGTAGGGATATTATGAATGCATGTTTTCGATGCAAATAATTTTATGAGAATATTTTGGAAGTGAATTGCCCTGAAAATTATGAAAATTGTGGCTTTTGGTTGGTTTTTAACTGTGTTTGAAATGCAAGGAGGCTAGGGTATTAGTAGCCGTTATGCTGCTAAAATTTCTTAGAAAATTTTCTAAAAATGCTATAAAATATTTTGTTGCATTACTAAGTGAATTCTTAGCCTTGCAATGTAATATTCAATGTTTTTCATAAAATATGAATATACTGAGAAACGTTTTTTAAATATTCGTGTTATCAAATTTAATTAAAGTTACCAAAAATTACTCCTAAGTGATTTATAGTGTAATAAGTGATTTATAAAGGGAAGTATTGAAAAAGTGAATATTTTATAAATTATTATCATTATAATATTCACTAAATTATAAATTAACCTTTATAGTTGACTAAAGATTTTATTTATTTTATTAATTTCCATAAAGGTGATATTAATGTTTAAATACTGTTTTGAGACTGTTAGGCTCCGTATCATGCTCACATGTTTACAGTACTGTTACTGTGTGAAGTTGTCGATACTGATCCTATCTTCAGCATCTCGGTTGACACCTGATTAGTGTACAACTGAGGACAATTATAGACTATGGCCATACATCTCATATATTTACTGTTACTGTTCCCTACATGGATTATAGCATGATATATTCTGGGTGTTGCCTGGTCTCAACCACTATTCCTATTTACTGTATTAATTATTGTACTGTTTTTACTGAAGTGTTACTGATATTTAAGTGTTTACTATTTACCGACTGTTTATCGTATTTATTTCTAAACTGTTATCGATACTACTGTTTACTGAATATGACTAAAGCGTATGATATGTGTTTAAAGTGAATTCATGAATACTTATTAAAGTATTTTATTTAAAATGGTTTTATATACCATTTTTCTAATTGTTTATTTATTGAAATTTTCCTAAATGTGATTTCATATCAAAATAAATAGCTACTCCCTATAGTCGCTTCAAAATTCCGAGACAAGATAGGTATTTCAAAATACCTTTCATAGTCCATTCGGATCCCTAGCCGACTATAGTATCCTTCCTTTACGGTCCCTAATGCACCTATAGGAAAATAAATTATTTTATTGCATATAGATTTCGTAATATCAAGTTCTGCAAACAATTCCTTTTTTGAGCCATGGTTTGCTCATTCCTTTATTTTTCACCATCCACAGATTATTTTCAGTGATTGCGTGATTTACTACCTGAGGATTTCAGCTGCGCTTTTGGTTACCCTGAGGCAACTAGTGTGGATCTAGAGGTATAATCATTTACTTTATATGTTCAGACTTATTTTATACTACTACTATGTTGTAATTATGAACAAGGGATGTCAACAATAAATAAATATCGATACGTAAATAATCGTGCTTATGTAAATTAGAATAAATTGATGTTATAAAATGTTTACTGTTTAAAGAAAGTGGAAATAAAGGCATCATAGAGAACCCAACCGATACTGTATGTGTGGAACTGTGTGAAATACTGTATATATGGACTGTGACATTTTGGCATCTCAAACTCATCAAATGCAGCACAAAAACTCCCTCCCCTTAACTTGGCCGAAATCACCATGGAAGAATTCTCAAGCTTTTTCAACAATTTCACCTTTAATTCATGTTTCTTTCTTGTTTTTCATTCATTTTACATCATTCTCATGCATCAAACATCATCTCCCATGGCATTCCTATCGAAACCAAAACCCTAAGGATGCGCTTGAGCATGATTTAATTCAATTTAATTCAATCTAACACTGATTCATGCTTAACATACTTAGGTTAGTCATTTTCTATCACTGGAATTTAATGAAACTTCAAGCATGGAATTTACTTACCTTGGCCGAATTCTTCAAGCTTTCTTTCCTCTTGATTTTGTTACTTTTACAATGAAATATTGGTATGGGTGAAGAAAGGATGATGAGTAGGATAAGTTTGTAGAAGAAATTTTGTTGAAATAAGGTAGTTTTAATGGTGTTTAGGTAGATTTTTTTTCTTTTCTTTCTTGTTAATGGTGGCATGAATGGGAGGAAGAAGAAGCATGAATAGTGGCCAGCTGAAGTGGGGAGAAAATTTTAGAGTCTTCTAGAAAGGGGCAAAATGACCAAAATACCATTGGATTTTTGGACAAAAATGCCATTTTTGGACAAAAATGCCCTTAAGCTTTTGTAATTTTTATAACTATCCAGTTAAATTCCAAATATTCAAATTCCATCACTAAAAATTATTATTAAACATATTTTGATGAATAAAGATGGTTTCATTGAAGTTTGATCTATCGTAAAGGTTTACGAAATTACCTTGATCAGGTTAATCGCGTAAATTTCTATTTTAACTACCAATTCAATCTATCTATTAACATAGCCTAAGACTTATTTTTATGTAGATTATCATTCTTTAATCACTTGGTCAAAAGTCAATTTAGTTTGACCATAATTTACAAAAATGCCACCGGGCTATGTCTTTAATCATCATTTTCTAAATTATTGGCATGCTTCTCAAAACAATTCAAATAAGGGATTTTGGGTTCGAAATTCTTACCTTAGGTTTATTTGGCCTCCCATTCCCTGTTTAGCTAGTCTCACCTCTATCCGGGCAGTATAGAGCCGGTGGGGCTCATTACACTGTTTCCTTTATTACCTACGAAATACACAGGAATCGAGCAACAGTGAGAAATCTAACATGTATAATAGTAATAGTACAAGCAGCTCTCACATAATTAGTGGTAGATATTAGGATTGTTGACATGACAATCATTTGATGATATGTATTTTGATGTGAATGTATGGATAGTGGAATTGATTTGGTATGATTGGGTTATTATAAATGATAATGTTTTACAGGTTATTATAAATGATAATGTTTTACAGGTTATTTATCTAGGTAAATCTTAAAATATAAAAGGGAGATATTTTTTATTTTTTTTAAGAATATTTTATTGATAAAAAATGATTATTACAAGTCTAGAGAATTATTTATCTCACCTTTGGATGAAAAAAAATAATGTAGTTAAGTTGAATTAAATGAAGAGGATAAGTAAAAATCGTTTAGTGACTATACTGGCACCGAATACAAACCATAAAGTGAAAAGAAAATTTTAGTTCGTAAATTTGGTAAGTGAAATAAGTGTAAGTGTTACGTGCACATCACGACCTTTGGCTCGTGATAGATTTAATGGTATCAGAACAAGGTTGTCTAGTACGTGTTATTGTAGTTGAGATCGTAGTAGTGTTACATCCCATGTACTGTGTAATGCTTGCATGTAAACATGTTTGTTATCGACCTATACCAAGATGAGTCTTTTTTTGGTATAGCTTTCAAATTTCGATTTAATTTGAAAATGAGGAAGACTAAGCGCAGGGGCAAGCCTTGGAAGATCGGTACGAAGACAGATGATTCCATTTTTGACCCCATCACTATCATCACCTCAACTACTACCACATATGACTTCTCCCTATCCAAATGTTATAGAGGCGAGGATAACTATGATAGAGTTGAATTAGGAGATAATGATCACCCTACTTTAGTAATTAGTGGCAAATCAAGTTGGTGTTCACCAGGCTCAACTCATTTATTTCTATTACCGCGTTGTTGGTAGGATACATATAGAGTCAGAACATATATGTTATCTATTGACACTCCGTTCGAGGAATCTCAGATGAACAAGTGTCTATCGTCAATGTAAAACAAAGGTGGGAGATAAAGACCTAGTTGCAGATCAGATATTGTTGCTCATGTGTGACTTTGAAGTTCTTTTGGGCATGGATGGTTAGCCACCCATCGTGTTAGTGTAGACTGCCACAGGAAAACTATAACCTCCCCTCTACCTAATTTGTATAAGATATGTTTTGATCAATAATGAAGCGATGAGTGCTTATTGGTTCTGTTATGAACGTATTGAAGTGCGTATTTTGTATGAAAGTTATCTAACATTCGTGCAAGACCCCGATGTGATACGTCTGAAGCTATCCAATATACTTATCATTAGGGACATCTTGATGTATCTCCAAAAGAATTGTTAGGTTTGCCATCGGAAAGAGAGATGAGCTTTCTATAAAGCTACCCCTAAGTACTCAACCGATATCAAAGCTTCCATACTAAATGGCTTTGGTTGAGTTAGAGAAAGATATTTGCTCCGGAATTAAAAGAGAAAGCTCCCGAGAATGTACAATTAACATGTGATCAGTTAATGACAGCTTAGAGCAGACAAGAATTATACAGACGATCAGAGGATACATTTAGAATTTCAAGTAGGGATTAAAGCATTTTAACGATTATTGGAATTTGAAATTAGGATTTTGAGTTATAGAAATTGAATTTTGAGGGATTAAGTGATCTTAATGGGTTTCGATAAATTATTGCTATTGATTTAACCTCTTGAATTTGATCAGTAGAGGTTGGACCTATCCACAATAGTGGTGGGAAAATTTTAGAACCTATCCATCATGTGTGGTAAGAAATTGGACCTTATCGAGATGCTTCAAGAGGAATAAATGCCTAACACCTTACGGATTCAAAAAGTGTATTATGTATATTTTGGAAAAGTATTTTCACCAACTTATATGGATTAGAAAATAATTGATCTAAAGAGTACATATTTTAAAATCATTTGACTTTTGAAAGTATATAATTTGAACAATAAGGATTTGAAAGCTCAAAACCATTGTGAGTTTCAAGGACCTGTAAACTCTCCATTAGTAGAGTAGAGATCAAACACGACATGTTATAAAAAGTGAATCCTGGCTTGAATATCAAAGAATTATTTAGACATGTCATGCAAGATAACAATATATATGAAATTTAGATCATGTGATATGGGACACACGAGATCATCTTGTTATGACATTGATCTTGGTTCAGATTGATGGTTTCTGAATAATAAGAAGATGTATAGCCGCAACATGTGAACTAAGATATATGTCCAATTAGTGGACTTCTCAAACATTGAACTATAAGGGTAATGTGAAGTAAGTGAATTTTTAGATAAGTGATAATATGTAAATTTGACTTTGAAATTATTAGACTTGGGTTATATGGATATAGAAGATATGAGAAAGGAAACTAGCCTCACCTCTTTCAAATGGACGGGAAAAAAAATTTGGAGGACCAAATTTCCTAAAGTAGGGAGAATGTGAAGATTGAGAATTTTTCATATCTAGTTTGTATAGAAACAAACAAATTAAATAAACTAAGCGTTAAGAGTGTTCTAAAATTCTTTATTATCTTACGTAATGAAATCGAAAGGTGGAGTTACTACATTTAATAATAAATGTTTAATATATATATAGGATTTATATAAATAAGTTCATGATATATATATATATATATTAATTTAATAAAGAAAATAAATAGATAAATTGTACAATAATAAACAAGTTAGTGAATATATAAATGCACTACAAAACCTAAGCACATATATTGTAAGTGATTAAATAATTAAAAGAACAAATAAATATATATATATATATATATTCAACTAAATGAAGGATACAAGTATATTATATTAGACATGATTTACATGAGTGTATAAATATATATATATATGTAAAATAAATAAGGAATATATATATATATATATATATATATATATACACACACACACACATACACGTATTAAGTATAATATATATGAATTTAAATAAAGGAAGAATAAAATAAATATATATGTACTACTATTATATATATTGACATGAAAATGGATATATTAATATATATCTTATTTATTTTTAAGTAGGATAGTAACTATATATTATATTGTATGAGAAATATAATATATAAAGTGTGTGTATATATTATATATATATATATATATATTATATATATAAGAAAATAAAATAATAATCATATGAATCGATTGGCTTCTAAAGGAAGCCAACCAGCTTTACCTGCTCCCACTAATGCGGGAGCAGGAAATTGAAATGGAGGATGGCAGAGGAAGTGAGTCCTCTGCCAAATCAAAACATAAAAAAAAAGGGTGGGAAAGAAAAGAAAGTTGAAAGAGAGAGTAGAGAGGAGAAAGAACAAGTTGCAGCGGAAGAGGAAGGGAAGAAGCTTGCTGCAACAACTACGGAGAAGAGAATCGAGACCGAGAAGAAAAGAAACTGATGCGAGATAGGGAAGAAATGTTGTCTTGGAGCTTTGGTCAGTGGTTTCTTCAAGGGCTGATCGGTGGTTGTATTTGGGATTGGTTTTAGAGCTGTCCAGTGACGTAGAAAACGTGAGGAACCAGCAGCATTCGTTTGTCACAGAAGAGGGGATGGCTTGGGTTGATGGATTTTAAGGGATTTTTGGAAACTATGGTTAAGGAGGAAGTGAAAGAGTAAAACAGCAGCAATCGATGCTGCCAGGGAAGGTTGAGGAAGACAGCAGCTGGTATAGGAGGCAGATCGAAAGGTTGAGTTGAGGTGGCTCTTTGGGTGCCGAACCGAGATAGCTGAAATCAAGAACTGCAAAAGACTGGAGAAGAGGGGGCTTCATTCTCGGTTTAGGACAGGAACAGAGGGGGTATGATTGAATAGAGGAGCTGTGTGGAAGAGCTTAAACAAGGTGCTGATGGTTGCACCAGTTTTGGGGCTTTCATGGGCGATTGTCGGTGATTGTAAGCAAGGCTGAAGCAAGGGGTTATGATTAGTTTGGTGGGCTACAAATCGAGATATTTGAAGGCTGGATTCTCAGGCCATTTAGGCAGTACATTAAAGGTTTGAAACAAAGAAGAAATGAGGGCTGATCTTGGTGGTTCAAACAGAGTTTGGATGCAGAATTTAAGGGCCAAATAAAGGGCTGAAACAAGGGTCTTTGGGTAGTTGTTTAAGGTTGAAATGGTGCTGTTTCAAGGTGATATTCAGTGGGATAATGGCAAAGGAAATGTAAGCAGGAAACACTAAAATGCAAGGCTGAAAACAGAGAGCCTTTAGCACCAAAAATCTAGGAGGAAGAGCAACCAGGTTCGGCTAGTGTACAACCAGTGCAAAGGAAGTGATAGTAGGAGATGAGAGATTCTCAGGTCAAAAAATGGCCTTCCTCTTGACCAAAAAAGAAAAAGAAAACGCAGCAGGGGTACTAGCTAATGCTTCCATGGGACCAGAAACAGAAACAGCAACAGAGAAGCTGCTGCCGTAGCCATTCTCGGTTAAACAGGGGTTTTTCCTAGGCAAGGCAATTGCTGCTTTGAAGGAATTTCAGGTAAGGGGTTAACAACTTAAGTTTAATATATTAATATGTTGGAATTATATTGAAAAGATAGCTCATGTAAATATTGAAAATTCATGAAATTTGTAGATGAAGAGAAAATAGATATGTGTGTGAAGTAAATTATATATTTAAGGATTTTTGAAAGTATTCTAGTGGATGAGAAAATGATTCAAGGGATATAAGATCGATGTGTTTATATATATGAGTATCAATGATATGTTGAGCATGGGATTTGTGAATAAATGTACATATAAGTAGCTCGTGTGATGTCACTTAGATTTAATGTGTGTGTATGTACATATATATATATATATATATATATATATATATCCGTATGATTATAGGTCACTTGCGAATTATAAGGATAAATTTGATGTATAGAATTTAATTGGATATTTATGGAGTATGGGCGATATGAAATTTAGTTAAGGGAATATTTTCAAGAGTAAAAAGAAGAATACATTTGGCTAAGATTGATGTGTGTGTATATAAATATATAAATATACACGCCCACATATATGTGTGTGTATATAATTGTAGGATAATGAAAAATAAATTCTTAGTAAAGAAATGACTTAAGTAATCATGGTTCTAGAACTGTGTTTTTGGTGCGTGATTAAGCTTACGAGGACATGTGATTGAGACGATATTGAATTGGTTTGTAGTGAATTTGGAGTGGAGTAGAAACTGAAGTTTGATTTCAGATTCAATTCAGTATTTGAGACTTTATGCCAAACTTTATCAGTAACTGTTTTGATTTCAGATTCAATTTAGTATTTGAGACTTTATGCCAAACTTTATCTGTATTTGTTTTAGATTTCAGTTTCAGTTCAACATTTAAAACCTTATGCTAAGCTTGATTAATATATGTTTTGATTACAATTTCAGTTAGTGATTTGAGGCTTTATGCCTAAAGTTTATCGATTTTGATTTCAGCAACAATTTTCAAAATTTCAAGGCATTTTGCCTAACTCCATCAAGTATTTATTTTCATAAGATTATTTATTTTGAAATTCATGTGCATAACCACCGTGTTTTAAACTAATGTGCATACTTATCGTGTTTTAAACTTACGTGCATAGCGATCATGTTTTGAACTCAGTGTATAGTAATTGTGTTTAAACTGTGTATTAGAAAAATGTTTCGTTATTTGTATCAGTTTTCAACATTTTGAGACTTTATTTCTAAACTTATTGATTTTTCAGTTTTAGTACATTATCGGTTTTAGACTAAATGCATCAGAAAATCTGTTATGTTATCAATATTTGGTTTTAGTATTTAGAGGCGTTAAGCCTAGCTTTATCAGTCATCCTTCAGTGCATTCATCTGTTTTGAACCAAGTGTTTAAGAAATTTGTTTTGTCATCAATATCGATTTTAGTTCTTCGAGGCTTACGCCTAAAGTAATCAGAAATCTGTTTTGTACAAGTGCATAGTTAATAAGATGATATTTTGTGAATTTTATATGTGCTAATATATTCTCTATATTGATGTTTTATGCCTAAAAGAGCTTACTAATATTTATTATATGTTTTAGGTATTAAATATCAAAGTTGGAATTAAAAGGAGCTAAAAAGAACAAAGTGCAGATTTTTTATCCAATTCAAAAGATTGATGAATTTAACCAACTTAATGACCTGATCTCAAGATGTGGCTTTCATAGAAGTTGTAGAGGACTTCTCAAGGCTTCCAGAATGAACAAGATTGTGAAAATCGGAGTTCGTTTGATGGGTCAAACTTCTGGACAAAATCAATACAAAATTTTGGGCAGAAAAACGAGATTGAAAAGAAATTCCAACAAAGCAAGTTCAAGACATGATTTTGTTAAGACAAGATAATTTCTTAATTTTATTATGTCTTAGATCTGTAATTAATTAATAAAAATAGGTCTTAGGAATTTTACTTAGAAATAATTGTAAAAAGACAATAAGATAAAGGTAAGAGTTTGACTAGTCAAATTACTTGTTTTCCAAATAAACTCTTATCTGAATCTCACATTGCTTAGGAAAGTCTTTTAAACTCTTCCTTAGGCCTATATAAAAGGCATCCCTCACATCTAGAGCTGGTTACAAGCCCGACCGGGCCGGTTCTGGGTCGGTTTTCACCGGTTCCGGCCCTAACAAAAAGAGAACCGGTCCAGACCGGTTGTCCGAACCGGTAGTAAACCGGTCCGGTTCGGACTGGTTCTATCTGTTATAAGAGGCAAACCGGCCCGGTTCGTTGGACCGGTTCGCCTCAAAACCGGTCCATTTTTTTTTCTTTTTAAAATTTTTATTTTTAAAAATTTATATTAATTTATTTTAATATATATTAATATATTTTAATAATTTAATCTAATAAATTTATTTTTATAATAAATAATGTTAATAGTTTAATTTAACAATAATTTATTATAAAGTTATATTATAATTTATTTAATTAATGTAACAATAATGTAAAAATAAACTATTATAAAATTATCTAATAAAATTATTGTTATAATAAATTAAAGTTATATTATGAATATAATATTATGATAAAATGATATTTGATTCAAAATACAAATAATGATATTATGAATATTATTATTATATTCATTTTGCATATCTTTATTTATATTCATTTATTATATTCATTTTGCATTTAAAATAATTTATTATATTTGAAATATCATTTACTTAATATTTATTCATTCATTTATTTATTCATTTATTTAATATGTTTTTAAAATATTAATTCATTCTGTATTTTAAATATTTATTTATTTTAAACATAGATAAGTATAACATTAATTAATTTGGTATGTAATAATAATAATAATAATAATAACAACAACAACAACAAAGGAGAAAAAGGAGAGAGTAGGAGACCAAAGATTTTTTACGTCGAAAACCCCTTCAAAAGTGAGAAGGGTAAAAACTACGGGACCGTAGTCTATAAAAATATTCACTATGACTAAACTTATTTATAATTTTACATACAATTTACAAAAAAAAAAAGATTATTCTCTACTCTTCATAATTTATACGGATTGCCTTGGAAATTTCTTTCTCCTCTTCTGAATTATTATCAGCAAATTCATTGGCCATTCCAAGTTCGACATTGCACGATTCCGCATCAAACCAATCTTTAAGGCATGTTAACATGCACAGTGAATCCGGATTAAGAGTGGTTCGATGGTCTCCAATAATTCTTCCACACGTCGAGAATGCGAATTCCGAAGCAACAGAAGAAACTTGCACCGCAAAAACATCTCGGGCCATGGAAGCTAAAACTGGAAATTGTTTTTGGTTTTCTTTCCACCATTGGAGAAGATCAAAGTTATCATCTACAGAAAAATCTTGACTTAAGAAAAATCCTAGCTCATTGAAGCTAGAACTTCGTCGAGTTGTTGATCCCGATCCCGATCCGCTCGCTTTTCCCTTTAGCTTCATTCTCTTCTTTGCTGCTTCCTTAATTGCGTTTAAAATTCCTTTTCCTTTTTTGCTACTTTCGGTTTCTTCGTATGAATCTTCTTCTTCTCGATTAAAGTTGAATTGCTCCCTTTCTGTTTCATAAACATTAAATAATTCTCGAAAAAGATTGTTAATTGAGGACTTTGGATCCTCAATAGAATCAAGACCAAGAAATTCTTTATAACAATCAAAAAAAATTTCTATATTTACCTCACCTTGACTAGGATCTAGTAAAGTTGCAATACAATAAATAGGAGGAATTATTTCCCAATATTTTTTAAATTTTTCCTCCATATCATATACAAAAGAACTTAAAGTTTCATGATTCCTAAATTTTACAAATTTGTCAAACATTGTGTAGATAATAGGAACAAAATACGGTGTAGTTGGATAAAATTGAGTTGAAAATCTTTCGGTTGCATCTTTAAAAGTAGAGAATAAATCAACACAATATTCAATAAAAGTCCAATCTTCTTCAAAAAGTACTAAAGGTGTGCTACTTGTATAATTGTTATAAAAAGGAGTAACAAGTTCTTTGTAAGGTAAAATAGAAGAAAGCAAACGATGAAATGAATTCCATCTTGTTTCCACGGGAAGTGGAAATGCTTTAACAGGTATATTATTTGTTATACAAATTTGCTTCCATTCACGTTTATTACTTGGTGTGCGAATCCATTTTGCTAAAATTTTAATTTTATCAATTGGACTTATGCCAGTACCAGTACCACTAGAACAAAAACCACTTTGAACACATAAATTTATAATATGACATGCACATCTTGCATGAAAAAATATGCCTTGCATAACAGGGTTTAAACTTTTAATTAAATGAGGAATAGCTGCAGTATTACTCGAAGTATTATCAAAAGTAATAGCAAAAACTTTATTATTTTCTAGTCCATATAATTTACAAACTTTAGTAATATATTTATGAATAGTATATGAATTATGTGCTTCTTCTATTACATCTAAAGATAAAATTCGTTTTTGCATGGACTAATCTTCATCTATCCAATGACAAGTTATAACAAGATAACTTATACCATTAGTACTAGTCCATATATCACTAGTTAAACTAACCCTAGATAAAATATTACTAAGTTTATCAATTAAAGCTTGTCTATATTCTTTACACATATCCATGCAATCTCTTTTTAATGTATGTCTAGAAATATATTTATATGCGGGTTGTAAATAGTTACAAACAAATTCTAAATATCCTGATTTTTCACAAATTGTGAATGGTTGTTCAGTCCTAATTACAAATCTAACTAAACCACGTCTAGCTTGAACATTATCAAAAATAAAATTTTTTCCACCATCACGTGTATTAATTTGAGATTGTTTACCTTCTAAAATTTCATCTTCTTCGGCATCAGGATTAATTTTATGTGCAGTAATTAAATGTCTTTTATATGTACCTGTACCGCCAGCACCTCCACCGGGCTTATAAGAGTAAACGCCTTGGCACAATTTACAGATAGCACAATATTTATTCGTCTCACCTTCTTTTGCTACAATATCGAAATACTCCCATACCCTGCTTGTTTTTTTTTTACTAAACTTCGGTCTTGATGATGTAGCAGCAATGGTGGCAGCTGATGATTGTGTTTGAGCATGACCTCCACGTCCACGACCAACCGATGGTGCCGCCAAAGGAAGCTCCTCCTCCGGATGAATATCGGGTTCGATTTCATTAAATGATTCGTCACCCAAATTAGGAATTTCAGTGGAACCAAAAGGTCGAGAAACAGAGCATGAACGACGAAAGAAATTTGACATTTTTATATTATTTTTGAAAATAAATATATGTTAAAAATTAAAAAAATAGATGTATGATATATATAATATATTGGAATTTGAAAATTGAAATTTGAAAATTAAAAGTAAAATTTACAAAATTATAAAATAAAAAGAAAATTGAAATTTATAAAGAAAATGATGATATTATAAATTTGGAATAAGGAATATATATAATATATTAGAATTTTAAATTAAAAGTAAAATTTGTAAAATTATAAAATAAAAAGAAAAATGAAATTTATAAAGAAAATGATGATATTATAAATTTGGAATAAGGGAATTTAAGTGAATTTGAGAGAGTTTGAGTGAATATTGAAAGAGTATGTGAGTGAAGAGAATAAGAGTTGATGAATATAGATAGTAGATTTGAGAGAAAATATAGAAGAAATGTAAATGAAAATAAAAGATTATAGAGGTATTTATAAAAAAAATTATAATAAAAAAATAAAAAAAATTAAAGAAAAAAGGATTGATGGGCAACGGCCATTTAAACACAGAGCAGAGGCAGGTCTGTGACTTGCCTCTGCTTTGCATACTGCAGTTGCACTGCAGTTGCAGTGGTAGCCAAGCCTCTTTTTTTTTTAATTTAATTAAAATTAAAAAATATAAAAAAAAAAAGATTGATGGCCCATCAAAACGGCATAGGCAAGTCTGTGACTTGCCTCTGCTGCAGTTTTTTTTATTTTTTTTTAACCGAACCGGTCCGGTTATGAGCCGGGCCCTTATCGGGCCCAGTTTAAAAAATTTAAAATCGGCCCAGCCCGGTAACATACCGGGCTGGGCCGATTCCGAACCGGTACAGTACCGATTCGGATTTTGGGCCGGATTGACCCGATCCGGTTGCGAACCGGGTCAGGCCAACCCGGCCCAATAAGCACCTCTATTCACGTCCCTCTTCCCTCTTAGTCTTTTGTAAGGTTTTCTTTAGGGTTTTAATAAAAGTTTTATTTTCTTTCTTTTAATTTTGATATTGTTGATTTCTTTTTTCTTTAAAAATTTTATTTTTCTTCTTTTCTTTATCATTGGTCTTGCTGATTTCTTTCTTTTAAGTTATAAAATTATTTTCTTTTTAGTCTTCCCAATAGAAACAGATTTAATTACGTATTTAATATTTTTTTTAAAGTAAACAATTTCTTTATTGTTTTTAGGATTAAATTGTTTTCTTTTCTTTTCTCTATTTAAACTGATTCTTCCCTTAGGTTTATTAGGCTTTATCTATTTCTTATTTATAATTTTATTTGGTTGCTGATTTCTTTAGTGATAATTATTTTGATTCTTGTTTTGTTTTTCACATTATTTGTTTAGTTCTTACTAGTTTATAATCTTGATTTTATATTATTAAAGATTGATATATTGATTGTCTTTTGCATGATTCTTGATATCTTTATAATATTAAACTTGAATTTTATGATCTTGAATATGACTAGTGAGTAGGTTTCTTATTCAGTTACAAGGTAAGTTGATTGTTCTTGGGAAAAAGAATGTTGTGAGATTTTGAGCTTATAATATAATTGTTGATTAAGTATCCAAGATTCTTTGAGCACATTTGCATGATTATTTGCTTAATTAGATAGTAGGGCCCACTATTTAATTTAATTAAATAATCTACTGCCAGATTAAAAACATAAGTCCGTAATTGCTTATAGAGCTAATCATTAGGGATGGAGGAGAATTGAGGTTTAGATTAAATAAACCAAGCTTATGTGTTTGTTATCTAATGTCAACCCATATCTTTCTAGTTGTTAATGCTACTGCAACTTATATCTAAAGAGCTTGTTCTAAGTAGGTTAAGTTAGAGATTAGTTAAAGAGCTTGTTTTAACTAACGACTCGGTAAGGGAAGATGGGGTAACAGAGCTTGTTGTTATGCTACGGTTAACTATTTAATTGACAATGATATTTCGTAATCAATGATCAACATCTAAATCCAAGACTATTTAATTGCCTTGTAACTGAGCTTTTTGATATTTAATAATCTTTGCTTTCTCTGTTTTAGACATAGCTTACAAAACTCCAAAACCCCCAAATTTCTTCTTTCCTTAAACTAGATTAGATTTTTAATTTAATAATTAACTTAAATAATTCAGTCTCTGTGGGTTCAACCCTTGCTTCGCTATATATACAGTAGAGATAAGAAATTTTATTTACTGACGACACTCATCAAATTTTGGCGCCGTTACTGGAATTGAATTTTTGTTTAAGTTAATTATTTAATTTAAAGACTAATTTTTTTTTCTTTTCCTTTTCAAGGATTACATGTCTGACGAGGACTATAGTCACAAATTGCGAAAGATTAGGGACTACATACAAGCAACCCGAAGCACAGTGCTATAAACACGACATCGACGACCACCACCAACCACCACTAACGATCCACCTCCCACTGAGCCTACATTCAACCCTACTTTTGAGTTCTCTAGTGATTCAAAAGAGAAAGCTATGGCTCAAAATGCGAACAGGACTATAAAGGAGTTAGCTGTGAGAACCAAAATTTTTTCTAAGATCATATATGTACTCAACATGTAATGTAAGTAAAAATAATGAAATAATGTACTTTTGAAATTTCAATTATAAGATCATGGCTTATATTCATAAAAATGAAGTCTTCAAAAATATCATGAAAAATGCACACTTATACAGTTTATGCAAAGCATACTAAATTGATACGAAAAGAGTTGTGAATTATAGGTATACATATAGATATGTACACACATGAACCAAACGAAATGCGAGCTATGTGCATACATGCAACGTACATGCATGCACGTGTATGTAAGCTAAACACACGCAACGTGCATGGATGCATGCATGCGTACATTCATACGTACAATGAAATGTAAAATATATAAATATAAATGATCAAATGGAGAAAAATATATATATATATATAAATACAGGTATATATGTATTTATATTTGGAAATTTACATAAATAAATATAGATATACTCACAGGAACAAGGAATTTTAAATGCATATGCTAAATATAAATATATGTACATACAAAAAAAATTTATATATAAATAAATATAGAAGTGTATAAATAAAAATAAAATATATATAATGAAATATATATATCTAATAATATAAATAATTTATATTATTATATAAGAATATTATATATATATATATAAAAAAAAAAAAAAACGCTAGTGCTCTGCTACCTAAAGCTAACCTATACCTACCCGTATTTCTCCCTTTCACACGCCACTGCTCAGCACTCACCGTTAACAACTCACCATCCCTTCACTCTCACGCACTCAGTTCTCCTCTTGATTTTCCTTTGGTCTCGACTCTCCACCGCCCATGTCTCACACACGTTGCCTTCCCTCTCTTGACTCATCTCATCCATTTCTCTTCCTCTCTCCAAGCAGCAAAAAAAAAAACAAGATCAGGTGAGACAGAGATCACGAGGAAGGAGGAAATACGGAAACCAAAATAGTGACGAAAAGGGGAGCTGATCAGTTGCATTTTTGGCATCGTTGGGGCTGCTGTTGGATGTTGTAGCAGCGCTGAAGATGGTTGTTTTTGGAGGTGGAGTGATGGGCTAGAACAAGGTCATGTAGAGGTGATTTTTGGTTCGTTTGGGTGCTACTATTGGTGGCTACTTGGAGTGGCCGTGATGGCTGGAAGGAGAGGCTTCACGGGTCTGAAATTGGGCTGAGTAGAGGAGGTTTGGAATCGGGAATTTGATGGGATATTAGTGCTAATCAGAGAAGGTTGGAAAGAAGTGGATTTGCAGGTGTTATAGACTGTTGGAGCAGAGGTGCTTCACGCCTGAAAATAAGTAGAGCCGAGCAGATTAAAGGCTGAGAATTTAGGCCTCCTGCTAGGGGTATTCCAAGACTGATTGAAAGACTAACAAAAAAAAAAGGGCTGAACTACTGGTGGTTGTAGACACCCTATTTTGTCCGGAGTCTTAACTTGAAAAAAATAATTAGTAGAGTTAAGTGACATTGTATTTTTTTAGCAATTTAAATCAGGATTTTTAGATTTAGAATTAACATTAATTAGGAAATTAAAATTAAAATAGGATTTAGGAATAATAAAAAAAAGAAAAAAAAAAGAGAATAGATAAAAAGAAAATAAAATAAAAATTAATTTTAGAATTAGATAATTAGATTATTAGATTTTTTAGGATAATTATTAGAATTTATAGGAGAGTTGTTATTAGATTAAAATTAGATTATTAGAGTTAGATTAGGATAGGAATTTAATAGATAATTAGGATTAAAATAAATAGAAAATAAAAAAAGATAAAAATTACCTAATTTTAATAGAACACTAATAGTGTATGTATAAAAAAGCATGATGTTCAAGGAGAAAGGAGGCGGAACTTCTATTGTATCTACGTCAAAGCTTTGACATCGTCTTCTCCACTGCACACGCTACTCTGCCGTCCATCGTCGAAGTGCACTATTCACCCTCATCATCTGCAATTGCCGGATCATCATTGCTGTCCCTGTTTTGCCTTACTCTCCTGCTTAAGCCGAACTGCAAAACCCTTGCCTTTGCGCACATCTCCTGTTTCTTTCTTTTAGTCCTGCAATAGCCACGATTCCTGCTAACAACCTTGCACTAGAGCCCACTGTCTAGCGCCCTGCTGTGGCGTTCCTGTTCAGATACTGTTGCCGCGCCATTATCTTATTGCTTCATCGCTGTCCCTTATATCGCTCCACGTTTTGTAACTACGTCACTGCACCACCCCTGTCGCTTCTACCGTCACTGAGCTGCTGCAACCAAGACTGACGACAGAAGTTCAAAGCGAATACAAAAGCAAAATCGTGAAGCATGTTGTCCACCTTGGGTTTTGCTATTCACATGTGCATTGGTTTAAGGACGTGAGTTGTGAACACATATGAAACAATTTGAGACAAAGAACGTTGAACAGGGAAAGGAGAAGGAATAAAGAGGAGAGAAAGAGAGGTAAGTTTTTTATTCATATATTTATTTATTTATTTGATAGTTTTAGATTTTAGAATAAGATTACTTGTATTAGTTTTACTTAATAATTAAATATAAATTAAGAAACTTTAACTAGGGGAATTAATTTATTTAGTAATTGGGATTAATTTAATAAACTAGTGGATTTGGAAATTATCTTAATAAATTGGTTATTAGTGTATAAGATTAAAATAATAGATAAAGTACAAAATTTTAAAAGGAAGAGAATTAATTTTTTTTGGAAATAAAATCGTGGGGTGATGTAAGTAGTCAAGATCAAATTAATTAACAAAAATCATCAACAATTAAATAAAATAAATACAAATATAAGGATAAATAGAGATTATTCTGATGATGGAATTCTGAGGTGTTACGAATGGTTGACATTTCAGATTTTCTAGGTGAGGATGTTTTCCATGAGTTTCGCCAGAATAATGGAAAATTCATGGAAGATGTTCAATATTAAAATATATATGTAAAATATTTAATTATTATAAAATTATAACTACTTAATAAAAATAAAAAATTATTCTGATGATGGAATTCTGAGTGTCACGAATGGTTGCCATTTTGGAAATTCCTAGGTGAGGATATTTACATTAGATTTTGCCAGCATGATGGAAGATTTAAGGTAAGTGTTCAATATTAATAATCGATATTTATTTCTAAAATATAAATATATATTAATAATCAATCTCTATTAAAAATAAAATAAACATAAATATTAATAAGAAATTAGGGAATAATGATCAAAAAAATAAAAGTATAACAATAAATTGAGAATAAGTGGAGGTTATCCCGATGATGGAATTATAACGTGTCACGAATGGTTGACACTTTTAAATTCTTAGGTGAGATGTTTTCTTTAAATTTCGCCAGCATGATGGAAGATTTAAAGAAAATTTTCAAGAAGAATAATCGACATTTATTTTCAAAAGATAAATAATATTAAAATAAAGATAAAAAATAAAATAAAAAAATAAAGGATAATTAAAAAGGAAATAAAAAGAGGATAAAAATAAGAATAAAAGATGGAAAATAAAAATTAAGATATTTCATAAATGATTTAACAAATCCGACGACGGAGCCTCTCCGAGAAAGACGAATGGGATTTCTTGGATACTCTTGAGGTGAGGATGAAATTTAAGGAATTCCACCAGCATGATGGAGAGTTTCTTAGAAATTGTCTAATATTTAAATATTTGAATTTGACAAGATTAAAGACCATTTAGTTAAAAATTATTAAAGATATCACAAAATTAGTTGGTACCATTTTAAAATGGGCGTTGTGGGGGTGCTAATCCTTCCCCACACGTAACCGTACTCCCGAACCCTAGATTCTTTGAACGTAGACCATGCCTTATCTTTAGACAAGAATAGGTGACCAATCACACCTTAGGTTTGAATGATTGGTGGTGACTCCTAGAATTTTAAAGTCTAACGGTTAGGTTCACGGACCTAGACGTTACGACAGTTTGGCGACTCCACTGGGGACTTTTAGAGAGTCAGGCCAATAGAAAATTTTGTGATTATCTTGAGTTTTTGATTAAATGGTTTTTTGCTATGTTGTATATATTGCTTGTTATGCTATCTTTATTGAGGGGCATCTAAAATGGAGTCTTATTCCTTCACGCACACACATCACTTGCATGAGCATGCATGAGCCTTCTACCCAGGCTTCGTCCTTTTTAGGAGGAAGTATAGTAACTACGCTCTCGTGAGGTGGTAACCTCCGCAATGGCTAGTGAAATACTTCCACTCAAATTGAACCTTTCCGTTTGTAGCCTGTGATGGGTGAGGATTGGGTGCCTTACTAGTCTTATGTGGACAACAGTGAGGAACAATTTGGGAACCTTTAGACCTTGAATTATCCAAGCCTAGCATGTAATAAAACATAAGACCTAGCCTTAGGGTGGAACCATACTAGATTGAAATGTAGACTCAAACCCAAGATAGGACACATGAAGGAATAAGTTTTACTTCCTCCTTTTTACATTGTTTTTCAAAAAAAAAAATCAAAAAATGTAGTTTTTCTTTCTTCCATTTTTTAAAAAAAAAAACAAAAAAAAGAGTTTGTCTGTATCATTGAGTCATGCATAGTTGTGTTTGATTTTGCATCACATAACATATCATTCACGTAAGTTTGCATTTGTCTTATCATGAGTATGAACATGCTCTTGATTGTTAGAAGAGATTGTTAAACCTAAGTGCATTCCATGTGCATTCATTTTGTGCATAAACATATAATCACATTGAAAATAATTTCAACTTAATTGTGGCACTCAAGGTATCAAAACTGCGTCTCTTAGACCGTCCACCCTCCAGAGATTAGTTTGTGTACCCTTCAGATGCAGAGCTAGGAAATTGGACTGTTTATAAGATACCAGTTGTTTATGTTGTCCAAGAATAATGGATTTTTCTTGTATCTTCATTTTCATTTGTCTTAGGTTTTCTTAGAATCTTTCAATTTTTAAGTAATGCAGGAGTGCTTGTGCCCAAAAGACTAAGATTTTCTTTTATGTATTTGGCCAACTTTCATTTATTTTCATTTTCAATACAAGATTAGTGCGATGCATATTTCTTAATTCCTCATTCCAATTTTGTTCTTTTATGCAAAACACCAATACCCACATGATTTACATTGTTACCGAGCCTGAAAGTATCCAAATAATGAACTTGATAATGATGATGGCAATGAGTATAAAATTCAATTATGAAAAGGACTGCTTTGGTTGGCTGGATTTTAGTTCGCCAAGATTGTTCAAGCAAGAAGAGAATAGAAGATATTTGTCTAAAATCTTCACCTATAGAATGTTACGATTAAAGGTGAACCTCTACATGAAATTCTAATGAGTTTGCCTTTGTTCAAAAGATGACCTTTAATGAGAGTACTTGTATTGAGATGAGAAATGGCCTTCTTTCATTACCTTTCAAGCGTGAGTAAAATTATCCATTGATTACCCCTTTTGAGCCTATTATATTCTTTTTGATATAATCTACCAAGAATCACCCTCCACACTGGGGGGAAAAGAGAATAGAAGATGAAAGATCAGTGGGGCAAAGAAAACAAAACCCTTTAGTGAAAAAAAGAGAACAAAAAAGAAAAAGAGAATGAAAAAGGAAAGAGGGTTTGAATCAAGAAAGTGAAAACCCTAGTCACATTTGAATAAAAAAAAGAGAGAAAGCAAATTAGAATGGGGGCAAAAGTCAAAATGCCTAATGGATTCATGAAAAATGATTCTTGGTTTGATGAACCCTGAAACACTTATTTTGAACCTATATTATCCTTTCTTTCATGAACCCTCACCTGAGCCTACATTACGTGCCTTAAAAGTCCATTTTGATCAAATATGAGTACTCCTATTGAAGAATCATGTGTTGAATAAAGGCATACTTATACTATGAGATGATGATCCTTTGGATGGAATTAGGATGAGCAGATCAAGATAGGCAAAAAGATTTCGTCTAGATGGAAGAAGTGGGATTCCAAAGACTCTCTTGGATCCATGTGAGCATTAAATTGGGTGAAGAAATATCTGATGTTGGGGCATGAATCAGAATAAAGAATAGACAAGAGGAGTTTCATCAAGGACAATGAAGTTGAAAATGAAGAGAAATGAATAAAAAAAAAAGAAAGAAATGAAAAAGAAAAAGAAAAAGAAGAAAAGAAAAAAAAAGAAAAAAAAAGAGAAAAAATGAAAGGAGGATTCAGATCGAAAACCCAAAAAGGGCGGTTTGGATCAATGGAGTGCATCTAAGTTGAAAACCTGAAAAGGCAGCTTAGATACCAGAAAAACTAGATGTCAATGATACAGGGGCAAGAGGATATTTTAATGAACTCAATATGATCAAATAAGGTGGACCTTTGAAGGGAATTTTGTATTTATTGATCAGAATTGTTTAAATTGTTATTATTTGGATACTATTACCTAATCCTAAAAATTCTCACTTTTCATTCAAGCTTACTTTCCTTTTAAGCCTGACAATTTCTTGTTAAATCTTTTCAGATAATGAATAATACCATTCCTTTCATTTTCACCTATTATTTCTTTACCTTGAGGGATTGAGAAATTGTATTGCATTGATTTTGAAATTGGAATGATAATGAATGTCTGCTTGGCAAAATATGTGAAAGACTCCTATATTATTTAGGAAAATGAAAGAAAAGGAAACTTGTGAATGAATGGAAATTGGAAATCAAGGAAAACCAATGAACAAGAAAGAATGGATGATGAGGTCTCAGTAAAGATTTTAATGAGCAAATGAGTGACCAGATAGAGAGGAAAGTAAAAAGAAGAATCAAGGGAGAAGATAAGATAAAGAGGGCATGAAGGCAAGAGTTTCATTGGGCAAGAAAAACGGAACGGAAGAAGGAAAATGAGGAAAGAAATAAGAAATAGAAGGACAAGAGGACGGATGAAAGAGAAGAATGCATGAGATGGATTGATAAAGAATAACCTTGTTGTTGCCACAATTGAGCTTGAAATGTTTTTCGAAAAAACATTGCATGGATAGAGTAGATTGCATCATAGAGATAAAACAAATTGCTTGAATGACATTGCATGGATAAAATAGACTGCATTACGTGGATAGAATTGATTGCATCAATAACATTGCATGGATAGACTAGATTGCATGAATGATGTTGCTTGAATAAGATAGCTTACATGAATGACATTGCATGGATAGAACAGGTTGCAATTGCATGGATAAGATAAATTTCCCAAGATTTCAAATTTTAACAAGACAAGAAATTTTAGAGGGGTTTCCTAAAATTTCAAAAATTAGACAAGATAGAAGTCTTGGAGGAGTTTCCCAAGATTTCAAATTTTGGACAAGAAAAAGAATTTTAGAGGGGTTTCCTAAAATTCAAAATTTGACAAGAAAAGAAGTTTTGGAGGGGTTTCCCAAAATTTCAAAAAAAAGGACAAGAAAAAGAATTTTAGAGGGGTTTCTTAAAATTCAAAATTTGACAAGAAAAGAAGTTTTGGAGGGGTTTCCCAAAATTTCAAAAAAGAGAAGAAAAAGAATTTTAGAGGGGTTTCCTAAGATTCAAAATTTGACAAGAAAAGAGATTTTAGAGGGATTTCCTAAAATTTCAAAAATTGGACAAGAATAGAAGTTTTGGAGGGGTTTCCCAAAATTTCAAAATTGGATAAGAAAATGAATTTTAGAAGGGTTTCCTAAGATTCCAAAATTTTTTTTTTGACAAGAAAAATTTTAGAGGGGTTTCCTAAAATTTTTTTTTTTTAAAAAATCAGCTTTTTTTGGACAAGATTTTAAAGTTTGACTGCCTGCCTGTTTAGGAGGAGCTTTTAGACAAGATTTTAAAGTTTGACTGCCTACCTGTTTAGGAGGAGCTTTTGGACAAGATTTAAAGTTTGACTGCCTGCCTGTTTAGGAGGAGCTTTTGGACAAGATTTTAAAGTTTGACTGCCTACCTGTTTAGGATGAGCTTTTGGACAAGATTTTAAAGTTTGACTGCCTGCCTGTTTAGGGGGAGCTTTTTAGACAAGATTTTAAAGTTTGACTGCCTTTCTGTTTAGAGGGAGCTTTTTTGAAAAAAAAATTAAAAAAAAAAAGAAAAAAAAGGAGAAGTCAGACAAAATAGGTGTCTATGTCTTTGTGCAATTACTGTTTCACAGCAAATGCACAAAGAGGGGCAGCTGTAGACACCCTATTTTGTCCGGAGTCTTAACTTGAAAAAAATAATTAGTAGAGTTAAGTGACATTGTATTTTTTTAGCAATTTAAATCAGGATTTTTAGATTTAGAATTAACATTAATTAGGAAATTAAAATTAAAATAGGATTTAGGAATAATAAAAAAAAGAAAAAAAAAGAGAATAGATAAAAAGAAAATAAAATAAAAATTAATTTTAGAATTAGATAATTAGATTATTAGATTTTTTAGGATAATTATTAGAATTTATAGGAGAGTTGTTATTAGATTAAAATTAGATTATTAGAGTTAGATTAGGATAGGAATTTAATAGATAATTAGGATTAAAATAAATAGAAAATAAAAAAAGATAAAAATTACCTAATTTTAATAGAACACTAATAGTGTATGTATAAAAAAGCATGATGTTCAAGGAGAAAGGAGGCGGAACTTCTATTGTATCTACGTCAAAGCTTTGACATCGTCTTCTCCACTGCACACGCTACTCTGCCGTCCATCGTCGAAGTGCACTATTCACCCTCATCATCTGCAATTGCCGGATCATCATTGCTGTCCCTGTTTTGCCTTACTCTCCTGCTTGAGCCGAACTGCAAAACCCTTGCCTTTGCGCACATCTCCTGTTTCTTTCTTTTAGTCCTGCAATAGCCACGATTCCTGCTAACAACCTTGCACTAGAGCCCACTGTCTAGCGCCCTGCTGTGGCGTTCCTGTTCAGATACTGTTGCCGCGCCATTATCTTATTGCTTCATCGCTGTCCCTTATATCGCTCCACGTTTTGTAACTACGTCACTGCACCACCCCTGTCGCTTCTACCGTCACTGAGCTGCTGCAACCAAGACTGACGACAGAAGTTCAAAGCGAATACAAAAGCAAAATCGTGAAGCATGTTGTCCACCTTGGGTTTTGCTATTCACATGTGCATTGGTTTAAGGACGTGAGTTGTGAACACATATGAAACAATTTGAGACAAAGAACGTTGAACAGGGAAAGGAGAAGGAATAAAGAGGAGAGAAAGAGAGGTAAGTTTTTTATTCATATATTTATTTATTTATTTGATAGTTTTAGATTTTAGAATAAGATTACTTGTATTAGTTTTACTTAATAATTAAATATAAATTAAGAAACTTTAACTAGGGGAATTAATTTATTTAGTAATTGGGATTAATTTAATAAACTAGTGGATTTGGAAATTATCTTAATAAATTGGTTATTAGTGTATAAGATTAAAATAATAGATAAAGTACAAAATTTTAAAAGGAAGAGAATTAATTTTTTTTGGAAATAAAATCGTGGGGTGATGTAAGTAGTCAAGATCAAATTAATTAACAAAAATCATCAACAATTAAATAAAATAAATACAAATATAAGGATAAATAGAGATTATTCTGATGATGGAATTCTGAGGTGTCACGAATGGTTGACATTTCAGATTTTCTAAGTGAGGATGTTTTCCATGAGTTTCGCCAGAATAATGGAAAATTCATGGAAGATGTTCAATATTAAAATATATATGTAAAATATTTAATTATTATAAAATTATAACTACTTAATAAAAATAAAAAATTATTCCGATGATGGAATTCTGAGTGTCACGAATGGTTGCCATTTTGGAAATTCCTAGGTGAGGATATTTACATTAGATTTTGCCAGCATGATGGAAGATTTAAGGTAAGTGTTCAATATTAATAATCGATATTTATTTCTAAAATATAAATATATATTAATAATCAATCTCTATTAAAAATAAAATAAACATAAATATTAATAAGAAATTAGGGAATAATGATCAAAAAAATAAAAGTATAACAATAAATTGAGAATAAGTGGAGGTTATCCCGATGATGGAATTATAACGTGTCACGAATGGTTGACACTTTTAAATTCTTAGGTGAGATGTTTTCTTTAAATTTCGCCAGCATGATGGAAGATTTAAAGAAAATTTTCAAGAAGAATAATCGACATTTATTTTCAAAAGATAAATAATATTAAAATAAAGATAAAAAATAAAATAAAAAAATAAAGGATAATTAAAAAGGAAATAAAAAGAGGATAAAAATAAGAATAAAAGATGGAAAATAAAAATTAAGATATTTCATAAATGATTTAACAAATCCGACGACGGAGCCTCTCCGAGAAAGACGAATGGGATTTCTTGGATACTCTTGAGGTGAGGATGAAATTTAAGGAATTCCACCAGCATGATGGAGAGTTTCTTAGAAATTGTCTAATATTTAAATATTTGAATTTGACAAGATTAAAGACCATTTAGTTAAAAATTATTAAAGATATCACAAAATTAGTTGGTACCATTTTAAAATGGGCGTTGTGGGGGTGCTAATCCTTCCCCACACGTAACCGTACTCCCGAACCCTAGATTCTTTGAACGTAGACCATGCCTTATCTTTAGACAAGAATAGGTGACCAATCACACCTTAGGTTTGAATGATTGGTGGTGACTCCTAGAATTTTAAAGTCTAACGGTTAGGTTCACGGACCTAGACGTTACGACAGTGGTTAAATGGCTGAAGAAGCGGCTTGAACAGGGCTAAAAATGGCTGGTTTCAATACTGGTAACAAGGCTTAAAATATAGATTCTCGGCTGGCTTCTAGAAATCATTTGGAGCTGGAATTAGGTGGTGCTTAAGGGCTGGACACAGTGGCTTAAGTGGCTGTTGGGCGTTCTTGAAGGCTGAAACAACTGCTGTGTTCGGTGCTAATCAAGGCAGCAAATATAGGGCTCTTGAATGGCTGAGTAGGGCTGCTAAATAAGAGTGTCTCGAGAGGCTTAGGTAGGACTGATCAAAGGCCATTTGGTGGCCTTTTTGGTGGTTGAACCGAGTGGATTCAAGTGCTGAAACAGGAGGCTTGCAAGGCCACTTTGAGTGGTGTTCGCTGAGTGCTAAGAAGGAAGGTTTAAGGCTAATGTTTTGGGTTCTTTAGTAACTATTTAAGGAGTGTATAGGGCTGCCAAAACAGTGACCAAAAAGAGGTTTTAAAGGCTGAGAATAAGGGAGAAATATATATATATATATATATATATATATACACACACACACACACACAATGAAGAAAGGAAAGAGAAGAAAAGAAAAGAAAGAATGAAAATTTGGTTTTGTGCACAAATGGGGTAAGAAATGGAATGGTCTTACATTTTATTTTAATAAAATAATTTACTAAATATTAGTTGATAGATACTAAACCTTATGGATTATGTTTAAACGTGTAACTCGACGTGAAAGCGACAAACGCGAAAATTGCTAAGCCAGGGGCACTCGCCTAATGTTTTGGTTTAAGGAAGTTGAAAAGCAAATGCCACTTTATTTTTATAAATATTTAGAATTTTTTTTAGATCGATGCTGAGCCATCATAATAATATTCGATAGGTACCTCGATGCTAAGGTGACGATTTTAAGCTCGGTGAAACTCGACGCACAAACGTCCAAAATTAATAAAGGCAACCCGTTTATATAATTCAAATTTTAAATTATATTGTATAGATATAGTTAGATTGTCTGATAATGATGATGACTAAAGGTTTGAGGCTTAGTGATGCATAAGGAATGATATGCCTATTATAATATGATAAATTGATGAAATGACTTAATGATGTTGATATTGTGAATGAATTATTCACAGAATAGGCCTTGAATGAATTCATCTATATTTGAATGATTTTAGTGTTATTCTGGAAGTTGCTAAGGTAATATTTGAACCTACGAGAAATACTAAGAAGATTGACATTGGTGGTGGGGTCTTAGGATTGACATTGAAAATAAAGGTAATTGATTTAATTGACAAATATTGTGAAATGATATTGTATATTATTGAATGATAGGGAATTTAGGTTGATTTATTAGGTGTAATTCTGTTGAAATTGAAAGGATTGAATCGAGAAATTTAAAATGAAATGTAGAATGACTTTGAGTTGGGTATAGGTGCTAAATTGATGTATTTTAAGGGTAAGGATCTAAGGAAGAATTGGTATTATAGTTAGCACTATACCCAGTGATATTTCAATAATCCATTTCATAAGCATGGCACAATACTGCTTTAATTTCATTGTTTAACTGCATCGTCCTTAAACATGTCTTGTTTTCATTCACGAGATTTTGAAAGCATTCATTCATATAATACTTACATGAATATTTTTGGATGTTTAAATTGCTTTGAAAAGAATGAATTTGTTTTGCACGCATATGGACTTATATATATAAACGATCTTAGAGAAATGTGTTACGTACTTTACACTACTTTCATAAGAAAAGTTAAATGTTTAAATGTTTTATGAGACTATAAGCATCCTAAGAGAGTTAAATTCAATAAAGCATAGTGAAAACCACTTAATTGGAGATTACTCATTAGGCAGAGATGCTTGTCCGACAATAGTCGTGGACAGAGCTCAATCACACCTGATCAGTGAGGTTGAGAGACATGAGGTCTATGGCCATAAATAGTGCCCTAGTTGGTTTCCAGGGGACGATGATATGATTTTCACTGCTAGCTATAGTGATTTAAGTCTTTATTGATAGAGTAATAGGGATTTAGCCTAGTCTCAAACCGATATGACATGTAGTCTAGAGTATGATTTTATTTGATATGAACTCTAGACTTGACACAATTTTCATGGAACATGAGATATGTTTTGAAATGGTACATGTTTTAGACATGCCATAAAGGATGAACATGAGATATGTTTGAAACTGTACATGTTTTAACACGCTTTAAAAGTACACGTAATATGATTTGCGAGTTGTACATGCTTTTGTCATGTCTTAAAAATAAATATGAAATGATATGAGATTTTACACGCTTTGAACATGCGTCAAAAGTGTATGTAATATGATTTTGAGACTACATAAGCTTTATATACGACTATATGCCAAATGCAATATGATTTAAAAAGATAGTCGTATTATATAGTAAAGTTGCATGAGTTTGCATATTGGATCATGATATAACAATATGCTTTTTATGAGAAAGATGGCATGACCTTATACTGTACATGAACATGGAATTTATATGAAAAGTGTCATGACTATATACTACATGTGATCATGTCTTCCTACATAAAGAGGGAGATGAATTAATAGAGTACTTGAGCATAAATTTTAGATGATAAATGAACTGATTTGATATTATATTTGATCATGGTTTTCATATGAGATGTGTTATGTCATGAGGATGATATGCGTCTGGTTTAGTACCAGACGATACTGGAATTATACGCGATGCATTATGCATGAAATATTGTGGTATAAGGACAAGAAGGTTGAAACATAATTGAATTGATATGATTTGAGGTCTATGTGATAAACAGGTGCCAGAACAAGGGATGATAAGGTATCTTCAAGTACCCTTACATCGATATCTTAAGACTCTTGCTCACTTATTGATTTTAAGGCATGATCTAAAATGCTTTGACAAACATTTACAAATGGAACACGATATGAAAATCTACACTTAAAGGTTTCATGCATTTGCATTAGAATAGTATAAGTCTAATTTTGCACTTATATAATTGACTTACTGAGCCCTCACTCATTAAACGAGAACTATTTTTCAGATTGATCCAAGGGACACGTTGGACGGTTCTAGTGATTTGACAGTGTCTTAACTCTTGAAGTCCCTATCGTTGAATATCTTGGTATATTAGTATTCCTGCTCTATATGCTCTTATTTCAGGCAATGCTTATACAGTACTGTAGGATGGGATGTAAACTAGGATAATGAGTAGTTGATGTAATATTCTGGTATTATATGATATGTATGTGGCAATTAGTAGTGAATACTAAAGCTGTTGAAGCGATAGACATTTGGTGAATATAATGTGGACTGTGGGAAATGTTTTATTATATTGTGATGTTTTACAGGTAGTGAACTAGGGAAATCTCATAATGTAAGGGGGGATATTTTCAATCTGTTTCTAAGAAATAGTAAGTTATGGACTATAAATGATCTTTCCCTATCTTAGAGAGTAATTTAAATCATAATTGAATTAAAGGATGAATGAAAATGATTTAGTGACTGCACTGACACCGAATACAAATTGTAAAAGGAAAAGAAAAAATTTAGTCTGTAAAATTGTAAGAAGAAAAAGTATGAGTATCAACTGCAAGTTACGGCCTTCGGGTCATGACATTGGCGGTTCCCACTATGGGCCAACAGCCCCTTTGCATTACTTACCTTACTTTAGATGTTGCTTTTGAATTGAAGTCTGGTTTGATACATCTCTTACCAACTTTTCATCGTCTTGCAAGTAAAGATCCACACAAACATCTAAAGAATTTCATGTGGTTTTGCTCAACCATGAAGCCTGCTGGGGTTAGTGAAAAGCAAATCAAGCTGAGGGCATTTCCATTCTCTTTGCAAAAGCAGCCAAGGATTGGCTTTACTACTTACCTTCTGGGGCCATCAACACCTAGGATGAGATGAGGAAACTCTTCCTAAAAAGGAGTTTTCTTGCCTCTAAGGCAGCCAACATCCGCAAAGAAATTTGTGGAATTAGGCAATTTAATGGTGAGTCACTCTATGTGTTAGTTGCCCACATCACCAAATTCATAAGCAACTATTGATCCAATATTTCTATGAGGGACTATTACCCCATGATAGAAGTATGATAGATGCAACTAGTGGAGGAGCTTTAGTGGATAAGACTCCTCAAGAAGCCCAAAACTTGATAGCAAACATGGCTGCTAATTCTCAACAATTTAATACAAGGTGCAATCCACCACCACCATCTAAGCAAGCACATGGGGTAAGTACTTCTTCTTTGGAAAAATAAATTGCAAATCTAACATCTCTTGTGCAACAATTGGTTGTAGGTAACGTGCAACAATTGGCTGTAGGTAACATGCAACAAGCCAAGGCTTGTGGAGTTTGCTCCAACATAAGACACCTATTGATATGTGTCCAACCTTACAAGAAGATTCCATGGAGCAAGCTAATGTTGTAGGAGGATTCCCAAGGCCTTCCCAAGGTAAGTATGATCTTTACTCCAATACTTACAACCCTGGTTGGAAGGGCCACCCAAATTTGCAATATGGAAATAGGTCTGCACCATATGTCCTACCACACAATAGGCCAAATAATTTTCAAGTCCCCAAACCTACATACCAAGAGAGGCCACCACCCTAAACCCAACACTAAAGTGGAACAATGTCTCTTGAAGAAATTGTAAAGAACCTTTCTGCCTCTACTTTACAAAATCAACAAGAGAATAATCAAAAGAATTGCACATCTTGAGCACCAAATGAGTCAAATGGCTATTGCCATAAGCAAACTTGAAGCCCAATGGTCAAACAAGTTGCCTTCCCAACCTATAGTGAATCCAAGGGAGAATGTGAGTGCCATCTTTTTGAGGAGTGGGAAGGAAATTGGATCCAAGGAGAATGCATATGAAGAGGTCAACATTAAGGCTCCACCACATAAAAATGTTGTCAATCTCCCCCCTCTTTATAAAGATTTTGACAAGGTAAGTGAAAAACGTGTCCTTTTTAATGTTGGTACTTATCCTCCTCCTTTTCTTAGTAGGTTGGCAAAACCAAAGAAAAAAGAGCATGTTGACACTATCATAGAATCAAAAGGAGAAGTTGACAACAATGCTTCAAAGTCTAAGGTAAATGATAAAAGAGTTTCATTTAATACTAGCACTTACCCTCCTTCTTTTCCTGCTAAGCTTGCAAAAAACAAAGAAAGAAGAAGACAAAGAGATGTTGGAGACCTTTAGGAAAGTGGAGGTGAACATTCCTCTTCTTGATGCTATCAAACAAGTGCCTAGGTATGCAAAAGTTTTAAAAGAATTGTGCACTAACAAGAAGAAATTAAAAGGTGATGAAAAAGTAGTTGTGGGGGAAAATGTGTCTGCAATCATTCAAAAGAAACTTCCTCCAAAGTGAGGAGATCTTGGCATGTTTAGTATTCCATGTAAGATAGGTAACACCATAATTGATAAGTCCATGATAGATTTAGGAGTTTCTATAAATGTCATGCCTTTATCAATTTATAAGTCTTTAAATCTTGGACATTTGAAAGAGACTGGTGTTATTATATAATTGGCTAAAAGAACTAATGCCTATCTTGAAGGGATATTAGAGGATGTTCTTGTGCAGGTTGATAAATTATTCTTCCCAACAGACTTTTATGTTCTTGATTTGGACGATGATAATTTTCCTTTTCCAATACCAATGCTGCTAGGGAGACCATTCTTGAAGACATCCAAAGCCAAAATAGATGTGGACAAGGAAACACTCACCATGGAGTTTGATGATAACATAATGGAGTTCAACATTTTTGGAGAAGTAATCATAAATCAGAACCAAAAGAAATCAAAGAAAAGGATTGCATTTGGGATTGGATGATGGAAGGTGGAGCAGTCGAGCTAATGACATTAAACAAAAGCGCTACTTGGGAGGTAACCCAAGGATGTAAAAACGAGGGAGTATTTCTTTCCTTTACATGTATTACCATTTAATTTTTGAGTTTTTATTATTCTTTTTTGCATGCAAGACTTACTTTGAGGACAAAATAAGATTTAAGTATGGGGGGAATATTGGTTTAAGAGTTTAAGAGTGTTTTTTTTCTATAGAGTGTTTTTTTTAGGAAGTGGAAATTAAAAAAAAAAGGTCAAAATTTATAGGAGTTTTAAAAGATCATGATATGTTTTCTTTCTTTTAAGGATTGATTCTAAACTAAAACAAAGTTTTATAAGAAAGTTGAAAGTATTTTGATTGTTATTATTATTGAGTGAATACTTTCTAAAGAATTTATGTGAGTACATGATTAAATATGATTGTTCATATGATATTGATAATGTGATTAGTAGAGGTGGCAAAAACTGGCCCGAGCCCGAAAACCCGTCCGAATCCGTCCGAGATCGAATCGGGACCAGCCCGAATTGACCAAAAAAGTCAAAGGCCCGTAACTGAAAAAGCCCGTAACCGAAAAATCCGAAACCGAAAAAACCCGTAACTAAAAAAGCCCGAAATCGAAAAAACTCGAACCCGACATGATCCGAAATCGAGACCGATCCGACCCGAAACCCGAAAAAACCGAATTTATAACCTGAGAAAACCCGAATTATAATTATATAATTATTATTTAAAAATAAATAAATAATTGATACACTTTTTTAATTAAAAAGTTTAAAATTTTGAAAACAATTATTATTTATTATACAATTTTATCAATTATGTATTATCAGCAAAATAAAAATTGAATCTTTTTAATTAAATTAAATTAATTTAAAACACCATAATATATGATATCAAATAATTTTTAATATCATACTTATAGCATTTATAATAATAAATATATTATTAATTTAACATTTGATTTTATTATAAAAATCATTTTAAAATCTTATTATTTTTATTTTTTAATAAAATTAAATTTAAACTATATTTTCTTAAAATTTTAAGTATAGAAAGATATTGAATTTAGATTAAAAAAAAAAACCTAATCTTAAAACTAAAATTCAAGTTTCTAAGAATAGAAAAAGTTAAGTAATTAAATTAAACAAAATAAATACAATTTTTTTTTATAAGCTTGGACATCATTGAAAGAGAAAATTATAAATCAAGTTAGTGGTAATTTTATTTTAGCCTTAAAACAAAAGACATTAACAAATCAAGCTAGTGGTAATTAATTATTTATTATATTATAATAATCTTATACATGAGTAAACCAATTTGGTATCTTATAATAATGATTTGTATATTATATTATAATAATCTTTTAAGAATAAATTATGTAATCTCTTAGTGTGTAAGTTTTATTTTGATAGAATTAAGTATTTATTAAAAATAATTTATTTATTGTCTATTAAATGTACAATTAAAGTATGGATAAAAATAATAATTCTAATAGTAAATTAAAGTGTAATTTAATAATATATTAGAGTAGTATTACTGTGTCAGTGGTAATTTTAATAAAATTTATTTTTATACTTTATTAATATTATTATTAATTATATTTAAATAACTAGCATTATATTAATTAATTTAGTAATATGTACTATTTAATATTTTAATTAGATATTTGATCAATTGGTGTTTATCTACTATTATTATGTTAATGTGAACATGAAAAAATTAATAATTCAATTGATGTATAACTATATATGATATAATTATATCAAATGTTATTATTTATAATATAATGTTAATTGGTGTATATAACTTATTTAATTTGACGTTCTAAATTTTTAATGAGATATTTGATTAATTATTGCATACGAATACGATTATATTTAATATAATAATGTTATATTATGATTTATATACAAATCAAAAACAAAATAAATATAAAATTGAGGTAATTAACTAACCAATTATTTATAATATTAAGTATTTTTTTAATGTATACTATAATTTTATTTAACATTATAATTGAACAATTAGTTAATAAGTTATGTGGTTAGATTTAATTTAATTACTAATTATATTGATATTTAAAAGACAAAATAAATGTAAAAAAAATTCTTAAAAATTTAAAATTTTATTAAAAATATAATATAATTATTAAAAAAGCTAATAAAACAAAGTAAAAAAAAAATATTGAACTAAGAATGTCTAAATTCCAATAGCCTAATGTTGACCCAAAAAATACAATAACCTAATAAGTTATTGTTAAAAGTATAAAACCATTTACATAAATGTTTAATTGTTTAGTGTGATTTATTTATAATTTGGTAGTTATTTATTTGTATAGCTAATACTTTTGGATTTTCACTTTCTTTTAGTTTTACTATATTTATAAATTTGGCTCACTTAAAAAATAAATTTTCATATAATTATTAATATATAATTATATATTTTATAACAAATGTGAATATCACAAGAAATTAAAAAAACAAATAATAATTGTCAAGTAATAAAAACATTAAAATGTAAAAATTTATATTTATATAAATATTTATTAAATTTTAACTTTAATTTAGTATTTCTATTACATTTTTATTTAACTATATAAAATTAAATTAATTATTACATTCAAAATTATAAAAATATTTATAATTTATAAAATTTTAAAATAATTTGACTAAACCCGCTAAGTTCGCCCGATTAAAACCGGACTGAACTGGAAACCGGATCGAAACCGCAAAAAACTCGAACCTAAAAAAACTCAAAACCAAAAGTGCCCGAAATCGAAAAAACTCGAGATCGAAAAAACTCGAAACCGAAAAAACTCAAGATCGAAAAAATTCGAAACCGAAAAAACCCGCTCGAAACCCGCCCGAAACCCGCCCGTTTGCCACCTCTAGTGATTAGTTCATTAAAGTTGGTATAAGCAAAGGATAAATAGACAAGAAAAAAAATAAAAAATGAACATAAAGAAAAAAAAAAGAAAAATAAGAAGTTAAAAGCTTTAAATTCTACTCCAATGTTTTAAGTTGCTTGATCTTATTGATTAAATTCTTAAAGTGGCTTGAAATATGAGTATGCAAAGCACTCTAAAAGAGGGCTTACTTTTGAGTAACCAGGTGTTGGTATCATCAATATTAACATTCGCGTAAAAAGGCGAGTAAGTACTTAGGGAACCATTGTTGAAACCTCAAAAGAAAAAGAAAAAAGAAGGAAGAGAAAATAAAAAAGAAAAAAAAGGTTCTTGATCTATTGACTTTGTTTGTAGTAATGTGAAGTGGATAATTGCAAAGTTGATATTATATGTTTCAATTATGTTGATTGTGAATTTTGCATGAATTTATTTAGAAATATGCATGAATATGAGAAGTAATGATTAGAATGTGATTAACTTGATTATTTGACTCTTGTTGAAGTTATGAGTTAAGAATTGAAAGATTTGAAAATATGTTCATGATCTTAATCTTGTTTTGAGTCTTAATTTTTAAATTTTTGAGTATTATTTTGAACTTTTAGGATTGAGTCTTAAGTAAAAGATTTTGTGGGTATATCTTCTGAAAGTCCTCACGAGATACAACTTGTGCACTAGGGGTGACCTAAGGGTTTAAAGGCTTATTGCATAAGCTAAATGCAATCGTGATTCCTATGAAAGTGAGTTAGGTTTTAGGAAAAGGATTTAAGATTTGGACTTTAGGATTTAGTTCTTTAGGAAGTTAGTTTAGGTTTTGCTTGAGGACAAGCAAAAGCTAAGGGTGAGGGAATCTGATAAGATGATATTTTGTGAATTTTATATGTGCTAATATATTCTCTATATTGATGTTTTTTGCCTAAAAGAGCTTACTAATATGTTTTAGGTATTAAATATCAAAGTTGGAATTAAAATGAACTAAAAAGAGCAAAGTGCATATTTTTTTGTCTAGTTCAAAAGATTGATGAATTGACCAACTTCTTTATAGTTTTTAGGATTAAATTGTTTTTCTTTTCTTTTCTCTATTTAAATTGATTCTTCCCTTAGGTTTATTAGGCTTTATCTATTTCTTATTTATAATTATATATGGTTGTTGATTTCTTTAGTGATAATTATTTTGATTCTTGTTTTGTTTTTCATATTATTTGTTTAGTTCTTGCTAGTTTATAATCTTGATCTTAGATTTCTTATTTTAGATTATTAAAGATTGATATATTGATTGTCTTTTGCATGATTCTTGATATCTTTATAATATTAAACTTGAATTTTTTGATCTTAAATATGACTAGTGAGTAGGTTTCTTATTCAGTTACAAGGTAAATTGATTGTTCTTGGGAAAAGAATGTTGTGAGATTTTGAGCTTATAATATAATTGTTGATTAAGTATTCAAGATTCTTTGAGCACATTTGCATGATTATTTGCTTAATTAGATAGTAGTGCCCACTATTTAATTTAATTAAATAATCTACTGCCAGATTAAAAACATAAGCTAACCCGAACCTGGAAACCCGCTTGAGATCGAACCCATATCAACTCGAATTAACCAAAAAAGTCAACAGCCTGAATTCAAAAAACAGAGCCAAAAAAAAACTGAACCCGAAAAATCCAAAACTAGAAAACTCGAACCCAACACTGCCTGAGCCTGACATAACCCGAACTTGATACGATCCGATCCCAAGACCAATCCTATTCGAAACCCAAAAAAAAATCAAATCTATAACTTGAAAAAACCCACGTTATAATTATATGATTATTATTTAAAAATAAATAAATAACACAATTTTTTTAATTAAAAAGTTTTTTTTATTGGATTAAAAAGTTTAAAATTTTGAACACAGTTATTATTTATTATACAGTTATATCAATTATGTATTATCAACAATATAAATATTAAATCTTTTTAATTCAATTATTAAATAAAATTAATTTAAAACACCATAAATATGAACATCAAATAATCTTTAATATTATACTTATTGCATTTATAATAATGTATTATTAATTTAACATTTGATTTTATTACAAAATTCATTATAATATTTTATTATTTTTTATTTCATATCAAAATAAAAAATCTAATATATAAAAAATCATTCCATAATTTCAACATTTGTTTGAAACTTTAAATTTGATATTTTGTGCAAGACATTAAGAAGATTAAGCTATATTTTCTTAAATCTTCAAGTACAAAAAAATATTAAATTTACTTGAAAAAAAAACATAATCTTAAAATTAAAGTTTCAAGTTTTTAAAATTACAAAAAGCCAAGTAATTAAATTAAACAATACAAGTACAATTAATATTAGTTTTTTATACTTTATTATTATTATTATTATTATTATTATTATTATTATTATTATTATTATTATTATTATTATTATTATTATTATTATTATTATTAAATAACTAGTATTATATTAATTAATTTAGTAATATCTATAATTTAACACTTTAATTAGACATTTGATCAATTGATGTATATCTAATGTTATTACGTTAATGTGAATATGAAAAATTAGTATTTAACTGATGTATAACTATATATGATATGATTATATCAAATGTTATTATTTATTAATATAATTTCAATTGATGCATATAACTTTTTTAATTCAACGTTTTAAATTTTTAAGGTCAAATTATACAATTGATCCTTGTACTATTGTGAAATTTGAAATTTAGTCACTCCACTATAATTTATAAAAATCAAGTCCCTACACTATTATGGTTTGAAAATTCCAATCCAATCAATAATGGCTATTGCATTTTTTGTTAAAAATGCTGACGTGGCATTTTTGTTCCCATGTAATTGATCCTTGTACTTTGGCAAAATTAAAAATTTAGTCCCTCTACTATAATTCATAAAAATCAAATCCCTGTACTATTTTGATTAGGAAATTTTAGTCCAATCAATAGCGTTACTAAATATCTCTATTAAAAAAATGCTAACATAGTGTTGTGTTTTGTTGACATGGCATTATTTGCTTACATAGCTTATTTTTTGTTCATGTGATGTTGATGTAGCTTTTTCACTTTTTTCTTTCATTTTTGTCTTATCCTTTCTTTTTTCTTTCCACTTTCTCTTTCTTCATCATTCTTTTCTCTTCTTTCTCTTTACATCACAATCACTAATTTTCGAAAAATTCACTTTTTGATAGTCAGCCGTCACTCATTGGCGATAGTTCGCTTACAAAATTCATCATTCTATCCCTTTCGAAAAAAGTTATATTTTGTAGAGGATTATCTCAATCCATAGAAAAATAAAACCAAGAACTAACAAATTAGTTCAATGTTCTTTCAAACTAGCACCAAAAAGTATATTAACATAAGCATTATCCCCACAAGCATGCCTTTTTTTGAGTAAACGTTTGTGCTCTAACTCCACCAATTCCTGTAACATCAAAACAAAACAATTCTCTCTCACATCAAATTCAGATAAACACAATTTGGGTAATTTTCAAACGTTAATTTAAGGTGATTTTTTATCATTATTCTTTAAATAAAGTATTAGTATTTTTATCTTAAATATAAGCTCACAAAACCCAAAAAAAAAATGCTAGTTGATGAAAATAATGTCATTTCCTAAAATAAACAATATAAAACATACTACCTCCATGACAAGAGTGTCAATATTTGCTCTAAGTGTGACAAAATGAGGCTTTTCAATACCAATATGTCCCCTTCACAATTCAATAAGAATGACAAAAAAGCAAATAAAATTAATGGAGATGGAAGAATAAAGAGGTTAGAGCTTTTGAAGGTTGGAGCCACATGTTAGTTTTCTAGACTTAGATATTTTGAGAAACTTTTAGAAAAACCCAATTGGATAGTGAGCAAGAAGATATTGATAGGAAGAAAAGAGCGAATTTTGGAAGCGATATGCAATTGGCGAGCAATGATAGTTCCCTGAAAATCGAATACTTTTGTTGGTTTCTCGATTGTGATGTAGAGAGATAAAGGAAAAAAGAACACGAAAAAAAAACATATCGTCTCCATGTGGATGAAAATAAGCCATATAATGCCATGTAAGCAATGGGTGTACAAGTAATCTAAATAAAAAACCACGTTACAAAGTCAATGTTACGTCAGTAAAAGTTAATACTAGGTCATTATTTTTAATGAATATATTTATCAACGTTATCGATTAGATTAGAATTTGTAAATCAGAATAGTAAAAGGACTTAATTTTTATGAATTATAATAGAGAGATTAAATTTCAAATTTCATAAAAGTATAGGGGTCAATTACATGGGACAAATACCACATCAGCATTTTTAACAAAAAAAATGTAACAAGCGTTATCGATTGGACTAAAATTTTTAAATCATAATACTACATAAATTTGATTTTTATGAAAGGACTAAATTTCAAATTTTGCTATAAAACAATGATCAATGGCATAATTTGACCAATTTTTAATGGGATATTTGATTAATTAGTGTATACAAATACGATTATATTTAATGTAATAATATTAATATTATGATTTCTATACAAACCAAAAACAAAATAAATATAATATTGAGCTAATTAGTTGACCGATTATTTATAATATTAAGTATTTTTTTAATGTATATTATAGTACTATTCAACTTTATAATTGAACAATTAGTTAACTATCTATACGGCTAGATATAATGTAATAACCAATTATGTTGGTTTTTAAAAAATAAAATAAATGTAAGAAAAAATCTTAAAAAATTAAAATTTTATTAAAAATTTAATATAATTATTAAAAAAGCTAATAAAACAAAGTAAAAAATTAAAAAATATTGGACTAAGAGTGTTTAAATTCCAATGGCCCAACTTTGATTCAGCAAAAAAAAAACCACGATGACCCATAAGTTATTGGTTTAACTTAAAAGTATAAAACTATTTATATAATAATTGTTTAATTGTTTAGTATAATTTATTTATAATTTATTAGTTATTTATTTGAAATAATTCTGTCTTTTTATGTATTATAGCTAATACTTTTAGATTTTCACTTTCCTTTAGTTTTACTATATATATATATATATATATATTTAGTTCACTTAAAAAAATTTATATAATTATTAATATATAATTATATATATTTATAACAAATATGAATATCTTAAGAAATTGAAAAAATAAATAATCATAGTCAAGTAATAAAAACATTAAAATGTAAAATTTTATATTTATATAAATATTTATTAAATTTTAACTTTAGTTTAGCATTTTTTTTATTGAACTATATAAAAAATTAAATTTTTATTACTTTCAAAATTATAAAAAAATATAACTTATAAAATTTTAAAATAATTTAAACTAAGCCCTCTAAACTCGTTCAGTTAGAACTGGAATGAATCTGAAAATAACTGAATCCAAAAAATTTGAAACCAAAAAACCCAAACCCAAAAGTTTTCGAACAAAAAAAAAACCCGAAAAAATTCAAACCCAACAAAATTTGAACCCGAAAAAACCCGAGTTCAAAATAATCTGAACCCAAAGACAATCCGAATTGAATCTGCCAGAACAGACTTGCTTGGCACCTCTAATGCCCTGTATCTTTTTAAATAAATATGTTGATTTAATCGCAGATGAAGACATAACATAAGATGCAATTCCTGAAATTTGCAGATTCGGAAATTCGTGCGCATAACATACATGGATTGTAATTGTAAGAGTATGATAATTTATTTAATTCAAGATGATCGTAGCAAGAGAGAATAATATCAAAGAAGCCCAAAAGAAGTTTAAACATTTATAGAATATTGTGATTTTTTAAAGCCAGATAAGGAATGAGGATGTAGTTTTAAACAAAATAACACTCACTACCTGAAAATAATAGTAGCAATAAGTGATTTTTTTTTTCTTTTAATATATGAAAATAGGATTAGGTGGTTCTTTGATTTAAAAAAAAAGAAAAGAAAATGAGTAGTGAAGTGGTAGGAGTATTTTATTTTATTTTAACTCAACAGTCCTTTTAAAAAGTGAATTTACATATTTACCCTTAATTAATAAATTATTTTATAAATTTATGGATCGAGTTAGTTTCATTTTACTGGGAATGCTGACGGCAGTCACTTGGATAGTTACATTTCAACACTTCTCATTTTATAGGGCCACATCACTTTTTAATTTTACGTCAAGATGAATTACTCATATGAAAAGTGAAAAGCTAAAGTATGTGATGCTAAAAAATATTTTTTAAGTAACCTATAATAGTAAATAATCGGTTCACATAAAACTAAAAAGTAACATGGTCCAATAAAATAAAAGGTATTGAAATGTGACTGTAAAAGTGACTACAACTAGCATTCCCCTTCACTTTACTCATGACACCTATGACCTAAATCATACATTTTATAGATTCAACCATTTACCATCCAAGGCGTTTTGATCAAAGAAAGCTTACTTGCATTTAATGAAGGGCCAAAGGCTGTAGCATATGTCACACTGCCTTTCGATAACTATGGTGGAGCTCTTATTCTAATGACTTGTGATAGCTATGGCCGCTTCATATTGCCATCACAAGTTCAACCTTCAGAACAGAAAAATAATACTGATTGTAAATATATATGGTTCACCTAAAGGGGAACATCTGCGGGATAATCTTTCGGGTGTCTATTGATGGTTTCTCTCAGCAACTTCTCCTGCTCGCGGAGATTGGATGGAAGATCATCGTAAACATCTGTGAATAAATCCTTAACTGGAGGTTTCTCAACTTTCTCTGCTAACTGAATTGCATGCAACAGCTGTCATCAAGAGTGTTAGACATCTAAGAAACTTCAAAATTTAGATTCCAAGTAGCGATATACAATCATTTAACTAGGAGCTTAGGGAATAGTGGTATAAAACCAACAAAAACAATGGAATAAATAATCAAGCAATGACTTCAAACAGAATTCACAGTTATTCTGATGGCTCATCTGAGTATATCACATACATTGCACCTTGAAAAACATATAAAACATTTTCATATCTAACAAAACATGGCTTTGAGTGTTTCCACTTTTCCCTGATTTTAGAACAATTTTTTCTAACGTACATGAGAAATTGTTAATAAAGGTTTTTTCTTTGTCAATTATTTTGAATGAAAAAAAGGTCCTATTGTTGTCATGTTGATGGCTTAGCTGGTTTTATCATAGATATCAACAAGTTCTTTTTTCCCTTTTTTGATTGTTATGTTGGGGGAAAGGATTTTAAACTAGAGATGTAACTACTATATAGTCTCAGCTGCATCTTATCAAAAATATTGCTACGGCTGCTAGTGATAATTATACCGATGAAAATTGAAATGCTGTTTCATTTCTTCAGAAAAAAAAAAGGACCATTCTGAGCTATTATGCTCCTGGTCTATCTGCAAGTAAACTCAGCAGCCGTGAAGTTGCCGAAAGTTGTTAAGTGAGGGGAAGAATAGAGAGAAAAAAACTCAATCTAAACTACAACTGTTCATGTTTGGTTACTAATACGCTTAATTCCAGAGATTCTCAAATAATGCTATCTAAATGTTTTACCTGATTCCGAATGCTGCTTCTGAGCTGTGACTCAGCCTCACTACTCCACCAACCATTACTTTCAATCCACTTTCTAAATCTTGTTAGAGGGTCTCTGGCGATTCTCCACCATTCAATCTCATCGGCAGGACGGTACTTGGTGGAATCATCTGATGTTGAGTGGTGTCCAACTCGGTATGTGACAGCCTAAAGTGAAATGACAGAAAAAAAAAATGAAGGAAAGACCCATTTACAAATCAGCATTATGCATACGCCTCTCATGTTCACTGACAAGCTAATGACGAAAAAGACTTCATAAAAGAAGACTTAAAAAAGGCAACCCAGTGCACAATACTTACTTCAATTAAAATTGGCCTATGTTCATTCACTGTCATTCTACGTGCAGCATGAACTGCACTATACATGGCAAGTGCATCATTACCATCTACACGAATGCTTTGGATTCCATAAGCTTGCCCTCTAACAGCAATTCCATCACCTGCACCATGTGCAAAACAAAATACATGATACATATGTACGTACATACATATATCTATGTTAGGAAACAGCCTCTGTTAATTCAGGAGGAAGGCTGCATACATATGACTGTGTAGACCCCAAAATGTTGGAGCCTTGTGCACTTGATTGCCCTTTTTTTTCTTAATACTATTGATGGATTCAAGGATTGTTATAAAGAACAAATGCACAATAAAACAAAAAGGAAGGAAGATTACATCGAAACTGGTCTGAAGTGGGTGTACTAATGGCCCATCCATTATTCCGACAGATAAAAATGACTGGAGCCTCTGTAACAGCCGCGAAATTCAAAGCAGCATGAAAATCTCCCTAGCAATACTTTGTTTTGTTAGAATCAAAGCACCAAAATATAAAATTAAATGAGACTGGGCAGCTAGGCAATGAACTCATTTATACTTCCTGCTTCCCAAAACGGCAACAACACACACACACACACGCACACAAAGGAAGAGAAAGGAAAAGTGAGATAAGAGTTCTTTAATCTCTGATCCTTAGAATGAAGTTATGCAAGACCAGTGATTCCATCTATTCCCACCGGGGCTTGGCTGAAGTTGTAAGGGTGGGGTGGAATTTAGTTAGAGATTTTAGATTCAAGTTGTATTGCACTGTATAATACTCAAACGAAAAGAAAAAAAAATCATTTACTGAAATTATACTTCTATGGTTACAGTAAGCATATAGGCAATTGTATAGATTACAGAATCCTTCCAAATGCTATGAAACAAAATATTGTTATCCATCAAAGCTGAATTTCAGTACTTGTGTTTACCTCACTTGTGCCACCATCACCGAAGTAAGTGACAGCACATGCATCTTTTTTGTCCATCTTCAAAGAATATGCAGCACCAACTGCGTGGGGAATTTGTGTACTGAAAAACAGTGCGGAATGTTTATAGCCTAGATTTCCAGAATTAGATCTAAAGATTTTAACAAAATTCTGTACAACAAACTCCCAGAAAAACAAGTTTAATCTCTTACGCAATTGTTGATGATACAGTAAAGTATTTATGCTTGTTAGATCCATAATGAATAGGCATTTGTCTGCCTTTCCCATAATCAGCTTTGTTTCCAAAACACTGGTTTGCAAATTCTTGCAGGGTGAAACCACGCCATAATAAAACTCCTGGCTCCCTGTACTGCAAGCAACATCATTAACTTTACGATGCATCATTTAATTCTCAACCATGATCTGTGCATTCATGTAACTTCCCAACAGTTACAATTAAATTAAATAAGCTGCCCGAATCTGATAGGTAGTACATGAGAAAGTGCATGCTTTGAAAATAGGGTTACAAAAAAGCAGATGTGGGATTGAACTAGATTCACAAATGGTTAGTTATGCTCTATCCATAGATGTGAAATGTGAAGCTTCAAGGAATTGTATTCTAACCTGAGGAAAGACAAAGTCATCTAAAGTAAGTGCTGCTGCCGATGCAATGTTGATGGCCTCCTCTCCAATTGTGGTCAAATAGAAGGAAATTCTTCCCTGCCTTTGAGCTTCATAGAATATGGTATCCAAAGTTTGAAGAGTAACCATGTTGCTATACATTTTAACAGCAAGCTCCTCACTGACCTAACTTAATATGTAATCAATAAGATTCTTTTCTGCAGAATGATGCATTTAAAGGAACAAAAAGGAAATGACTCTTTTCGGAAGTAAAATGATGACAGGTGAATCTACCTGTATAAAGTTGCTGTGCTTAATTAGCTGACCATTATCATCAAGTAATCGGTAGCAGTGGGTATGCACACTGGGAGATTCAGATATAAACATCATCTCAGGAGAAAATATAACCTTTCCTCCTGGAAAATCCAAGACCTTCCATAAACAGAGAGCTTTGGTGAGAATAAATATATATGTATCTGCATGAAAATAAAACCATGCCCATGCATTCACAGGCAATTATATAACTTAGGCCTTGTTGAAATGTACTTGTCATTTGGAATTAAATGATAAGAGATCATCATCATCACCATCATCATCAGAAGAAGAATGCCTCTATACTATCTGAGCATCCATGGAACCAAGATATTTGGTCTTTAAAAGTATTAAAAGTTATCAAGATGTTGATGAGAAGTAAAGAAAGAGTCCAACTCTATTATCTGGAAAATAGTGCCCACAATTAGTATTGTTTGCCTTTCAGTCATTCCAACTACAGAGCAAGTGCTATAGCTCTCAGAATTAGTAACAATGAAATCCATGAAACTTAAACAGCATACCTTTTCTGTACTCACCGACCAAAGAGTATAGCATTTTTAAATTGACAACCAAAACAACCAAGGCTGATGCAATTTTATCAGAAAACATGAAACGAGCCAAAGCAAACACATTAGTAAGTCTAGATGCTAAATATCATGTTGACAACTTTCTCAGGTGGCAGTGATGTTAAGCCAGAAATGATTTTATCTTTTTTTAGTAATTCATTATTGCGTAGAACAAATAAAGGAAATTTCCTAAGCATGTATCTACAAGATGCATAACCTCCTAACTCATTACCTTGCAAGCTCATATGTTAAGGAATCCAGTGAGAAGTTAAATTAAAATTAAATGAGAGAGAACCCAAAGTTTTGCTATTTTCCATTTTAATGGAAGTTATGCTAGCTATATCATTTCCCATTTAGCTTAGATTTCATCAACACCAAACAAGATGCTATTAAGTAGAAGACTGGTTTACAAGGTTAAATGGAAGGATGAGCATTGCAGAAGATATTTTGTAGAATATCCATTTCACCTATATTAAGTTAGACATCAGCTAATAATCTACTAGTACGGATTACATATAAACAAATATATATGGGAATATCAAGCTTAGTATATTAATACCAAACTAAAACTTGGTAAATAAACTAAAATATGCTCAGTACACATTAAATAGTTGAAATTAACAGTGAAAATCAACCACTAGCAGTTTTACAAGGGCAATTCCTGCACATCTGCAACTTCCGCAAATATCTAAATTTGTGAAATGAGAACCCCTTTTTGCCCCTTAAATTTTTGCTAAACCAACCATTTTTAATAGATTCTTCACAAATAAAGGTAATGACAATTCAGAATAAAAAGTCTGAAAAAAAAAATGCTGCCAAACAAGATAACCTACATTACAGTATTAAACTGATCGATCGAGGGACTCAGTACAACACAAGTATTATAGAAGTGATTATCTATTGCAACATGTAAGAGAAAAAAACATAATTTAGCTGATTTCAAAACAGCCCTTTTTCATGGCAAACATAAAACAATCACAAACCTGATTGTCTTCACTATTTGGAACAGAAGCAATCTGTTTTCCAGCTATGGTGGATTCGAAACGTTGAAATATCAAAAAGGGACCTTTTTTATTGGAATTTGAACCTGGGTTATTGGGTTGTTTAGCAGTTAATGGAAGAAAATGGGAACGATTCCCCTGGTTCAGACAAGAGCTGTAACAACCATCACTGCTCTGCTTCGTCAAACTCAACAAACCAACCTTTGATTTAAGGTTGGTGATAATGTTTCTAGAATTTTTCAGACAGAAAGCCATTGACAAGAGAGATATTAAGCAAATGAAACGATTGAAGTTCGCTGAATACAACAACAATCAAAAGAAAACAAATAAGAGAGGAAGTAGGAAAGATGAAGAGAACCTTGGGCTTGTCATTTTTAGAAGGATAGAAAGCTGACGGAGAATTTTTTTTTCCTTTTTAATAAAAAGAACAATCATTAGTCAAATATTAATTCTTAATCGAGATAACACTGCTTAGATTTAATGCGATCAAGCTATAATCACATGCCAGTAGATCTGATAATTTCAGACATAACATGATTATACGATACAAATCTGATTACACGATATGAATATGATACGAATAAAAGATACGATATGACACAGGATTAAAATTAAGTAAAATTAATATATGAATATGATAAAAGCTAAAAATAATATTTTGAATTTTTTGTGTAGACACAAATTTTAACACAAAATTTTTGTGTTTTATATGATATAAACATAATTTTATATGACACAAAAATAAATTATAAATATAAATTATTAAGTCTACACACGAATTTGAATAAAATAACTAAACTCGCTAATCTCTACAAGGATAGACACGTAAAATCATCCGTGTCAAAACCAACCAATTTCTTTCTTCTATTTGTTTTGTTTGTAGAGTGGCAAAGCAAAATAATGCACGATAGGTACACTGTACAGTTTAGGTTGAGGTTTTTCTTATAGTGGGTATTTTAAAATGTTTATTTTTTTAATAGTACATATTTATTTAAAATTATAATCATAATTATCATATTATATAATAAAATATTTATCTTTTAATAAGGGTAATTTTATATTTATTTTTTAAAATAAATTATTTTAAGTCATTATATCAACTTCTTTCTTAAGTTTTTTTTTTTTATACATTAATTCTTCCGATACTCATTGCAATCCAATTTTTTGAATAACGAAAAACCGTACAACAACATAAATTATGCCTTAAATGAATTAATCCATAAAAAAAACCTTAAATGAATGAATCCATAAAAAAAAATCTAAACATTTCCTTTTAAACATTTTGAGAATATTTATTTCAAGTCAGTGGCTATGAAGAAAACAAACTCTGCAAAACAAATTCACCAATCAAATAGCTAAAAAAGCTCAGCAAGCCTTTCGAACATGGTGACTGGCTCAATAAATCAAAAAGTTGTACATAAATACTTTTATTTTCAGTCCTGTATAGTAGCTTCGGTCTCCTACATCTCCAAGTCCAGGAATCATAAACCCTTTCTCGTTGATAGTGGGATCAATAATTCCAGTATACACTTGAAACCCAGGGAATTTCTCGTTAAGCTTTTGAAGGGCTGAAGGAGTTGCCAGAGCAGATTTCAGTGCTTGAAACTCCAAAAATTTTGAATCAACTTTAGTTTACCTATTTCTAAAGCAAAAAATACAGTTCAATTGGACCCAATGCTTAAAATCACAGGTTTTAAAATAGTTTGAATATGTGTATACATTTCACAGTAGTTAAAACTTAAAAGGGGTTTGAATATGTGTCTTCTTGTTTAATCAATTTTAAATAGATTTTGAGAATTTTTTTTAAAATAAATATAATTTGAAAAACACATACAACAATTGCAGGAAGAAAAAAAAAGGACGAAGATGATGAGGTGGCTTAAAATACCTTGTTTAGACAAATAAATTTAAAACTATCCCTATTAAAAAATAAAAATTTTAAAATATCCATTTGTGGAAAAAAAACTCAGTATAGGTTTGGTCCGGTTGAGTAAACAAAATAAAAGAAAAATAAAAAATTAGAAGGGAATAAATATGAAAAGATAAAAATGTTTTGTTCTCTTTTCATTATTTCTAAAAAATAAAAAATTGAAAGAAAAAATAATTTTTATTCATTATTTAATAGAATTGAAAAATAAAATAAAATAAATTCTTTTACCATTATATAATTAATTAATTAAAATAATAAAATAAAATTTTTAAAAAATAATTTTATAAATATACATACTTAACTTACTTCTCTCTTATTTACCTCCATTAATTTTTTTGCTATTTAAAATCATTTGTTTTTATTAATAAGTAAAGAAAATAACATCCTTCATATTTTCCTTCTTCATAATTTTTTACTACTAAAAACTATTAAAAATTATTTTCTTTTCACTTTTTCGCACTTGTTGTTATCCATCGTTTTACTTTGTTATTCTACTAAGACTCTTAGAGTGTGTCTGGTAGGATGAAAAAGTAGAAAGAAAATGATTTTAATTAATGTCTCATAGGAAGAAAAAGTGTAAAAAAGAAAATATAAAATATTGTTATTTTCTTTCCTAGTTAACAAATCTAAACATTCTAAATTAGAAAGATTAGTGGAGAGAAAATAATAAAGATATAAGTTAAGAGCGTGTGTGTTTATAGAAAATTATTTTTTATTTTTTATTTTTTTTGTTATCTTAATCTAATAAATGGTATAACAGTAAATTAGTATAATCTCATTATCTTTCATTCTTTCTTTCTTGAATTCTAACAAGCAATGAAATAACAAAAATTATATTTTCTTTCACATTTTCTATTGTTGTTGCCTGTTCACAACAATGAAATATGATGACGTAAAAATCTCAATCTTTGCGCTAACCTGTCTTTAATAACATTGCAGGAAAGAATATAATTAGGGGGACACAAGGGCTTTCCCCTGCGTACGTACTCCGATGCTTAAGTCAAACCAAATTTTGGCAGAGTTTTAGTGTCACGACCCGTGACCACATTTTTCACCTTATTGTACACAACTTAACCGGTTGGACTGTCTGTGATACTTCACTTGTACTAACTGTTAAACAATTTTACATAATATTGTTTATATTATACACATCCCCTATCGTATTTAATCAGATAAGTAGTACTGTAGACATGTCTAAATACAGAGAATAAATGATCATACCTCAAATAATTCAGTCGGTCTGTCACATTGTCCTCTGTGTACAGCCGTAATCCACAATAAACTGATCTCACGATCATCAAAACCTGAAATGTTTAAAATTAAGGGGTGAACAAAACCACGGCTCAGTAAGGGAATTATATGCATACTTGATATTCAGCTTCCTATATGCTGAAAATCTTTTTCATTTTTACTATGGGCTCTAGGCTCTTTTGTAGGAAGGATACTACAGTCAGCTAGGGATCCGAATGGAGTAAGGTAGGTATTTTAGAATACCATACTTGTTCCAGAACCTAGAAGCAACTGTAGAGAAAAATCTTCATTTATTTTTGAATTTATAAATCCTTTTCCTTTTCATCCCATAACCTTTTCAAATTCTTTTCAAAATAATGCTTTTATGAAAGAAAGCATTTTCATATATTCTTTGAAAGGAATATCAGTTAAATCATCATCATTTTTCTTTAAAACTCATTTCATGTTTTACTGTACTCTCATAATTAGTACAGTACTTTAAATAGCAAAGTAAGCTATTAAAATCTATTTCACTTATCACATTAGCAAAGCAGCAAGCACTTCGGTAGATTAGTCACTATACACGTCGATAATTCGATTACTTTGCAAGTTAATAAATCAATCCATTTACAAAACGAAAGTCAATAAACTTTAAGCATATAGCTTAACTCACTGAAAACAGTTTCAAATAACCGATCACTTAATCACTTTAGGCGTAAGCCCCGGTTCACTGATTCAATTACGACATCCATTCTAACTAACAATAGAGTTAAGTGTCATATCGAGGAACCGTGTAGCACGTAGGTCCTTCGGGATTCTAGAGGTGGCTCCCACAGTCCAACTGGTATCCGTTTAGCACATAGGTCTCTTGGGATTCTAGAGGTGGCTCTCACGATCCAAACAATATCCGTGTAGCACGTAGGTCCTTCAGGATTCTAGAGGTGGCTCCCACGGTCCAACTGGTATCCATGTAGCACGTAGGTCCCTTGGGAATTCTAGAGGTGGCTCACACGGTACAAAGATCGAGTCTTTACTCGAATTGGCCTTTATGCCTTATACTTTCCACTATCTCATCAAAACTCGTGTAGCACTTAGTGCTCAAAGGATTCTAGAGGTGGCTCCCATAGTTTTCCGAAGAATCTATGTAGCACGTAGGTCCCTTGAGTCTTCTAGAGGTGGCTTACACGGTACAAAGATCGAGTCTTTACTCGGATTGGCCTTTATGCCTTATACTTTCCACTATCTCATCAGAACTCGTGTAGCACTTAGTGCTCAAAGGATTCTAGAGGTGGCTTCCATAGTTTTCCGAAGAATCTATGTAGCACGTAGGTCCCTTGAGTCTTCTAGAGGTGGCTCACACGGTACAGAAATCGAGTCTTTTCTCGGTTTGACCTTTAGGACTTAGACTGACTACTAACACATCGGAACTCGTGTAGTACTTATAATCTAATATTCCATTTAAAATCATAGTAAGAATATTAGATTTATCAATTCTTCCTTTTTGAAAACATATTACATGTTCGTATCACATGTCTTAAGAAAATCATCTCACAGTACTATAATCAGTACTGAAATGAGCAATTTGTAAAAATGCTATAAATCAATTGATTTTCTTCTCATATCATATAAACATATTCTTTTCACATGTCACGCATCCTATAACACATTTTCCTTTTTACATAACCCATATCTTATAAAACACTTTCCTTTTTAACATGTCACCGATCATTTATGGAGTCTAAGATAATCATCAATCTTATCATACTATAGACCCCGGAGGGTAAATAAATAAACGTGTCAAATCTATGACCATAATCTATATCGTCCTCGGTGGATCACTGATCAGGTATCGACCTGGACTAAACGTATCTCATATCACACATCAGCATAATAGGATGCCAATTAGTCTCAAAACCCTATTTTTCATCATAAAATAAACCTTTATGGAATTTATAAAAATATATAATTTCATAATTAAAAACCATAAAGGTTAAAAATCATTTAGTGAATATTTATAAAAATATTCATAAAATATTCACTGTATTTCACTTCATCTTTCGTCTCGTAATTACGTGTGATTTATCTATCCCGAGAATTTTCGGTGATTTCATTATCACCATTCTCGAAAACATGAATATTTTAAAATTTCATCTCATTATATTCATGTTTTATGAAATTTAGTAATTTCCTCATTTTTCGTGATTTAATATCGATTTTCGGAAATAAAATCATTTAATATGATTTTATGAAATTTTTCTAAAATTTTCGGCAGCATAACGACTGCCGATTTACTAACCTCCTGCACGGAAAATACAATTTATAATTTCCAACCAGTACTTCATCCCAAAATTTTTTAGCCAATCATGCATCATAATAATTTTCATAAAATATTTCCATAAAATATTTTAAAATTAAATTATGCAGACTGAATATCCTTACAGTACTGCACATGCATCCCTTACCTTTTTTCGGGTCGACGACTTCCTCTTTTCGGTCGCGCTCGTACTCCATCTCTCCCGATTCCTCATGTCGGTCGCTGAAAATAATTTCTGGAAATAAAAATTCTAAATTTTATAATTTTTTCATAATTTATTAAATTTTTTTGAAATTAAATTTCCGGGAATTTTTTACCGAATTTCCGTAAATTTTCGGGTTGTCGAATTTTCGGAATCTCCGAATTCCCGAAATTCTCCTTTTTCCTCTTTTCTTTTTCTTTCTTTCTTTTTCTTTTCTTTCTCTTTCTTTTCTTTTTCTTTTTCTTTTTCTTTTTCCTTTTTCTTTTCTTTTTCTTTTCTTTTTTCCTCTTCCTTTCCCGATCAGACCGGTTCAGACCGGTCCAGTTCCCTTCCTCGCCGGTTCCTCGCCGGCGGCCGGTTCTCCAGCGGTTCGGGCGTCCTTTAGCTGGCCGGCATCGAGACGAACTTGCTGATGGCCTCAGCTTAGCTTGGATCAACGGCACGACGGCGGATCGAGGCGGAATAGGTTCGGTTTCTCCTTCCTCTTCGCCGGCCCTCCTCCGCCGTTCATTGTGCCTCCAGTGGCTTCCCACGTCTTCCTTTTCCTCCGGTGAAGCTTCGGTTGCAGTGGCGGCCATCGATTTGGCCGGCATCGTCGTCTCCCGTTTTCTTTTCTCTTCCGGCTTCCTTCGTTTCTATTTTCCGTTTTGCTTTCCATTTCCTTCTTTCGTCGCCGGACGCCTCTTCCTTGCGTCGCCGGCGTCGTTCACTTCTCTTCTTTTGTCTTGCCCCGCCGACAGTGGCAGGATGCTGCCGGCGGCCTCCGGCTGGGAAGAAATAGGGCTCTGTCCTGATTCTTCCCTTTTCTCCTTCCTTTTTTTTTTCTTTCCTCTTTTAGTTTTATTTTCCTTTACCTTTTTAGTATATAATATACTATACATTATACACTATAATTTATATTTTATACATATAATATATACTATATATTATACATATATTATTTCATATATAATGTAATACAATATGTATTATGTATAAATTATATATATTGTATATTACAAAACATATATCTAGTATATATGTGTGTATATTTATATACTTTAAAATAAATTACATTTACATATACAAATTATATAAATGTTATAATACAACATATACATATAAACTTTAATATAAAATCACATTTACCTTTCTTCTATATGTATTTATATAATTATATATACACATAAAATATTATGTTTATATACATATGTATTATTTAAATTTATGAAATAGTATATATTTCCATATATATACCAACGTATATTAAAATATACTATAGTATTTTAAAACATATGTATTTGTATAAAATACATTTCTATAATTTGTAATTATATAGACATACTTTATTCTCATTTCTCATTTTTTTTATTTTATTTGGATTTTAATTTATCCAAATTAATTTTTCCTCTCTCTATTATTTTTATTTTCACTTCCAATTTAATTTCCTTTACACGAATTTCTCGATTCTTTCACTTCCTCAATTCTCGAGATTTTCACCAATATCCCGTTCTCGCAAATTTTATTTATTTCCTCTGATTTATTTTCTCCAATATTTATTTTCAATATTTATAATTTCCAATAAATGAAAAATTTACGGTTATCACATTTAGTAAGCAAATAGAGCTTGAAATATAAAGATAATACATGTGACTTATTTATAGGAACCATTTGGCACATACTTATCGTTAAACCCGCAGCTTAAATGATCACCTAGTGGGCCTTTCATAGCCCTTAAAAGTCCTCTTTCCTCTTGGAGTTAGACTACCTTTAGGCCCAATGTTCTTTGGCTTGACTCATATTAAGGCCTAATAACCTTTAGTATGACTCTCACCAATCTCTTCCCACTCTTTTACAGTGTATACCCTGTGAAAGAGTATATAAGAGTTTTTTTTATAATCATTTTGGGTCCATAGACTTTTCAGATTCTCTTACGATCTCTTTTTTTGGAATTATTGTGAGAGATTCTTCATCTTCACCTATGTGCTCAACAAGTGGGTTTCACAGTAGTTTGTAGAACTATTTTAATTGGTTAATCATTCTAACATTCTTCATTTCTTCTCATGCAAAAATAGATTCTGTTAGGCATGCTTTTCTCTTCAAGCTCTTATATTTCAAGTGCGTGACTTATGTCTCACATTTTTCACTTCAAGCCTTTGTATTTTGTTTTAGTAGCTTATCTCGCACATTTTTCGGTTTAAGCCATTTTTCTTCGTTCATGACTTACTTCATGCATTTTTCGCTTCAAGCCCATATGCTTTTTGTCTTCACGCATGACTTGCTTTGCGTACTTTTCACTTCAAGTCTATGCGTAGCCTACTTTGTACACTTTTCACTTCAGGCCTTTTTCTTCGAGTGCATGGCTTACCTTGCGCATTTTTTGCTTCAAGCCCATACACTTTTGTCTTCACGCATGACTTACTTCGCATACTTTTCACTTCAAGTCTATAAGAGTGAGATTCACACTTTCTTTACTTCCATATAAACTATCTTTGAAGTTGGAATGATGAGATTTGCTCATCACTATTAAAACTCTATGCTTTATAGGTATGAAGGGAATTTGATTATAGGCCCCACCGAGATTTTCTACTATCCAGATGGAGACAAAACTTGATAGTATTGATATTTGGAGAAAAGTACTGAGATGGTAAGAATCTGCATCTCAAAATTCATCTGTTTGTTCATGTCTTGGGATATGCACAACAAATCCAAAAATGACGGTTGTATCTATAGGCTGGGAAAACTTTTATAAATAATGGTCAACCTAGTTTGACTTTTGATCAACAGACAGTCATAGTTGAACCCTCGTGTGAAGATGTCTCACGCAGTGCTAACTCGTAGACTGAATCACACGTAAATGTCAAAAATAATGCAAACAAGCCAAAAAAGCCTTCGTTTAAGGCTATTTTAGTAATTTCACTAAAATGGCTAGTCAAACCCCATCAAAAATCAAAGTTTTTGACTTAAATATATAAAATAAATATATTTTATGAGTAAATAAAAATATTTTGAATTTTTATCTAATATACTAAATAATATTATATTAGTTAGGATACAAAAGGCATTTTTAAAGTTTTAAAGGGATAAACTTGTAAATTAGCTTAAATGATATTTAAATTAATAAATAATTAAATAAATGAGATTTTTTATTATCTCATCTTCTTCAAGCCGACACCATCCCACCATTTTTACACCATTTTTCTTGCTTAAGTGAAGAAAGAGAAGCCTAGTGAAACACCATCTTCCAAGCTCCAAAACCAAATTCAATCTAAAGCAAACTTGGTCCTCTCTTTAATCTCTATCACATATCTCCAAACCAGCCTTTGGAAAGGCCATTTGCTAGTTGATTTTGTCCCTCAAAGTTTTGGCAATTTGAAGAGGTAAGAGAGAGAAAGCTTGCTTTTACTTCTAGTTAAGATATGAGATTGTTTTATGGTTGTTTAACATGTGTGTAGTGTTAAAATGATGCAAAACCAAATTGAGCACTCTCCTAGGGTTTCAGTCATTAGGGCTTATGATTAGATGATGCTTGGTTTAATGCAAAAATGGTGTAGAAATGATGTAGAGAACATAAGGAAGATGATTATGGCTTTAGAATTGCACAAATCCAAGTGTAGTGTGTGTGTGTAGTTGGCCAAGAAGGAGAGAGGGAGTAACCATGCTCAAATTGTTAGTAAAATGGTTATAGAGTATTGTACTGACGAATATGAGACTATTAGTAAAGTCAGAATAAAAAAAAAAGTGTTTTGACTAAAGTTGCAATTATATGGTCCAGTAAGAAGTAGACTGGATTTGTTGTTAGAAAATATGATGGATCTCTCAGAGTTATATATTTTCTATAACTAAAGTATTGAAATTTGACTGTGTTGAAATATTTAGAGTTTCAAGATTACTTATTTTTCATGGATGAGTTTTAATTTAAATAGGAGATTATCTCTCCTTCTTTATTACTGTATTTTAAATTTAGATAAGGCTGAGATTATCAGCTGATTTTTAGGAATGTTTTCTTTCATTTATTGTAGGTATTATCTTTATATAAGAGCCTCTATTTGAGGAATAAAAAGCAGTAAGCTAGAACAGAAAGTTCTAGCTATTTTGTTTCAAATTTTTAGTCTCATATTTTGTTTTCAAATTTCAGTATTACATTCTTTATGCCATCAGAGTAGGTCCGATCCATCTTCTTTGCCATTATATAATATGGCATCAGGCAAACAAATGTTTGCTAAAATCACCACAAGTTCCACTGGATTGGTACTAGTCATTGTCAAGCCTACTACAACTGCTTCTACTGAGTGTATTGCATTCACAAAGGGGCAATTAGACATCCTCCAACAATTAACCCAAAAGGTTCAGCCTAGTTCAGTTGTTGGTACAAGCTTAGTTGCTCAGAGAGGTAATTGTCTAAATGCTCTCAATGCAGAGGTTGATAGAAATAGTGATTGGATCATTGACTCTGAAGCATCAGATCACATGACCGGTAATGTGAAACCTTTCCAACACTTTCGTCCGTGTCTGAAAGGTTTTTCAGTAAAAATTGCCAATGGCTCATTGTCTACTGTCACTGGAGTGGAACTATCGTTGTCTCAAAAAATTTAGTCCTAAATTCTATCCTTTATATTCCTAACCTGAAATGTAATTTACTTTCAGTTAGTAGGTTATCAAAGGATATGAATTGTATCACAGAAATTTACCCAACTTGGTGTGAATTTCAGGACTTGGAATCAGGGAAGACAATTGGCAATGCTAAAGAGAGGGCTGGCCTATATCTCCTAAGGACTGATTCCTTTAAGCTCAAAGATCAAACTGCTTGCAATGCTTTTTCTAACCTTGATCATGTTTTTTCTAGTTCTAATAATCCTAGTGTAGTGACTTTATGGCATTATCACATGGGTCATCCTTCTTTCTCCTACATGAAAAAAATGTTTCCATCTTTGTTTAACAAAAATCAAGGTCCTTTTCAATGTGAGATCTGTCATTTGTCCACACAAACACGAACAACATTCCATACTCAGCCTTATAGATCATCCTAACCATTTACCCTTATACATAGTGACATTTGGGGACCTTCTAGAGTAAGAAATGTCTCCGGTGCAAGATGGTTCATTTCTTTCATAGACGACCACACTAGGATTACTTGGCTTTTTCTCATGAAAGAAAAATCTGAAACACGTGCAATCTTTGAAAATTTTCATAAGATGATCCAAACTCAGTTCCAAACCAAAATCCAAATTCTTAGAATTGACAATGCCAAAGACTATTTTAATTTTGTTCTTAACAACTAGCTATTAGCTAATAGCATTATCTATCCAAGTTCATATGTTGACACCCCTCAACAAAACGGGATTGCTGAAAGGAAAAATCTCTATCTCCTTGATATTGCCTGTTCATTACTGTTCACATATAATGTTCCAAAACAATTTTGGGGAGAAGCCATTCTCACAGCCACCTACCTAATTAACTGAATGCCTTCACGTCCTCTAAACTTCCAAACCCCATATCAATCCTTTCTCCAATTTTACCCATAAACTTGACTTCTCTCAAACCTCCCACTCAAAATATTTGGCTGCATTGCATTCATCCATGATCATTCCCAACATCATAGCAAACTTGACCCCAAATCCATAAAATGCATCTTTCTAGGTTATGCTTCCAATCAGAAAGGGTATAAATGCTACTCTCCCATTACTCATCGGTTCTACACCACCATGGATGTTACTTTTATTGAAAACTAGCCCTACTTCACTAAAACTGATATTCAGGGGGGGAATCATGTTACAAAACAGCAACATGAATATCAGTTTTTATTACCAATTGAACCAGAAATAATACAGCAACCTCCTCAAAACAGCTCCTTACTTGAAATCGAGCCAGAAATAATACAGCAACCTCCTCAAAACAACCCCTTACCTGAAACCAAACGACAACCTCCTTAAAGCAGCCCTTTACCTAAATTTGATCATGGGCCAAATAAATCAGTTGCAAACAACAAGGAACTTCAAGTCTATTTTAGAAGATCACGAGTCTAAAAGGGGGTAGAGTTCGAACCTACTCCAAAGCAAACCCCTGAATCTGAACCGAGCTCCAACAGCATGAAATCTACATCAGGTAACTCCAAAACTCCTCTTTGTGATTCTATAGGCGATGATCTTGATATTCCAATTGCTAGAAGGAAATGGATTAGAGCATGCACTCAGCATCCAATTTCTAATTTTTTGTCTTATGAAAGGTTGTCCTCCAAGTTTAAAGCCTTTACTACTAAATTATCACATGTTGAGATTCCACGACCATAGAATAGGCACTCAAGACTCTAGAGTGGGAACAAGCAGTAAAAGAGGAAATACGAGCCTTGGAAAAGAATGGTACATGGGAAATGATGAAACTTCCTGTAACACCCGGTTTACTGTTAAATACCCATTAACTTTTTCCTTTAATTATTAAGGTTAGGCCATTTATCGATGTCATTTCTCTTTCTTTTACATACTATCACTATCAATACATTAATTTCATTTCCTCAAAATATAAATATGACCAACAAAAATATTAATTTACCAAGGTATTAATCATATAATACTTCTCTCATAATTCCGTACATATCAGATATCCCACAGTTTCTAGTTTCTATCACAATATTAATCTCGCTAATTTACATCCCCGAATATATTTACAAACAAGAGTACCGTACATACTGTTTGAGATATATATAATAAAATATAATATACCTTCAGTGGACTGCACGTAGATCTCGATAGGCTCCAAAAGTAAGCTCTCCTACAATGAGCGGAAACTACTACAAATAGTTTGGGTGGAAAATAACGGGGTGAGTTTACGCTCAGAAAGGAAAAGCATATAAAATAGTGGTACTATGCCACTATATGCAGTAAAATCATATATTTTAATTTTATAAATAAAATCATGTACATGGGTTCATACAAACATATATTGAAAACTCATTTAAATCATATACTGTTCATATACTTTTTCACTTTTCAAATCATTCAATATCAAGCTATCATCTATCTGTAAATCAATGATTTCATATACGGTATAAATCGATATCAATCTATTATCTATCTATAAACCAACTTAACTTATTAACTATCTATAAATCAATCAATCTCATATACCGTATAAATCAATAGAGGGTTAAGATCCAAGAAACTCGTGCACGAACTATATCCCGACAGGGACCTATATAGGAATCAAGTGTATGTGGGGCTAGGCATTCGACCCTAAACCATTCCTACCTGTAACAATGGCCATTGTCAAAAGATCTACAGTGTACACTCGTCAGTGACAATTGTGATCGGGAGGGGAAGGTACTGGGCACTTAGCTATAGTCTCCCAGCCCTAATCATCATATCATTTGTATGCATGAATCCTCAAAGAGCTAACACTCTTATAAAAATCATTTTCATATATCATAAAATCACAACAAAATCATTTTCATGTAAACTATTTTTAGTCGGTCCATAATCATATAAACAAATAATCATTTTACTTACTGTAAATAAATCTCACAAATCACTATTTAAAATATTCAAGTATTTGATTTATATAAAAATACTATTTATTTCATGTAATAATATTTATTGTAAAATAATTAATTAAAATAACACATATGCAATTCATATAGCTTAAAACATATTTTACATTTATAAAATAAATTTTCTATTATTTATTTAAGAAATTGAGCGTGTGAATAGTTAAGGGTGGATTTTCTAAAAATTTCGATAACACTTTGGCTTGATTTCTATCCTAAGCCCTTTCAAAATCACAATTTATAATTCTAAATCACTCAATTTTTCCCACATGCAAGCACAGTATTTCCTACACTACTTCCATATACTTTCCTTACCTGATTTACAGTGTAGGACAATCGATCTAATTGCACCACTGCGCCACTTATTTCTCCAAATTACGAGCTGCAAAAATAATCACTAAAACAATTAAGATTTATTGCTCCAAATTATAAATTCTCTTTTATTTTCTCTAAATTCCCATTTAATCCTTTACTCTTAGGAAAACAAGATAGAATTCTTATGAATTCCCATTTAGCCGAATTGTGACCAATTCATTATGCTTATCTGAAAATCCCAATTTATTCCCAACTTATTCTTTTTCCAAATTCAAGGTGATAGTTAATCACTATTTTCCATTATATAAATATATATATATATATATATTTATAATTATTAGTTAGTACAATTTACACCAACACCTTGTTCTATTTCCTTCACAACCGAAAGCTTCCTAAGGTCTCATTTTCCTTGTTTTTCCATGTATTTTATTCTCAATTTCACTTATGAATATTTTTCCTCTCCACTTAGAATATTTATCAAACATTTACTTTATATTAAATACCCATGATCCTTATTTAGTCTACACCAAAATCGATCACTTCCCTCTTATATATGAGCTACGGTTTGACCATTTTGGTGCAAGGTCATACTTGTTTCCCTTCGTGTTTCTTTATGTAATTATTTCCTACCATTTATAAAATGAAAATATTTTTAATTCTTGTTGTGCAGCCTATGCCCGGACTTCATGGTTCTCTACACCTATCATTTTTTTAGTCTTAACCTCACCATTATGTTTTATCTATTCCTACAGCAATTTCCCATTCTCATGCATTAAGGTCACGCTATCATCATCATCTTTTTCTTCATGGCCGAATGTCCTCTATGTGAATAAACTTATTGTTTCATTTTAGTCTATGAACCTAAATACATTTACTGCATTACATGCTTATATTTACCACCATTTTAAGCATAAAAAATCAGCATCCGTTCCTCCATTTCCTCTTCAGCCGGCTGTACCATGCTGTCCTAATTCATGTTTTTGTTAATTAAGTTTTATGGCTATATTTATATCATGACCAGCCTTCATTCCTCTCCTTCCACGCCAACAACCACCATGCTTAACCCCTTAAAATTACCATGGCCGGACATAATAGCACACCCAACCTATGTTTTAATTAATTAAAACCCATGGTTACATTTGTTTTATGGTCAGCCTTTATTTTTCTGTCATTCACACCACCAGCAGAAAAATTCAACCCTATCAACCACCATGATCGAACACCCAAAGCTGCTTTATACATGTTTCTGTTCTAAACCATGATCATATTCATCATCTACACATCCAATTTAACCATAAACAAGAGGCAAAAATGAATGAAACCAAGGCTGGAATTTTACCTGTGCAGAATCGTTACTGTCCAGCAACAGGGGGGATTATTTTTGGCTGATTTAAGCTGAGTTTTTGGGATGGTTAAGAAGCTACGGGGGTGAGGAATAATTTCTTTGAAGAAACCTAGGTGAATTGGTGATGAGAAGGTGGTGTTTCCATGGCTGATCGTGGAGAACGGTGGTGGAAGAAGAGGAAAATCGGTGGCTGCAGCAGAAATGGGTGAGTCGGTGGAGAAGGCTGGAGAAAGTAGAATGCTGGTGTGTTGTCTCAATTTTATTGGTCCATAATTATATTTTAATCTATAAAATCTGATATAATTTTCTAAGTCCAAAATACCCCTTTAAAATTCATCTATTTACAAGTTGTGCCACTGTACATTATTTTTTTCTGTTCTAGGTCAGATTTTATTTTTAATTTTTAGTAAATTTTATTTATTTTGGTCAATTAAGTCAAAAGTTGACCAATGTTGACCAATCACTTTGAGAAAAGATCAATTTACCCTTACACTATTCCAATATTTCCATTCCTATCCTAGTTTTATTTTATTATTTTTATTTTTCTGATTTTGGCATTTTATTTTTATTATTTTCCCTATTTTTGAGTCAAACATGGTCAAAAGTTGACTCCTAAGGTAGTTTGACCAAATATAGGGATTGAAGTTACTAAACTACTCCTAAATGAATTATTTTCGTTTCATTCGCATTGTTTTTAGGATTTTTGCTTATTTCAGTTCACGGGCTAGATCCAAGTGAAACCTCTTTATGCGAGGATTTTCTTATGACAGTCTGTAAGTTCAAAGTCAATTTGGTTTAACCGTTATTCAGAAAAATTTTTTCGGCCTATGGACACGATTGTCTTTTTTAAATTTGTTTCACTTAAACTAAGGTATACTTAGGAAAGAGAATTTCGAAAAGTGACCTTCTTCCCAATTAAGTATCTTGAACCCATGATTAACAATTTACCACTTCAGAATCCATTCGAGTTAAAAATTGTCTTGTGGGGCCCACTTGACAATTTTTTCCGTTAACACCTAGCATGTGGGAATTAATTTCCGTAAATTCACTTAATATTCTTATCCAGCACCTTCAATAGGTATAGTGAGAATAGAAAATTTGGGCTCTCACATCCTCCCCACCTTTAGAAATTTGATCCTCCAAATTTAAATCAAACTACCACTTTAACAGTTTTAACCTAATAGTATCAATTATTAATTTCGTCCTTCTACTAGAAGCCTATAATTACATGATACCATATCAATCATTTAAGTTTTCACTAAATAGTATATTCATCTCAGTAAGGGAATTCTTTAATAATTATTGTAAACAAACACATATAAATATTGACATAACTTATCCTATATGCAATTCAAGTAAATGAATTCAAAATCGCTCAGGCACGATCTATTAGGAAGTATACTATAGTGGGTTGGATAACCAGATAGAGTATGTGAGGTACTTTGAAGTACTTGTCATGTTTCGACATCCAAATCCACTATAGGGAACTTATTTGCATTAACCTAACAGTATCAATTATTAATTTCGCCCTTCTACTAGTAGCCTATAATTACAGGATACTATATCAATCATTTAAGTTTTCACTAAAGAGTATATTCATCTCAGTAAGGGAATTCTTTAATAATTATTGTAAACAAACACATATAAATATTGACATAACTTATCCTATATGCAATTCAAGTAAATGAATTCAAAATCGCTCAGGCACGATCTATTAGGAAGGATACTATAGTGGGTTGGATAACTAGATAGAGTATGGGAGTTACTTTGAAGTACCTGTCATGTTTCGGCATCCAAATCCACTATAGGGAACTTATTTGCATTAACCTAACAGTATCAATTATTAATTTCATCCTTCTACTAGTAGCATATAATTTACAGGATACTATATCAATCATTTAAGTTTTCACTAAACAGTATATTCATCTCAGTAAGGGAATTCTTTAATAATTATTGTAAACAAACACATATAAATATTGATATAACTTATCCTATATATGCAATTCAAGTAAATGGATTCAAAATCGCTAGGCATGATCTATTAGAAAGGATATTATAGTGGGTTGGATAACCAAATAGAGTATGGGAGGTACTTTGAAGTACCTGTCATGTTCTGGCATCCAAATCCACTATAGGGAACTTATTTGCATTTATTTGTGTCTAAGCCAAGGAATACAATGCAGTAACTAGCATATTCAAAAAGCATAAATCTTACCTTTGATCATGTCAGAAGAAGTGGTATCATCGGATTCCTTGTCAATAGCGAAAACCCGACCCTAGTCACGACTTTCTTTCATTTCTCAGCTGCTGTAGCCTTATGCTGTGGTGGAAGAGACTAGTGAGTCTGCTGTGTGGTCTTTTTTTACTCTGGTGGTACCTTCTAACTCACATTCGAGCACTCTTTCATCTGACGCCCCTTTTGACCGCATCTAAAGCAAGCTCTAATCAACAATCGGCACGACTGGGTACCATGAAATCTCCCATAATATTCACCCTATCTTTGTATGTCCCTTCGTGGACTCATGGTATTGCCAGCTGAGGATCGAGATTTATCATTTGCTATCTTTATACATGTATCTCTCGGAATACTCTCTTCCTTCTTCACCTTTTTAAATGACTTGTCACTTGAAACTTAATCATCTATTCTCCGTTTTGCCTTATCTTTCCCTTTACCCTTAGACTAAGAATCTGCATGGTGAAATTCATAGTCCTGTTCACACAACTGAGCCTTACGGACTGCCTCATCATAAGTAACAATGTCCAAGGGGTAGAACTTGGATATAATGGATGGCTTTAATCCCTCTAGGAGCCTGTATACTTTATGTTCCTCACTCCGTGACACCTCTGGATCAAACTTGCTCAAAGTGATGAATTTAGATTAATATTGATCGACGATCATGTTTCCCTAAGTTAAATTAAGAAACTCGATCTTCAGCTTTTTCAGAGTAGTACGTGGGATATACCATTTAATAAATGCATCCAGGAATAGATCCCACATGATCTCTGGGTGTCGAGCCTCCAAGATAGTCTGAGTGGACTGCCACCAATGTTTTGCATCGTCCACTAACAAATATGCAGCCAAGCCCACTTTCTCTCTCTCTGAACATGTCATATATTTGAATAATTTCGTGACCACCTTCACGCAATTCTTTATAGCCAACGGATCTCTATCTCCCTTAAATTTAGGTGGATATAACTTCTTAAACTCTTTTATCACACTAACACTGCAATAAGCATTAGAATCTTGCCTCTCTGGAACCTAACTGGTGGGGGAAGTCTTGCCTATACTGGTGGGGGCTGTACTGTAAGAGCACGAGGTGTGGAAGGAGCATTTACGGGTGGAGTGGGAGGCACTGTAGGTGTGGCAGGTGGTGCACTCATGGCCATGTTCGAAAAATTCAACATAAACAGCTTGAATAAAGTGGCCATAGTCTCAGTGCTTCGCTCTATTCTCGACAACCGGGTGTTTGGGCTACCCAGTGGAGATTGAGGAGGAGACTACATTAGAGGCGGTTCTACTCGGCCCCGTCCTCATCCTTGTCCTCTACCAGTACCCCTTCTACAATTACTCATCCTACTGACACCACAACAAATTTACACCATATTAGCATAACTTTATCGGTTATACTACTCATATATATTCAGACAAGTATAATACTTAGGGATGTAAACTATTTCTAACCTAATGACATCGACAAACATCAGACTAACCTTACTCTGATACTAATTTTATAACACCTGGTTTAGTGTTAAATACTGATTAACTTTTTCCTTTAATTATTAAGGTTAGGTCGTTTATCGATGTCATTTCTCTTTCTTTCACATACTATCACTATCAATACATTAATTTCATTTCCTCAAAATATAAATATGACAAAGAAAAATATTAAATTACCAAGGTATTAATCATATAATACTTCTCTCATAATTCTATACATATCAGATGTCCCATAGTTTCTAGTTTCTATCACAATATTAATCCCACTAATTTACATCCCCGAAAATATTTACAAGCAAGAGCACTGTACATGCTATCTGAAATATATATAATGAAATATAATATATTCGCTAATTTACATCCGCTAACTTTTTCAGTGGATTGCACGTAGGTCCCAAAGAAATACTGTAGGCTCCAAAAGTAAGCTCCTCTATGATGAGCGAAAACTACTGCAAATAGTCTGGGTGGAAAAATAAGGGGGTGAGTTTACGCTCAGTAAGGAAAAGCATATAAAAGAGTGGTACTATGCCACAATATGCAGTAAAATCATATATTTTAATTTTATAAATAAAATCATGTACATGGGTTCATACAAACATATATTGAAAACTCATTTAAATCATATACTGTTTATATACTTTTTCACTTTTCAAATCATTCAATATCAAGCTATCTTCTATCTATAAATCGATAATTTCATATACAGTATAAATCAATATCAATCTATTATCTATCTATAAATCAAATTAACTTATCAACTGTTTGTAAATCAATCAATCTCATATACCGTATAAATCAATAGAGGGTTAACATCCAAGAAACTCATACACAAACTATATCCCTACAGGGACATGTACAGGAATCAAGCATACCCACGTGGGGCCAGGCATCCAACCCTAAGCCGTTCCTACCTGTAACAATGGCCATTGTCGAAAGATCTATTGTGTACACTCGTCGTGACAACTGTGATCGAGAGGGGAAGGTACTGGGGACTTAGCTACAATCTCCCAGCCCTAATCATTATATCATCTGTATGCATGAATCCTCAAGGAGCTAACACTCTTATAAAAATCATTGTCATATATCATAAAATCATAATAAAATCATTTTCATGTAAACTATTTTTAATCATCCATAATCATATAAACAAATAATCATTTTATTTACTATAAATAAATCTCATAAATCACTATTTCAAATATTCAAGTATTTGATTTATATAAAAATACTATTTATTTCATGTAATAATATTTATTGTAAAATAATTAATTAAAATAACACATTTGCAATTCATATAGCTTAAATCATATTTTAAATTTATAAAATAAATTTTCTAGTAATTATTTAAGAAATTGAGTGTGTGAATAATTAAGGGTGGATTTTCTAAAAATTTTGATAACAGTTCGGTTTGATTTCTATCCTAACCCCTTTCAAAATCACAATTCATAATTCTAAATCTTCCAATTTTTACCACATGCAAGAACAATATTTCCTACACTACTTCCATATACTTTCCCTACATGATTTACAGTGTAGGATAATCAATCTAATTGCACCATTGCGCCACTTATTTCTCCAAATTACGAGCCGCAAAAATAATCATTAAAACTATTAAGATTTATTGCTCCAAAATATAAATTTTCTTTTATTTTCTCTAAATTTCCATTTAATCTTTTACTCTTAGGAAAACAAGATAGAATTCTTATGAATTCCCATTTAGCTGAATTGTGACCAATTCATTATGCTTGTCTGAAAATCCCAATTTATTCCTAACTTATTCTTTTTCCAAATTTAAGTTGCTAGTTAATCACTATTTACCATTATATATATATTCTTAAAATTATTAGTTAATACAATTTACTCCAACACCTAGTTCTATTTCCTTCAAAACCGAAAGCTTCTTAAGATCTCATTTTCCTTGTTTTTCCATGTATTTTATTCTCAATTTCACTTATGAATATTTTCCTCTTCATTTAGAATATTTATCAAACATTTACTTTATATTAAATACTCATTATCCTTTGTTAGTCTACACCAAAATCGATCACTTCCCTCTTATATATAAGCTACCGTTTGATCATTTTGGTGCATGGTCATACTTGTTTCACTTCGTGTTTCTTTATGTAATTATTTCCTACCATTTATAAAATGAAAATATTTTTAATTCTTCTTGTATAGCCTATGCCCCGAACTTCATGGTTCTCTACACCTATCATTTTTTTAGTCTTAACCTCATCATTATGTTTTATTTATTCCTACAACAATTTCCTATTCTCATGCATTAAGGTCACGCCATCATGATCATCTTTTCCTTCATGGCCAAATGGCTTTTATGTGAATAAACTCATTATTTCATTTTAGTCTATGAACCTAAATACATTTACTGGATTACATGCTTATATTTTCCACCATTTTAAGCTTAAAAAATCAGCATCCTTTCCTCTATTTCCTCTACAGCTGGTTGTACCATGATGTCCTAATTCATGTTTTTGTTTATTAAGTTTTATGGCTATATTTATATCATGACAAACCTTCATTCTCCTCCTTCCATGCCGACAACCACCATGCTTAAAAAGCTATGGAGGTGAGGTATAATTTCTATGAAGAAACCTAGGTGAATTGGTGATGAGAAGGTGGTGTTTCCATGGCTGAACGTGAAGAACGATGGAGGAAGAAGAGGAAAATCGATGGCTGTAGCAAAAATGGGTGAGTTGATGGAGAAGGCTGGAGAAAATAAAAAAAGGCTGGTGTGTTTTCTCAATTTTATTGGTCCATAATTATATTTTAATTTATAAAATTTGATATAATTTTCCTAAATTCCAAAATACCCATTTAATATTCATCTATTTACAAGTTATGCCACTGTACTGTATTTTTTTCTTTTCCAGGTCAAATTTTATTTTAAATTTTCATTAAATTTTATTTATTTTAGTCAATTAAGTCAAAGGTTGACTAATGTTGACTTGCCACTTTGAGAAAAGACAAATTTACCCTTGCATTATTCCAATATTTCCATTCCTATCCTAGTTTTATTTTATTATTTTTATTTTTCTGATTTTGGCATTTTATTTTTATTATTTTCTCTATATTTGAGTCAAACATGGTCAAAAGGTGACTCCTAAGGTAGTTTGACCAAATATGGGTAGTGAAATTATTAAACTACCCCTGAATGAATGATTTTCGTTTCGTTCACATTGTTTTTAGCATTTTTGCGTATTTCAGTTCACGAGCTGGATCCGCTTGAAACTTCTTTACGCAAGGATTTTCCTATGACAGTCTGTAAGTTCAAAGTCAATTTGGTTTGACCGTTATTTAGAAAAATCTTTTCGGCCAATGGATGTGATCGTCATTTTTAAATTTGTTTCACTGAAGCTAAGGTATACCTAGGAACGAGAATTTGGAAAAGTGACCATCTTCCCAGTTATGTATCTTGAGCCCACAATTCACAATATACCACTTCGAAATCCATCCGAATTAAAAATTGCCTTGTGGGGCCCACTTGACAATTTTTACCGTTAACACCGTAACATGTGGGAATTAATTTTCGCAACTTCACTTAATATTCTTATCCAACACCTTTAATAGGTATATGGAGAATAGAAAATTCGGGCTCTCACACTTCCAAATGGAAATACCTCAGTAGGATGTAAATGGATATTTAATGTGAAGTATAAAGCAGATGGTAGTATCGACAGATATAAGGCCAGATTGGTTGCCAAAGGTTACATTCAAACTTATGGTAAGCTAAACATGGTAAGGATACTATTGGCTCTATAGGCTATACCGAGAGGGGGTGAATCGGTTTTTAACTAACTTAAGGTCGTTTTTCGGTTCCTTTAAATTCGCTAGCCTATATTAATGTTTTCTAATTTCTCTAGGCTATGCAAGCATGCAATCCAAATTCAATACAATAAACACAAATATAATTGAAAGTAAATAAAGAGAGAAGGGAAAGAGAAATGTACGCAAGCGATTTATAGAGGTTTGACAACCTTGCCTATGTTCTCTACCTTGAGACGCTCCCAAGGATTTTCCCAAATTCACTAACTTGAATTTGTGTTACAAACCCTCTTTTTCAAGGCTCAAGAGAAACCTCTCTCTTTTTCTAGGCTCAAAAGAAACCTCTCTCTTTTTTTAAGTCTAAAGAGAAATCTCCCTCTTTTTTTAAGGCTAAAGAGAAACCTCCCCTTTACAAGGTGTGATTGTGTTTACAATAGGTGTAACCAAAGAAGGCCTCTAGGAAGGCAAATGATTACAAAGATTAAGCACAAAGAAAAGCCTATACAATATTTGTGCTATTCTATACCAGGAATATGAGAATGATGGAAGATGAAGAATTTTAAGCACTTGAGATGTTGTTAAGGCTTTGAATATGAGGAAAATGAAGAATGGAGTTACTGAGCAGTTCCTCTTACTTCCTTGAGCTTCTAAGCCTCTATTTATAGTCCCTTGGATGGTTTGTGAATGTTGGTTGGAGCCAAAATTGAATATGACCATTATATCTCACAAAACTAGCTGTTAGAGTGCTTTTTCGTGTAAAGGGATCGATCCCCAAATTCCAGAATGCTTATTCTAGGCTTGAAGGACCTTTCTGCCTCCAAAATAGCTTACTACCATGAAGGGATCAATCCCTTCCCTTAAGGGATCGATCCCATGCTTCCAGAGAGCATTTTTCCTGTACTTTTAGGTTAGAAATGATATAGTCTTTGATCCTAATTCAACCCAAAACATTTTGACATTTTTGTGGGAGTTATTCTTAACTTTCCCAAATGAAAACATGGTCCAAAAATTCATTAAGTAATTTTTCTAAAGTTGTGTTTCATATATTCTTGAAAACATTACTTAATGAAAATATTCAAAACCATTTTATAAAGTGTTAAGACCAATAAGAATATATTATTAGATCATATCTTAATTTTGATATGTAGACTTAAAATGGTTTGAGAAAATCATTTGTGGTAAAGCAAATTTACAATATGAATCAAATCATAAAAGATCACTTAAGTTTTTATCATTTCAAAATACATATGTCAATTTAAAGCAAACAATCCCTCCCTTTTTGATATGACAAAACTTAAGGTGAATTTGCTTTGAAAATTCTTTGATAAAATACTCCCCCTCAAATAAAGCATGATTTTATAAAGCTCCCCCTTAATATAAGCATAGTTTTCAAAAGATATTTTCAAATCAATTAAAACCCATTATTTCTCCCCCTTTTTGTTATAGCAAAAAGAAAGAAAAATAAAAATTATGCTCCCCCTAAAATTATGGCTATGTGAGAATGAGAAGATATGCTCCATCCAACAAGAAACATGTTAGTACATGGGACTCATAACACAAATAAATAAGTCAATATCCATAAAAAATTATGAAATTTGTGTTCAAAGAACATGACTTATGATATTATACCAATTGTTTATAAATAATTTTGCAAGAAGTTCCTAATTGGTAAATAATGAAGCAAGTTGATTATAAAATATCTACTAAGTCCTATAACTTGCTCATTTCAATTCTATCAAGCACCTAAGTATATCAATTGTTCTCTAAGGTCCAACTAAGGTGCATGTCAATAAATGGTGATTATGAGCTAAACTTAGATGACATATCATATACATGAGCTCATAAATCATTTTCAAGAGAGAATGTGCGTAGAATTAAATCATACATCAATTAACCACAAATTCTAGCACAATAGTATCTCATGCAAAAGTGTCTTATATTAATTCTTCCCTATTTTTTCAATCTAAAGATCATGAGAAGAATTGTCAATTTAAAGCTTATACCAATTGTTACCAATGGTTGACTTAGATATTTTGCATGATGCTAATTGTTATGTGTGGTGTGCTTAGTGAATACTTAAGTCAAACATGTAAGCATACAATCACACACACACCATTAAACATGGATATGGATTAATTAAACATTAGCATACTATCATAAATTATTAATCCATATTCATAAGTACAAATCTAATTATATGAAAGAATCAAAAATTTATATCGTTCAAACACACACATTTTCTTCCATAGTTATAAACACAAAAATCCTATGCTCATTTTCCAATTCAAGTCCTTCACTAATTATGAGCAAGGAAAGATTTTAAGATTGCCATATTAATCAAATTATAGTCATATCCCTAAGTGTTTTATCATTTAAGGTTCTAGACAGTATATGCTATTTTAACTAAAGTGGCTTTACTCAAGTGAATCAATATTATTGAGCTAAGATATCTTTTATCATTAAGATTTTCAATCTATGAGTGAAGTCAAGTATAATTTCATGAAAAACTAATATTTTCATCTCACAGATATGATCATTGATTCAACTTAAGTGAGCATGTAAGTTCAACATCAAAACAATCAAGATTCAATGCATGTATATCAATCAAAGTGCATTTGTTCAAGTTTTGCATTTATCCTTGAATGTTGATGCTGTCATTAAAGCCTAAGTTCTTTAAAAATTTGGCCATAGGAAAAATCTAAGTTCATGGATGACAAATTTTCATGCAATTGAACATTTAAGATCTATTTATCATCACAAATTATAGGCCAAGTACAATTATGACTTTAGGTAAAGCTTTTAGTATCCCAAGTGTTTCATTCACTTAAGTCATATTTGAATTTTATCATTAAGGTCAAGTTTTGATCATTTTATCTTTCAAGCATATATTTTAACCTTTATTTATTCATATTCCACTAGATGTATAGTTATCATGAAGCCTAGTGTGGAATAGGTGTGTCAAGCTAAGAGACATAATTCTATAAGCATGCTTGACTAAGATGAACTGAAGTATGAACAATTCTCATTATGCATAAGTTCATCAAATTCTCAAATTATCCACAAATCATTGAAATAATTCTTAAAATAATCTTTAAGCATTTATTGAAAATATGATTTAAGATTATTTCAAGATTTATGCAATTCATAAATGTCTTCAACAAGAAAATAACTTTGTACTTGCGAGTTCAATGAAAAAGCTATTGATTGTTGAAAATAATACCAAATGTTGAAGTTGAGGCATGATATCAATGAAAAATGATTTTCATATTGAAAGGATCATCAAAATGAGGTTAAAACAATGAATTTTAAGTCAAGAAGAAAGAAGATATCAAGAACATTAAGAAAACTTCTCAGTTTTTGCTTAAAACCCTGAAATAGGCATATTTTGCCTAGAGGGATTGATCCCTAGAGTAAGGGGATCGATCCTTTAATTCCAGAATGCAAATTTTCTACATTATGTCCAAGGGGATCGATCCTACATGTGGAGGGATCGATCCCTCATCCAGTTTCTGTAGATTTTTTACAGAAAATTCAACTGTGAGGTGCCAAATCTTCGTTTTTGAGTATTTTAAGTCTAAATAAAAGTTTAAACATTTGTGAAATATGATTTTTGGACTTGTATGAATGAAAAATATGAGTGAAAAACCATTTTACAAAAGATTTTACAATTTTGTAAGAATTTGCACCATAAAATGCATTTTTGGTCTCAAAGGAGGTCATTTTGAAAGTTATGCATATTTTAGCTAGACTAATAAGTCTGAACACATAAATATGCCAAAACAAATATGTTCACATAGATTTTAAGTACATATATCATCAAATCACCACACTTGTGAACATCATGCCATAATTTCTAACATGCATATTTCTCATTGATGCTCATGACATGGCATTTTTTATGAATGACATATTTGACATTTTTGGAGCAAATATATTAGCAACATATCTCATACTTTCTCAAATCACACAAGATCATTTCAAAATCATTTAAACATGTTTTTCATTCAATCATTCAATGCATCAAGAACTATCCATCAAACAATCAAAAATCATTTATCATGCCTTTTGTTCAATCATTCAACTTACAGTGCATCATGAATCATTAACAAAATGTCTCATTAAATCAAATAAATAAATTTAGCAAATGAGAGTTTTGAAAAGATAGAATTTAAGCTTACAAAACTCCTTGCTTGAGAATGCTTTGCCTTAATTTGTTGAATCCACCTTGAGCCATTCTTTGAAGAATTGTTGTGACCTTGCCAAGGATGGATTCCCAAGCTCTTCCTCTTTCTCATTGGCACAAGCAATCTCCATGGGGGGTGTGTAGAGCATTTGAACTCCATTGTTTCTTTGTAACTCCATGCTCAACACCCCTACACCAAATAATTTCAAGCATGCTTTGGTACCCAAATTTTCTTGGGTCCATGAGAGTTAGTGCAAACAATCTTTGATCCTTTAGGGATCCATTTCAAGCACAATTCAACATTATTTACAGCATGCTTTGGCACCCATATTTTTCTAACAACTCTTCCTCTAAATGTAGTTTTTCTATATGTGCATGCTTGTGAGGAGTGTCTTATTCTATTACAAAGTGAGCATGTAAGAGATAAATCATGTATAATATTTTTGCTCACAAGGAAATTCTTTAGATGAGTTTCTTTATATATTGCATTATATCCTAGGCCATCTTTGTCAAAGAAAGCTCTTTGGGTCTTTAACATATGATCTAGCTTTTGTTGACCCATGTAAAACCTAGAGAATGAGTTTTGCAAATTTGAGTTCTTTTTATTCAACTAATCAATTTTTAGATTTACTTCTTCTAATTTCTTTTCTAATTCTAGCTTAGCACTTAATAACATCTCATTCTCTATCTTTAATTTAGCAATGATTTTCTTATATTTAGAATTCATGCATTGAAATTCATTTGCTAATTCATTAAAGGCATTTTGTAGTTCATCAAATGTATAATCATTATCTATAACTAGCCTCATCATTACTAATGGCCATAAAACATGTGTAGGCTACCTCATCATCCATGTTATCCTCATCGGAGCTATCACTATCGCTCCATGTAGCCACAAGTGCCTTCTTTCTAGGTTTCCTATCCTTTTCTTTCCTAAGTAAGGGGCATTCTAGCTTAGTGTGACCCGGTTCATTACATTCATAGCACACTAAGAGGTCTTTTTCTTTCCTACTTGACTCTCCTCTTAATACCCCTCTTCTTTGATGTCTCCTATCATTCTCTCTTTCCTTCATTCTCATGAACCTATTAAATCTTTTGGTAAACATTGCCATTTCCTTTTCTTCCTCAATTCCACTCTCATTACTATCATCTTCAATGATCTCATGAGTGGAAGACTTAAGTGCTACCCTTACTTTCTTTGAAGGCTTTTCATTTCTTTTTAATTTCATTTCATATGTAAGTAGGGACCCCATAAGTTCATCTAGAGACAAGGTATTAGGATACTTAGACTCTTCTATTACGGTTACCTTTGCCTCCCAAGATTTTGGCAAGCTATTCAAAATTTTCTTAACCATTTCTACTTTAGAATAGGTCTTGCCTAAAGCCTTAAGTCCACTGATTATGTCATTAAACCTAGTGAACATCTCACTCATGGACTCATTTTCTTTCATCCTAAAAGGCTCATAGTCATGTGTGAGCATTCCTACTTTGGTTTCTTTAACTTGATTGGACCCTTCATGTGTAATGGCTAATTTGTCCCATATTTGCTTAGAATTCTCACATAGGGAGACTCTATTATATTCATTGGGACCTAATGCACAAAAGAGAGTGTGCATAGCCCTGGCATTCAATTGTGCCAATCTCATGTCATTTGTGTCCCACTCATCCTCACTTTTAGGGACATCTTTTCCATCAACTTTCTTCATTGGGATTTTAGGACCATTTACTATTACTCTCCACACTTCATAGTCATTTGATTGCACAAACAACATCATCTTAATTTTCTAATATGGGTAATTCTCTCCATTGAAGAGTGGAGGTCTAACTAATGAGTGTCCCTCTTCTTCTAGGGGTGTGCCTACATTCAAGTGAGCCATTTATGATCATTTTTCTCGATAGATGTTAATCTAAATCAATCTCGAGCCCAAGCTCTAATACCAATTGTTGGCTCTATAGGCTATACCGAGAGAGAGGGTGAATCGGTTTTTAACTAACTTTAAGGTCATTTTTCGGTTCTTTTAAATACGCTAGCCTATATTAATGTTTTTTAATTTCTCTAGGATATGCAAGCATGCAATCCAAATTCAATACAATAAACACAAATATAATTGCAAGTAAATAAAGAGAGAAGGGAAAGAGAAATGTATGCAAGCGATTTATAGAGGTTTGGCAACCTTGCCTATGTCCTCTACTTTGAGATGCTCCTAAGGATTTTCCTAAATTCACTCACTTGAATTTGTGTTACAAACCCTTTTTTTAAAGGCTCAAGAGAAACCTCTCTTTTTCTAGGCTCAAGAGAAACCTCCCTCTTTTTCTAAGGCTAAAGAGAAACCTTCCCTTTACAAGGTGTGATTGTGTTTATAATAGGTGTAACCAAAGAAGACCTCTAGGAAGGTAAATGATTACAAAGATTAAGCACAAAGAAAAGCTTATACAATATTTGTGCTATTCTATACAAAGAATATGAGGATGATGAAAGATGAAGAATTTTAAGCACTTGAGATGTTGTTGAGGCTTTGAATATGAGGAAAATGAAGAATGGAGTTGCTGAGTAGTTCCTCTTACTTCCTTGAGCTTCGAAGCCTCTATTTATAGTCCCTTGGATGGTTTGTGAATGTTGGTTGGAGCCAAAATTGAATATGACTGTTGTATCTCACAAAACTAGCCGTTGGAGTGCTTTTTCGTGTAAAGGGATCTATCCTATTCCATAGGGGATCGATCCCCAAATTCCAGAATGGTTATTCTGGGCTTGAAGGACCTTTTTGCCTCCAAAATAGCTTATTGCAATGAAGGGATCGATCCCTTCCCTTAGGGGATCGATCCCATGCTTCCAGAGAGCATTTTTCCTGCACTTTTAGGTTAGAAATGATATAGCCTTTGATCCTAATTCAACCCAAAACATTTTGACATTTTTGTGAGAGTTTTTCTTGACTTTCTCAAATGAAAACATGGTCCAAAAATTCATTAAGTAATTTTTCTAAAGTTGTGTTTCATATATTCTTGAAAACATTACTTAATGGAAATATTCAAAACCATTTTATAAAGTATTAAGACCAATAAGAATATATTATTAGATCATGATCTTAATTTTGATATGTAGACTTAAAATGGTTAGAGAAAATCATTTGTGGTAAAGCAAATTTACAATATGAATAAAATCATAAAAGATCACTTAAGTTTTTGTCATTTCAAAATGCATATGTAAATTTAAAACTAACAGATACTTCTATCAATAGTAGCTAATCTTGATTGGGAATTGCAACAACTAGACGTGAAGAATGCCTTCCTAAATGGTGATTTAGAAGAGGAAGTGTACATGGAGATTCCACCAGGTTTTAAGGATGAAAGGAGTCCACATCTTATGTGAAAATTACTTAAGTCTCTCTACGGTTTGAAGTAATCACCTCGAGCATGGTTTGATAGATTCACTCAAGTACTCAAACACCATTGATTCCAACAGGGGCAAGCCGATCACACACTCTTCACTAAACATTCTTCTACAAGTAAAATTGCTATGTTAACTGTGTATGTTGATGATATTATATTATTGGAGACTACCTAGAAAAAATTGCTAGATTGAAGATTCTATTGGCCAAAGAGTTTGAAATTAAGGACTTGGGACAACTGCGTTATTTTCAAAGGATGGAAGTTGTAAGATCAAAGAAGGGCATCATGGTGTCACAGAGAAAATATACTTTGGATTTGCTGAAAGATACAGGTATGTTAAGGTGTAAACCTATAGATATACTCATGGATTTAACCTGTAAAATTGGGTTAAAAGAGAATTGTGCCCAGTCAACAAAGAGAGATACCAGAGACTTGTTGGAAGACTCATCTACTTATCTCACACCCATCCTGATATTAGCTTCTCAATGAGTGTTGTTAGTCAATTCATGAACAATCCAAATGAAGAGCATCTTAAGGCCGTGTATCATATTCTATGTTATTTAAAGATAACTCCAGGTAAAGGTCTATTCTTCAAGAAAGGAAGTAGTAGAGAGGTTGAAGTGTTCTCAAATGTAGATTGGGCAGGATTAATAACCGATAGAATATCCACCACCGATTATTGTACTTTTCTATGGGGGAATCTAGTCACATGGAGGAGTAAAAAACAGTCTATGGTGGCAAGAGTAGTGCTGAAGCAGAATTTCAAGCTATGGCTTTGGCTGTATGTGAAGGAATGTGGATAAGAAGAGTCCTTTATGAACTAAAGCTATCGACAGATAAATCATTTAAGATGTTATGTGACAATCAAGCAACCATCAGTATAGCAAAAAATCCAGTACATCATGATAGGACTAAACACTTGGAGATTGACTGACATTTCATTAAGGAGAAAATTAAGGAAGGCATCATTAATCTATCATACATTTCTCCAAGCTATCAAGTGGCTGATATTTTCACTAAAGGTTTGCCAAGGATGTTATTTGATAATTTTGTAAACAAACTGGGTATGATTAATATTTACAACCCAGCTTGAGGGAGAGTGTAGAAATATTTAAAGTTTCAAGATTACTTATTTTTCAGGGATGAGTTTTAATTTAAACAAGAGATTATCTCTCCTGCTTTATTGCTATATTTTAAATTTAGACAAGGCTGAGGTTATCAGCTGATTTTTAGGAATGTTATCTCTGATCTATTGTGGGTTGTTGGCTCTATAGGCTATACCGAGAGGGGGGTGAATCGATTCTTAGCTAACCTTATGCCCGCTTTTCGATTCTTCTAAATTCTCTAGCCTATTTGAGTGTTTTCTAAGTTCTCTAAGCTAGGCAATTATACAATATAAATTCAATACAATAAACACAAATATAATTGCAAATAAGTAAAGAGAGTAAGGATAGAGAAATGTACGCAAGCGATTTATAGAGGTTCGGCAACCTTGCCTACGTCCTCTACCTTGAGACGCTCCCAAGGATTTTCCCCAAATTCACTATACTTGAATTTGTGTTACACTCTCTCTTTTGCAGGCTAAAGAGAAACCTCTCTCTTTTTCTAGGCTCAAGAGAAACCTCCCTCTTTTTCTTAGGCTAAAGAGAAGCCTCCCTTTTTACAAGGAATGATTTGGTTTACAAGAGATGTAATCAAAGAAGACCTCTAAGTAGGTAAATGATTACAGAAATTAGGCACAAAGAAAAGCCTATACAATATTTGTGCTAAGCAATACAAGAGATATGTGAATGATGGAAGATGAAGACTTTGTAGATCTTGATTTGTTGTTGAGGCTTGAGGATTTGAGGAATATGAGTTTTGGAGTTGCTGAGTAGTTCCTCTTACTTCCTTTAGCTTCTAAGCCTCTATTTATAGTCCCTTGGATGTGTTCTAGACGTTGGTTGGAGCCAAAACTCGAATATGATCGTTGTCTCACAAAAACTAGCCGTTACAGGCTATTTTCGGGTAAAGGGATCGATCCCTTTCCATAGGGGATCGATCCCTTCATTCCAAAATGCTTATTCTGGGTTGAGGGACCTTTCTGCCATAAAGGGATCGATCCCATGCTTCCAGAATGTGATTTCCTACACTTTTGGGTTAGAAATGATATGGCCTTTGATCTTAATTCAACCCAAACCATTTTGGCATTTTTGTGGGAGTTTTTCTTGACTTTCTCTTATGAAAACATGGTCCAAAAATTCATCAAGTAATTTTCTAAAATATTCAAACCATTTTATAAAGTATTAAGACCAATAAGAATATGTAATTAAATCATGGTCTTAATGTTTGATATGATCACTTGAAAATGGATTGAGAAAATCATGTGTGATAAGGCAAATTTACAATATGAATTAAAACATTAAAGCTTACTTAAGTTTTTGTCATTTCAAAATATATATGTCAATTTAAAGCTAACAATCTCCCCCTTTTTGATATGACAAAACTTAATGTAAATTTGCCTTGAAAATTCTTTGATAAAATACTCCCCCTCAAATAAAGCAGGATTTTATAAAGCTCCTCCTTAATATAAGCATGGGTTTTCCAAAGGAATTTTCAAACTATTTCTCTCCCATTATCTCTCTCCTTTAATACCTTAATATCTCTTTCCCTTTTTGTCATAGCAAAAAGAAGAAAAAAGAATAAATATGCTCCCCCTAAAGGTATGGCTATGTGAGAACAAATAAAAATGCTCCATCCAACAAGAAACATGTTAGTACATGGAACTCATAGCACAAATAAATAAGTCAATATTCACAAGGAGTATGAAATATTCATGCAAAGAATATGACTTAAGATCCTATATCAATCGTTTATAAATAGTTTTGCAAGAAGTTCCCAATTGGTAAATAATGAAGCAAGTTGTGTATAAATATCTACTAAGGTCTATGACTTGCTCATTTCAATCCTATTAAGCACCTAAGTATATCAATTGTTCTTTCTAAAGTCCAACTAAGGTGCATGGTAATACATCATGATTATGAGCTGAAATTATATAACATATCATATGCATGTGCTCAGAAATCATTTTCAAGAAATATTGTGCCTAGAATTGAATCATACATTAATTAATCACAAATTCTAGCACAAAAGTGTTTCATGCAAAAGTGTCTTATATGAATTCTTCCCTATTTGTCATTTCAATCTAAGGAGCATGAGAAGAATTGTCAATTTAAAGCTCATACCAATTGGCAATTTAGTTTTGGCTTACCAATTATTGAAAATATGGTTACCAATGATACTATTTGTTATTTCAATCTAAATACCAATTGTTACTAATGATTGACTTAGTCATTTTCATGAATCCAACATTTATGTGTAGTGTGTTCATGTCAAGAAAATAATCATTCTAAATATGCAAGAACACAATCACACACCATCAAATATGCATATGGATTAATTAAACATTAGCATACTATCATAAAGTATTAATCCATATTCATATTCACAAAGTTATACCATATGGAAGATTCAAACAATAAAGGAATTCAAGCAAACACATTTTCTTCCATGGCTTCAAGCACAAAAATCCTATGCTCATTTTCCAATTCAAGTCCTTAACCAATTATGAGCTAGGAAAGATTCAAATAATAAATGCCTGGATATTAATCAAGGTACATATGTTCAAGTTCGCTTTTATTAAAGCCCAAGTTCTTTAATAATTTGGCCATAAGAAAAATTTAAGTACATGGATGATAAAGTTTCATGCATTTGAACATTAAGGATCCATTTACCATGACAAATTATAGGCCAATGACCATTACCAATTGTTGAATTTACATTTGGAATCAATCCACTAGATGTATAATTGTCATGAAACCTAGTGCGGAATTGATAAGTCAAGTTAAGAGACATAATCCTATAAGCATGCTTGACTAAGATGAACAAAAAGGAATGAAGAATATTCATTATGCACAAGTTCATCAAATTCTCAAATATATCCATAAATTCTTGAAATATTTCTCAAAATTATGTTTAAGCGTTCATTGAAAGTATATTTCAAGATTATTTCAAGATTCATGAATGTTTTCAACAAGAAAAATGATTTTGCACTTGTGAGCTCAAGAAAAATGATATTGATTGTTGAAAGTGATACCATTTGTTGGAAATGATACAAATTGATGGAGTTGAGGCATGATATTTATGAAAAATGAATTTTCATATTGTAAAGATCATAAAAAAGAAGTTAAAACAATGAATTTTAAGTTGAGAAGAAAGAAGAGATCAAGAAAGTGAAAAATCCTTCTCAAATTCGGTTAAAAAAGTGCAAAAAAGCCATTTTGGCTTGGGGGGATCGATCCTTATAGGAGGGGGATCGATCCCTTAGTTCCACCAATTCTTGTTCTGCTCAAGGGGATCGATCCTGCTTGTTGAGGGATCGATCCCTCATCCTGTTTCTACAGATTTTTGACAGAAAATCCAACTTTTGAGGTGCCAAAACTTCGTTTTCAAGTATTTTAAGTCCAAGTAAGAGTTTAAACATTTGTAAAACATGAGTTTGGACTTGTATGAATGAAAAACATGAATGAAAAACCATTTTACAATAGATTTTGCAATTTTTGAAGGATTTTCACCAATAAATGCATTTTTGGCCTCAAAGGAGGTCATTTTGAGAGTTAAGCATATTTTGACAAAACCAAAGCATTGGATACCACAAATATGTCAAAACAAACTTGTTCACGTAGGTTTTAAGCACATATATCATTAAAGCATACATCTTGTGAACAACATGCCATGATTTCCAACATACAAGTTCTTCATTACTGCTCATGACATGGCATTTTGCATAAATGACATATTTGATCATTTGAGACAAGTAAATACATTATCAACACATAGAAAACTTGCTCAAAATGCAAAAATCCAATAATAATTTCAAAATCATAAATCATGCCTTTCATTTATTCAACTCATAAAGCATCAAAGATCATTAACAACATGCCTCATTAAATCAAACAAACAAATTTAGCAAGTAAGAGTTTTGAAAAGACAGAATTTAAGCTTACAAAACTCCTTTGCATGAGAGTGCTTTGCCTTGATGTGTTGGATCCACCATTAGCCATTCTTTGAGAAATTGTTGTCACCTTGCTAAGGATGGATTCCCAAGCTCTTTCTCTTTCTCGTTGGCACAAGCAAACTCCATGGGGATGTGTTGAGCATTTAAACTCCATTGTTCCATTGTATTCCCATGCTCTAACACTCCTACATCAAACACTTTCAAGTATGCTTTGGTACCCAAATTCTCTTGGGTCCATGAGAGTTAGTGCAAATAATTTTTGATCCTTTTGGAATTCATTTCAAGCACAATTCATCATTATTCATAGCATGTTTTGGGATCCACATCTTTCTAACTACTTTTCCTCTAAATGTAGTTTTTCTAAACGTGCATGCTTGTGAGGTGTGACCTATCCTATTGCATAGTGAGCATGTAAGAGATGTATCATGCATAGAATTTTTACTCACTAAGAAATTCCTAAGATGAGTTTCTTTTTGATTTCCATTATAACCTAACCCATCTTTATCAAAGAAAGCTCTTTGGGTCTCAAGCATGTGATCTAATTTTTGTTGACCCATATAGAACCTAGTAAATGAGTTATGCAAATTTGTATTCTTTTTATTAAACTCATTTATCTCTAAGTCAGCCTCTTCTAATTTCTTTTCAAATTCTAGCTTAGTATTAGTCAAGGCTTCATTTTCTATTTTTAATTTAGCAATGATTTTCTTATATTTGGAGTTCATGCATTGAAATTCATTTGCTAAATCATTAAAAGCATTTTGTAGCTCATCAAATATAAAGTCATTATTTTCACTAGAGCTACTACTAGTCTCATCATCACTAATGGCCATAAAGCATGAGTAGGCTACCTCTTCATCTACATTTTCCTCATCGGAGCTATCACTATCGCTCCATGCAGCCACAAATGCTTTCTTCTTAGGTTTCCTATCCTTTTCCTTCCTAAGTAAGGGGCAATCAAACTTAGTATGACCCGGTTCATTACACTCATAACATACTAAGGGGTCTTTTTCTCTTCTACCTGACTCTCTCCTATGATGTCTCCTATTTTGCTCTCTCTCATTCATTCTCATGAACCTATTGAATCTTTTGGCAAACATTGCCATTTCCTTTTCTTCCTCATTTCCACTCTCATTACTACCATCTTCAATGACCTCATGAGTGGAAGACTTAAGTGCTACCCATACTTTCTTTGAAGGCTCTTCATTTCTTTTTAATTTCATTTCATATGTAAGTAGGGAGCCCATAAGTTCATCTAGAGACAAGGTGTTAAGATCCTTAGATTCTTCTATTGCAGTCACCTTTGCCTCCCAAGATTTTGGCAAGCTATTCAAAATTTTCTTAACCATTTCTAGATTGGAATAGCTCTTGCCTAGTGCCTTAAGTCCATTAATTATGTTATTAAACATAGTGTACATTTAACTCAGGGACTCATTTTCTTTCATTCTAAAAAGCTCATAATCATGTGTGAGCATGCCTACTTTGGTTTCTTTCACTTGATTGGTCCCTTCATGTGTGATGGCCAATTTGTCCCATATTTGCTTAGCATTTTCACATAGGGAGACTCTATTATATTCATTGGGACCTAATGCACAAAAGAGAGTGTGCATAGCCTTGGCATTCAATTGTGCCACTCTCATGTCATTTGTGTCCCACTCATCCTCACCTTTAGGGACATCTTTTCCATCAACTTTCTTCATTGGGATTTTAGGACCATTCACTATAATTCTCCATACTTCATAATCATTTGATTGGACAAACAACATCATTCTTGTTTTCCAATAAGAGTAATTCTCTCCATTGAAGAGTGGAGGTCTAACTAATGATTGTCCCTCTTCTCCTAAGGGTGTGCCTACATTCAAGTGAGCCATTTATGATCGTTTTGCTCGATAGAGGTTAGTCTAAATCAATTTCGAGTCCAAACTCTGATACCAATTGTTGGCTCTATAGGCTATACCGAGAGGGAGGTGAATCGGTTCTTAGCTAACCTTATGCCCATTTTTCGATTCTTCTAAATTCTCTAGCCTATTTGAGTGTTTTCTAAGTTCTCTAAGCTAGGCAATTATACAATATAAATTCAATACAATAAACACAAATATAATTGCAAATAAGTAAAGAGAGTAAGGATAGAGAAATGTACGTAAGCGATTTATAGAGGTTCGGCAACCTTGCCTACGTCCTCTACCTTGAGACGCTCCCAAGGATTTTTCCCAAATTCACTATACTTGAATTTGTGTTACACTCCCTCTTTTTGCAGGCTCAAGAGAAACCTCTCTCTTTTTCTAGGCTCAAGAGAAACCTCCCTCTTTTTTTAGGCTAAAGAGAAACCTCCCCTTTTACAAGGAATGATTTGGTTTACAAGAGATGTAATCAAAGAAGACCTCTAAGTAGGTAAATGATTACAGAAATTAGGCACGAAGAAAAGCCTATACAATATTTGTGCTAAGCAATACAAGAGATATGTGAATGATGGAAGATGAAGACTTTGTATCTCTTGATTTGTTGTTGAGGCTTCAGGATTTGAGGAATATGAGTTTTGGAGTTGCTGAGTAGTTCCTCTTACTTCCTTTAGCTTCTAAGCCTCTATTTATAGTCCCTTGGATGTGTTCTAGATGTTGGTTGGAGCCAAAACTCGAATATGATCGTTGTCTCACAAAAACTAGCCGTTACAGGCTATTTTCGGGTAAAGGGATCGATCCCTTTCCATAGGGGATCGATCCCTTCATTCCAGAATGCTTATTCTGGGCTGAGGGACCTTTCTGCCATAAAGGGATCGATCCCAAGCTTCCAGAATGTGATTTCCTGCACTTTTGGGTTAGAAATGATATGGCCTTTGATCCTAATTCAACCCAAACCATTTTTGCATTTTTGTGGGAGTTTTTCTTGACTTTCTCTTATGAAAACATGGTCCAAAAATTCATCAAGTAATTTTCTAAAATATTCAAACCATTTTATAAAGTATTAAGACCAATAAGAATATGTAATTAAATCATGGTCTTAATGTTTGACATGATCACTTGAAAATGGATTGAGAAAATCATGTGTGATAAGGCAAATTTACAATATGAATTAAAAATTAAAGCTTACTTAAGTTTTTATCATTTCAAAATATATATGTCAATTTAAAGCTAACATAGGTATTATCTTTATATAAGAGCCCCTATTTGAGGAATAAAAAGCAGTAAACCAGAAATAAAAGGTTTAGCTATTCTATTTCAAAGTTTCATCTCATATTTTGTTTTCAAATTTCAGTATTACATTCTTTAGATTATGTTTGAATACTATTTTGTAGCTTGGAAGTAAGGAGTGTCAAGGAAGGATGGGCAAATATATGCTTGCCTATCAGTTCTGGTGCTGTTAAGCAATACTGAGCAAGTGGTAGCGGTAAGGGATATATATAGAAGGTGTAGGAATACTGTGACTGCACTGGGAATGGATGATTGAATTCTATAAATTGAACACTATGACCGCATTGGGAATGGTTTGACTGAATTGTGTATTGAATACTGTGACTGCATTAGGATTGATTGGCTGAATTATAGATATTGAACTGTGTGTTAAATGCTGAAGGAAACCGAAACATACATGCAGCGGAATTTAAATCATTCGACCTCCACCAGGATCGATTCGGAGAGTTGCCTGATTAGGGTTTCGAGATTTTACCTAAAGTTTTCTTTGATTTCTGTCGTTGGTCGAGTCACAAGCAACAACCTTTCGTTCCTGCCTCTATGGTATCCACACGAACGGATCTCACGACTCTTGAACGTCTCACGATCAGAAGCCTTAAGGAGCGTTTTTGATTCTTTATAACCGAACTGCTAGCTTCGATTAAAAGAATACTTTTCTGTTTTCTAATTGTTGTACGGCTATGTTTCAGAAAACATCCTTTTATAGGCAGTAAATTTTACCCTAAAATTTACTGCCAAACAGAACTCTAATCCTACTTAGAATAGGATTAGTTATATCCCTAATCCAATTCAGAATAGGATTAGTTATATCCTTAATCCAATTCAGAATAGGATTAATTAAGCTCCTCATTGATCCGTTCTAAGTGTGCGACCCAATAGGTTCTCAAAACAATGGCAATGACAAAATTGTCACAGGCAATGAGCGGTATCTAGCAACACATCATTGCTACCCATGTAACGAGAATGTCAATGACTCGACATAACCTTACTCGTGATAGATGTTACTGTGTAGTCTAATCCCTTTATCCTTTGATGTCTTGATTAGACACAAGTCATGGAATGTGTCACACTTGTATAGTCTAATCAGCGTTTCTTGATTCCTGAGTAGACTAATTAAACAAATAAAATCAATATCTCATATTGACTTATTTGAGCACGGCCATGCATTTTAGTCTCACTCTATCAAAGGGCCCAAGACATCACTCTTGTTATATAAGAGGGATAAATCCTATCTTGATCACTCAACATCGCTCTACATAGATCGAGGCATACCCAATTACTACCTTTATAGTCCATCCTGTTACGAATGACATCTAGCAGCATTAAAGTATGCAATTCTCTATGTTGGGATCTCTGATGATCTCAAGTCAAAAGATCACATACACCATCATCGCTATGAGAATCGCTTATGACACTCATATAACAATCCATGTAGCATTCTCATGGAGGGTCGATCCAGTACATAGTTCTCTAACATGTACCTATGTGATGACTTGATATCCTATATCCTTGACAATGGTCATCAGTCAACCACATACTAGTCTTATCGTATCATTGTTATCCTTGTTCACAATAATACTTGACTACGGATATTTTAAGAATAGTGTGTTATTACTATTCTAAGGACATTATCATATAAGATTATATTACGCAGTTATAAGACAAATATAATAATGAACTATAAATAAAATGTCATGATACATAAAATTGCCCAAGCAATCATCTAATGAATGGTTCTAAGGGCATAATCCAACAAATGCAAGAGGGTTAGGATAGATAGTACCATTATATTGCCGAAATTTTGTAAACATATAGAATAAAATTAGATTGAATGACCGAAGTTTGCTTTAGTGTTAGCTTGAAATCAAATGGGGTAGATGGATTGTGAGACTCGATTATATAACACTGTACACTATATTGTAAATGCTTTATAGCATAAATAAATTACTTAGTGGAATTAAATAAAGACTGAATGAAATTCCACTCGTAAATTTTAATTATTGGATTTATGAATTATAGTATGGTGTATAAGAGTTGAAACAAATATTGAATAATGGATTAAAAAGTATAGAATGAATTGAAGAGAAAGAAATTATTTATTATACATATGAATTATTTTGATTGGAGGAATGTATAAAAGAGAGAAGAAAATAGAGTCCAAATCGTATGAAAATTTGGGTCTCACGCCATTCTTTGGCAGCTGTGTTGTTACTACACGACTGGGATCAATTAAAGAAAAGAAAAGATGAAAGGAGAAAGAAGAGATAAGACAAGGGAATTAAATTAAGATATATATGACTGATTTTATTGGTTGAAAATATATATTAAAGAGGCAAAGTGAAGTCAAGAAAATGTGCAGCCAAACTTGTGGACAACACGCCACCCTCTTGAATGCCATGGTACGTTGTAGCTAGAAACGTTGGCTGAGATTTCAGCCATAATTTTTCAGAAAAAAATGCCAATTAAGAGATATAAAAGGAAGAGAAGATAGAAGTACCATGAGGTTAATTTTCATTGGATAAAAAAAAATTTCAAAAGGGATATGGAACTTGGTCAAAACGGACAGCAACAAGGTAGCCTTCACCATCGTTCCTTTATGTTGCCACATTCTTCAGTTTTTAATGCTCAAAATGACATAAAATGATGAAGAAAATGGATAAAGTAAGAAAGGTGGCATACTCTTATTGGATGTCTTAAATAAATGAAAGACTAAAGAAACAGAACTCAGCCAATTTTTACAACTTCACCACCGGCTTTCTGCTGTCTTACGAGAACCAGAATTTTATTTCAGTTTGGTGTTCTGTTTGGCCATCGTTCATTCAAGGAAATTCAACAAATTTCATACCTTTGATAGCTAACCAATTAAGCCTTCCCTATCAACCCTTCCTCTATCTTTAAATCATCAAAGAAATCAAGAGAAGAGGGCTGACTTGAGGCAGAACATATTCTGTTTGGAGTGAGCCATTCGGTCAAGGTAAGCTTCCAAAATTCTATGATTTCCTTGATATTAAATGATAGATTTATATGTTTCTTCATATGAGAAGCATGAATATAGTATTACTTTAGTTAAATTCTTTTAGAATATGAGAAGAGAATAAAATTAAGATCTTGGTATAGATGAGAAAAACAAGAACTATGGCTGGAATTTAAGTAAAGATGATGAGAAATGATTAATAGAATAAAAAGATAAGGAAGAGAAAGATTAGAAACTTGGAATGATGAAGAAGCAAAATATGACTAGTGAATGAGGGTTTCGGTTGGCATGAAATAAATAGGAGAATTTAAGGCTTCATGCATGAAAATAAGGAGGAATGGCTCACGTGAGCAAGGGAGAATAAATTGAAAACAACAATTGAAGGAAAATGTTGAAAAGTCAAGAAATGACCATAAGAGTGTTTTGGCCATGACAATTTAAATAGGGAAAATGTGCCAAAAATTTGGGCTTTTGGTAGAAAATAATTTTAGAAACTAAAAGACAGGGATTTGGTGAAATTAAAACAGAAAAAGAAGCTAGAATGAGCAAGTTGAGTTTTAGCATCAGTATAAATTATACTGGTTGTAATTGTGTCAGAATATTAGTGGCTGCATTTTATGAATACTAGTGGATTAAAAATAAGAGGGAAAAATATTAATAATTGTTGATAAAATTATTTTGCAGCCCGAGTCAATGGAATTCGGTAAAAGCAACCGAGAAGCTCGTGTTCATAATACTGGTAAAGGGGAGTGTGTGAGTTGTAGTGATATAATGAATTGCATGTTTTCTTGAGCTAAATTTTATGAGAATATTGGATGCATGATTTGGTTTGAAAACATGCAAAATCTGTGGTTGAAAAGCTGGTTTATATACTGTGACTATGTGCAGGAGGTTAGGAATTCGCAGCTGTTATGCTGTCGGAAAATTTTCAAAAATATTCCAAAATATTTTAGAAGCATGAAATGATTTAAATGGAAAATTTTGAATATAATTTCTACCACTTTTCCATAAATTGGAAATTTTGAGAAAGTTATGAGAAATTAAATATTCATGTTTTCTATTTTTATTAAAGTGAGAAATTGGATTATTTTATATGATATTAAATATTCAAATTGAATATTTATTTACCTTCTCACTTGATACATGAATATTTACCGCCTGATTTACGGTATGTGAAAATGAGAATAAATACCTTTTTGGAAGTAATACTGAAATAAATTATGTAATTTAATTAAATTTCTTTAAGGTATTTTTGGGAAAGAGATGAATTTTTATAACTTTATGGAACTACATACTGATTTTATTTAATTTAAAATTTCCATAAAGTTGATGATATATAAAATTGTAAGCCTTATGGACAAATGTGAAATATTTCAAATTACTGTGTTTAAAATCCATAAAGGCTATGGTATGGTTTTATACTATTTTGAGACTTAGGCCCCAAGTTTCATGCATTATACCATTACTGTTACTGTCACGTGGCTTATTGACCGGCTAGTCATCAGCGTCCCGGATGTCACCTAGCAAGTGTACACCGAGGACATATTATATATCATGGCCATAGATCTCAGTACTGATACTGTGTCCCTTAGTGGATGAAGATAGCATGATTTAATTGTAGGGTGATGCTTAGTCTCACTTACTGATTATTGTTTACTGAACTGAAACTTACTGATTACTGTTTACTGAAAGGATTTACTAAATCCTGTTTACTGTACTATTACTGTTGACTGTTTACTGAAATGGTAGCCACTGATTACTGTTTTATTGAAATGAAAGCTACCATTTACTGTTTACTGAACTGAAAGCTACTGTTTACTGAACTGAAACTTACTGATTACTATTTACTGAACTGAAAGTTACTGATTACTGTTTACTGAAATGAAATCTACTGATTTCTAATTACTGAACTGAAATGTACAGAACACTGTTTACTGAACTGAAATGAAAAGACTGTTTACTGTAACTACTATTTTATCACTGTACTGTCACATGTTTTGAAATCGGTGTACTGAAGTGAAATAATAAAATGGTTTAAACCATTTTTATAATTATGAGAAAAGAGAAGGAATTGTTTTGAAATAAAACAATTTATTTATTACTCTCTATAGTTGCTCTGGGTTTTCGGGTCAAGACAGGTATTTCAAAATACCTTCCATGCTCCATCTGGATTTCCCGGCCGACTATAGTATCCTCCTTTACTGTGCTTAGTACACCGTTAGGAAATAAATGTTTTACGGCATATAGTTTTCATTATATCAAGCAGCATACGACTCTTTTATTGAGCATGTGGTTCGCTCACCCCTAATTTTCAAAATTTCCAGATTAATTACGAGGATTATTTGATGGTTTCCTCAGATAAATATAGCTGCGAGTAGACACTGGGACAAAGAGCATTGGAAATTTAAAGATACAGTCACTTCTCTTATATATTCGGACACTTGTATACAGTACTACATTATTGTAAAATAGAAACAGGGGATGTAAAGTGTATGAAATATTGTAAAAAAATTTTATATTCTAAATTTATTGAATAAATGTTCACATTTATTACTATTAAGGATCAAGTGTTAAAGGCATCACAGACAGCCCAACCGGTAAAAATGTGTAAAATACTAGTAATTATTGTGTAAAAATGTACACTTAGACTGTTACAGATTTAATGGTATCAGAGCAAGGTTGGCCTGATGTCTTCGATGCTTTTTGAACAAAAAGTGTTGAAAAAGATTAACATCCCCTGTAGTGCTGTATAGTCGAATGTATAAAGAAAATAAGTGACTGTAAATTGGGTTAAATGTTTTAAATGGTGTGGAAATCTATGAATTAAGGATGCTAAAGAGGGATAATAACCCGAGAATTTTGTATGAAATAGGTGATCTTATAGTCTTAATGGAGGTCTGTTCGGTATGGTACAGAGTGGAACTCGGTGAGGGCCCCACCAGGACTTCTCTGTCCGAATCGAACTAAGACCTTGAAATTATGATATTGGAGTGGAATAGAATATCATCAATGTATAGATCTTAAGATCACCTGTTTAAAAGTATCTTGAAGAGAGAGAAATAAGCAAGGAAATGATGAATATGCCCCTATATTGAAATAATGCCTCTGAATCATAGTTGACTAAATTGATTCAGGATTGATGGTAATAGAGTAATTGATGGTGTAAAGAACATATTACATGTTTAATGATCCCTACTGTGAGCCCCCTTCTATTTTGATGTGTAATGCGACCAGAGTGGGTACTATAGGAGGTCGCGAGATAGTCGACCCTGTTATGGATTCTTAGGGCTTGAATTAAAAGTGAATAGACAGGGTATTTGGTTAAGGATTATTAGATATTACAAAAAGTAATACACTTACTGGGTATGATTTAAATAAGTGTATTGAAGTGGAAATATATATAAGTAAATAGGTGTGCAATATATGTTGAAAGATTTGAAAGTTACAAGTACGTGCTTGGAGGATATATAGTGGATTTGCATGATGTAAATAACGAAACCTCCAAGATGATATGAGGTTATGATTTAGAAGTTACTTGATGAATTTCTAAATAAATTTCCGGAGTAATTTGGATTTGAGAGACTATTGACTCGATTCACAATATGGAATCTATTTATAAGCTCTTACCAGAGAACATAAAAGAGTCTGAAGAGCTTAAGAAATTACTCCAGAGATTGATGAATAAAGAACCCATCTATATTAGAGTAATTGGTGAAAACACAGATGATATGGTTCGAAAGAATAAGCATAGCTTATGATTGTATACTAAATTCTAAGTATTCAACAATATTATTATTGAGAATGACTATGCACTTGTTCAAGATCAATATTTTACTTGATCTACTTAATGATGTATGTAGAGTTTCAAAATCAATCTTTGAACAAGATGCTATCGGATAAAAAGCTTACAGACCGATTATGAGTTTCTTATGGTACTTAAAGGATTTATGAAATATCATGTGAAGTATGTGAGTTTAATGAATGAAATAATTCAATCACATACAAATAAATTATAATGGTACGTAATTATGATGTGTGAATATATTTCCATTCATTTGAAGAATATAAATAGCATCCCTGAATAATTCCACAAACTTCTAGAAACTGAAAAAATTTTATTGTCAAGTTTAGTAAAAATGAGTTTTAACTTAATAGTACCTTTGTAGAGATGTGTGGTCTCGAATGATATAATGAACAATGATTTATTTAAATAGAGGTTGTTGCTAAGTGAGTGAGATTAAAATATAGTGACTGGGGTATGAAATTTACGAAGCTTACTCGAACAATATAAATGAATTGTTGAGGAGTTTGTGGAATCAACTACTTTACTGATATGATACATATATGTGAGAAAATCAAATGGAAGTGGATGAATATGTATGAGTATAGTATTCAAAAATGTTAAAAGGTTTTAACGGAAGAGTACTATACCACTTGGAAAATCAATTAGAGTGATAAGTGTGAAAAGATGAAAATGCATTAAGAAGATAAGTTATATGATGACTAGGGAACACGAATTGAGGTAGTTCCCAAATCTAAGATTGATTGTGATTTCCTCTGATTATTATGTGGTTATGGCTAGATATAAGATTGAGCCAAACTTAACAGATAAAATTAGTTATACTCAGAGGAATAAATAAATGAAGTACTGCTAGTTATGTAAATGGATATATATCTTGGAACTGGGAAATCGCATAATTAGTGTGGAGACGGAATTGGTAACTTGATAAATTCAATTACAGAATTTGATTGTGAAAAGATTACATCCTCAGGTACATCCTAAAATTAAGTGATATTACATGTACCATGAGAATGAGGGATGTAAAGAAAACTCTACATGAAAAGAGATGTTAGGGAAAATTATTACCTAATGTCTCAATTACTGTAATTGATGGTTAATATTAAAGTCTGCAAGTGAAGTGCAGTCTTAGGTAAACTGTGAAATGATTATCGTGGGATAGTAAAGAATCCGAAAGAACCATGATGTTATAGAAGTGACTATAGATTGATTGACCAAATTGATTCACTTCTACATCATCCAGTTTCTTGATCTCTTGAGTGCCCTAGTCGATATATATCTGTGAAACGGTGAAAATGTATGTGAAGTTCCAGTGAGCGAATACATGTGATAGGGATCCCTGATTTGCCACATGCTTTTGGGAAATAGCAAAAGGCTTTGGGATTCCAAATTTACTGTTAGCACCGCTTCTTATAGATGTAAATATTTGAGCGCATTGTGTAGACGCTCAATGATATATTGAGAGCGAGTGCACTGGATAAAAAAAAGATACTGGGACAATTACATACGATTGATTAAAATTTTTTAAATAATAGTCACTAAATTATTGTCGATTTGGCAACAGAAGAGATAATCAGTGATAAATAGAGTGAATTAATTACTGTATGAAAAGAAGTGAAAATTGTTAACTCCCAAAGGTGATAAAGAATTTCAAGGAGTATAAATTGATTGTGAAAGAGGAAATTCAGATTTTAAAAGTATGCTGGCAGTATTATCTAGAAGAAAAGATTAATTGAAAGTTAGAAATTTTATAAGGAAGAAAAATACCTATATCGGTGGCACTTCCTAAATTAAGTGAAATTCGAAAAACCCACAAAAGATATAATGCTCTCTGGGTAATTGTGGATAAATTGACTAAGTCTGCTTATTTTGGCTATTAAGCCTATGAATCCAGTTAGAGCCTTAGCCGATTTATATGTCAGGGAGATAGTGAGGTTATATGGTGTTCCAGCGAGCATCACATCTGACAGGGAGTCCCGCTTCAAATCTCATTTCTGAGAGAGATTTCAGGAAGCCATGGGATCCCAACTGAGTTTTAGCACCGCATTTTATCCGCAGACTGACGGATAGTCCGAGCGTACGATACAGATGCTTGAGGATGTGTTGGGAGCGTGTGCACTTGATTTTAGAGGCTCCTGGGACAATCATTTACCCACACCGAGTTTACTTATAATAATAGCTAACAGATGACTATCAGCATAGCACCTTACGAAATTATATATGGCAGACGAAATCGATCCACGATAGCATGGGAAAAAAGTAGGAGACCATAAGTCCTTAGCTCCTTATATGGTTGAGCAAATTCCCGAGATGTACGGGTGAAAATATATTTTGAAGGTCTCACCCCCTAAAGACCAAATGAGATTCAATAAGAAAGGAAAGCTGAGTCCTTAATACATTGGATTTGTCAAGACCTTAGGTCGCGTAGGAGATGTGGCATATCGGTTAGCACTACCACCAGAGCTCTTACAGTGACAGGTCCGAATGAAATTTGGAGGACCAAATTCTTTAAGGTGGGGAGAAAATGTGAGACCCGATTATATAACACTGTACACTATATTGTAAATGCTTTATAGCATAAATAAATTACTTAGTGGAATTAAATAAAGATTGAATGAAATTCCACCCGTAAATTTTAATTATTGGATTTATGAAATATAGTATGGTGTATAAGAGTTGAAACAAATATTGAATAGTGGATTAAAAAGTATAGAATGAATTGAAGAGAAAGAAATTATTTATTATACATATGAATTATTTTGATTGGAAGAATGTATAAAAGAGAGAAGAAAATAGAGTCCAAACCGTATGAAAATTTGGGTCTCATGCCATTCTTTGGCAGCTGTGTTGTTACTACACGACTGGGATCAATTAAAGAAAAGAAAAGATGAAAGGAGAAAGAAGAGATAAGACAAGGGAATTAAATTAAGATATATATGATTGATTTTATTGGTTGAAAATATATATTAAAGAGGCAAAGTGAAGTCAAGAAAATGTGCAGCCAAACTTGTGGACAACACGCCACCCTCTTGAATGCCATAGTACGTTGTAGCTGGAAACGTTGGCTGAGATTTCAGCCATAATTTTTCAGAATAAAATGCCAATTAAGAGATATAAAAGGAAAAGAAGATAGAAGTACCATGAGGTTAATTTTCATTGGATAAAAAAAAATTTCAAAAGGGATATGGAACTTGGTCAAAACGGACAGCAACAAGGCAGCCTTCACCATCGTTCCTTTATACTGCCACATTCTTCAGTTTTTAATGCTCAAAATGACATAAAATGATGAAGAAAATGGATAAAGTAAGAAAGATGGCATACTCTTATTGGATGTCTTAAATAAATGAAAGACTAAAGAAACATAACTCAGCTAATTTTTACAACTTCACCACCGGCTTTCTGCTGTCTTACGAGAACCAGAATTTTATTTCAGTTTGGTGTTCTGTTTGGCCATCGTTCATTCAAGGAAATTCAACAAATTTCATACCTTTGATAGCTAACCAATTAAGCCTTCCCTATCAACCCTTCCTCTATCTTTAAAATCATCAAAGAAATTAAGAGAAGAGGGCTGACTTGAGGCAGAACATATTCTGTTTTGGAGTGAGCCATTCGGTCAAGGTAAGCTTCCAAAATTCTATGATTTCCTTGATATTAAATGATAGATTTATATGTTTCTTCATATGAGAAGCATGAATATAGTATTGCTTTAGTTAAATTCTTTTAGAATATAGGAAGAGAATAAAATTAAGATCTTGGTATAGATGAGAAAAACAAGAACTATGGCTGGAATTTAAGTAAAGATGATGAGAAATGATTAATAGAATAAAAAGATAAGGAAGAGAAAGATTAGAAACTTGGAATGATGAAGAAGCAAAATATGACTAGTGAATGAGGTTTTCGGTTGGCATGAAATAAATAGGAGAATTTAAGGCTTCTTGCATGAAAATAAGGAGGAATGGCTCAGTGAGCAAGGGAGAATAAATTGAAAACAACAATTGAAGGAAAATGTTGAAAAGTCAAGAAATGACCATAAGAGGGTTTCGGCCATGACAATTTAAATAGGAAAAATGTGCCGAAAATTTGGGCTTTTGGTAGAAAATAATTTTAGAAACTAAAAGAGAGGGATTTGGTGAAATTAAAACAGAAAAAGAAGCTAGAATGAGCAAGTTGAGTTTTAGCATCAGTATAAATTATACTGGTTGTAATTGTGTCAGAATATTAGTGGCTGCATTTTATGAATACTAGTGGATTAAAAATAAGAGGGAAAAATATTAATAATTGTTGATAAAATTATTTTGCAGCCCGAGTCAATGGAATTCGGTAAAAGCAACCGAGAAGCTCGAGTTCATAATACTGGTAAAGGGGGAGTGTGTGAGTTGTAGTGATATAATGAATTGCATGTTTTCTTGAGCTAAACTTTATGAGAATATTGGATGCATGATTTGGTTTGAAAACATGCAAAATCTGTGGTTGAAAAGCTGGTTTATATATTGTGACTATGTGCAGGAGGTTAGGAATCCGCAGCTGTTATGCTGTCGGAAATTTTTCAAAAATATTCCAAAATATTTTAGAAGCATGAAATGATTTAAATGGAATATTTTGAATATAATTTCCACCACTTTTCCATAAATTGAAAATTTTGAGAAAGTTATGAGAAATTAAATATTCATGTTTTATATTTTTATTAAAGTGAGAAATTGGATTATTTTATATGATATAAAATATTCAAATTGAATATTTATTTACCTTCTCACTTGATACATGAATATTTACCGCCTGATTTACGGTATGTGAAAATGAGAATAAATACCTTTTTGGAAGTAAAACTTGAAATAAATTATGTAATTTAATTAAATTTCTTTAAGGTATTTTTGGGAAAGAGATGAATTTTTATACCTTTATGGAACTACATACTGATTTTATTTAATTTAAAATTTCCATAAAGTTGATGATATATAAAATTGTAAGCCTTATGAATAATTGTGAAATATTTCAAATTACTGTGTTTAAAATCCATAAAGGCTATGGTACGGTTTTATACTGTTTTGAGACTTAGGCCCCGAGTTTCATGCATTATACCATTACTGTTACTGTCATGTGGCTGATTGACCAGCTAGTCATCAGCGTCTCGGATGTCACCTAGCAAGTGTACACCGAGGACATATTATAGATCATGGCCATAGATCTCAGTATTGATACTGTGTCCCTTAGTGGACGAAGATAGCATGATTTAATTATGGGTGATGCCTAGTCTCACTTACTGATTACTGTTTACTGAACTGAAACTTACTGATTACTATTTACTGAAAGGATTTACTAAATCCTATTTACTGTACTATTACTGTTGACTGTTTACTGAAATGGTAGCCACTGATTACTGTTTTACTGAAATGAAAGCTACCATTTACTGTTTACTAAACTGAAAGCTACTGTTTACTGAACTGAAACTTACTGATTACTATTTACTGAACTGAAAGTTACTGATTACTGTTTACTGAAACGAAATCTACTGATTTCTAATTACTGAACTGAATTGTACAGAACACTGTTTACTGAACTGAAAGGAAAAGACTGTTTACTGTAACTACTATTTTATCACTGTACTGTCACATGTTTTGAAATCGGTGTACTGAAGTGAAATAATAAAATGGTTTAAACCATTTTTATAATTATGAGAAAAGAGAAGGAATTGTTTTGAAATAAAACAATTTATTGATTACTCTCTATAGTTGTTCTGGGTTTCCGGGACAAGACAGGTATTTCAAAATACCTTCCATGCTCCATCTGGATTTCCCGGCCGATTATAGCATCCTTCCTTTACTGTGCTTAGTACACCGTTAGGAAATAAATGTTTTACGGCATATAGTTTTCATTATATCAAGCAGCATACGACTCTTTTACTGAGTATGTGGTTCGCTCACCCCTTATTTTCAAAATTTTCAGATTAATTACGAGGATTATTTGATGGTTTCCTCGGATAAATATAGCTGCGAGTAGACATTGGGACAAAGAGCATTGGAAATTTAAAGGTACAGTCACTTCTCTTATATATTCGGACACTTGTATATAGTACTACATTATTGTAAAATAGAAACAGGGGATGTAAAGTGTATGAAATATTGTAAAAAAATTTTATATTCCGAATTTATTGAATAAATGTTCACATTTATTACTGTTAAGGATCAAGTGTTAAAGGCATCACAGACAGCCCAACCGGTAAAAATGTGTAAAATACTAGTAATTATTGTGTAAAAATGTACACTTAGACTGTTACATGGATAATATAGGTTCAACTTTATATATATACGTGAATAATATATATTCAATTTTTAAAGAGGACTTTTAGTAGTTTTAATACGTTCATAAATTTACTATGTTTTAAAGGAATATTACTAATTTAATAAGACATTAGGAATACTGCTTATTTTACTAATATGAATTTTTGCTATAATTGTTTAACTGAACTTATGTGTTTGCATGAAACTATATGTAACCCCCCGTTACCACATTTTTCACCTTATTTTACACAATTTATCCTGTTAGGTTGTCTATGATACTTCACTTTACACTTGATGTTCAACAATTTAATAAAATATTGTTAACATTATACACATCCCCTATCTTAATTACAAATATGTAGTACTGTAGACATGTCTAAATACAGAATATAAATGATCGTACCTGATATATCTTAGTCGGTCTGTCACATTGTCCATTATGTGCAGCCGTAATCCACAAATATTGGATCTCACCATCATCAAAACCTGAAATGTTAAAATTGGGGAGTGAGCAAACCATGGCTCAGTAAGAGAGTTATATGTCATACTTGATATTCAGCTATCTATATGCTGAAAATAATTTTTTTCATTTTCTTTAAAATCTTCCTAGTTGGCTCTAGGCACACATGTAGGAAGGATACTACAGTCGGCTAGGGATCCAGATAGAGTAAGGCAGGTATTTTGAAATACCTGACTTGTTCCGGAACCTAGAAGCAACTGTAGAGAGCACTATTTCCATTATTTTCAAAACGATATAATTTTTCGTTTTTTGCACAAAGTAAACCACTACATCTTTTCACATCCAGTGTACTTTAAAACACGTGGCAGTTCAGTAATAAAGATAGTGGTTTACTTCTCTTCTCTTCAGTACAGTAAAACACGTGACGGTACAGTGGTTCGCAAATATCCAATCATTGGATAAGTACTTTTGCGATTATTTTTATCTTAGAAATAATTCTTCTGTTATTCTTTTATAATAAACATTTATTTCTCTTTTCAAATCAGTAACCGTATCGTACAGTTCAGTAAAACAGTATATTCAGTATTCAGTAAAACAGTATCTCGATACGGTTCAATCAGTAACAGTAAGCAGTAGCTACCCATTCAGTAAATAGTATACGGTAGCTTTCAGTTCAATAAATAGTAAATGGTAGCTTTCTCTTCAATAAAACAGTAATCAATGGCTACCATTTCAGTAAACAGTACAGTTCAGTAAACAGTGTTTTGGTACAGTTTTTTCATCAGTAACAGTAATTAGTAAACAGTAGTTCAGAACAGTAAACAGTACGGTACAGTACAATAAATAGGATTCTGTAAATCCTTTTAGTAAACAGTAATAGTTTGTGAGACTGGGCATCACCCTACAATTAAATCATGCTATCATCGTCCAATAATGGACCAGTAATCATCATCCCCGAAGGGACACAGTAACAGTATAACAGTGAGATCTATAACCATGATCTATATGGTGTCCTCGGTGTACACTTGCCAGGTGACATCCGGGACGCTGATGACTGGCAGGTCTATCAGCCACGTGACAATAATAGTATAAGTGTCATGCATGAAACTCGGGGCCTAAGTCTCAAAATAGTATAAACTGTACCATAGCCTTTATGGATTTTAAATACAGTAAATCGAAATATTTCACAAATATCCATAAGGCTCAAATGTAATAAAATCATCACCATAATGAAATTTATAATTTAAATAATATTTCTCAAAATATTTCATAAAGGTATAAATCATGTTTTCCTCATGGTGAAATAGTTTGCAAAATCATCAATGTAACATATAAAAGAGCAAAACTGTCCTTTCTCCACCGTAAAACGCGTATGCACGCTTTTCCGTGCTTTCACTTGAAAACATGGTTTTTCAATAATTTATGAAAAATAAAATATTTATTTTTCCAAATTCATAAATCTCGTAATCATGTTTCTTTCTAAAAACACGTGTAGAGACCTCTAATCTCGAAATCATAGTTTTCCATCATTTCTTAACCTTTATGGAATTTATATAATTATTTATCTCACAATTAAAACCATAAAGGTTTTATATTAAATTAAGTGAATATTTAAGAATATTTATAAAAATATTTACTTCGGTCTCTTTTTCATTTTCATCTCGTTTCACGTGAAATATCACCTACCGGTGAATTTTCGATGATTTCCTTTTTATCATACTCGAAAACATGAATATTTTAAAATTAAATATCACTATATTCATGTTTTATGAAATTTACTTGATTTCTCGATTTTCGTACCTGAAAATCGTTTCACGTGAAATCAAATCATTTATTATGGTTTTCGGTGATTTTCGATAAATTTCAGTAATTTTTCGATAATTTTTTGGCAGTATAACAGCTGCCGATTTGGCTAGCCTCCTGCACGAAAAATATAGTTTATATTTCTCAACTGGTATTTCACCCCAATTTGAAACCAATAAATCACAACAATTTTCAAAACTAATCATTATAACTTGCATTTATAAATTAAATGCATAATTTAAAACATGTGGCCGAATATCCTTACAGGCGGCACATGTCTCCCTTACCTGTTTCGGGTCGGCGACTGCCTCTCGAAGGTCGCGCCCGTGTTCACCTCGCTTGATTCCATCGGCTCGGTGTAACGGTCCAGCCTCGCCCCTGTATGGGCTATCTGGCACCGTTTCTCATCCGTACTATCCGCTCTGGGGCCCACTGGCACCCGCACGGTTTTATCGGGAAACACATTCCCAATTCGCGTCCACCATGACTTGAACCCCTTACCACTTGTAAGTGTCAAGTCATGACTAACCATTGGACTAGGTCCAATGGTTAGTCATGACTTGACACTTACAAGTGGTAAGGGGTTCAAGTCATGGTGGACGCGAATTGGGAATGTGTTTCCCGATAAAACCGTGCGGGTGCCAGTGGGCCCCAGAGCGGATAGTACGGATGAGTAACGGTGCCAGATAGCCCATACAGGGGCGAGGCTGGACCGTTACAATAAAACGCGCGTTTTTTTGTAACGCCCCGGTGCCTCACATGGGCCGTCTGCCGGCAGCCGTTACTCAACCGTACTGTCCCCTCTGAGGTGCCACACACGGGTCGTCTGCCTCTCAGGGTTTTATCGGGAATAATTCCCAATTCGCGTCCGCCATGACTTGAACCCCTTACCACTTGTAAGTGTCAAGTCATGACTAACCATTGGACTAAATCTGTCACGACCCGTGACCACATTTTTACCTTTCTTATACACAACTTAACCGGTTGGGCTGTCTGCGATACTTCACTTGTACTGACTGTTAATAAATTTTACATAATATTGTTTATATTATACACATCCCCTATCGTAACAAAACAGATAAGTAGTACTGTTGACGTGTCTAAATACAGAGAATTAAATGATCATACCTCAAATAATCAGTCGGTCTGACACACTGTCCTTCGTGTACAGCCAGGATCCACAATCCACTGAACTCACCAGCATCAAAACCTGAGATGTTTAATATTAAGGGGTGAGCAAAACCACGGCTCAGTAAGAGAATTATATGCCTCACTTGATACTCAGCTTCCTATATGCTGAAAATCTTTTTCATTTTTCCTATGGGCTCTAGGCTCGCATGTAGGAAAGATACTACAGTCGGCTAGGAATCCGAATGGAGTAAGGTAGGTATTTTAGAATACCATACTTGTTACGGAACCTAGAAGCAACTGTAGAGAAAAATTTTTCTTTTTGTTTTGAATTAATAAATCCTTTTCCTTTTTAATCTTTCCTAATCTTTTTCATATTCTTTTCAAAATAATGCTTCTACGAAATAAAGCCTTTAAATAGAATAATTAATATCCGTATATTCCTTGAAAAGAATATTAGTTAAATCATCATCTTATTTCTTTAAAACTTATTTCATGTTTAATGTACTCTCTTAATTAGTTCTGTCCGTTAAAAAGCAGAAAAAGCTATTAAAATCTATTTCATTCTTTGACATTTGTCGAATTCACGAATCACACTCACTTACTTATCGTCACAATATCCTACGATTTCTCATACTAACATCGGAACACGTGTAGCACTTAGTTCCCGAAGGACTCTAGAGGTGGCTCCCACTGTTCAATCATCGAGTCTCTGCTCGGTATGGCCCGTACTGAAACATCAGAACACGTGTAGCACTTAGTTCCCGAAGGACTCTAGAGGTGGCTCCCACGGTTCAATCATCGAGTCTCTGCTCGGTATGGCCTGTACTGAAACATCAGAACACGTGTAGCACTTAGTTCCCGAAGGACTCTAGAGGTGGCTCCCACGGTTCAATCATCGAGTCTATGCTCGGTATGGCCTGTACTGAAACATCAGAACACGTGTAGCACTTAGTTCCCGAAGGACTCTAGAGGTGGCTCCCACGGTTCAATCATCGAGTCTCTGCTCGGTATGGCCTGTACTGAAACATCGGAACACGTGTAGCACTTAGTTCCCGAAGGACTCTAGAGGTGGCTCCCACGGTTCAATCATCGAGTCTCTGCTCGGTATGACCTGTACTGAAACATCGGAACACGTGTAGCACTTAGTTCCCGAAGGACTCTAGAGGTGGCTCCCACGGTTCAATCATCGAGTCTCTGCTCGGTATGGCCTTTTCCGTTTGACATATTCCATGTCATGTAAAATATTTCCCTTTTTAACATGTCACCTATCATTTATGGATTTTAATATAGACGTTAATCTTGTCGTACTATAAACCCTGGAGGGTAAAGGACTAACCCGGTCAAATCTATGACCATAATCTATATTGTCCTCGGTGGATCACGGATCAGGTGTCGACCGGGACTAAACATGTCACATATCATGTATCAGCATGATAAGAATACCAACCAGTCTCAAAACCGTATTTTTTCATCGGAGAATACACCTTATGGAATTTATACAATTATATAATTCCATGATTTAAAACCATAAGGGTTATAATCCTTTAGTGAATATTGATAAAAATATCCATAAAATATTTACTATATTTCACTTCATCTTTCGTCTCGTAATTCGTGTAATTTATCTATTTCGAGAATTTTCGGTGATTTCATTATCACCATTCTCGAATACATGAATATTCTAAAGTTCCATCTCATTATATTCATATTTTATGAAATTTAGAAATTTCCTCATGTCTCGTGATTTACTATCGAAATTCGGAAATAAATCATTTAATATGATTTTATAAAGTTTTTCTAAAATTTTCGGCAGCATAACGGCTGCCGATTCACTAACCTCCTGCACGGAAAATACAGTTTAAAATCTTTCAGCCAGTACTTCTTCCCAAATTATTTTCAGCAATTCATGCATCATAATAATTTTCATAAAATAATTGCATAAAATATTTCAAATTAAATTATGCAGACTGAGTATCCTTACAGTGCTGCACATGCATCCCTTACCTTTTTCCGGGTCGGCGACTTCCGCTTATCGATCGCGCCCGCGCTCCATTTCTCCCGATTCCTTATCTCGATTGCTGAAAATAATTTCTGGAATTAAAATTCTAATTTTTAGAATTTTTCATAATTTATTTACTTTTTTTCTGAAATTAAATTCTCGGGAAATTTCTTACCGAATTTGTAAAATCCCGGGTTGTCGAATTTCCGGGAATTTTCCGAATTCCCAAATTTTCCTTTTTCCTCTTTTTCTTTCCTTTCTTTCTTTTCTTTTTCTTTTTCTTTTTCTTTTTCTTTTTCCTTTTTCCTTTTTCTTTTCTTTTTCTTTTCTTTTTTCTTCTTCCTTTCCCGGTCAAACCGGTTCAAACCGGTCCAGCTTCTTTCCTCGCCGGTTCCTCGCCGGCGGCCGGTTCTCCGGCGGCTCGTTGGTCCCTCAGCTGGCCGGCGTCGAGGCGAAGCTGCCGGTGGTCTCAGCTTGGCCTGGATCGGCGGCACGGCGGCGGATCCACTCGGTTTACCTTCGGTCACTTCTCCTCCTCCGTCGGCCTTCCTCCGCCGTCGTTGGCCTCACCGGTGGCCTCCATCCCATTCCTCTCCTTCCACCGATGCTTCGGCTGTAATGGCGGCGGCCAATTCCGCCGGCAACCGCCAGATCTAGTTTCGTTTTCTTCCTCGGTTTTCCGCCGTTTCGCGTCGATTCCTTCTCCTTTTCGCTTCGCCGGCGTTGCCATCAGCTTCCTCTTCCTTTGCCGGCGACGACTTTCTCTTCTCCTCTCTCCCTTTCCTTCTCCGGCGGCCGCTGACGGGGGCGATCTCGCCTGGGGAAGGCAGAATCGGGGTCTTCCCGATTCTGTTTCTTTTTTTTTTTGTTTTCTATTTCTATTTTTAGGTTATTTCTATTTTTAGTATACTATATATAATATATATTATACCATAAGTTTTATACATATAATATATATTATATGTTATACATACATTATTTCATACATAACATTATACAATATATATTATATACAAAATACATATTGTACATTACAAAATACATGTTTAGTATATATGTGTATATTTATATATATACTTAAAATTAAGTAACATTTATATATATAAATTATATAAATGCTATAATAAAATATTTATACATATAAACTTTAATATAAAACCATACTTACTTTTCTTCTATATGTATTTACATAATTATATATACACATAAAACTTTATATTTATATACATATGTATTATTTGAATTTATGAAATAGTATATATATATTTCTATATATATAACAACGTATTTTAAAATATACTATATAATATTTTGAATACATATGTATTGGTATAAAAATACATTTATATAATAATATATAATTATATAAATATATTTCATTTATTTTCTTATTTTCTTAATTAGATTTGGATTTTAATTTATCCAATTTAATTCTTTTCCTCTCTATTATTTTTATCTTTATTTTCATTTAATTTCCTTCACACGAATTTCCTTATTCATCACTTCCTCATTTCTCGGGATTTTCATCAATATCCCGTTTCTCGCAAATTTTATTTATTTCCTCTTATTTAATTTCTCTAATATTTATTTTCAATGTTTCTAATTTCCAATAAATGGAAAAATTTACGGTTATCACACTCGGTCATCGAGGGAATTTTCTGGAATTTAAATTCTAAAATTTAGAATTTTTCCATAATTATTTAAATAAATAAATTATTTAAATAATTTAATACTTTTCGGGATTTCTTACCGGTTCTCGTAATTCACGGGATTTCTTGTAATTTTTGAATTCTCGAGAATTTTTCAAATACCCGGAATTCCTCTTTTTCTCTTTCTCTTTCTTCTTTTTCTTTCTTTTTCCTTTTTCTTTTCTTTTCTTTTCTTTTCTTTCCTAGCTCAGACCGATTCCAGACCGGTCCCCTCCCCTCGTCGCCGGTTCTCCGACGGCTCGATGGTCCCTCAGTTGGCCGGCGCAAACTCGCCGGTGGCCTTAGCTCGACCTGGATCGACGGCACGGTGGCGGATCGAGTCGGTTTTCCCTCAGTTTCTTCTCCTCCTTCGTCGGCCCTCCTCCGCCGTTCCTCGTCTCATCGGTGGCTTCCTTCCTCTTCCTCTTCCCCCGGTGATGCTTCGGTGGTAGTGGCGGCTACCGATTTGGCCGGTGCCACTTTCTCTTCCTTTTTTTCTTCCCGGCCTCCGCCAGTTTTTCCTTCGATTTTCCTTCCTGTTTCCGTCGTTTCTTTTTCTCTTCCGGTCACCGGCTTCTTCTCCTCTCCTTGCCGGCGCCGTCTTCCTCCATCTCTCTCTTCCTTTCTTCGACGAAGGATCGGTCGCCCTTCGGGGAGACAGAGTCGGGAGTCTTCCTGATTCTGTTTCTTTTCTTTTTTTTTGTATTTTATTTTAATTATAATTATATTTATAATTATATTATAAATATAATTATATTATTTTATTATATAGTACTTTGTACTATATATTATGTAAATATATATATTATATATTAATAATATATATTTACACATAAAAATATATATTTTCATGTACTTTAAATTAAATAACATTTATATAAATATTCATATGAATGTAATAATTTCATATATATATTATATTTACAATATATATACATTCAAACTTTAATGTAATTTAATATTTACATTTTCTCAAATATGTATATACTTATATATACATAAAATGTCATACTTGAATACATATGTATTATTTAAATTTATCAAATAGTATATAAACTTATATATACCAATGTATATTTAATATATACTATATACCATACGGTATTTAAATACATATGTATTTACATCAAATACATTTATATAATATAAAATTATATAAATATATTTCATTTTCTTTTCCTTATTTTCTTATTTAATTTGGATTTCCATTTATCCAAATTAATTTTCTCCTTTCCTTATTTTTCGAATTTCCAATTTAACTTCACTCGAATTTCCACCATCCGTTCCTTTCTCAATTCTCGGGATTTTCACTAGTATCCCATTCTCATAATTTTATTTATTTATTTATTTCCAATATTTATTTGCTCCAATATTTATTTCCAATATTTATAATTTCTAATAAACAAAAAAATTTACGGTTATCACACTATACTGGATAAAATGGTAGATTGTTTTAATTGAATGTGAGAGCCCTAATTTCTCTATTCTTTCTATACCTATTTAATGTGCTGAGTTATAATATAAACTCAAATTGAGATTACAAATTCTCATGTAAGTTGTAGGTGTCGGGGAAACTACTACGTGGGCCTCACAGCACAAACCGTAATTCAGATGGATTCAAAAGTGGCAAAATGTGAATTGTGGGCTCAAAATACGTAACTGGTTAGAAGAATACTTGAAATTCTTCTATTAATGCATGCCTAGGTTTACGTGCTACAAATTCAAAAATGACGATTTTGTCTATAGCCCAAAAGAATTTTTCTGAATAACAGTTAAACCAAATTGACTTTGGACCCACAGACCGTTATAGCAAAATCCTCACATAAAGAAGTCTCACATGGATCCAGCCCGTGAACTGAATTACGTGAAAATGCTCAAAACAACACGAACGAAGCCAAAAGCCTTCGTTTAGGGGTAGTTTGGTAATTTCACTACCCATAGCTAGTCAAACCACCTTGGGAGTCAACCTTTGACCATGTTTGACCAGAATATATGAAAAATAATAAATATAAAATATAAAATCTAAAATTACAAATATTAAAATAATACTAGGATAGAATTGGGATTAATGGAATTGTGGAAGGGTATTTGGGTCATTTCTCATATAGCTGCTGGTCGGACTTCATCCTTGGTTAACATTGACTTAATTTGACCTAAATAAATATAATTTAATAAAAATTAAAATTAAAATTAAAATTTGGAATTAAAATATTAAGTTACTGTTTAGTGGTAAATTGGTAAATATGAGAATTTTAAAGAGGCAAATCAGTCTTTTTTCACTTGGGTTGATAAAATAATATTAAAATAAAGACAAAACTGTGAACTTTCTGGTTGTCTTCAACCTTGGCCGATCCTCCCACCATAGCTGCAGGTTTTTCTAAGTTTTCCCTCTCTTTCCCTAGTAAAACCCTATTTTCCCTTCATCAAATCATCAAACTCTTTTCATAAAAGTTGTTCCTCATCTTAAGAGCTCCCTAAACATCCAATTTACTGAACTAAAATCTAGCAATTGGAGGGTTTTTTATTGTTGGGCAGATTCTGTTTATAGGTAAGACATGGGTGTTAATATTTTCTTTAATTCCAGCCATGCTTTTAGATTATTTAATGTATGAGAAATATGTCTATGGCCTTGATTTGAGTTAAAACCAAGTGTATAGATGTAGGAGGGATTCGGCCATGGTTGGTTTATTAAGCTGTTATTGTGATTTTGCTGCATGATGGGTGAAAAATGGAAGCATGTGACGTATTGAATATAGCCATAACCATAAAATTGCAAAAATTATGGTTTAGGCAATAGCAAGGTATACGGCCATGAGAAAGGCTTAGGGAAGAAGATGAAATTTTGATGAATGTTAGCTGTTGGATGGTTGTAGGAATTGAATAAAGGTAAATTACAAAGCTAGAATTGAAAAATGATAAGTGGGAGGCAAAAGAAAGCACTTGGCCAAGAGCACTTGGTAGGGTTCCATGTTAATTTCAATAGATTTATAAGTGGAAGAATAATATATGAGTGTTAATAAGATTAATGGTGAATTTGGTTTGAAGAAAATCAAATCGGTTGGTAGTGGTAACCTTAGATAACTGATAGCATTAGCTTGGGAATTTTAAGTTAAAAAAAGAACATAAAGAAGTAAAATAATTTTCATAAGTTAGAAGGTTGAAGTTTAATCATTTTTAATATTATTTTGCAACATTAAATTTAGAGGATTAAGGCTACAAAAGTGGTGTAATGGACTATTACACCGCATTGTAGCTTGAGGTAAGGAAAGTATATGGAAGTAGTGTAAGAAATACTGTGCTTGCATGTGGGAGAACTGGGTGATTTAGCATTATAAACTGTGATTTTTATGTAGGGGTTAGGGTAGAAATCAAACCATTATACTACTGAAAATTTTATAAAATCCACCCTTAATCATCCATAGGCTCAATTTCCTAAATAAATAATAGAAGATTTATTTTATGAGTTTAAAACATGTTTTCAGCTATATGATTTGCATAGGAATTATTTTTAATTATTTTATAATATTATCACATGAAATAAGTGGTATTTTTATGCAAATAAAATACTTGAATATTTGAGTTGCAATAAGAGGTTTTATGAGATTTATTTATAGCAAATAAAATGTTTATTTGTTTATATTATTATGGATTTACTGGAGATAATTGATATGAAAGTGATTTTATTATGATTTTATTGATATATGAAAATCTTTTAGGGGTTGTGGGATCCTTGATGATCATGCATGCAGATGACATGATGATTAGGGTTGGGAGACCTTAGCTAATTCTCTAGTTCCTTTTCTAGTACCACAGCTATCACCTGATCAGTGAACACTGTTGACCTATAGATAATGGCCATTATAATAGATAGGAATGGCTTAGGGATGGGTACCTGACACCATGTTGGTACGCCTGATTCCTATATAGGTCCCGAAAGGGATAAGAGACAAGTACCTGGATCTCTTGAATATCAACTTTCTCTCATGATATGTGATATGTAACTGATAACTGATTTTAAAATCAGATGTTTGGGTTTAAAGGTTTGAATTACAAAAGAAGTCTTTGACTAGATTAAAAATTTAAGAAAGAAAGAAAGAAATGATTTTAAATATAGGTTTATATGATACGCGTTCAATCGATTTTATTTTAATGATTATTAAATTATGATTTTAATTGCATATAGTGGCATAATACTTCTCTTTTATATGCTTATCCTTACTGAGCGTAAACTCACCCCCTCTTTTCCACCCATATTATTTGTAGTGATTTCTGCTCATCTTAAAGGAGCACGATCTTTTGGCTATACAGTATTCCTTCGAGTGGTATCACTTTATTGAAGGTATATTGTAATTTATTATATATCTCAAACATAGTTTGTATAGTACTTGTATTTGTAGACAAATTGGATATGTAAATTTTGCTAAGGTAAAAAAATGCTATGAATAGTAGATGGAACTTGGAATGGTTTATGTGTGCAAATATGAATCAATGCATATGTATAATGAATAGTTAATATTACTCTTATAAATTTAAGTATTGTTATATTTGGTAAAATGGAAATTTAATTCATTATTACTACGCAATGAGAAATTAATGGTAAGATGACATTGGCAAACAGCCTAACCATAATAAGTAAAGAAAAAGTTAATCGGTATTTGACAGTAAATAGGGCGTTACAAATTTAGTATCAGAGCAAGGTTAGTTTGATGGTTGTTAGTGTCATTAGGCTAGAAATAGTTTACATCCCCTAGTACTGTACTTGTCTAAATATATATTTATGGTATAACTGTTCAAGTTATACTAAATTCGTTGATTTTGTTGTGATGTTGGCAGAATGAGTAACAGGAGAAGGAATATTAGACAGAGATACGCAGAGTTGTCCCCTGTGCACTCCCCTCCTTCATCTCTATCAGGTAACCCAAACACTCTGCTGTCGAGGCTAGAGCAGAGCATAGAGACGATGGCCACACTATTTACACAATTCATGGCGAATTTTCTGCACGTGGCCACTAATGCACCATCGGCAGCACCAACCCCACCTGCCCCACCTGTGGTACCTCCTCCACCAGAGAATGCCCTTCCTATGCCTCTAGTCCCTCAAATACAACCCCCACCTGTATAGCCACAGCCAGAGCTTCCACCACCAATCCAAACTCCAAAAAGACCGGGTCCTACAACTTATTGCAGTGTTAGCTTGATAAAGGAGTTTAATAAGCTGGACCAGCTAAAATTTAAGGGATACCAGGACCTTCTAGTGGCTGAAAATTGGGTGAAAGTAGTTACTAAATTGTTTCAGTACATGACTTGTACTGAAGGGAGAAAGTGAGTTTAATAGCCTATCTGTTGGTGGACGATGAAAAGCATTGGTCCTAGTCGACTTGACTATACTGGAGGCAAGACATCAGTAGGTCACATGGGATTTTTTTTGGAGGCCTTTAACAAGCAGTACATCCCACACACAGCGTAGAAGAAGCTAAAGATGGAGTTCCTAAACTTGACTCAGAAGAGTATGTCTGTTGATTAGTACGAGTCCAAATTCACTACCTTGAGCAAGTTTGACCTTGAGGTTCTCTGTAGCGAGGAGCACAAGATATCTAGATTTATGGAGGGGTTGAACCGTCCATCAGATCTAAGCTTTACCCAATAGACATTGCTACTTATGATGAGGCCGTCTATAAGGCCCAATTATGTGAGCAAGATTATGAGCTTCATCAGGCTGATTTCAAGGCTAAGGGAAAGGGAAAAGAAAAGGTGAAGCATAAGACGGATGAGAAGGCCTCGGGTGAGAGATTTTTAACTAAGAGGTTTAGGAGGGATGAGACTCCGAGAGCTACTAGGGTTAAGATATCAGAAGATAAGACTCGGTCTGCAGCTAGAAGCATCGCTAGCTCCAAGAGGAGTATGACGAGGCCATATGAGCATTGTGGGAGACTTCATGGTTCCCAACCATGCAGTTTATTGACGGGAGCCTATTTTAGATGTGGTCAGAAGGGACACAGGATGAGAAAGTGCCCAAATATATTAGTCCTAAGGTGCTAGCAGAACAGGAGAAAACCACGAACAAACAGCACCACCCGAACGTAAGGTCACAGCAGTTGAGAAGGGGAAGAAAGCTATGACCCAAGGGCGTGTATTTATGATAGATAAGGAGTCTGTCAATACCACCTCTATAGATGTGATTAAAGGTACAATTTATCTTTTTGATATAAATGTCACTACATTATTTTGTCACAGCCCGTGACCCTATTTTTCACCTTATTCTATACATCCTATATGGTTGGGCTGTCTGCAATACTTTACTTTTCTTTTACATATTAACAATTACATATTAAATTATAATATGAAATACATCCTCTATCTTACTTCATAAGAAAACAGTACTGTGAAAATGTCTAAATACGGAAAATAAATGATCGTACCTCATGTCATAAGTCGAGCTGTCGCATCGTCCCCAAATGCGCAGCCGAAATTCTTTAAGTGTTAAAATCTCAGTCTTCGAAAACCTGAAATATTAAAATTAAGGGGTGAGCAAACCATGGCTCAGCAAGGGAATTATATGCATACTTGATATTCAGCTTCCTATATGCTGAAAATCTTTTTCATTTTTCCTATGGGGCTCTAGGGTCGCATGTAGGAAGTATACTACAGTCGGCTAGGGATCCGGATGGAGTAAGGTAGGTATTTTTAAATACCTATCTTGTCCCGGAACCTAGAAGCAATTGTAGAGAGTAAATTTCATTTTTGTTTTGAAATTTAAATCCTTTTTCCTTTTTATTCCATAACCTTTTCATATTCTTTTCAAAATAATGCTTTTATGAAATAAAGCATTTAAATAAAATAACTAATATTCATATTTTTTTTGAAAAGAATATTAGTAAAATCATCATTATTTTCCTTTAAAACTCATTTCCTGTTTTACTGTACAATCATAATTAATACAGTACTTTAAAATAGGAAAATAAGCTATTAAACCTTTTTCGTATAACATATAAATCATTTAAATTTAATATTCAATTTAAAATTTAAAATAAGAATATTAGATTTACTTTCCTCCTTTTCTTTTTTGAAAACATATTATATATTCATATTACATGTCATATGAAAATCATCTCGTAGTACTAAAATCAGTACTGAAATAAGCATTTTGTAAAATGCTGTAAATCATTTTCATTTCACGTATTACATATCATATAAAACATTTTCATTTCACGTATCACATATCATGTAAAACATTTACATTTAACATATAACATATCATATAAAACATTTCTCATATATGGAAACTTAGGCATGCACGCCGAGCCCGTCCACTGGGTCGTTACTCATATCATGCTATAGACCCCGAAGGGTATAAATAATCATGTCAGATCTATGACCATAGTCTATAATTGTCCTCGACGGATCACTGATCAGGTGTCGGTCGGAACTACATATCACATATCACATGTCACAAATCAGCATGATAGGATGCCATCTAGTCTCAAAACCGTATTTTTCATCATCAGAAAACCTTTATGGAATTTATAAAAATAATAATTTCATAATTAAAACCATAAAGGTTATATAATAAATCAAGTGAATATTTAAGAAAATATTTATAAAATATTCACTATATCCCTTCTTCATCTTTCATTTCATATCACGTATAATTCATATACCGAGAGAATATTTAGAAAACCTTTAGAAAATATTCTCTTTATCCCTTTTTCATTTTCCATTTCATATCACATATAATTCATATATCGAGAGAATATTCAGGGATCTCATTATCACCAATTTCGAAAATATGAAAATTTTAAAATGAATTTCGTTATATTCATGTTTTATGAAAAATAATCATTTTCTCGATTTTCGTGGTTGGAAATCGTTTTTCGTGAAATAAAATCATTTATTATGATTTTATAAATTTTATAAAAATTTTCAGTAATTTTCGATAATTTTTCGGCAGTATAACGGTTGCCGATCGGCTAGCGTCCTACACGAAAAATACAGTTTATAATTCCAGTCAGTACTTCATTCCAAATTCCAACCAATCATTCATCATAATAATTTCATAAAATATTTCCATAAAATATTTCGTAATTAATTAAAAACAATACAGACTGAATATCCTTACAGTGCTGCACATGCATCCGTTACCTTAGTATACTGTAGAAGATGCTTTAAGTTGCACCACTACGCCTCTTATATCGTCAAATTATAAACTGCAAAAATAATAGTTTACCATAATCAATTTTTGACATCAATTATATAAAATCCCTTTATTTATTAAACTATTTTTTTTTAAATTATCATTTCTTATAATTTCTCTATGGTAGATGAACATTCCATTTACTTTTCTATTTTCTGTTTTGGCTTTATTTGCCACTTCCAACCTTTAATTCATCTTCCTTTTTAATGACCAATTGTCATTCCTTGTGTATAAGCTTATTTGGCTTATGTGCTTTATTTCTCATGTTAGTACATATATTCCTCCTCTTTATAAATTTCCAGCCTTTAAGTAATTCAACATCGCCCAATTTGTGCCCCATTTACGTCACCTTTCCTTGTCCCCTCCTATGGCCGAATATTTCTCTTCATTTACTAAGCCTATTTGGCTTATAATTTTCCATTTTCCATAGTATTACATTTGTTTTATCCTTGCATATTTTCAGCCTTCTAAGTTAGTCAGTTTCTCGCCACTTTTCTTTACCATTCATGCCACTTCCTCTGTCCTTTATTTTGGTCGAATGGTCTTAGTTAAATATAAGTGGTTTATTCATTTTATATACATATATGTATATATTAATCATAGTTGACACATTGTTTCCACCTATTCAGCCAAGTCAAACATAACATTTCTTTTCTTTCCTGATGTCTACTGTCCAACCGAAATCTCCATTTATTTTCTATTTGCAGCCAACGTTGGTTTTAGTTTATATCATTCTATATTGTGGCTACACCTAGTATATTTTTGGCTGCTACAACTTCAGTTTTCACACACACAAAGTCATTTAAAAGTTAGCCACCCATTCACCTTTTCTTCCACTTTTCGGCTGCACAATTTGGCCAACAATTCTTCTCCATTTTCGGCTGTACAAACGGCTTATTTTTCTTCATTCTTTAGCCACCTTTGTTGACCATAATAACACCTTCTTTATTTTCCCCTGTTCCACGTGAACTCTCCCTAAACTAAAACTCATGTTTTTTTATTTCCTTCTTATTTTATTTTATTTTATTTTTCATGGCTGTTATGGTTTTAGGTTTAGCTTGATTCCGTTTTCACGTGAATCATCCTCATCAACACCTATCTTCCTTCTTTCTAGCCATCACAACCGAACCCTAACTCTAACTCATACATATCCTTATTTCGAATAACAGATATAAACAACATACTTTTGCTCATAACAGCCAAAATTAACAAATAAAGGCTCATAATTTCTTAGCTGAATCTTTACCTGTACAGAGCAGATTTTCCACGTTGCTTCAACTTCTGTTTGGAGGTATTCCAGCTATGTTCTTTGGTGTTTTACAAGCTTAATAAGCAAGGTCTATTTTCCCTCTAAAAATACTCATATTCTTAGCTGAAATTAAGAGAATTTTTGTTGAAGAAATGAGGGTTACAGCACGTGAGAACAGAGGAGAATTCATGATGTTCATCTGGAAATGAAGATGACGATATAGCTGGAAACAAAAGCAGAACAATGGTGTGTGTTGGCTGTATATTATTAGCCAACATTAATTATTATTATTATTATTTTTTGATAGATTTTCCTACTATATTTTATTGTTATTATTTTTATACCTTTTATGTTTTCTAAATTTTATTTTATTTTTCACACCAATACATATAATTCTGATTTTCATATCAGAATTTTCTTTTGTACATGTCATAATAGTTATTTTAGCCTACTTAAATTATATAATTGATCCTTTCTTAATTCCTTTGCCAACCATTTAAATTTATCCAAATTAATTTCCTCAACTTCATCACTTCCAGAATTTCCTACAATATTCCAGCTTGTAAATAATTTATTTATTTACTTATCTTCTCTATTTACTTTAATATTAAATTTTCAAATATTTAATATCAAAATATTAAAATTCGCAGTTATCACATTCTCCCCACCTTAAGAAATTTAGTCCTTCGAATTTAACTTAAATTAAAAGGTGGTACCATTCTGTATACTCCTTAATTTTGACCTTTAGATCATCTTTCAAATTATACTGCCCGTATACCTTTAACATCATAATCACTTTTTATACCACTATATATCATCTTTCATCATATACTTATACTCACTTAATTTTTTTTTTATCAGTTGGGTGTTATCCATTTCCACTCCCTTCCATATCACATATGATTCATATTGTTCATCATCCATCTTTCTTATTTGGTGCCAAGTCAATATACTTTGGTAATCATCGTTTATACACTGTATCCAGTAGTATGTAATTGTTCCAGTAGCTTTCACTTCTTGTGCATCCGCTCACTCAATATATCATCGAGCGTTTCCGTACTATGCTCATATATTTACATCATGTACAGAGCGGTATTGTCTATAAATTTGGAATCTCAAAGCCTTTTGCTATTACTCATAACATATAGCTACTCAAGAGATTCCCATCATATATTGGGCTCACTGGAACTTCACATACATTCTCATCATCTTTTAACCATATTTTGACTATGGCACTAAAGAATCTAAGAGTTTGATAATATAGAAGTGATTTCATTAGACTATCAGTCTATAATCACCTCTATATTATCATATCTCTTTTAGATTCTTCATTATTATCCCCAATACTCTTTACATATTTATTTCATCAAATGCTGCAATTCATTTGCAGACTTTACTATTTATCATCTTTTACCATAATTGAATAAAGAGACAATCATTTTCCTCCATATCGTCTTTCCAGGTAATCTCATCATTACCTCTCTTATTCTTGTGGTATACTCTATATCACTTAGGTTTTAGAATATCCTTTAGATTATACTCTTTTCATTATTTAAATTTTCATAGGTGACTAATAAAATCATCAATTTTGTCACCTTGTTATCCATACAGTTTCACCATTTCGAGGTATGTGTATATATATTTATCATTTTCCATTTATATTACTGGTAGTAAATCATATAATTCATTTATTTACTCCTTAGAGTATCCTTAAATTTCATCTGTCGAGTTTGACTCGATCTTACATCTGACCATGGTCATGTGATAACCAAAGTGAGATCACTTTCAGTCTCAAATTCGGGAATTACTTCATATTCGTGTTCCCTCTTCATCATGTGCTTATCCTCTTATTACATATTCATCTTTTCCTTCATCATCATTTCGGTCATTTTTCAGCTGTGGTAAAGTATTCCACTATTAAACTCTTTTAACCTTTTACATATCCTCTTTATACTTATTCATTCGTCTTAAGGTTATTTACTTATCAGTCACATCTGTAGAGTAGCTAACCCAATAACTCTTCCATAGACTGGCAATAGTATCTAGCTAGACTCAGTACATTCGTATCTCAATCATTATCTCTTCCTTATAGACAGATCCACTGTCATTCTGTCATTAGAGATCATATATCTTAGAAAGAGATACTGTCTAGCCCATCTTCTATTTGCCAATCTTAACATATAGATTATAGTCTTTGAGAGTTCGTAGGGTCATACCACTATGCTGCTCATTTTCCATTGATGTCTTATACTGTATCAGTATATCATTACTTTATCCATATCTAGGTGCCTCATTCATTAGGTTTATATACCTTTCAAGGTATTTCATTAATCTTGTAAACCTCAATAGGAGCTCGTGATAATTTTATCGAGTTCTAATCATTATCATCTTATGATCATCAATTTCCAACTTTTCGTCTAGTGATGCCTTGTATAGAGATTGATCTTAGAAGGTCCTTGTACATCTTCGATTAAATCAAATAAGGCATTACTTCCATAGAATTGATTATTTGTTCTTAATAAGAACTTTAGTGTATAATAGGAATTTAGTTCGCCATTTAATTCATCCTCAATCACATCATCTGTATTTCCATCCTTTACATCAATACACGTGAATTTCATTATCCACAATATTTTCCAAAATTATTTTCTTAAGCTTTTCGGATTCTTCTATGTTCTCTGATATAAGCTTAAAAATAAATTGCATATTAACAATCGAGTCAATGTTACCTCGATTTCTCCAATCTATATAGCTCTGGAAATTTATCGGGAATCACGTCTGATAGTTTCTTTAATCACATCTCTCTTATCATTTTGGACATTCATCTTTGTGTCCTATCATTTCCACTGTATATTCTCAAGGCAGAGACACTTTATATTCATTTCATTTCAACACATACTCTACCTTGATTCATTTATTCACTTATACTTCACAACATATCAATCATCTTAATTTATATGCTGGATTAAGTATAACTGTTTCATTAACACCATTTTACAGTTAACCGATTTATAATTACTGTAATTTACTTTTATAATCATTTTCATTTAATAATTTAGGTTAGCTGTTGTCTTCCTCATTTCTTATTATCACTTACTGTTCTTATGCATATTCTCCAATTTCATATCACTCCATACAGTACATCATCCCATAAAACATATTTCAAAATATTCTAGTTCTATAAATATCCATTTAATACTTCAGAAACTGTATGAATGTATAGAACCAGAATTAACCGTACTGCTATGGATTTCATCCTCCATACTGATCTCTTTCTCAGTCATCTCCAATAATCATATTATTTTTCATCATATCCAATGATCCTGAAATAATTATCCCATTAATACACTTTTTAACTCCGACCCTTAAAAATCAACAACTGAGTCGCTCATCCTACGACTTCCCTATAACCATTCGGGTCACATCAGCACTTTAAGTATAGTGAAATTTATAATCGGGATCGTTATACTCATATTATGTCCTTTATACCCTCAATAACTCCATTACTATCAATAGATTTAAAATCGACTTGGTTTATCCCCATTCAAAACATAATCCCACACAGGGGCATTTTCGTCATTTCACATTATTTCTTTCTCCTCAATATACATTTAAATCAATGATCTTATTATCTATTTGCTGATAGTACCCCTTTCTCATACCAATATCAACAGTTTAAAATCTTTTTCAATTTCGACAGAGAAATCCAATAGAATCCATAATTGGATTATTTTGCACAAACTGCAACTTTACATCATCAATTACTCTGTCAAATCAGTCCATTCAAACTTCTGTTGGTCTATTTTGACTCCCAGTAAAATTTTGGGTAAGGGTATTTTGGTTATTTTTGGCCAAAAATTTTCTCTCTTCAAAATACTTCTATCGGTGATCTTAAGGTTTATTTAATGATGATATTTCATTCTCCTCATTTATATTATCACTTTAAGGTCTCAATTCGATTCAGACAGAAAAGTATTGGTGGGGCCCTCACAGAGTCCATTTCTGTTCCTTACCGAACTGACCTTCATTTAGATTATAAGATCACCATTTCAGGTAACATTCCTGAGCTGTTTTCCCTTTTTGACATCTTTAGTTCATAATTCTCACCCCCATTTAAACACTTAACTCAATTTACAATCATTTATTTTCTCTATGTATTTAGACTCACAGTACTACAGGGGATGTTAACCTTTTCAACACATTTTCTTTCCAAAAGTATCGACAGACATCAGGCCAACCCTGCTCTGATACCATTACACCTGTTACAGCCCGTGACCTTATTTTTCACCTTATTCTATACATCTTATATGGTTGGGCTGTCTGCGATACTTTACTTTTCTTTTACATATTAACAATTTCATATTAAATTATAATATGAAATACATCCCCTATCTTACTTCATAAGAAAATAGTACTGTGAAAATGTCTAAATACGGAAAATAAATGATCGTACCTCATGTCATAAGTCAAGCTGTCGCATCGTCCCCAAATGCGCAGCCGAAATTCTTTAAGTGTTAAAATCTCAGTCTTCGAAAACTTGAAATGTTAAAATTAAGGGGTGAGCAAACCACGGCTCAGTAAGGGAATTATATGCATACTTGATATTCAGCTTCCTATATGCTGAAAATCTTTTTCATTTTTCCTATGGGGCTTTAGGGTCGCATGTAGGAAGGATACTACAGTCGGCTAGGGATCCGGATGGAGTAAGGTAGGTATTTTCAAATACCTATCTTGTCCCAGCACCTGAAGCAACTGTAGAGAGTAAATTTCATTTTTGTTTTGAAATTTAAATCCTTTTTCCTTTTTATTCCATAACCTTTTCATATTCTTTTCAAAATAATGCTTTTATGAAATAAAGCATTTAAATAAAATAACTAATATTTATATTTTCTTTGAAAAGAATATTAGTTAAATCATCATCATTTTCCTTTAATACTCATTTCATGTTTTACTGTACAATCATAATTAGTACAGTACTTTAAAATAGCAAAATAAGCTATTAAACCTTTTTCGTATAACATATAAATCATTTAAATCTAAAATTCAATTTAAAATTTAAAATAAGAATATTAGATTTACTTTCCTCCTTTTCCTTTTTGAAAACATATTACATATTCATATTACATGTCATATGAAAATCATCTCGTAGTACTAAAATCAATACTGAAATAAGCATTTTGTAAAATGTTGTAAATCATTTTCATTTCACGTATTACATATCATATAAAACATTTTCATTTCACGTATCGCAGATCATGTAAAACATTTACATTTAACATATAACATATCATATAAAACATTTCTCATATATGGAGACTTAGGCACGCACGCCCAGCCCGTCCAATGGGTCGTTACTCATATCATGCTATAGACCCCGAAAGGTATAAATAATCATGTCAGATCTATGGTCATAGTCTATAATTGTCCTCGACGGATCACTGATCAGGTGTCGGTCGGGACTACATATCACATATCACATATTACATATCACATGTCACAAATCAGCATGATAGGATGCAATCTAGTCTCAAAACCGTATTTTTCATCATCAGAAAACCTTTATGGAATTTATAAAAATAATAATTTCATAATTAAAACCATAAAGGTTATATAATAAATCAAGTGAATATTTAAGAAAATATTTATAAAATATTCACTATATCCCTTCTTCATCTTTCATTTCATATCACGTATAATTCATATACCGAGAGAATATTTAGAAAACCTTTATAAAATATTCTTTTTATCTCTTTTTCATTTTCCATTTCATATCACATATAATTCAAATATCGAGAGAATTTTTGGTGATCTCATTATCACCAATTTCGAAAACATGAATATTTTAAAATGAATTTCGTTATATTCATGTTTTATGAAAAATAATCATTTTCTCGATTTTCGTGGTTGGAAATCGTTTCTCCTGAAATAAAATCATTTATTATGATTTTATAAATTTTCTAGAAATTTTCGGTAATTTTCGATAATTTTTTGGCAGTATAACGGCTGCCGATCGGCTAGCCTCCTTCACGAAAAATACAGTTTATAATTCCAGCCAGTACTTCATTCCAAATTCCAGCCAATCATTCATCATGATAATTTTATAAAATATTTCCATAAAATATTTCGTAATTAATTAAAAACAATGCAGACTGAATATCCTTACAGTGCTGCACATGCATCCCTTACCTTAGTATACTGTAGAAGATGCTTTAAGTTGCACCACTACGCCTCTTATATCGTCAAATTATAAACTACAAAAATAACAGTTTACCATAATCAATTTTTGATATCAATTATATAAAATCCCTTTATTTATTAAACTATTTTTTTAAAAATTATCATTTCTTATAATTTCTTTATGGTAGATGAACATTCCATTTACTTTTCTATTTTCTGTTTTGGCTTTATTTGCCACTTCCAAACTTTAATTCATCTTCCTTTTTAATGACCAATTGTCATTCCTTGTGTATAAGCTTATTTGGCTTATGTGCTTTATTTCTCATGTTAGTACATATATTCCTTCTCTTTATAAATTTCCAGCCTTTAAGTAATTCAGCATCGCCCAATTTGTGCCCCATTTACGTCACCTTTCCTTGTCCCCTCCTATGGCCGAATATTTCTCTTCATTTACTAAGCCTATTTGGCTTATAATTTTCCATTTTCCATAGTATTACATTTGTTTTATCCTTGCATATTTTTAGCCTTCTAAGTTAGTCAATTTCCCTCCACTTTGCTTTACCATTCACGCCACTTCCTCTGTCATTTATTTTGGTCGAATGGTCTTAGTTAAATATAAGTGGTTTATTCATTTTATATACATATATGTATATATTAATCATAGTTGACACATTGTTTCCACCCATTCAGCCAAGTCAAACCTAACTTTTCTTTTCTTTCCTGATGTCTACTGTCCAACCGAAATCTCCATTTATTTTCTATTTGCAGCCAACGTTGGTTTTAGTTTATATCGTTCTATATTGAGGCTACACCTAGTATATTTTTGGCTGCCACAACTTCAGTTTTCACACACACAAAGTCATTTAAAAGTCAGCCACCCATTCACCTTTTCTTCCACTTTTCGGCTGCACAATTTGGCCAACAATTCTTCTCCATTTTCGACTGTACAAACAACCTATTTTTCTTCATTCTTTAGCCACCTTTGTTGACCATAATAACACCTTCTTTATTTTCCCCTGTTCCACGTGAACTCTACCAAAACTAAAACTCATGTTTTTTTATTTCCTTCTTATTTTATTTTATTTTATTTTTCATGGCTGTTATGGTTTCAGGTTTAGCTTGATTCCATTTTCACGTGAATCATCCTCATCAACACCTATCTTCCTTCTTTCTAGCCATCACAACTGAAACCTAACTCTAACTCATACATATCCTTATTTCGAATAACAGATATAAACAACATACTTTTGCTCATAACAGCCAAAACTAACAAATAAAGGCTCATAATTTCTTAGCCGAATCTTTACCTGTACAAAGCAGATTTTCCACGTTGCTTCAACTTCTGTTTGGAGGTATTCCAGCTATGTTCTTTGGTGTTTTACAAGCCTAATAAGCAAGGTCTATTTTCCCTCTAAAAATACTCAAATTCTTAGCTGAAAACAAGAGAATTTCTGTTGAAGAAATGAGGGTTACAGCACGTGAGAACAAAGGAGAATTCGTGATGTTCATCAAGAAATGAAGATGACGATACAGCTGGAAACAAAAGCAGAACAATGGTGTGTGTTGGCTTTATTTTATTAGCCAACATTAATTATTATTATTATTTTTTTGATAGATTTTCCTACTATATTTTATTGTTATTAGTTTTATACCTTTTATGTTTTCTAAATTATATTTTTTTCACACCAATACATATAATTCTGATTTTCATATCAGAATTTTCTTTTGTACATGTCATAATAGTTATTTTAGCCTACTTAAATTATATAATTGATCCTTTCTTAATTCCTTTGCCAACCATTTAAATTTATCCAAATTAATTTCCTCAACTTCATCACTTTTGGAATTTCCTACAATATTCCATCTTGTAAATAATTTATTTATTTACTTATCTTCACTATTTACTTTAATATTAAATTTTCAAATATTTAATATCAAAATATTAAAATTCGCAGTTATCACATATTTGATCCTGGATCAACTCACTCATTTATGTCAGCAATTGTTGTTATGAAATTGCCTATTGCACCAGAACCCTTAGGACACTTATTAAAAATAAATACACCTTTTAGGGTATCACAAATGACAGATAGAATGTATTGAAACTATAAGCTAAGGGTAGGAGAGAGGGAATCTGTAGCTGACCTAATCCTATTAATATGTATGGATTTGATGTTATATTAGGAATGGATTGGTTAGCTAAAAATCATGTCATTTTGGACTATTATTCTAAAACCGTAAACTTCTCTTCTCCCGTTAGCTATGTTGTAAATTTTGCTAATAGTTAATGTAAGAATATATTTATTAATCGATTTGTATGAAATGAACTTAATGATGTGTGTTGGTATGTGAAGGATTCATAGATTATGTGGTGGACATAGAACAAAAACGTCCTGAGCTTCACAAGATTCTAGTAGTCATGGACTTTTCCAATATATTTCCAGATGATCTTCCAGGGTTGCCATCAGATAGGGAAATCGAATTCACCATTAATTTGGTGCTGGGAATCAAGCCCATTTTGAGACCTCCCTATCGAGTGGCATTAGTGGACTTGCAAGAGCTGAAGAAGCAGCTTCAAGAGCTATTGGGTAAAAGGTTTATACCGCCCAGCATATCCCTATGGGGTGCTCCTATATTATTCGTTCTGGAGAAAGATGGCAGCTTGAGGCTTTGCATCGATTACCGATGGTTGATCGGGTGATGATTAAGAATAAATATCCTCTTCCTAGGATTGACTATCTCTTTGATCAGCTTCGGGGTGCACAAGTCTTTTCTAAAATAGACTTGAGATCGAGATGCCATCAGTTGAAGATTCGAAGTGAGGATGTCCCAAAGATGGCGTTTCGTACCAAATATGGTCATTATTAGTTGTTGGTAATGCCATTCGGACTCACTAATGCCCCGTAGCATTTATGAACTTGATGAACGAGGTGTTTAAGTCGTACTTGGATAAGTTTGTCATCATTATTATCGATGATATCTTGGTGTATTCGAAATCCCGGGAAGAGCACAAGCAGCACCTATAGATAGTCCTACAGACCCTCAAAAACCAGAAACTGTATGCCAAGCTAAGTAAGTGTGATTTTTGGCTAGATCAAATTGCATTCTTGGGACATATAGTAAGCAAAGATAGGGTTTCGATCCATCCGTCAAAGATTGAAGCCATTGTGTAGTGGGAGAGACCGAAAACAGTGACAAAGGTTCAGAGTTTCTTGGGTCTAGCCAGTTACTACAGATGGTTTGTTGAGGGATTCTCATGGTTGGCTGCTCCTTTGATGCGCTTAACATGCAAAGATTTGAAATTTGAGTGGAATGATGCCTACAAGCAGAGTTTCCAGGAGTTGAAGCGTAGGTTGACGACAACACCGATTTTCACCATTCTCGATGAATCGGGAGGTTTCTTCATATACAGTGACACCTCCGAACAGGGCTTGGGATGTGTCTTGATGTAGCATGGTAAGGTAGTCATTTATGGTTCTCACCAATTAATGGACCATGAGAAGAACTTACCGACACATGATCTGGAGTTAGCCAATGTGGTGTTTGCTCTAAAGATTTGGCAGCATTACCTGTATGGGCAGAAGTTCCAGGTATTTACAGACCATAAAAGTCTAAAATATTTATTCTCTCAGAGAGAATTGAACATGAGGCAGCGGAGGTGGCTCGAGCTTCTAAAGGACTACGATTGTGAGATCCTGTACCACCCGAAAAAAGCTAATGTGATGGTAGATGCTTGATAATAATATATTTGTTATATTATTTTATTATTTATTACCAAATTTATTGCTATATTCTTGTGTAAAATTAATTGTTTAATGCATCTTGTAAATTAATTTAGAGAAAGTGATTTGGGAATTAATTTTGGAAATTATGACATGAAATCAAACAATAAATTTTGTAATTGGAATGAATTTTTGAAATATACATTGTTTGATTTTTTTTTTAAAGTTGTAATTAAATTCTAATTTGTTTTAAAAGACTTTTGGACCATAGGATTAAATGAGAATGAAGGGCTGAGATTTATTTCTTGATTAAAAAGAAACCCTAGAAATTTTTAAGGAAAGGAAAAAAATTATAAAAGAGGAGGGAGGGGCGGCAGTAAGAGATATAGAGAGCAATTGTACAGAGAAGAAACAAAAAAAAAACAGGAAGAGAGGATTGGTTTTGGGCTATTCCTTTTGTTGTGTGCTTCTCTATATTTTGCAGAATAAAAGAGAAGAGGACTTGAGATTTGAAGGCAGTAGTTGAACTGAGTCGTGAAGTAGCTGTTTGCTTGAGCAGAAGCTAAGTTGGTTTGGAACAATGGCAAATCGCTGGCTTTTTAATGAAGGACCGATCGTGACTTGAAGTAGGATAGGTTGCGGTGCTTAGCAGGGGACGCATGGTGTGTTGAGCTGCTGTGTTGGCTGTGCGTGTGGCGTGCCATTGGTTGAAGCAGCTGGAGCGGTGAGCTAGAGGAAAAAAACAGTACATGTTGCTGCTAGTCTACATGCCAACCCCATTTTCAATTGATGCTTTCTATTTTGCTCCACGTGCACATGGTTTAACTTTGCATTAATGGGGATGTAAACTTATTATTTTATTTTAATTGTTTATATTATTAAATTGGTTTTGAACTAGTTTATTGTTTAATCTAAAGTATGAATTGCAAATTTAATTTGTCGATTTATGTTAAATTGAACATGAACTAATCTTTTTACTAGGAATTTGATTGAGCCTACTTGCATATTTTATGTCTTTATGATTAATTAATCAATTCTTAAATTCTAGAATCATTCATTGTGATTAATTCAATCTCTTGATTTGTGTTATTGATTGGCCACCTTTAATATAAGTTAATTGATTGTTTGAGACATGGCAAGGGTACACATCATATGCTAAGCCATGTATAGCTCTCTTGAATGATTGAATAAATATTTGATGCATACATCAAGCTAGAATATTTATTTGGTTCTTGTTAGATGTTCTTCTGTTCTTAATGGATTTTTAGTCATTGATTATGCTACACATCATAGATAATTTAATGATTAAAAATACTTGATTATAGCTGCCATCAAACAAAGTAATCATATATTAGGAAGAATGAACCCTAGAATTGAATTGAGATTTTTAGGATTGAAGACATAAAATTGCAATGTATTGGTAAAATCAAATTCCTAGGCTTTTCTTTATTGGTTAATTCATTTATTTTAGGTTAATTAATTGCATTAGTTAATTAGATACTAAGATAATTATTTTTTTTGGTTTTTATAATTTTTTAGAGCATAAGTAGTTGAATTTTAATTGAATAAATTTAGCAAATCTCTGTGGGATCGACTCTTGTACTTGCACGCTATACTACCTTGATTCGTGCACTTGCGAGAATATAACTTTTTGTTCATCAAGTTTTTGGCGCCGTTGTCGGGGATTTGTCTTAAGTTTATTCTATTTTATTTAACTACGTGTGTTTTCTTTATTTTTTTTTCTTTTTTTCTCTTTTTAGCTTATTTAATTTATTTAATTTTTTCTTTCTTTCTTTAGATAGTGGATGCAAGGTCGACGATCACTTGGTCAAGAGATAGTGCCCATCAACGATCAAATTGACAGAATCGGTAGGAAGGCAAAGGCACAACAAGAGGAACTAGTTGAAACCAACATGGAGTTACAAGTGGGGAATCAAGCTGAAAATCAAGTTCAAAATCGTGTTCAAAATCGTCATATGAAGGAGTTTGCACGTCCTACTGTGGGGACATCACCATCATGCATTATTCTCAATGATGCAGCCAGAAACTATGAGCTTAAGAATATTCATTTTAATATGCTTCCTTCTTTTCATGGTGCTACTATTGAAGATCCTTTGACATTCATTCGTGATTTTTATGCAACTGTTCAAACTTTTCCTTTGCAGGGATTGACTGAAGACCAATTACGAATGAGATGTTTTCCCTATACCTTGAAGGATGCAGCAAAGACATGGTTCATGTCTATAACCCCAGCCTCACTTATCACATGGGATGCAGTGTAGAATAACTTCATAGGTAAGTTCTACTCACATGCCAAAACCACTGAATTGAGGGGTAAGATTGCAACATTCACACAAGCAGATGGTGAGGCATTCCATGAAGCTTGGGAACGCTTTAAATTGCTTTTGATACAATGTCCACATCATCGGTACCCATTAGAATTGCAAAATCAATTTTTTTATGATGGACTAACCCAAGCTTGTCAAGCTATGGTTGATAATGCTGCTAGAGGTGCCATAGGAGAAAAGACTGCACAAGAGACCTACGTACTCTACGAGATGCTTGGAGCTAATTCGTAACAAAAGAGTGTTAGAGGTAAGCCTAGAGGTCTTTATGAGATTAACACTAACACTGAGTTGGCAATGCAGGTTTCAGAATTAACTAAGCAAATGAAGTCCATGTGTGCTATGATGATGGGTCAAAGAATGCCAGTGTCTAATGAGGTATGTGGAATTTGTGGGATTTATGGTCATGTTACTAATGCTTGTCCTTCTAGTGAAAAATTTCCAGATTTTGTTGAGCAAGCCAATATGATGAACTCTTATAACCCACGGGTGAGGAATGATCCTTTTTCAAATACTTACAACCCGAGTTGGAAAAGTCACCCCAATTTTTCATGGAGTAACAACCAAAACCAGAATCAAGCAAGCTCTTTTTTTCAACCGTGGAGGCCAGCTTTAGAGGATACTTTGCAAAACTTCATAGAAGTTTGTCAGAGTAATCAACAAAGCAATGAACAGAGATTCCAACAACTAGAGGCTTCTCACCGGAAATTAGAGGTTCAAGTTGGACAAATTGCCGAGGCATTGCAAGGCCATGTTCCTAAAAAACTTCCAAGCCAACCTGAGCAAGCCAAATCTATTACTATTTTGAGAAACGGTAAGGTATTTGATAATAAAATGAATGATGATTCTGATGAAAGTTTAACCTTACCTGCAGGTGATGAGCTTGCCAACGAGAAGCAACAAGATAAAAGTTCAAGTGGTGGCAAAAATAAGGATATTGAAGAACCAAATCAAAGTGAGGAGTCCAATCCATCTTGTGAAACTCCTATGTTACACAAGGCTCAACACCCCTATGTTTCTCCTATTCCGTTTCAAAGCAGACTCAAGAAAAACAAATTGGATAAGTCATTTTCTGAAATATATGATATTTTGTCTAAGGTTAATGTGAACTTACCTTTACTTGATGTGATCAGGAACATTCCATCTTATGCAAAGTTCTTAAAGGAATTGAACACTCACAAGCGTAAGTATGAGCCAAATGAAAAGGTAATGGTTTCAGAAATGGTAAGTGCTGTGCTTCAAAGTAATTTGCCACCTAAATTAAAAGATCCTGGGAGCTTTAATATCAATATTACTGTGGGAGGTTCAAAGAAGGAAAAGGCAATGTTAGATTTGGGTGCAAGCATTAAGTTAATGCCTTATTCTGTTTATTTGCAGTTAGGGTTAGGAGAGATAAAACCTACCACAATGTCTCTATAACTTGCTGATCGTTCAATTAGATATCCTAGAGGCATTGTGGAGAATATTTTAGTTCAAATTGATAAACTAATCATTCCTGTTGATTTTGTAGTTTTGGATATGGAGAGACAGTCAAATAATGAACATGAGTTGCCTATTTTGCTGAGACGTCCATTCATGGCTACAGCAAAGACAATTATTGATGTTCAAAATGGGAAATTAACCATAACAGTCTTAGATGAGACTGTCGAATTTCTATTTTTAATTCTTTAAAATTGCCTATAGATTCAAATGATTGTTTCTCAGTTGATGTTTTGGACTCAGTTGTTGTCTCTAATTTTGTGCAGGATGAAACAAGGGACAAATTGGAGCTAGCCCTGATTGGAGAGGATTGTGTAAAGGATGATGAAGAGGTGATGGAATTCACATTAGCATTAGACAGTGCAATGCCACAAGTCCCTACAAATATTCTTAGTGAGTCTTTAGGGCATTTTAACCCACAGCTAGCCCCTTCAATTATTTCCCCACCCAAGCTAGAATTGAAACAATTGCCACCTACCCTTAAATATGCTTTCCTTGGTGAAAATAAAACTCTTCCAGTCATTATTGCTACTAATCTTACCACAATGGAAGAGAATAAACTGTTGAATATTTTGAGAGAGCATAAAACAGCCATAGGATGGACCTTAGCTGATATTAGAGGGATTAGCCCAACCATGTGCATGCATAGGATTTTGTTGGAGAATGATGCAAAACATACAAGGGAGACCCAAAGAAGATTGAATCCAAACATGAAAGAGGTAGTAAGGGTTGAGGTGCTTAAGTTGCTTGATGCAGGTATTATTTACCCGATATCTAATAGTAAATGGGTGAGTCCTGTCCATGTAGTGCCAAAAAAATCAGGTATTATAGTTGTCAAGAACGATGATGATGAGTTGGTGCCAACAAGGACAACAACAAGATGGAGAATGTGTATTGATTACCGCAAGCTTAATGCTGCAACTAAAAAGGACCATTTTCCTCTTCCTTTTATTGATCAAATGCTTGAACGGTTGGTTGGCCATGCTTACTATTGTTTTCTTGATGGTTTTTCAGATTACAACCAAATCCCCATTGCACCAAAGGATCAAGAGAAGACTACATTCACTTACCCATTTGGTACTTTTGCCTATCGTAGAATGCCATTTGGGCTTTGCAATGCCCCAGCAACTTTCCAACGATGCATGATGTCAATTTTCTCTGACATGATTGAAAGGTTTATTGAGGTATTTATGGATGATTTTTTTTTTTGGTGATTCATTTGATAATTGCCTTGATAATTTAACCTTAGTGCTTAAAAGATGTGTGGAGACAAATTTGACGTTGAGTTGGGAAAAGTGCTATTTTTTAGTTAAACAAGGAATTGTTTTAGGGCATGTTATTCTAGTAGAGGTATTGAAGTAGATCAGGTAAAAATTGATATCATCGCAAAGTTACCGCCCCCTACTTCTGTTAAGGGTGTGCGAAGTTTTCTTGGTCATGCAAGTTTCTATAGGTGTTTTATTAAGGATTTTTTCTAAGATTTGTAGGCCTTAATGTAACCTGTTAGCTAAAGATCATGTGTTTAATTTTGACAAATCTTGCCTTGATGCTTTTAATACTTTGAAAGAAAAACTATCATCTGCACCTATTCTTGTAGCACCTGATTGGTCTATTCCTTTTGAATTGATGTGTGATGCTTCAGATTATGCTATTGGTGCTGTCTTAGGACAAAGAATAAATAATTTTCTTCATGTTATTCATTATGCAAGTAGAACTTTAAATGATGCTCAAATGAATTATTCTACTACTGAAAAGGAATTCTTAGCAGTTGTTTTTGCTTTAGAAAAGTTTCGCTCGTATTTGATTGGCTCTAAGGTGATTGTTTATTCTAACCATGCTGCTCTTAAATATTTGCTTACAAAGAAGGATGCTAAACCTAGATTGATTAGGTGGATGTTACTTTTGCAAGAGTTTGACTTGACAATTAGGGATAAAAAGGGAAGTGAGAATGTAGTGGTTGATCACTTATCTCGACTTATTGAAGTGACCGAGCCTGAAAAGTGTCGGGGGGATGATACTATTTTCATTAATGAAACTTTTCCTGATGAATAGTTATTCTCCGTGCATGGAAAAGAGCCTTGGTATGCTGATATTGTGAATTATTTGGCTTGTGGTATTTTTACTCCTGATTTAACTTCACAGGAAAAGAAAAGATTTTTGTCCACAGTGAAGCATTATTTTTGGGATGATCCATATCTATTCAAGCATTGTCTTGATCAAATCATTAGGCGTTGTGTCCCTGAAGGTGAGCAACTCAATATTTTGAACCATTGTCATACATTGAATTATGGAGGACATTATAGTGGTAAGAAAACAGCACTTAAGGTGTTGCAATCCGGATTCTTTTGGCCAACTTTGTTCAAGGATGCAAATTCATTTTGTGCTAAGTGTGATAGATGTCAACGAACAGGTAATATAAGCAAAAGGAATGAGATGCCACTCACAGGTAACTTAGTAATTAAACTTTTTGATGTGTGGGGTATTGATTTCATGGGACCTTTTATTACTTCTTTTGCATATAATTATATTCTTGTTGTTGTTGATTATGTTTCTAAGTGGATTGAGGCAATAGCGACTAGGACTAATGATGGTAAGATTGTACATAGTTTTTTGAAAGACATGATTTTTACAAGATTTGGTACTCCTAGAGCTATTATTAGTGATAGGGGAACTCACTTTTGTAATAAAACTTTTGCAGCAGTATTGAAGAAGTACAACATCACCCATCGGGTAGCTATGTCGTATCACCCACAAACTTCAGGACAAGTTGAAGTGAGCAATAGGCACATAAAGTCAATCTTGGAAAGGATGGTGAACATCAAAAGGAATGATTGGGCAGTGAAGTTAAATGATGCTCTATGGGCTTACAGAACAGCTTACAAAACTCCAATTGGAATAAGCCCTTACCGACTTGTGTTTGGAAAGGCATGTCACTTGCCTGTAGAATTGGAGCATCAGGCATATTGGGCGATCAAGCAGTTGAATTTTGATATAGAAAAAGCTGGTGAATCTACGAAGCTCCAATTGAATGAGTTGGATGAGATTCGAAGTGAAGCTTATGAGAATGTAAAGATTTACAAGGAGAGAACAAAGCTCTACCACAACAAATCCATTCTCCGGAAAGAGTTCAAATAAGGTATGAAAGTTTTACTTTATGATTCACGTTTGCGTCTCTTTCCAGGAAAGTTGCAGTCAAGGTGGTGTAGACCATTTTTGGTGTGGAAAGTGTTTCCTTATGGTGCAATTGAGATTGAGAACATTAGAACAGGAGCTAGTTTCAAGGTGAATGGGCATAGATTGAAGCCATACTTGGAAGGCACTCCAAAGGGGCAGATAGTGGATTTCATTGATTTGGAGAGGCCTTAGACCAAGCATTCCATCTTGCCTAGACGTTAAATAAAGCGCTTGTTGGGAGGCAACCCAACTAGGTATGATTTTTCATTTTTTTTATTTTTGTTTTTTTAGTGTGTACATTCCTAATCTTTTATTAATCTTTGTTTTTCAACTTTGAGGACAAAGCTTGATTTAGGTTTAGGGGTGTGGTTTAGTTGTGTCTATTTAGTTTATTATTTTAAAAAAATTAAAAATTAAAAAAAGAAAATTTACTTGGATTTATGTTTTTCTTTTTCACTATGATTTTTCACTAGCCTATGATGAATATGAGAGAATTTTACTATGGTTAAGTGATTGTGAGAAATGCATACTTAGGTAATTAAATAATTTGGTGTTAATTTTATTCACTTCATGATTGATGAACAATTGAGCACATAAGCCATACTCTTATGAATTGTTGATACTTAGTGACTGATTATGTGAACTTGTGAAATTAAGTGATCATGCATGACACTCTAGAACTTGTTTTATTACACTTGAGGCGAAAATCATAGGCAATTGATTGACTTAGAGATGATTTATGCATTCTTTGGAACGTTTGAGCCTTTCAAGCCTACTATGTAACAAATTAATCACTAGTATATCCCCATTGAGCCTTATTGAAAGAATGGCATATGCAAAAGCATATGAATAGCCACCATTCGAATTTTCTTGTAACCTCATTGACCTTACCCAAATTAGCCTGAAAAACAATGAATGTACCCTTAAAGAGAGCTTTAATGCACATATCTATTATTGAGGGGATTTGATTCAAGAAATATTTTCAAGCTATTAAAAGAAGAGGTTCCAAAAAAAAAAAGTTGTTTGCATCATGCCTTGACTCCATTGTGATGAAAAAAAAAAAGAAAGAAGAAGGAGTTTAAAATGTGGCATGGACATTATCATCCACAAACAAATATATGAAAAAGATGGGTTTGGAGGTTGTGGAGATAAATATGTGGAGTTAAAAAAAAAACAGAAAAAGGAAGTAAAAGAAAAAGGGAGAGAGAAAATTCAGTATGTGCTAAGCATTGTTAGCTCTCTTGTTTGATTTTTACCTTCCCTTTCTTTGTTAACCAATACCTTGGCCAAACATTATAAGCTAATAAAGACCTATTGATCTAAGTTAATTTTATTGTCTATATTAGTGGAGAGATGTAAGAAGAGCAAGCCTATGGAGTGTCAGTAGAATAAAAAAAATTTTAGATCACATCATTTATTTATGAGTTGTATAATTTTAATTGAGTACTAACAAGGAATTTGAGTTTGGCTAATCACACACACACATCTGATATCATGATTTGAGTTAATTAACATTTGAATTATAAGATTATTGAGTTGTATTTTGAACAATTACTTGAAGCATAGATGTGAGGTATATTTGAGGCAATATGTGGAAATCAAGTGGAATTGAATTTACATAAATTTGAATGGAAAATTTTGGGTGTCCTTGAGTTTTCATTTTTCTTCTTAAAGGTCACAAACAAATGCATTTTCTTTTAATTTTGCTCGAGGACTAGCAAAAACGTAGGTTTGGGGGTATTTGATAATAATATATTTGTTATATTATTTTATTATTTATTACCACATTTATTGCTATATTCTTGTGTAAAATTAATTATTTAATGTATCTTGTAAATTAATTTAGAGAAAGTGATTTGGGAATTAATTTTGAAAATTATGGCATGAAATCAAACAATAAATTTTGTAATTAGAATGAATTTTTGAAATATACATTGTTTGATTTTTTTTAAAGTTGTAATTAAATTCTAATTTGTTTTAAAAGACTTTTGGACCATAGGATTAAATGAGAATGAAGGGTTGAGATTTATTTCTTGATTAAAAAGAAACCTTAGAAATTTTTAAGGAAAGGAAAAAAATTATAAAAGAGGAGGGAGGGGCGGCAGTAAGAGATATAGAGAGCAATTGTACAGAGAAGAAACAGAAAAAAAAAAAAGAAGAGAGGATCGGTTTTGGGCTATTCCTTTTGTTGTGTGCTTCTCTGTATTTTGCAGAATAACGGAGAAGAGGACTTGAGATTTGAAGGTAGTAGTTGAACTGAGTCGTGAAGTAGCTGTTTGCTTGAGCAGAAGCTAAGTTGGTTTGGAACCGTGGCAAATTGCTGGCTTTTTAACGCAGGACCGATCGTGACTTGAAGCAGGACAGGTTGCGGTGCTTAGCAGGGGACGCATGGTGTGTTGAGTTGCTGTGTTGGCTGTGCGTGTGGCGTGCCATTGGTTGAAGCAGCTGGAGCGGTGAGCTAGAGGAAAAAACTGCTGCTAGTCTACACGCCAACCCCATCTTCAATTGATGCTTTCTATTTTGCTCCACGTGCACATGGTTTAACTTTGCATTAATGGGGCTGTAAACTTATTATTTTATTTTAGTTGTTTATATTATTAAATATGTTTTGAAATAGTTTATTGTTTAATCTAAAGTATGAATTGCAAATTTAATTTGTCGATTTATGTTAAATTGAACATGAACTAATCTTTTTACTAGGAATTTGATTGAGCGTACTTGCATATTTTATGTCTTTATGATTAATTAATCAATTCTTAAATTCTAGAATCATTCATTGTGATTAATTCAATCTCTTGATTTGTGTTATTGATTGGCCACCTTTAATATAAGTTAATTGATTGTTTGAGACATGGTAAGGGTACACATCATATGCTAAGCCATGTATAGCTCTCTTAAATGATTGAATAAATATTTGACGCATACATCAAGCTAGAATATTTATTTGGTTCTTATTAGATGTTCTTTTGTTCTTAATGGATTTTTAGTCATTGATTATGCTACACATCATAGATAATTTAATGATTAAAAATACTTGATTATAGCTGCCATCAAACAGAGTAATCATATATTAGGAAGAATGAACCTTAGAATTGAATTGAGATTTTTAGGATTGAAGACATAAAATTGCAATGTATTGGTAAAATCAAATTCCTAGGCCTTTCTCTATTGGTTAATTCATTTATTTTAGGTTAATTAATTTCATTAGTTAATTAGATACTTAGATAATTATTTTTATTGGCTTTTATAATTTTTTAGAGCATAAGTAGTTGAATTTTAATTGAATAAATTTAGCAAAGCTCTGTGGGATCGACTCTTGTACTTGCACGCTATACTACCTTGATTCGTGCACTTGTGAGAATATAACTTTTTGTTCATCAATGCTTTAACCAGAAAGCACGTGGGAATGGTGTCATATATGATGATTCGAGAGTATGAATTGCTAGAGTAGTTTGCAGGCCTCAGCTTAAATGTCACACCTTCTGGGCACTATAGGATGACAGCCAGTTTACTAATTGAGCCAGGGTTAATGGACAAAACTAGAGTTGCTCAGAGGGATAATACTCACTGTATTGAGGTTGCTAATCGAGTTCAGTCAAGAAAGCCATCAGACTTTGCCATTGGTAGTGATGGGATTTTGAGATTCAAGGGCCGTGCATGTGCTCCCAACGATAAAGAGCTGAAGAGGTTGATTCTAATAGAAGCACATTCCACTAAGTACTCTTTGCATCTAGGTAACACTAAAATGTACCATAATTTATGCAAGGTGTACTGGTGGCCTGGCATGAAACGAGATGTGGTAGAGTTTGTGGCGAAATGTCTCACATGCCAGCAGGTTAAGGGGGAGCACCAACGACCAACCGGTTTGTTACAACCTCTGCCTATACCTATGTGGAAATGGGAGCACATTATGAAGGATTTCATTAACGGGTTACCTCGGACAAAGAGGAATCATGATAGTATTTGGGTGATTGTTGATCAGTTGACTAAGTCTACCCACTTCCTTTCTATCAAGTGGACCGATTTACTCAGTGCTATAGCATATTTATATGTTAAAGAGATTGTACGACTTCATGGTGTCCCAGTGAGTATCACATCCGACAGAGATTCCAAGTTTACATCCATTTCTAGGAGCATTTCCAAGAAGCCATGGGATCTCAGGTGAATTTTAGCACGACTTTCCATCCTCAAATTAAGAGGACAAATTCTTATATATGTTGTCGGTGTCGGGAAAACTACTACATGGGCCTCACGACACAAACTGTAATCTGGATGGATTCTGAAGTGGCAAAATGTGAATCATGGGCTCAAAATACCTAATTGGTAAGAAGACCACTTCTCGAAATTCTTCCATTTATGCATGCCTAGGTTTACGTGTAACAAATTCAAAAATGATGATTTTGTCCATAGCCCAGAAGAATTTTTCTAAATAACGATCAAACCAAATTGACTTTCTACAGATTGTTATAGAAAAATCCTTGCATAAAGAAGTTTCACGTGGATCTAGCCTATGAACTGAATTATGCGAAAATGCTGAAAACAATGCAAACAAAGCCAAAAGCCTTCGTTTAGGGGTAGTTTTGTAATTTCACTACCCATAGCTGGTCAAACCACCTTAGGAGTCAACCTTTGACCATGTTTGACCAAAATATATGAAAAATAATAAAAAAAATATAAAATTTGAAATTATAAATATTCAAATAATGCTAGGATAGAATTAGAAATAATGGAATTGTGGAAGGGTATTTATGTCATTTCTCATATAGCTGCTGGTCAGACTTCATCCTTGGTTAACATTTGACTTAATTTGACCTAAATAAATATCATCATCATCATCACCATCATCATCATTAGAGCCTTTGTCCCAAGAGATTGGAGTAGGCGTAGGCTATATGAACCAATATCTGAATTCACGTTAGATCGTCCATAGGTATTCTCTTCCTCCATAAGTTCTTATCCAAGGCCATTTTCTTATCCAATTCTAACACCTCCATATCTTTCCAAACTACTTCCTTCCAACTCTTTTTCGATGTTCCTTTAGTTTTAACCCTTCTCTCAACATCCATAGCCTCTATTCTTCTAACTGGAACATCTACAGGTCTACGTCTTACGTGTCGAAACCAACATAAACGTTTTTCACACATCTTGTCTTCGATAGGTACCACTCCAATCATCTTACGAATATCATCATTTCTCATTCTATCCTTTCTTGTATATCCATATATCCACCATAATATTCGCATTTCTGGTACACTCATCTTTTGTGTATGTAGCCTCTTAGTCGCCCAACATTCACTACCATATAACAATATTGGTCTAACAACTGTCCTATAAAACTTGCTTTCAACCATATAGGAATTCCTTTATCGCACAACACACCTATAGCACTTCTACACTTACTCCATCCAGCTTGGATGTGATAACCGTAAATTTTCCATTTATGGGAAATTATCAATATTGGAAACTTAGTGAAATAAATAAATAAAATTGTGAGAATCGGAATATTGTGGAAATTCTGAGAATTAAAGAAGTGATGAAATTGGAAGTGAAAATAAAAATAATGGAAAGAGGAAATTTAAATTGGATAAATGGAAATCCAAATTAAATAAGGAAATGAGAAAGGAAATGTGAAATATATTTATATAATTATATATTATATATAAATGTATTTTCATGCAAATACATATGTATTTAAATACCGTATGGTATGTAGTATATATATAAGTATGTATATATACTATTTTATAAATTTAAATAATACATATGTATTCAAGTATGACATTTTATGTATATATAAGTATATACATATTTGAGGAAATATAAATATTAAATTACATTAAAGTTTAAAGGTATATATATTGTTAATACAATATATATATATATATGGAAGTATTACATTTATATAGATATATATAAATGTTATTTATTTTAAAGTATATAAATATATACATATATATATTGATATTAGAGATATATATTTTTTTATACACAATATATATCTTTATATATTTAAAATATACATAGTACTATATAATATATATAATAATATTATTATATGTATTATGTATATATGATATATGTATATATATGTATATATAATTAAAGGAATAAAAAAAAAGAAACAGAAAAGAACAGAGGAAGGATCGGGAAAACCCGATTCCCTTCCCCAACCGAGAGGCCGACCACCGTCGGCGGCGAGAGAGCCCAGAGAGAGGTAGAGGGTGTCGCCGGCCGACGAGGTAGAGGGAAGGCCACCGGCGACGGTCCCAAATCGAAACGGAAAGGGAGGAAAACAGAGGGAAAAACCTGGCGGAAGCGAGAAGGAGAAGAGAAGAGAAAGTGGCGGCGCCGGCCAAACCGGCCACTGCCACTGCCACTACCACCGAAGCTTCACCAGAGAGAGAGGAAGATGATGGAGGCCACGGTTCAGGCGGAGAACGGCGGAGGACGGCCGACGGAGGAGGAGAAGAAACCGAACCGAAACCGAGTAGATCCGCCGCCGTGCCATCGATTCGTGACGAACGGAGGCCAGATCCGGCTTCGCCATGGTGCCGGCCAGCTGCTAAACCCCTGAGCCACCGGAGAACCGGCCGCCGGCGAGGAACCGGCGAGGAAGGAGGCAGATCGGTCCGGCGGGAAAAGAAAAAAAGGAAAAAGAAAAAGAAAAAAAAAAGAAAAAGAAAAAGAAAAGAAAAGAAAAGAAAAGAGAAAAAGAAAGAGGGAAAAAGAGAAGAAAAAGAAAGAGAAAAGGAATTCCGGGAATTTGGAAAATTCCCGAGAATTCAGAAATTACGGGAAATCCCGGGAAATACGGGAATCGGTAAGAAATCTCGAAAAGTGTTAAATTATTTAAATAATTTATTTATTTAAATAATTATGGAAAAATTCTAATTTTTAGAATTTAAATTCCAGAAAATCATCCTCGATTACCGAGACGATGGAATCGGGAGAGGTGAACACGGGCGCGACCTTCGAGAGGCAGTCGCCGACCCGAAACAAGTAAGGGAGACATGTGCCGCCTGTAAGGATATTCGGCCACATGTTTTAAATTATGCATTTAATTTATAAATGCAATTTATATTGATTAGTTTTGAAATTTGTGGTGATTTATCGTTTTCAAATTGTGGTGAAATACCGGTTGAAAAATATAAACTGCATTTTCCGTGCAGGAGGCTAGCCAAATCGGCAGCCGTTATACTGCCGAAAAATTATCAAATAATTACTGAAACTTACCGAAAATCATCGAAAATCATAATAAATAATTTGATTTCACGTGAAACGATTTTCGGGTACGAAAATCGAGAAATTAAGTAAATTTCATAAAACATGAATATAATGATATTTGATTTTAAAATATTCTTGTTTTCAAGAATGGTGAAAAGGAAATCACCGAAAATTCACTCTGTAGGTGATATTTCACGTGAAACGAGATGAAAATGAAAAAGAGACTAAAGTGAATATTTTTATAAATATTCTTAAATATTCACTTAATTTCATATAAAACCTTTATGGTTTTAATTATGGAAATAAATAATTATGAAAATTCCATAAAGGTTAAGAAATGATGGGAAACCATGATTTCGAGACTAGAGGTCTCTACACTTGTTTCTAGAAGAAAAACATGGTTAAGGGATTTTGAATTTGGAAAGTAATTAATTTATTTTTACATAAATTATGAAAATATTTGATTTAAATCCCGATTTCTTTGAAAACCATGTTTTGGATAAAAAAGTACGGGAAAGCGTGCATATGTGTTTTACGGTGGAAAAAGACAGTTTTGCCCTTCTATTTTTACAGTGATGATTTATAAACTGTTTTCACCGTATAGAAATTATGATTTATACCTTTATGAAATATTTTGAGAAATGTTATTTTAATTTAATTATTTCATAAAGGTGATGATTTATTACATGTAAGCCTTATGGATACTTGTGAAATATTTTAATTTACTGTGTTTAAAATCCATAAAGGCTATGGTACGGTTACACTGTTTTGAGACTTAGGCCCCGAGCTTCATGCATCACATATACTGTTACTGTCACGTGGCTGATTGACCAGCTAGTCATCAGCGTCCCGGATTGTCGCCTAGCAAGCGTACACCGAGGACATATTATAGATCATGGCCATAGATCTCATTACTGTTACTGTGTCCCTTAGTGGACGATGATAGCATGATTTACTTGTAGGGTATTGCCTAGTCTCACTTACTGCTTACTGTTTACTGTTTACTGATTTATGAAAGGATTTATGGAATCCTATTTACTATACTGTACTGTTTACTGAAATGGTAGCCATTGATTACTGTTTTACTGAACTGAAAGCTACCATTTACTGTTTACTGAATTGAAAGCTACCTTACACTGTTTTCTGAACTAGTAGCTACTGTTTACTGTCTACTGAGTGAACCGTATCGACTTACTTTTTTACTGAATATACTGTTTTACTGAACTGTACGATACGGTTACTGATTTGAAAAGAGAAATAAATGTTTATTCTAAAAGAATAACATAAGAATTATTTCTAGGAAAGAAATAATCGGAGAAGTAACTATCCACGATTGGATATTTACAAATTACTGTACTGTCACATGTTTTACTGTACCGAAGAGAAGAAAAGTAAACCACTGTTTTTATTACTGAACTGTCACGTGTTTTAAAGTATACTGATGAGAAAATAAATAAGTGGTTTACTTTGTGAAAAACGAAAATTATATCGTTTTGAAAACAACGGAAATAGTACTCTCTACAGTTGCTTCTAGGTTTCGGAACAAGTCAGGTATTTCAAAATACCTGCCTTACTCTATCTGGATCCCTAGCCGACTGTAGTATCCTTCCTACATGTGTGCCTAGAGCCAGCTAGGAAGATTTTAAAGAAAATAAAAAAAATTATTTTCAGCATATAGATAGCTGAATATCAAGTGTGACATATAACTCTCTTACTGAGCCGTGGTTTGCTCACTCCCCAATTTTAACATTTCAGGTTTTGATGCTGGTGAGATCCAATAGTTGTGGATTACGGTTGCACATAAAGGATAATGTGACAGACCGACTAAGATATATCAGGTACGATCATTTATTTTCTGTATTTAGACATGTATGCAGTACTACTTACTTATTAAGTAAAATAGGGGATGTATGTAATATAAACAATGTTATATAAATTTGTTTAATAGTTAGTAAAAGTGAAGTATCACAGACAGCCCAACCGGATGAATTGTGTAAAATAAGGTCAAAATATGGTAACGGGTCGTTACAGATTTAATGGTATCAGAGCATGGTTGGCCTGATGTCTGTGAACACTTTTGGAAGGAAAAGTGTTAAACATCCCCGGTAGTACTGTATCGTCTGAATACATAGAGAAAATAAATGATTGTAAATTGAGAAAAATAAATTAAAGGGAGTGAGAAAGTATAAATTGAGAATGTTAAAGAAATAATAGGCTCAGAAATTACCAGAAAATTGGTGATTCTTATAATCTAAATGAAGGCTTGTTCGGTAAGGAATCGAGAGGACTCGGTGAGGGTCCCACCAGTACTTTACGGTCCGAATCGAACTGAGACCTGAAAATGATGGTATAAAAGAGAGGAATGAAATATCATCATTAAATAGATCGTAAGGTCACCGATTGAGGGTAATTTGAAGAGAGAGAAAATTTTTGACCAAAAATGACCAAAATACCCCTGACTCCAAAATTTTACAGGGAGTTAAAATAAACCAACAGAGCTTGGAATTGATTGATTTGACAGAGAAAATGTTGATATAAAGCTGAATTACAAGTAAAATAATCCAATTATAGATGTTAGTGGACTTCTCTATCGAAATCGAACAAGATCTGAAATGACTGATATTAGTATGAGAAAGGATAATATCAGCACATAGATGATCAGTTCATTGATTTAAATGTATATTGAGGAGAAAGAAATTAATGTCGAAATGACGAAAATGCCCCTATGTTGGGCGAAGTTTTGAATAGTGATAAAACCAGTGATCTTGAATCCATTGATAGAAATGGAGTTATTATGGCATAAAGGATGTCATATGAAATAGCGATCCCTATTACTAATTCCACTGACACTTAGATTTCGGACACGGCTGTGAGTGACCTAGTGAACGGGCTAGGCCTCACGATAGATCCTCGAGGGGTGACTCAGTGGACGGACTGGGCATTCTCAAAGAAGGCAGTACAGATGTGTACAGGCGGACGGCGGACGGGCCGAGGCCTTATATGATGCGATCCAAAGAGTGTAGTGGAATGTTGTAATATGATTGGCCCAGTTATTGATTGTAAGGGCCGAAAATTAAGAGTTTATTGAACGGGATCGTTGAATACTATGAAAAGTGAATTGATTACAGGAATTGACTGATGAGGTGAATAGTATAGATAATGAAATACATATTGGTGTGGTTAATTACGGTTCTATATATTTTACTACTTTGAGGTAACAAATAGATAATCTTATATAGAACCGAAATATCTTGAAATATGTACTACAGAATGAGGTACTATGTGCAGTACTGTTTAAATATACGAACAGTAAAATGATAAGAAGAAGATGACAGCTAACCTAAGTTCTTCAAGACCCTTGAGACAGAACTGTGATGGGCGACCCGTAGTAGATCATGTGTTATGAGATGCAGGCGAACTATGTTATCGTCGACTCACTAGTAAGGGTAAACCTGGGGCGAAAGGATCGCCTAAGGGATGCTCGCCGACAGCCGATACGAACGGGCGAGACTCTTACAATTATTTTAGTGGCAACACGAGTGAAAGGAACTAGGTACGTAAAGGTGCCAGGGTTCAAACCTCGTGGATAACATACTCAAGGGAATTAAACCTGAATCTATTAAATGAAATGGATTTTAAAGCAAATTACAGAGATAATAAATTGGTTAGCTGTAACATGTGTTGATAACTGTTGTACTTACTACAGCTTACTGGAATGAGATTCGTAAGGCTGTAAAGTATGAGTAAATAACAAATCAAGGTGGATAATATTTCAAAATGATTTGAATATTAAGTGTTTCTACCTTAGGTTATATAGTGAAAATGATAGGACATGAGATGAAATGTCCAAAATAATAAGAGATGTGTGACTAAAGAAAATATCGGATATGATCCCCGATAAATTTTTCAGAATTGTATAGATTGGAGAAATCGAGCTAACATTGGCTCGGTTGATAGTATGAAATTTAATTCTGAGCTTATATCGGAGGATATAGAAAGAGTCCGAAAGCTTTACAACAACTCTGGAAAATGTGTGAATAATGAAATTCACTTGTAAATGTGTGATTGAATGAAATACAAATAACGTAAACTAAGGATAAGAAAGTTATCTGTATAAGTGTAAGTGAGAGAAGTACTGATGATATTGAAATATAGATGAAATAAAGGGATATAGTAAATGTTTACCATCTAATAAAGTTCTCATGAAGAACAAGTATTCATCTACATGAAAATAGACGCTTTATTGATCTAATCAGAGATACATGAGGAGTTAATAAGACTAGCCTCAGTATAAAGCGTCCTTAGATAAAAGATTGGAGACTAGTGTCCATAAGATGATGATTAGAACTCGAAGTGAATTTTACGAGTTTCTATTGAGGTTTCAAGGTTAATGAATTTGCCTTGTGAGGTATATAGGCCTACAGAATGAGGCATCCATACATGAGTAAATTGATGAAATACTGATAGAGCCTAAAGTACAATGAAATATGAGCAGCATTGTGGTATGACCCTTAAACTTTTAAAGATTATGGATTTGTGTTAGGATTGGCTAATAAGAGAATTGGCCAGACAGTGTCTCTTCCTGGGAGATACAAAATTAATAAGGAGTTTAGCTTGATACTACTACCAATATATAAAAGAATTATGGGACTAGCTGCTCTATTAATGAGATATAATTAAAGAAACTAAAGTCGGTAAACGGATAAGTGGGGAGAGAAGAGATGGTATGCAGAATGTTAAAAGATTTTATACTATAGAATACCATACCACTTGAGAAAATCGACTGAAATGATGGGAGTGAAAATACGGAAATGAAATAAGAAGATAAGTTGCATAATGAGCAGGGAACATGAAATAGCTCCCGAAATTAAGATTGAAAAATAATCTCGTGATGGTTATCACATGACAATGGCAATATGTAAAAACAGGCCAGATTTGATAAGTGAGAGTAATGGTACTCAAAGGAATAAGAGGAACGATATGTTTACTGCCAGTATCTAAATAGAAAAGTGTTATACATACACATAACCACCTTGAAATGATAAATGGTGGAACTATATGGATAATGTGGTGATTAAATGGACAATTGAGGATTCAATAATCGAATGACCATACTACATGAAGAGAACATGATTGTCTCATGAGCTATAATTGTAAGAGATGATTAATAATAAAGTCTGCAAGTGAGATGCAGCCTTAATAAAATAAAAGAGAAAATGAATACTGTGAATAATAAAGAGTCCAAAAGAGAAATGATAATATGGAAGTGATTAAAGACTGATGATCTGAATAGAATCACCTTCCATTATCAGACTCTTAGATTCTCTAGTGCTGTAGTCGAAGTATAAGTGTTAAACGGTGTGAATGTGTATGTACAGTTCCAGTGAGCCTTACATGTGATGGGAGTCTTTGAGTTGCCATATGCTTAATGAGAAATAGCAAAAGGCTTCGAGATCCCAAGTGTACTGATAGCACTGCTCCATACTGATATATATATATAGATGAGCGTGAGATGTAAACGCTCCATGATATTGAGAGAGCGTGTGCATGAGATGTATAAGCTACTGGGACAATTACATATAACTGACTGATATGTGTAATTGACAGTTTTAAACTATATCGACTTGGCACTAAGAGATAAATGGATGATGAACAACATAGATTAGCTATAATATGAAAAATACTGTGCATGGACTCTTATGTGAAAAGAGTATAAATGAATAACTCCCGATTTGATAAATGAACTTACGAGAGTATAGACATATATGTGATGAAAGACAGCATGTAGTGGTCTAAAGTACTCTTAATGTTGAAAGTGTACTGGCAGTATTACTTGGAGGATGACCTAGAGGTCAGAAGTCATAAGTATATGGCATATACCACCTTTGGACTTAAGTTAAATTCAGAGGACCGAATTTCTTAAGGTGGGGAGAATGTGATAACCGTAAATTTTCCATTTATGGGAAATTATCAATATTGGAAACTTAGTGAAATAAATAAATAAAATTGTGAGAATCGGAATATTGTGGAAATTCTGAGAATTAAGGAAGTGATGAAATTGGAAGTGAAAATAAAAATAATGGAAAGAGGAAATTTAAATTGGATAAATGGAAATCCAAATTAAATAAGGAAATGAGAAAGGAAATGTGAAATATATTTATATAATTATATATTATATATAAATGTATTTTCATGCAAATACATATGTATTTAAATACCGTATGGTATGTAGTATATATATAAGTATATATATACTATTTTATAAATTTAAATAATACATATGTATTCAAGTATGACATTTTATGTATATATAAGTATATACATATTTGAGGAAATGTAAATATTAAATTACATTAAAGTTTAAAGGTATATATATTGTTAATACAATATATATATATATATGGAAGTATTACATTTATATAGATATATATAAATGTTATTTATTTTAAAGTATATAAATATATACATATATATATATATATATATTGATATTAGAGATATATATTTTTTATACACAATATATATATCTTTATATATTTAAAATATACATAGTACTATATAATATATATAATAATATTATTATATGTATTATGTATATATGATATATGTATATATATGTATATATAATTAAAGGAATAAAAAAAAAAGAAACAGAAAAGAACAAAGGAAGGATCGGGAAAACCCGATTCCCTTCCCCAGCCGAGAGGCCGACTACCGTCGGCGGCGAGAGAGCCCAGAGAGAGGTAGAGGGTGTCGCCGACCGACGAGGTAGAGGGAAGGCCACCGGCGACGGTCCCAAATCGAAACGGAAAGGGAGGAAAACAGAGGGAAAAACCCGACGGAAGCGAGAAGGAGAAGAGAAGAGAAAGTGGCGGCGCCGGCCAAACCGGCCACTGCCACTGCCACCGAAGCTTCGCCAGAGAGAGAGGAAGACGATGGAGGCCACGGTTCAGGCAAAGAACGGCGGAGGACGGCCGACGGAGGAGGAGAAGAAACCGAACCAAAATCGAGTAGATCCGTCGCCATGCCGTCGATTCGTGACGAATGGAGGCCAGATCCGACTTCGCCATGGTGCCGGCCAACTGCTGAGCCCCTGAGCCGCTGGAGAACCGGCCGCCGGCGAGGAACCAGCAAGGAAGGAGGCAGACCGGTCCGGCGGGAAAAGAAAAAAAAGGAAAAAGAAAAAGAAAAGAAAAAAAAAAAAAAAAAAAAAAAGAAAAGAAAAGAAAAGAAAAGAGAAAAAGAAAGAGGGAAAAAGAGAAGAAAGAGAAAGAGAAAAGGAATTCCGGGAATTTGGAAAATTCCCGAGAATTCTGAAATTACGGGAAATCCCAGGAAATACGGGAATCGGAAAGAAATCCCGAAAAGTGTTAAATTATTTAAATAATTTATTTATTTAAATAATTATGGAAAAATTCTAATTTTTAGAATTTAAATTCCAGAAAATCATCCTCGATTATCGAGACGATGGAATCGGGAGAGGTGAACACGGGCGCGACCTTCGAGAGGCAGTCGCCGACCCGAAACAGGTAAGGGAGACATGTGCCGCCTGTAAGGATATTCGGCCACATGTTTTAAATTATGCATTTAATTTATAAATGCAATTTATATTGATTAGTTTTGAAATTTGTGGTGATTTATCGGTTTCAAATTGTGGTGAAATACTGGTTGAAAAATATAAACTGTATTTTCCGTGCAGGAGGCTAGCCAAATCGGCAGCCGTTATACTGCCGAAAAATTATCAAATAATTACTGAAACTTACCGAAAATCATCGAAAATCATAATAAATAATTTGATTTCACATGAAACGATTTTCGGGTACGAAAATCGAGAAATTAAGTAAATTTCATAAAACATGAATATAATGATATTTGATTTTAAAATATTCATGTTTTCAAGAATGGTGAAAAGGAAATCACCGAAAATTCACTCTGTAGGTGATATTTCACGTGAAACGAGATGAAAATGAAAAAGAGACTAAAGTGAATATTTTTATAAATATTCTTAAATATTCACTTAATTTCATATAAAACCTTTATGGTTTTAATTATGGAAATAAATAATTATGAAAATTCCATAAATGTTAAGAAATGATGGGAAACCATGATTTCGAGACTAGAGGTCTCTACACGTGTTTCTCGAAGAAAAACATGGTTAAGGGATTTTGAATTTGGAAAGTAATTAATTTATTTTTACATAAATTATGAAAATATTTGATTTAAATCCCGATTTCTTTGAAAACCATGTTTTGGATAAAAAAGCACGGGAAAGCGTGCATATGTGTTTTACGATGGAAAAAGACAGTTTTGCCCTTCTATTTTTACAGTGATGTTTATAAACTGTTTTCACCGTATAGAAATTATGATTTATACCTTTATGAAATATTTTGAGAAATGTTATTTTAATTTAATTATTTCATAAAGGTGATGATTTATTACATGTAAGCCTTATGGATACTTGTGAAATATTTTAATTTACTGTGTTTAAAATCCATAAAGGCTATGGTACGGTTACACTGTTTTGAGACTTAGGCCCCGAGCTTCATGCATCACATATACTGTTACTGTCACGTGGCTGATTGACCAGCTAGTCATCAGCGTCCCGGATTGTCGCCTAGCAAGCGTACACCGAGGACATATTATAGATCATGGCCATAGATCTCATTACTGTTACTGTGTCCCTTAGTAGACGATGATAGCATGATTTACTTGTAGGGTATTGCTTAGTCTCACTTACTGCTTACTGTTTACTGTTTACTGATTTCTGAAAGGATTTATGGAATCCTATTTACTATACTGTACTGTTTACTGTACTGAATTACTGTACTGTTTATTGTTACTGAAGACAGACCGTACCAAAACACTGTATTACTGAGCTGCACTGTTTACTGAAATGGTAGCCATTGATTACTGTTTTACTGAACTGAAAGCTACCATTTACTGTTTACTGAATTGAAAGCTACCTTATACTGTTTTCTGAACTGGTAGCTACTGTTTACTGTCTACTGAGTGAACCGTATCGACTTACTGTTTTACTGAATATACTGTTTTACTGAACTGTACGATACGGTTACTGATTTGAAAAGAGAAATAAATGTTTATTCTAAAAGAATAACATAAGAATTATTTCTAGGAAAGAAATAATCGGAGAAGTAACTATCCACGATTGGATATTTACAAATTACTGTACTGTCACGTGTTTTACTGTACCGAAGAGAAGAAAAGTAAACCACTGTTTTTATTACTGAACTGTCACGTGTTTTAAAGTATACTGATGAGAAAATAAATAAGTGGTTTACTTGGTGAAAAACGAAAATTATATCGTTTTGAAAACAACGGAAATAGTACTCTCTACAGTTGCTTCTAGGTTTCGGAACAAGTCAGGTATTTCAAAATACCTGCCTTACTCTATCTGGATCCCTAGCCGACTGTAGTATCCTTCCTACATGTGTGCCTAGAGCCAGCTAGGAAGATTTTAAAGAAAATAAAAAAAATTATTTTCAGCATATAGATAGCTGAATATCAAGTGTGACATATAACTCTCTTACTGAGCCGTGGTTTGCTCACTCCCCAATTTTAACATTTCAGGTTTTGATGCTGGTGAGATCCAATAGTTGTGGATTACGGTTGCACATAAAGGATAATGTGACAGACCGACTAAGATATATCAGGTACGATAATTTATTTTCTGTATTTAGACATGTATGCAGTACTACTTACTTATTAAGTAAAATAGGGGATGTATGTAATATAAACAATGTTATATAAATTTGTTTAATAGTTAGTAAAAGTGAAGTATCACAGACAGCCCAACCGGATGAATTGTGTAAAATAAGGTCAAAATATGGTAACGGGTCGTTACATTGGATCCTATAGGTCACATCACCATCAATCTCTCCATCCATCTGTACTATCGATTTTAGATATCGAAAATGGTCTTGCTTAGGTATCGCCACCCCATCTAACATCACTACATCATGCTCTTCCACTCGGTTAGAACTGAATTTACACTCCAGGTATTCAGTCTTCACTCTGCTTAGTTTAAATCCTTTTGATTCTAACGTTTGTTTCCATAATTCCAACTTTGCATTGATCTTCGCTCTAGTTTCCGTACATAGGACAATATCATCTGCAAACATCATACACCAAGGCACCTTATCCTGGATGGATTTTGTCAGTTCGTCCATAACTACCGCAAATAAGAATGGACTCAACGCTGACCCTTGGTGTAATTCCACCGTGATAGGAAACTCACTTATTTGCCCCCCACCTGTCCTCACATGTGTCCTTGCATCTCTATACATGTCCTTAATTAGTTCAATATATTTCAAAGGAACTCTTTTCTTCATTAAGGACCAGCATAGTACCTTCTAAGCACTTTATCATATGCTTTCTCCAAATCTATAAAGACCATATAGAGATCTTTACCCATTACTCGAGAGTGCTCCATAAGTTGCTAAGCAAATATATTACCTCCATAGTTGATCGACCTGGCATAAAACCAAATTGATTCGTCGATATCTCTACATTCTTTCTTAATCTTCGTTTTATCACTCTCTCCCATAGTTTCATCATGTGACTCATCAATTTTATGCCTCAGTAGTTGGCGCAACTTTGAATATCTCCCTTGTTCTTATATAGAGGTATCAAGACACTCTTCCTTCATTCCTCCGGCATTTTGTTAGTGCGCCAAATCTTATTAAATAGATTTGTCAACCACCTAACACCTACATCTCCAAGGCATTTCCAAACTTCAATTGGGATGTCATCAGATCCAACAGCTTTCCCGTTCTTCATCATCTTTAGTGCCTCTTTTACCTCTGTCTCTTTGATTCTACGCATAAAGCACCGATTTAAATCCTTAAGAGGCACCGAGATATTATCCAAAACTTTATTTTGTCTGTCATTAAATAATTTGTCAAAATAATCACGCCATCTGTCCCTAATGTCATTGTCTTTAATGAGAGTTCTTTGATGCTCATCCTTAATACATTTCACGACTCCTAGGTCGCGACTCCTCTTTTCTCTTGCTCGCCCCAATCTATATATCTTTTTCTCTCCCTCCTTTGTGTTCAACTTGTCCTAAACCCAAATAAATATAATTTATAAAAATAAAAATAAAAATAATATTAAAATAAAGACAAAACCTAGAACTTTCTGGTTATCTTCAACCTTGGCCGATCCTCCCACCATAACTGCAAGTTTTTCTAAGTTTTCCCTCTCTTTCCTTAGTAAAGCCCTATTTTCCCTTCATCAAATCACCCAACTCTCTTCATAAAAGTTGTTCCTCATCTTAAGAGCTCCCTAAGCACCTAATTTGTTGGACCAAAATCTAGCAATTGGAGGGTTTTTTACTGCTAGATAGATTCTGTTTATAGGTAAGACATGGGTGTTAATATTTTTCTTTAATTCCAGCCATGCTTTTGGATTGTTTAATGCATGAGAAATATGTCTATGGCCTTGATTTGAGTTAAAACCAAGTGCATAGATGCTGGAGGGATTCGACCATGGTTGGTGTATTAGGTTGTTATTGTGATTTTGCCACATGATGGGTGAAAAATGAAAGCATGTGATGTAGTGAATATAGTCATAACCATAAAATTGCAAAAATTATGGTTTAGACAATAGCAAGGTATTTAGCCATGAGAAAGGTTTAGGGAAGAAGATGAAATTTTGATGAATGTTGGGTGTTGGATGGTTGTAGGAATTGAATGAAGATAAATTACAAAGCTAGAATTGAAAAATGATAAGTGTGAGGTAAAAGGAAGCATTCGACCAAGAGCACTTGGTAGGGTTCCATGTTAATTTCAATAGATTTATAAGTGGAAGAATAATGTATAAGTATTAATAAGATTAATGGTGAATTTGGTTTGAAGAAAATCAAACTGGTTGGTAGTGGTAACCTTGGATAATTGATAGCATTAGTTTGGTAATTTTAAGTTAAAGGAAGAACATGAAGAAGTAAAATAATTTTCATAAGTTATAAGTATGAAGTTAATCATTTTTAATATTATTTTGCAGCATTAAATTCGAAGGATTAAGGTTGCAAAAGTGGTGTAATTGGATTGTTACATCGCATTGTAGCTTAGGTAAGGAAAGTATATGGAAGTAGTGTAGGAAATACTGTGCTTGCATGTGGGAGAACTGGGTGATTTAGAATTATAAACTGTGATTTTTATGTAGGGGTTAGGATAGAAATCAAACCGTTATACTACTGAAAATTTTAGAAAATCCACCCTTAATCATCCACAGGCTCAATTTCCTAAATAAATAATAGAAATTTTATTTTATGAGTTTAAAACATGTTTTGAGCTATATGATTTGCATAAGAATTATTTATAATTATTTTATAATATTACCACATGAAAAAAGTGGTATTTTTATGCAATTAAAATACTTTAATATTTGAGTTGCAATAAGAGGTTTTATGAGGTTTATTTATAGCAAAAAAAATATTTATTTGTTTATATGATTATGGATTTACTGGAGGTAATTGATATGAAAGTGATTTTATTATGATTTTATTAATATATGAAAATGTTTAAGGGATTATGGGATCCTTGATGATCATACATATAGATGACATGATGATTAGGGCTAGGAGACCTTCGCTAAGTCCCTAGTACCATAGCTGTCACCTGATTAGTGAATACTGTGGACCTATAGATAATGGCCATTATAATAGATAGGAACGGCTTAGGGATGGATACCTGACCCCGTGTGGGTACGCCTGATTCCTATACAAGTCTCGAAAGGAATAATATACAGGTGCATGGATCTCTTGGATATCGACTTTCTCTCATGAGATGTGATATATAACTGATGACTAATTTAAAATTAGATGTTCGGGTTTAAAGGTTTGAATTATGAAAGAAGTCTTTGACTAGATTAAAAACTTAAAAAAGAAAGAAATGATTTTAAATATATGTTTATATGATATTTGTTTTTTTTAATTTTATTTTAATGATTTTTAAATTATTATTTTAATTGCATATAGTGGCATAGTACCACTCTTTTATATGCTTATCCTTGTTGAGCACAAACTCACCCCTCTCTTTCCACACCTTAGACGCACTATCAATCATTGAAGGTATATTGTAATTTATTATATATCTCAAACATAGTTTATACAGTAATTGTATTTGTAGACAAATTGGGGATGTAAATTTGCTAAGGGAAAAAATGCTATGAATATTAGATGGAACCTATAATGGTTTATGTGTACATATATGAATCAATGCATATGTATAATGAATAGTTAATATTACTCTTATAAATTTAAGTATTGTTATATTTGGTAAAATGGAAATTATTACTGTGCAATGAGAAATTAATGGTAAGATGACATCGGCAAACAACCTAACCATAATAAGTAGAAGAAAAAGTTAATCGGTATTTGATAGTAAATTAGGCATTACATTGAATTACAGACTGACTGACGATATAAATTTACTAAACATGATTTATCGTTAAATGTTTCCAACTATTTTATAAATTGTTTTGAGATTGTTGACTCCCTGTAGCTAGCTTTGGGTAATCATGTTGTACTGTCTGAATTGTACTATTTGATGTTTGACTTTGATATCGTCACCAACACCCACAACCGTCACCTAATCAGTGCACCTTGCGGACTTTTTTAACTATGGCCATATGTCTTCTTAAATACTCCCTTTTTGAGATACTGAAACAGCATGATTTCTATTGGGTGTTGCCTTATCTCCACTAAACTGCTTTACTAAACTACATATCGAATTGTTTTACTGAACTACATACCAAATTGTTTACTGAACTTCTTGATGGTTTGGTAATATTGTCTTACTGTATAATATTGTTACTAAGGTATTGGAATGATTTGACATTGTTTTAATATACATGAATTCCTTCCCTGAAACATTTTTGTAGACTCCCTATAGTCAAACCTAAGGACTAGGACAAGTGAGTTGCTTCAAAGTATCCTACTGTACTCAACCTAGTACCGTAACCGATTATAATATCCTTTCTTTAGAGTCCCCAAACACTATCATTGATAGTGACTGTTAGTATAAGAGCATGTTTTAGATACATGCATGTAGTTGTGCATAGTATCATCTCTTTTATATATATTTCTTACAAGATGTAATAGTCCACAGTACAGTAAATATCATATTTTACACACGATTTTACGGTTAGGCTATCTGTGATGCTTTTAACACTTGCACAATACAGCAATAAATGATAAACATTTACTCATTTAATTGATTCAGAATATAAAATTTTTACAATATTTCTTATACTTTACATCCCCTGTTTCTAATTTACAATAAAGTAGTACTGTATACATATGTCTGAATATAAAAGAAATGTGACTATACCTTTAAAATTGATGCACTTTGCCCTAATGTACAAATTCATAACTCTATTTATCTGAGGAAGCTCTCAAATCATCCTTGAAATTAATATGAAATGTTGGAAAATAAAGGAGTGAGCGAACCACGTGCTCAGTAAAGGAGTCGTATGCTGCTTGATATAATGAAATCTATATGCAGCAAAACACTTATTTTCCTAACGGTGTACTAGGCACTGTAAGGAAGGATATTATAGTCGGCTGGAAAATCCAGATTGAGCATGGAAGGTATTTTGAAATACCTGTCTTGTCCCGAAATACCAGAGTGACTATAGGGAGTAATTAAATAATTTGTTTTATTTTAAAACAAATTAACTTCCATTTCTCATAGGTAATAAATGGTATAACCCATTTAACATTTTCTTTTCAATAATCTTATTCAAAACACGTGATAGTACAGTGAAACAATAGTTCAGTGAACAGTCACTTTAAAACTGTAGAAACAGTAAATATTTTTCCAATTCAGTAACTTATGAGAATCCAAATCGTTGGATAAACAGTTCAGTAATTATTTCTATTTTAGAAATAATTTTCATAATATTCTTTCCCAGTAAAACACAAATTCCAATCTCAATTCAGTAAACAGTATTCACTATGGTTCAGTTCAATAAACAGTATTTCACAATGCTATTCAGTAAAATCCATTTCAGTAAACAGTATCAGTGGGTTGAGACTAGGCATCACCCTAAATCATATCATGCTATCATCATTCCCTAAGGGACATAGTAATCATCCTCGAAGGGACACAGTAATAGTATACAGTTAGATCTATTGCCATAGTCTATAGGGGTCCTCGGTGTACACTTGCCAAGTGACTTCGGGACCACTGATGACTTGGCGAGTCAATCAACCACGTGACAGTAACAGTAATCAGTAAGCATGAAATTGGGGCCTAAGTCTCCAAAATAGTATAAAATTGTATCATAGCCTTTATGGATTTTATTCAAAAATAATTTGAAATATTTCATGTTTATCCATAAAGCTCACAATTTCATATACTTCCTCTTTTCATGAATTTCCATCATTTTCACATTTTTCCCAAAGTCATCTCAAAACAATTTATTCACTATTTCATTACCTTTATGTAATTTATAAAATACGTAAAATCAATTAATTAATTCCATAAAGGTATAAAATCATTTATTTTCCCATATAAATACCTTTAAGGAAATCTAATGAATTAAGTCATTTATTTAAATAATTATTTCCAAAAATGTATTTATTTCTCACTTCCAAATACAGGAAAAACAGTCGATAAATATTCATGTATTTAGTGAAAAATCTCTTAAATATTCTTTTTGAATGATTAATAGTAAAAAGAATATGTTTCATTCTCATTTTAAATAAAATATATAACATGAATATTTAATTTAGCATTTTTCAACAATTTCCACTTTATGGAAAAATTTACGGAAATGATTTCCAAAATTCATGATTTATTCCATTTATGCATATAAAATATTTCATGATATTTTAGAATAATTTTGATAATTTTCTGGCAGCATAACGACTGTGAATTTCTAGCCTCCTGCACAGAAATTACAGTATATAAACTAGCTTTCAACCATAATTTTGCATGATTTTCATAGCAGATCAATCTCTCCATAATTTCATAAAATTAAAATTGATAAATCATGCAATTCAATGTATCCATACAACTCACACAGTTCCCTCTTACCTGTCTAACGAAACAGAGCTTCCCGGTTGCGCTATCGAAATTCCTAATTCCTGGCTACAAAATAATTTTATAAAAAATTATTAATAATTTTTCTCTTAATTTCAAGCCACTAACTTTCATAAAATGCAGTCATTAATGACACAACATATGCACAACCAGTATAATTTATATTGGTGCTAAAACTAAATTTTCTCGTTTTAGCTCCTTTTTCGGTTCCAATTTCACCAGCCTTCCTCTTTTGATTTCTACATTAATTTTCTACCATCAAACCATAAAATTGCAGCCTTAAATCATGCCCAAATAGCCGTGGCCGAAATTCCCCTTTTATGGCAAATTCTTAATTTTGCTTCCTTTTTGAAATCTCAGGTTTCTATCCTTGTTATACCATTTTAAACTATCATTTCCTACCATTTTCATGCAAGAAAATGCATGATATCACTTAGTTCTCATGCCAACCGAAACCCATATTTATGGCAAAATTTTATTTATTCAAGATAGCTCAAATCTAATGCCATATACAAATTCTACACCTTTGAATTAGTAGAAATGAAACCTTGAATCAAATTGAAGCATGTGATTTTTGGTGCGTTTTTACCTTGACCTAACCTATCTTTGCTTCTTTTCTCCTCGTGCTATTCGTCTTTTGATGAGATTTTGGTGTCTATGGAAAGAGGAGATGACAAGGATTAATTTTGCTAGAAATAGCTATCTTAAAATTCTAACTATTTTTGGTGTTTTTGGAAGCTTACATTTTTCTTTTCTTCTTTGGCTATGGTGATGTCGTCAGAGTGGCTGATAAAGATGATGAATAGTGCCAAAAACTTCAAAATTTCTGCTGAGTTGGGTCTTATTTCAACCAATGGGAAGTTGCCACTGGCACCACCATAGAGTTTCACTTCCATTTTTCACCATTTATTCCTTTATCATACCATTATTATTATTTTTCAGCTTATAAATTTTATTTAAATTAAATTTAATTCATTTAAGTCAATTTATGGTCATTATTGACTAATTTGACCAGTCCCCCTTTATGTTAAATGACCATTTTGCCCCTCGTTACTTAAATATTAACTGTTTTGCCATTAAGCTTCTGATTTCGTAAAACCATGTAAACGAACTCCAAAAAATATAATTCCAACTCCAATAAATCACATTTAATGTATTTTAATGAATTGAGATGGTTTCGTTGTCGCGTGGTGCACTGATAATCAGAAATTACTATTTTACCCCTACAAACGGCCACCAAAGTTTTCCAATTAAACCACCTTTTTCAATCAATCTTTTTGCACTATAAAATTCCCCTTTTTAAGTAGATTATCATGATAATTTTACTTTGTCCCAACTCATTTCCATGTGGGCGTAATTTACGAAAATGGCCTCGAGACATAACCGTCATTTTCCAATTTGTTTTTTTTTAATTCTTAAAATAATTTCAAATGACATAAAAATTATTTTTATACCTCAAAATCATTATTTTATATTTATTTCACCATAGTACACTGTATTACTAGTCTTAAATCGATCAAAACCTTAAAATTTAAGGTGGGGCCCACATAACTAATTCACTTAATTTCACCAAATACATTACATTTTAGTAATTAAATAATTACTAATATTCTGTACAGTATAGTAGAAACAGGTCTTACATTTTCTCCCCACCTTAAGAAATTTGGTCCTCCAAATTTTACCCGAACTTATCACTGAAAAAGATCTGGATACCTCTCACTCATAAGGCTTTCTAACTCCGAAGTAGCCTCTTCCTCAGTGTGATACTTCCAGAGCACTTTAATCAAAGGAATAGTCTCAGATCGCAGTACTTTATCCTTCCTATCTAAGATCCGTATCGGTCTCTCAACGTAAAAGCTCGGATACCTCTCATGCATAAGGCTTTCTAACTCCAAAGTAGCCTCTTCCTCAGTGTGATACTATCAAAGCACTTTAACCAAAGGAATAGTCTCAGATCGCAGTACTTTATTTATGTACTCCACTGAGTATAACTAATTTTATTAGTTAAATTTGGCTTGATCTTATATCTAGTCATAACCTCATGATAGTCAGAGGAAATCACATTCAATCTTAGATTTGGGAACTACCTCAATTCGTGTTCCCTAGTCAACATATGACTTATCTTTTAATACATTTTTATCCTTTCACATTATCACTTCAGTTGCTTTTTCAAATGGTATAGTATTCTTCCGTTAAAACCATTTTAACATTTTTGAATACTATATCCACACATATTCATCCACTCCCATTTAATTTTCTCACATGTATGTACCATATCAGTAAAGCAGCTGATTCCACAAACTCCTCAACAATCATTTATATTATTTGGGTAAACCTCATAACTTTCTTACCCCAATAACTATATTTTAATCTTACTCACTTAGCAATAACCCGTATTTAAACAAATCAATGCTCACTTTATTATTCGAGACTGCACGTCTCCAATAGCGTAATGATTCAGTTAGAACTCATATTTACTGAGCTTAACAATAAAATTTTCAGCTTCCAGAAGTTTGTGGAATTATTCAAGGATGCTGCTTATATTCTTCAAATAAATATACATATTCACATTTCATGGTTTTATGCCATTATAATTTATCTGTATGTGGTTGAAATATTTCATTCATTAAACTCACATACTTCACAGGATATTTCATTAATCTCTTAAGTACCACAAAGGACTCGTAGGAGTTATACTGAGTTCTAAACATCATCATATAAACGCTTGTCTATAAGCTTCTTATTCGATAACATCTTGTTTAGAGATGAGTCTTAAACTCCTTAAATATATATATATATATATATATCATTGAATGGATCAAATAAAACATTAATCCTGAACAATTGAATATCCATTCTCACTAATAATACTATTGAATACTCAGAATTTAGTATACAATCATAAGCTATGCTTATTCCTTCAAACCATATTATCTGTGTTCTTACCAGTTACACTAATACAGATGGGTCTTTATTCATTAATCTCTGGAGTAATTTCTTAAGCTCTTCAGACTCATTTATGTTCTCGAATAAGAGCTTATAAATAGATTCCATACTGTGAATCGAGTCAACAATCTCTCGAATCCATATTACTTCGAAAATCTAGTTATATGAAAATTCATTTCGTAATTTTCCTTAGATGTTTCGTATTTACATCTGGCAATTCCTCTGTATATCCTCAAAACACATACCTGTCACTTTCAAATCATTTAACATATATTTCATATCGATCAAGTGAGGCACATAATTCCCTTACTGAGCCGTGGTTTGCTCACCCCTTAATATTAACATTTCAGGTTTTCGAGGACTAAGAGTCAACATCTAAAGGACTTCGGTTCTGCATTTGGGGACGATGCGATAGCTTGATTTATTTAATAAGGTATGATCATTTATTTTCTGTATTTAGACTTATCTACAGTACTACTTACTTATGAATTAAAATAGGGGATGTAATTCATATTATAATTTAATATGTAATTGTTTATATGTAAAAGAAAAGTAAAGTATCGCAGACAGCCCAACCAAATAAGATGTATAGAATAAGGTGAAAAATAGGGTCACGGGCTATGACAGTATAGTGGGTTGAGACTAGGCATCACCCTAAATCATATCATGCTATCATCATCCCCTAAGGGACATAGTAATCATCCCTGAAGGGACACAGTAACAGTATACAGTTAGATATATGGCCATATTCTATAGGGGGTCCTCGGTGTACACTTGCCAAGTGACTCCAGGATCGCTGATGACTTGGCGAGTCAATCAGTCATGGGACAGTAACAGTAATCAGTAAGCATGAAATTGGGGCCTCAATCTCTAAAACAATATAAAATTGTATCATAGCCTTTATGGATTTTATTCAAAAATAATTTGAAATATTTCATGTTTATCCATAAGGCTCACAATTTCAAATACTTCCTCTTTTCATGAATTTCCATCTTTTTCACATTTTTCCCAATGTCATCTCAAAACAATTTATTCACCATTTCATTACCTTTATGGAATTTATAAAACATAAAATCAATTAATTAATTCCATAAAGGTATAAAATCATTTATTTTCCCATAAAAATACATTTAAGGAAATCTAATGAATTAAGTCATTTATTTAAATAATTATTTCCAAAAAGGTATTTATTTCTCATTTCCAAATACAGGAAAAACAGTCGATAAATATTCATGTATTTAGTGAGAAATCTCATAAATATTCTTTTTGAATAATTAATAGTAAAAAGAATATGTTTCATTCTCACTTTAAATAGAAATCTATAATATGAATATTTAATTTAGCATTTTTCAACAATTTCCACTTTATGGAAAAATTTATGGAAATGATTTCCAAAATTCATGATTTATTCCATTTATGCATCTAAAATATTTCATGATATTTTAGAATAATTTTGATAATTTTACGGCAGCATAACGTGTCACGACCCGAAGGCCGCGACTTTTTCTAGATTCTTATACTTTTTCTCTCTTACAAATTTATGGACTAAATTTTTCTTTTTCAATTTAAGATTTGTATTCGTTGTCAGTGTAGTTACTACTCTAATTTCACGAATTCTCTATACAATACTTTATCACACTTCTAAGTTACATCCCGACTTGTTGAACAAAATACGTATTGTGTATTAATTAAATTTTGTACATGTAAACAAGAGATTTACAAAGAACGTATACCTCAAAGGCAATGAAGTGGATTTGAAGAACGGTGGTCAGTACCAAGCTTAGATACCGTCTCCGATGCCCACTTAGCAGCTAGCATGGCAGATGTTAACTTCAGTAGTCTGAAAAGAGATGAAATTTAATGAGGTGAGCAAAACCACGACTCAGTATTTACTAATATAAATGCAGGAGTAGAATTATACTGTCTTAAACCGTAATGCTTAAAACCTGCAAGTTTGCAATTACAGTTCACCTTTTTCATCAATAACATCTCATTATCTCAATTTCTATCATCTATCTATCACTTAGACTTCTAAATAAATCAATAATCATTTTCAAACTTCTTATCCTTATACCACGATGCATCGCACAACAATGCATCGTGTATCATGTTTAATTGAGATATCCTATCAAGTCATTGCACAATAATATGTCGTGTCCAAATTGAATATCATGTACTATTAGTCCATACTCTCATCAATCTCATAGTACAGCCTGTCCAATTGAGATATCGTATTAATCACTTTTCGTTTCATAATCATACTTCTGTATTCTATCATCTCATATCACTGTCCATATAGAGGATCATGATCACGGTGGTACGAAGTCATAATTCTCTTCGTGCATATTCTTTATTCATGTATCATATCATATCATGACATCATATAGATGAAATGTCATTACCACCAAGTCATGATACTCCTCATATACTCTTCATGTTTTTGTACCATATAAGGTCATGACATATCTTATTTAAAAAGCATACTATTATGGCATGATTTAGTAGGAAACTTATGTAATTTCACTGTATGAACCGCTATCATTTCAAATCATATCATATATACTTTAGAACATGCTCAACATATGAATTTTCAATTCATTTCATATTTAAGGTTGAAAGCATGCACAATTTTCTTTTCATATCATGTCAATTCAAAACATGTCTTTTCATATCATTTCAAATCAAAACATGCACATTTCTCTTTTTATATCATGTCAATTCAAAACATTTTTCATGTACTGTAAGTCATATCAGGTTTAGAGTTCATATCAAATCAATCTATACTCTAGACCGCATATCATTTCAAGTTCGACACAAAATCATATATAAATCGTATAAGTGTCAAAGTCATATCACATGTACTTTTAAAACATGTTTAAAAACATGTACTATTTAAAAATATATTTCATTTCAAACATGTCTCATGTACTGTATAAATCATGTCAAGTCTAGAGTTCATATAAATAAAATCATACTCTAGACTTCATATCATATCGGTTAGAGACTAAGCTAGATCCCTATCACTCTATCAATAAAGACTTAAATCACTATAGCTAGCAGTGAAAATCATGTCATCGTCCCCTGGAAACCAACTAGGGCGCTATCTATAGCCATAGACCTCATCTCTCTTAGCCCTACTGATCAGGAGTGACTGAGACCTGTCCACAACTATTGTCGGACAAGCATCTCTACCTAATGAGCAAAGCTCCAATTAGGCGGTTTCCACGATGCTTTATTGAATTTAATTCTTTTAGGATGCCTACAGTCTCATAAAAACATATAAATCTTTAGCTTTTCTTGTCAAAGATCATATAAAGTATATGGTATCATTCTTTAAGAGGTTTCACATATATAAAGATATAAATATCTACCATGTACCTTTCTTTCAAAACTAATTAATATTTTATGGTATTCGTATAAACATTGTAGACACCTAATTTTGTCCGAACAATTTTTTTTAAAAAAAATCAAAAAAATCAAAAAAATAAAAAATGATAAAAAGAAACAAGTCAATTTTGGTCAGATCTTTCAAATTTAAAAATCTCATGTGAAACACATGAAAAATTTACACCCTCAATAGTTGACTTGGTTGATTTGTTGCCAAAAAAAAATGAACATAATAATTTGCAAATTGATGGAAATAAATCATGAATGAGAATCCCATGATGGCAGCCATGGTTTAAGCATTAAAATGGGGAAGTTTGTTTCCTTTCCTAAAGGTTTAGGGCTAGAAATGGCTATAAAAGCCAATGAAAAGGAGAAATTAAAAGGGGGGGACACGGGAAGAGGAAAAAACCCTAGAAAAAAAAACTAGAGGAGAAAACCCTAGAAAAAAAACCTTGAGGAGGAAAAAAAGATACAAAAGGGACACACGCAGCCACTGTTCATCATCTTCTTCAACTCTGCTGCCCACGTGATCATCATTTTTTTCTGTCATCCTTTGCCCACGTTCTAACTACAACGACAAGCTCCTTGCTACGTGACCTCCTGCTGTGCCCTTGCTGGTCTGACGTTCCTGCACAGCTAACAACCTTTGTATGCTCGCAGTCTAAAAAAGCTCGAGCCATCCTACTCCTGCTGTTGAAGCTGTCGTTCCTTTACTTTGGAACATCATCACTGCATCTTATCCAGGGAACCGGCACCATCATCTGCGGCCATCTACGAACTCCCACTGCACCAGACCACAATGCCATCTCCTTTGCTGCTGCACTTCATCACTGCCTTGAACTGCACCGAACCGCCACTGCTCACCCCTACAGCCCACGATTTTGCATCACTGCCTGCTCGAGTTTACACTTGCTCGACGTTGCTTCAGTTTCCAGTTACACCGTTGCCTGTTGCCTGTGTTGTGAAATCGTTATTCCTGGAGGCTGCTGTTGTCCCGCGTTGCTGTGCCACAAGCATCTCATCATTGTCTTCTTCCTATTGCTACGTGTGTACATGAATTAGCTACTGCTACCACTCTTGAAAGAATACTAAATATAAAGCTTGGGGGCTGCGTGCGTGAAACAAGAATTAAAGGAAGGAAACTTGAACAAATAAGCTTCAAAGGAAAGAGTTTGGCGTTGACAGATATTGAAAGGTACCTGTTCACAATGATTATTGGTTATGGGGCAAGTGTTTTTTTTATTCTTTTATTTATTTTATTAGTTATTCATTGGAATTACTTTCTTTTTATTTATTTACTTAGCTTGTTTAAATCAGTTTAATTTATCTAACTTGTTTGTTTTCTTTTAAAAAAATAGTAATAAAAAATAAAAATAAAAATAAAAAATGTGTAGTAAAAATTAATTATGATATGAAAAATTAAAAAAACAAAGAGTCTCCGATGATGGGATTTCTTAGAAATCCCAAGTAGCGATTCTTTGATAATTCTTAGGATCGAGATAAAATCCTTAAATGTTACCAGCATATTGGAACGTTTAATTGGTTTCATTTCTATTTCAAAATTCTTTAAATAAATTAATATAAAAAAATAAAAATAAATTAATCAAATATAACATTTAAAATGAACAAATAAATAAATATAAATATGAATTATAAATAAATAAATAAAATATAAATTTAAAAGAATATCCGATGATAGGATTTCTTAAAAATCACAAGTAGTGATTCTTTGATAATCCTTAGGGTCGAAATGAAATATTTGAATATTACCAGCGTATTGGGTTATTCAAGTAATTTTAGCTCGATATTAAAATTTTTAATAAAATTAACATTTATGACATAAATTAATATTAAAAATAAATTATAAATAAATAAAAATTTTAAAACAAATAAGTAAACAAGAATATAAAATTGTTACAATTAATCTTTTGGAATAAATAATAACAATAACAATGAAGATAAAAAAATAATAATAATTAAAGAATAAATAAACATGATATACATTATAAATAATTTCTGATGATGAGATGTTACGGAATTCACAAGTAGTGATTCCTAACTGATCTCTAGGTGAGAGAAATATGCTAAATGTTACCAGCGTATTGGAATATTTAGTCTGATTTTTCAATAAAAACAAGATTTTATAAATATAAATAAATTACAAAATAATAATATAAGTATAAATGAATTAAAAAAATAATAAAATGAAATAATCGATTTCTCATGTGCATCATTTATATTTTGATTGCATCATTTGCATCCATGAAATTTCAAAATAAGTGTGAATCTCCCGAGAATGGGATTTTATAGAAATCGCAAGTAGTGATTCTTAAGAAATTCCTAGGTGAGGAAATTATCCGAAATGCTATCAAAAGTATTGGGGTACTTCGGAATAATTTTCAATACAAAAGATTCTCATTTATTTCAAAGAAAAAATAAATTTAGCATAAATAAAAATAAAATTTAATATTTCAAATAATAAGCAAATAAAAAATTGAATAAATGAATTTCTTTTTAAATGTTTAATTAAGACCATTTTATTAAGATCAAAAGATAAGACATGATTAAGTGGTACCGTTTTTTAACGGGCGTTGTGGGGGTGCTAATCCTTCCCCAAACGTAACCGAACTCCCGAACCCAAACTTTGTTTTCGCAGACCAAAAATTATTTTTTTGATAAAACTTAATTAATTTTAAGATTTTATTGAAAAGATAAATAATTTTAGGTGGCCAATCACACCTAGCCAAAAAAGATTGGTGGCGACTCCTCTTTATTGTGTTTATCCAAAATCGTCTAGCGATTGAGTCCCCGGACGAAAATCGTTACGACAAACATCATTATAATGTTTCAAGTTACAACAAGGCATGCTTAAATGCGATGCAATTTAAATCACGAGTTCAAACAGTGAACTATTATTTTCATCAAACATGTCATTTAATTATAGCGTTCACTATAATTCAATTCCTTCATTTCCATCCTTTTGATTTCAATCAGATCATACCTAATAGGTAAATTCGATATTCATTGTGGTTCCTCGATATGTCATATTCTTTCTCCACAGTTATCAACTATACAATCACTTATATATTTCATTATCAATACTAGGACTACCACCATCAATATGAGTCCTCTTAGTATCTATGAACATTTAGATATCGTATTTCTCTATAATCATCAAGATATTGGAATTATGCCATTACCAATATCAGCATTCAAGATATATTCCAAAGTTGACATCGAGGAAATTGCAACCACAAGATTAATAGTCATCTATCAAATCAGTTTATGGTCTGGCATATTGGCACCCATTCATAATTCCAACTTGATGCCTAATTTCATTCACTATCACTAACTCAATCACAGTTTTAAATCAATTTTCATATGGCCTGTGTAATACCAAACTAGAATTATCTACAAAGATATTATCGAGTCACAATTGGGTCAGCAATTTACCCACTTAAGAGATTTGGCCAATTGCCACTATTAACAGTATTTCAATCATTTCAGTCGCCTTACGACCATCCATATTACTGCAAAAATCCCAATTCACATCTATTTAACATAGTCATGTATAAGTATATTTTTATGTAGATGTGTGTTCTACCAGATGTCCACAAGGCATCACAATCTACATTCTTATTATCATCATCTCAAACACAATACTAAAATAGGCCATTTATCATATCTCCCAAATTTCTCCGAGTCACTCATTTATTTAAATCTATCAGTGATTAGATTGTGTCGGAACTCAACCTCATTTTCAATAAGATTATGTATGCATGTAGCATACATTTATTAAAATTCAATATCACTACTATCCATCGTGTGCTACATGTCAATATTAAGACCACCTCCACAAGTGTAGGCCCGATTATTATTTCTCGTATATTTGAGAATGCAATGTATTACGATAAAACCATCTCAACACCTATCTCTTGCAATGTCTGTATTATCATGTTCGAAATTATTCCAAGAATCCAGAAAATCAAAAAATCTGTAATTTCTAAGATCATCACTCCATCAATACTCTCACAATTTATTCGTTCAGCCATTTACTTATTCAAACCATTCCAAAAATTAAGTCTTTTTGCCAATATGCCAATGTCCTTTCAATACTTATCTCTTGATAATTCTATCCAATTCCATTTATACGAGAAAAACCTTGATCTTATTCATCACATTTTCCTATGAATTTCAGCAGATAACGACTTAATTTTGTCAGAACCCCCTGCAAGGAAACTACAATTTATATCCATACAGCCGTTGATTCTCACCATTTATTTATTTCTTACTAAGACCCCTACCACCAATTGTAGGTCCTCTTAGTATCTATAATCATTTCAATATGCATCAATTCAAAATCATAGTTCCAAAACATATAATGTAATACTACTAATGCTTTATAAAAGTATCTTACTTGGTGCTGAAGCTTAGCCCCTTGACGAGCTCCTAGCATCGTCGAACATCAAATCGCGCCTGTCACTTCCGCTGCAATTTTCACAACACCAATGCACTTACGTGAATATGTGACAATAAAATTATTCAATAACATCTATAATTTATTTTCCTCAATTCTCCTTACCTTTTCTTTCTTTTCTTCTTCTTCTTTTCTTTCTTCTTTTTCTTTTCTCCTTTCTTTTCTTTTTTCTTTCTTTTTCTTTTCTTTTTCTTTTTTTTCTTAATCGGGTCGGGTCGGGTCAATCGAGTCAGGTTAGTTCGGGATGACCTGGTCGAATCGGGTCGGGTCGGGTCGGGTTGGCTGGTGCAACTGGTTCAGTTTTGCTTGGCCGGTTCAGCCACCGGTGGCCACCCATTCCAGCGGTTCGGCCACTCCTCAGCACCTTGGGATTGCCACGAAGCCGGATCTAGTCTCCTCTTCCCGAGCGACGACGCCGGCGCCGGCGCCGGCGCCGGCGGTGGCAGATTTGAAGGTGGGCTTTTTCGGTCTCTTTCTCCCCTTTTTCTCCTTCCTTTTTAGTTTTCCTTCGCCCTTGGCCATCCTCGCCTCTTCCTTGACCTTTCGCCGTTGGCGTGGGTGGTGTGGCGGTGGCCAGATCGGCGGCACCGCCACTTTTCCTCTTTCTCTTTTCCTTTCTTTCCCTTCGGCTTCCGCCTCATTTTCCCTCTTTATTTCTTCTCTCTTTTCGGTTCTCACCGTCGCCGGCCCCTCTTCTTTCTCTTCCTCGTCTGGCGACGGTTCCCCTTCCCCTCTTCTTGCTGGCATTGCCTGCCTTCACACCCCCCTCTCCTCTGTTTTCGACACAGAAGGGGTGTAGGAATCGGGTTTGTATCCCGATTCCCCTTTTTTTTTTTAAATAATATATATAATTATATTTATAAATATAAATATTACCAGTAATATATATTATAATTATACACATGATTATAATTATATATATATATTACTTATAATTTGTATTCAAATATATATTTTGTATCAAATACATATATATGTATACATATATTTTTTTTTACACTTTAACATAAAATAATATTTATATTCATATATATATATATATAATTCATGAACATATATGTGCTTTTATAAAACATAAAATATATACATATATTTCATGTACAAAAATATATATCTATTTATTAAAAGTATATTTATATAATATCATTATATAAATATATCAAAATACATATTTTTATTTCTTATTAAGTTTGGATATCTAAATATCCAATTTATTTCTCCATTTTCATTTCTTATTTAATTTGGATTGCAACTTGTCCAAATTAAAATTTATTTTTCCGGATCTTTACTATTTATTTTCGAAAATTCATGGTCTTCACATTCTCCCCACCTTAAGAAATTCGGTCCTCCGAATTAAACTTAAATTAAAAGGTGGTACCATCTTGTACTCTTATCTTTCTTGTCCTTTCAATCATCCTTTAAATGATACTGCCAGCATACCTGCATCATTAGAATCACCTTTTATACCATTTTATATCGTTTTCCTCTATACATTTATACTCTTTAAACGTCTTATAACTTTGGGAGTTAACAATTTTCATATTCTTTAACATAATAGTAATTTATACTATTCATCCTCCTTCTTTCTCAATTAGTGCCAAGTCGATATAGTTTGGTAACTGTTATTTACTCGACTTAATCACTAGTATGAAATTGTTCCAGTAGCTTTCAAATCTCATGCATCCGCTCTCTCAACATATCTTCGAGCGTTTCTATATTACACTCGAATGTTCATATCAGTACAGAGCGGTGCTGTCAGTAATTTGGAATCCCAAAGTCCCTTGCTATTTCCCATAACCATATGACAATTCTAGATTCCATCACATGTAACGCTCACTGGAACTTCACACACATTCTCACCGTTTCATAATCGTGTTTTGACTATGGCACTAGAGAATCTAGGGGCCAGATAATGGAAAAGTGATTCAATATTATTAACCAGTCTATAATTACTTCCATAACATCGTATTTCCTTTGTTCAATTTGGAAAAGGTGAGGACCTTTCTCTTTCAATAAGCTTTCAAGTTTCCATGTAATCTCTTTATAAGGGAGATGCTACTAAAGAACCCTCACTAGGGGGAAGGGACTTGACCTCAAAGCTTTCTCCTTTCTGTCCACAATCCAAATCGGCCTTTTTATACTTCTAATGTGTTTGGTCATTTCACTCTTTGCAATAAACGTCCTCTTATAATTCAAAATCATAAATTTCAATTTCCAATAGTCCTCATGATTGAGATGGAATTGTGCTTTCAATCAAGCCATATACTTTTATTCGATTAGTTTCATTGGCGCAATGCCACAAGTTTGGGTGGCTTATAAAAATAAAATTCTTAGATTGAGCTCATTCTATAGTTCAAGTTCCATATCATCACATGACCTATCTTAGGTCAACTATGTTAGGTCATTCCATTGGCGATTCTTTTACCTCTTTTAATCCTTCTCAATTTACATATCGGTCATCTCCTATATGATCATTCTTTTATCTTCAAAATATAAACTGTCTCAGTCAATCATTCTTGATCATTCAATATCTTATTTCTTTAAGGTGATACACAATTCTTCTATACAGTATCGATACCATTCATTAACGGTTTCCACTCTGTTTCAATAGGTCATCGATTGGCATCTTTTTGTCAAAGCCCAACCTGTTTCAATAGGCCGTCGACTGGTATCACCCATAGCAATAGCTGACCAATCTTGATATAGATCGAAAATCAGCAAGTTTACATGTAGACACTACACAGTACACGGGATGTAACACTGTTATGGTCTCAACTACACCGACACGTACTAGACAAACCGTGCTCTGATACAATTAAATCTGTCACAACCCGAAGGCTGGGACTTTCTCTAGATTCTCATACTTTTTCTCTCTTACAAATTTATGGACAAAATTTTTCTTTTTCATTTTAAAATTTGTATTCGGTGTCAGTGTAGTTACTACTCTAATTTCATGAATTCTCTATATAATACTTTATCACACTTCTAAGTTACATCCCGACTTGTTAAACAAAATACGTATTGTGTATTAATTAAAGTCTGTACATGTAAACAAGAGATTTACAAAGAAGGTATACCTCAAAGGCAATGAAGTGGATTCGAAGAACGATGGTCAGTACCAAGCTTAGATACCATCTCCGATGCCCACTTAGCAGCTAGCATGGCAGATGTTAACTTCAGTAGTACGAAAAGAGATGAAATTTAATGGGGTGAGCAAAACCACGGCTCAATATTTACTAATATAAATGCAGGAGTAGAATTAAACTGTTTTAAACCGTAATGCTTAAAACCTGCAAGTTTGCAATTACAGTTCGCCTTTTTCATCGATAACATCTCATTATCTCAATTTCTATCATCTCTCTATCACTCAGACTTCTAAATAAATCAATAATCATTTTCAATCTCTTATCCTTATACCACGATGCATCGCACAACAATGCATCGTGTACCATGTTTAATTCAGATATCCTATCAAGTCATCGACAACAATATGTCGTGTCTAATTTGAATATCATGTACTATTAGTCCATACTCTCATCAATCTCATAGTACATCCTGTCCAATTGAGATATCGTATCAATCACTTTTCATTTCATAATCATGCTTTTGTATTTTATCATCTCATATCACTTTCCATATGGAGGATCATGATCACGGTGGTATGAAGTCATAATTCTCTTCGTGCATATTCTTTGTTTATGTATCATATCATAACATCATATAGATGAAATGTCATTACCACCAAGTCGTGATACTCCTCATATGCTCTTCATGTTTTTGTACCATATAAGGTCATGACATATCTTATTTAAAAAGCATACTATTATGGCATGATTTAGTAGGAAATTTATGTAATTTCACTGTATGAACCGCTATCATTTCAAATCATATCATATATACTTTAGAACATGCTCAACATATGAATTTTCAGTTCATTTCTTATTTAAGGTTGAAAGCATGCACAATTCTCTTTTTATATCATGTCAATTCAAAACATGTCTTTTCACTTTTCATATCATGTCAATTCAAAACATGTCTTTTCATATCATTTCAATTCAAAACGTGGACATTTATCTTTTCATGTCATGTCAATTCGAAACATGTCTTTTCATATAATTTCAAATCAAAACATGCACATTTCTCTTTTTATATCATGTCAATTCAAAACATTTTTCATATACTGTAAGTCATATTAGGTCTAGAGTTCATATCAAATCAATCTATACTTTAGACCGCATATTATTTCAAGTTCGACACAAAATCGTATATAAATCATGTAAGTGTTGAAGTCATATCACATGTACTTTTAAAACATGTTTAAAACATGTACTGTTTAAAAATATATTTCATTTCAAACATGTCTCATGTACTGTATAAATCATGTCAAGTCTAGAGTTCATATCAATAAAATCATACTCTAGACTTCATATCATATCGGTTAGAGACTAGGCTAAATCCCTATCACTCTATCAATAAAGACTTAAATCATTGTAGCTAGCAGTGAAAATCATGTCATCGTCCCCTGGAAACCAACTAGGGCGCTATCTATGGCCATGACCTCATCTCTCTCAGCCCCACTAATCAGGCGTGACTGAGACCTATCCACAACTATTGTCGGACAAGCATCTCTACCTAATGAGCAAAGCTCCAATTAGGCGGTTTCCACTATGCTTTATTGAATTTAATTCTTTTAGGGTGCCTACAATCTCATAAAAACATATAAATATTTAGCTTTTCTTGTCAAAGATCATGTAAAGTATATGGTATCATTCTTTAAGAGGTTTCACATATATAAAGATATATATATATATCTACCATATACTTTTCTTTCAAAACTAATCAATATTTTATGGTATTCGTATAAACATCATTATAATGTTTCAAGTTACAACAAGGCATTCTTAAATATGATGCAATTTAAATCACGAGTTCAAATAGTGAACTATCATTTTCATCAAACATGTCATTTAATTATAGCATTCACTATAATTCAATTCCTTCATTTCCATCCTTTTGATTTCAATTAGATCATACCTAATAGATAAATTCGATATTCACTGTGGTTCCTCGATATGTCATATTCTTTCTCCACAGTTATCGACTATACAATCACTTATATATTTCATTATCAATACTAGGACTACCACCATCAGTATGAGTCCTCTTAGTATCTATGAACATTTAGATATCATATTTCTCTATAATCATCAAGATATTGGAATTATGCCATTACCAATATCACCATTCAAGATATATTCCAGAGTTGACATCGAGGGAATTGCAACCACAAGATTAATAGTCATCTATCAAATTTGTTTATGGTCTGGCATATTGGCACCCATTCGTAATTCCAACTTGATGCCCAATTTCATTCACTACCACCAACTCAATCACAGTTTTAAATCAATTTTTATATGGCCTGTGTAATACCACACTAGAATTACCTACAAAGATATTATCGAGTCACAATTAGGTAAGCAATTTACCCACTTAGGAGATTTGGCCAATTGCCACTATTAACACTATTTCAATCATTTCAGTCGCCTTACGACCATCCATATTATTGCAAAAATCCCAATTCACATCTATTTAACATAGTCATGTATAAGTATACTTTTATGTAGATGTGTGTTCTATCAGATGTCCACAAGGCATCACAATCTACTTTCTTATTATCATCATCTCAAACACAATACTAAAATGGGCCATTTATCATATCTCCCAAATTTCTCCGAAACACTCATTTATTTAAATCTATCAGTAATTAGATTGTGTCAATACTCAACCTCATTTTCAATAAGATTATGTATGCATGTAGCATACATTTTTTTTAAATTCAATATCACTACTATCCATCGTGTGCTACATGTCAATATTAAGACCACTTCCACAAGTGTAGGCCCGATTATTATTTCTCGTATATTTGACAATGCAATGTATTACGATAAAGCCATCTCAATACCAATCTCTTGCAATGTCCGTATTATCATGTTCGAAATTATTCCAAGAATCCAGAAAATCAGAAAATCCCTAATTTCTAAGATCATCACTCCATCAATACTCTCACAATTTATTCGTTCAGCCATTTACTTATTCAAACCATTCTAAAAATTAAGTCTTTCTGGCAATATGCCAGTGTCCTTTCAATACTTATCTCTCGATAATTCTATCCAATTCCATTTATACGAGAAAAACCTTGATCTTATTCATCACATTTTCCTATGAATTTCGGCAACATAACGGCTTAATTTTGTTAGAACTCCCTACAAGGAAACTACAATATATATCCATACAACCCTTGATTCTCACCATTTATTTATTTCTTACTAAGACCCTTACCACCAATTGTAGGTCCTCTTAGTATCTATAATCATTTCAATATGCATCATATCAAAACCATAGTTCCAAATCATATAATGTAATGCTACTAATGCTTTATAAGAGTGTCTTACTTGGTGTTGAAGCTTAGCGCCTTGACGAGCTCCTAGCATCGTCGAACACTAAATCGCGCCTGTCAGTTCCGCTACAATTTTCACAACACCAATGCACTTACGTGAATATGTGACAATAAAATTATTCAATAACATCTATAATTTATTTTTTATCAATTTTCCTTACCTTTTCTTTCTTTTCTTCTTCTTCTTTTCTTTCTTCTTTTTCTTTTCTCCTTTCTTTTCTTTTTCTTTTCTTTTCTGAACCGGGTCGGTTCGGGTTGACCGGGTCGAATCGGTCGGTTCGGGTTGGTCAGGTCGGATCGAGTTGGCTGGTTCAGCCACTGGTGGCCACCCATTCTGGCGGTTCGGCCACTCCTCAGCACCCTGGGATCGCCATGAAGCCGGATCTGGTCTCATCTTCCCGAGCGACGGCGTAGGTGATGGCAGATCTGAAGGTGGGCTTTTTTGGTCTCTTTCTCCCCTTTTTCTCTTTCCTTTTACTTTTTCCTTTGCCGTCGGCCATCCTCGCCTCTTCCTTGACCTTCCGCCATTAGCGTGGGTGGTGTGGCGGTGGCCAGATTGGCAACACCGCCACTTTTCCTCTTTCTCTTTTCCTTTCTTTCCCCTCGGCTTCCACCTCATTTTCCCTCTTTATTTCTTCTCTCTTTTCAGTTCTCACCGTCGCCAACCCCTCTTCTTTCTCTTCCTCGTCCGGCGGCGGTTTCCCTTCCCCTCTTCTCGCCGGCATTGCCGGCCTTCACACCCCCCTCTCCTTTGTTTTCGACAAAGAAGGGGAGTGGGAATCGGGTTTGTATCCTGATTCCCCTTCTTTTTTTTAAAATAATATATATAATTATATTTATAAATATAAATATTACCAATAATATATATTATAATTATACAGATAATTATAATTATATATGTAAATATATTACTTATAATTTGTATTCAAATATATATTTTGTATCAAATACATAAATATGTATACATATATTTTTTTTTTACACTTTAACATAAAATAATATTTATATTCATATATATATATATATAAAATTCATGAACATATATGTGTTTTTATAAAACATATAATATATACATATATTTCATGTACAAAAATATATATCTATTTATTAAAAGTATATTTATATAATATCATTATATAAATATATCAAAATACATATTTTTATTTCTTATTAAGTTTGGATTTCTAAATATCCAATTTATTTCTCCGTTTTCATTTCTTATTTAATTTGGATTGCAATTTATCCAAATTAAATTTTTTTTTCCGAATCTTTACTATTTATTTTTGAAAATTCATGGTTTTCACATAACGGCTGTGAATTTCTAGCCTCCTGCACAGAAATTACAGTATATAAACCAGCTTTCAACCACAATTTTGCATGATTTTCATAGCAGATCAATCTTTACATAATTTAATAAAATTAAATTTGATAAATTATGCAATTCAATGTATCCATAGAACTCACACACTTTCCTCTTACCTATCTAACGAAACCGAGCTTCCCGGTTGCGCCTACCGAAATTCGTAATTCCTTACTGCAAAATAAATTTATCAAAAATTATTAATAATTTTCCTCTTAATTTCAAGCCACTAACTTTCATAAAATGCAGCAATTAATGACAAATATATGCACAACGAGTATAATTTACACTGGTGCTAAAACTAAACTTTCCCGTTTTAGCTCCTTTTTTGGTTTCGATGTGATAACCGCAAATTTTCTATTTTTGAAAATTAATATTAAAGAAAATAGATAAGAGGAAATAAATAAATTAAAGTAAATAAATAAAATTTATTTACGAGATGGGAATATCGTTGAAATTCTCAAAAATTGATGAAGCTAAGAAGTGGAGAAAATTAAATTGGAATAAGAAATGAAGAAGGAAATTAAATGAAAATAAAATATGTTTATATAATTACAAATTATATAAATGTATTTTGATGTAAATACATATGTATTTAAATACCGTATGGTATACAGTATATATTAAATATACGTTGGTATATATAAGTATATATACTATTTGATAAATTTAAATAGTACGTATGTATTATTTACAACATTGTATGTATATATATAAGTATATACATATTTGAGAAAATGTAAATATTAAATTACATTAAAGTTTAAAGGTATATATATTGTAAATACAATATATATGGAATTATGACATTTATATAAATATTTATATAAATGTTATTTAATTTTTAAGTATGTAAATATACATATATATATACTAGACATATATTTTGTAATATACAATATATATTTTATATATAATATATATTGTATTATATTATATGTAAAATAATATATGTATAATAATTAGTATATATTATATGTATAAAATACATTATATAGTATATAGTATATAATATATTATATACTAAATATAGTAAGTAAAATAAAAACAAAAAGGGGAAAGGAAACAGAAAACAAGAGGAAGGATTGGGGAAGGAATCTCGACCCCCCAACCAGAACCGTTGGTGGCGGAGATGCCACCGCCAGCGAGGGAAAAGAGAGAGGAAGGGAGAGACGATGTCGCCGGCGAAGAAAGGAAGGAAAGAGGACGACCGGCGAAGGAAAAAACGAAAACGAAAAAGGGGCGAAAACCGGCGAAAAACCGAGAAGGAGAAGAGAAGAGAAAGTGGCGGTGCCGGCCAAACCAGCCACCGCCACTACCACTGAAGCACCACTGGAGGGAGAGGAAGACGATGGAGGCCACCAGAGGCGTCGTGAACGGTGGAGGAAGGTCGGCGAAGAGGCGAAAGAAACCGAAGGAAAACCGACTCGATCTGCCGCCGTGCCGCCGATCCAGGCCGAACGGAGACCACCAGCAGACTCGCAGTGCCGTCGGCCAGCTGAAGGGCGCTTGAACCGCTAGAGAACCGGCCGCCGATGAGGAACCGGCGAGGAGGACAGTGACCGGTCTGACGGGAAAGGAAAAGAAAAAGAAAAGAAAAAGGAAAAAAGAAAAGAAAAAGAAAAAGAAAAGAAAAGAGAAAAAAGAAGAAAGAAAGGAGGAAAAGAAGAAAGAGAGAGAAAAAGGAAAATTTTTGAGAATTCGGAAAATTCTCGGGAACTCGAGAATCTCGGGAATCGGTAAGAAATCCGAGAAATTATTAATGATAATTATTTAAATAAATTATTTATTTAAATAATTTGAGAAAATTCTAAAATTTAGAATTTAAATTCCAGAAATTATTCTCGACGATCGAGATGAGGAATCGGAAGAGATGGAACACGGGCGCGACGAACGAGGCGGTCGCCGACCCGAAACAGGTAAGGGATGCATGTGCAGCACTGTAAGGATATTCAGTCTGCATGATTTTAATTATGAAATATTTTATAAATATATTTCATGAAAATATTACGATGAATGATTGGTTGGAAAATTGTGGTGAAGTACCGGTTGAAATTATAAACTGTATTTTCGTGCAGGAAGCTAGCCAATCGGCAGCCATTATACTGCCGAAAAATTATCGAAAATTATCGAATATTTTTAGATAATTTTATAAAATCATAATAAATGATTTTATTTCACGAGAAATGTTTTTCAATCACGAAAATCGAGAAAATGAATATTTTCCATAAAAACATGAATAAAATGAGAGTGATTTTAAAATATTCATGTTTTCGAGAATGGTGATAATGAAATCACCGAAAATTCTCTTGATATGTAAGTTACACGTAACACGAGATGAAAAATGAAAGGAAATAAAGTGAATATTTTTATATAATTCTTAAATATTCACTAAATGGTTTTATAACCTTTATGGTTTTAAATGATGAAATTATTATTTTTATAAATTCCATAAAGGTTTTCAGATGATGAAAAATACGGTTTTGAGACTAGATGGCATCCTATCATGCTGATATGTGATATGTGTTATGTGACATGTAATATGTGATATGTGATATGTAGTCCCGGCCGACACCTGATCAGTGATCCACCGAGGACCATTATAGACTATGGCCATAGATCTGACATGATTATTCATATCCTTCGAGGTCTATAGCATGATACGAGTAACGACCTAGTGGACGGGCTGGGCGTGCCTCAGTCTCCATATATGAAAATGTTTTATATGATATGTGAAATGTGAAATGTAAACGTTTTACATGATATGTGACAAGTTAAATGAAAGATATTTACAGCATTTTACAAAATGCTTATTTCAGTACTGATTTTAGTACTACGAGATGATTTTCATATGATATGTGATATGAACATGTAATATGTTTTCAAAAGGAGAAAGAGTTTATAAGTCTAATATTCTTACTATGATTTAAATTGAATATTAGACTACATGTGACATGAATACGTGATATGTTTTCCAAAAAGGAAAGATGAGGAAAATAAATCTAATATTCTTATTTTAATGTTTAAATTGAATATTAGATTTAAATGATATATATGCTATACAAAAAGGATTTAATAGCTGATTTTGCTATTTAAAGTACTGTACTAATTATAGTTGTACAGTAAAACATGAAATGGATTTTATATGAGAATGATGAGAATTTAACTAATATTCTTTTCAAAGAATATATGAATATTAGTTATTTTATTTAAATGCTTTATTTTATAAAAGCATTATTTTGAAGAGAATATGAAAATGATATGAAATGAAAAGGTAAAAGGATATAAATTTCAAACGAAAAGAAATTTATTACTCTCTACAGTTGCTTCTAGGCTTCGGAACAAGATAGGTATTTCAAAATACCTACCTTACTCCATCCGGATCCCTAGTCGACTGTAGTATCTTTCCTACATGTGAGCTTAGAGCCCATAGGAAAAATGAAAAAGTTTTTCAGCATATAGGAAGCTGAATATCAAGTATGCATATAATTCCCTTACTGAGCCGTGGTTTGCTCACCCCTTAATTTTAACACTTCAGGTTTTCGAAGATTGAGATTCTAACACTTAAAGGATTTCGGCAACGCATTTGGGGACGATGTGACAGCTCAACTTATGACATGAGGTATGATCATTTATTTTCTGTATTTAGACATATTCACAGTACTACTTTCTTATGAAGTAAGATAGGGGATGTAATTCATATTATCATTTAATATGAAATTATTTATATGTAAAAGAAAAAGTAAAGTATCGCAGACAGCCCAACCATATAAGATGTATAGAATAAGGTGAAAAATAGGGTCACGGGCTGTGACATTCGATTTTGCCAATCTTCCTCTTTTGATTTCTACATTAATTTTATACCGTCAAACCATAAAATTGCAGCCTTAAATCATGCCTAAATAGCCATGGCCGAAATTCCCTTTTATGGCAAATTCTTAATTTTGCTTCCTTTTTGAAATCTAAGGTTTCTATCCTTGTTATATCATTTTAAACTATCATTTGCTACCATTTTCATGCAAGAAAATGCATGATATCACTTAGTTCTCATGCCAACCGAAACCCATATTTATGGAAAAATTTTATTTATTCAAGATAGCTCAAATCTAATGCCATATACAAATTCTACACCTTTGAATTAGTAGAAATGAAACCTTGAATCAAATTGAAGCATGAGATTTTTGGTGGGTTTTTACCTTGACCGAACCTCTCTTTGCTTCTTTTCTCCTCGTGCTCTTTTTCTTTTGATGAGATTTTGGTGTCTATGGAAAGAGGAGATGACAAGGATTAATTTTGCTAGAAATAGCTATCTTAAAATTCTAACTATTTTTGGTGTTTTTGGAAGCTTACATTTTTATTTTCTTCTTTGGCTATGGTGATGTCGTGAGAGTGGCTGATAAAGATGATGAATAGCGCCAAAAACTTTAAAATTTCTGCTGAGTTTGGTCTTATTTCAACCAATGAGAAGTTGCCACTTGGCACCAGCATAGAATTGCACTTCCATTTTTCACCATTTATTCCTTTATATTATTTTTCAGCTTATAAATTTTATTTAAATTAAATTTAATTAATTTAAGTCAATTTCTGATCATTATTGACTAATTTGATCAGTCCCCCTTCATGTTAAATGACCATTTTGCCCCTCGTTACTTAAATATTAATTTTGCCATTAAGCTTCCAATTTCGTAAAACCATGCAAACGAACTCCAAAAAATATATTCCAACTCCAATAAATCACATTTAATGTATTTTAATGAATGGAGGTGGTTTCGTTGCCTCACAGTGCACCGATAATGAGAAATTACAGTTTTACCCCTACAAACGGCTAGCAAAATTTTCCAATTAAACCATCTTTTTCAATCAATCTTTTTGCACTGTAAAATTCCCCTTTTTAAGTAGATTATCATGATATTTTTAATTTGTCCCAACTCATTTCCATGTGTGCGTAATTTTTAGAAAATGCCCTCGAGACATAACTGTCATTTTTCAATTTGCTTTTTTTTTAAATTCTGAAAATAATTTCAAATGACATAAAAATTATTTTTATGCCTCAAAATCATTATTTTATATTTATTTCACCATAGTACACTGTATTATCAGTCTTAAATCCATTAAAACCATAAAATTTAAGTTGGGGCCCACATACCCAATTCACTTAATTTCACCAAATACATTATATTTTAGTAATTAAATAATTACTAATATTCTGTACAGTATAGTAGAAACTGGTCTTACACTAGACATAAGCTCACCCTTCTTTTTCCTCTTTCAGATTACCTGCATTAGTTTTTGTACTACCGTTACGGGAGGACGTTGATTCTAGGACAGTATTCATTACGCAATCATCTTGTTACCGTAGAGGTATATTGTTTTTAGTTTTGTATGTTTAGAGTTTATGTATAGTACAATTTTATGTGCATATAGTAGTACAAGGGATGTAAACTAAATTGAATTATATTGAATGTCAATTGTAGTCTATTAGTTAGGAGTGGTCATTTGTAAATTACAAAAGATATATTTCATATTTATATAAATATAGTTTGAGGTTATTTCATGGTACATGCCTAAATTGAATGATCGAATAGGGATAATGACATTAAATTGATTATTGATTGGTATAGAACTGAACTGATATGGGAAATAAAATAAATCGAGTGATAATGAAATTGAAAAAGTTCACAACAGATAGCCTAAGTAATTGTATCGAAAAGAAAAAGTTTGTTCAAATTTTCATAAATCCGGACATTATAAAAAGTTAGTATCAGAGCAGAGTTGGTCTAATGTTTGTCGGTGTCCTTAGGTTAAACATAATTTATATCCCTTATAGTACTGTACTTGTCTGAATATATAACTGTTTAGAATTACTAAAAATGTTCATTCTTGTATGTTATTAACAGAATAAGCAACAGAAGAAGGAAATTGGACGGAGATAGTAGAGCCCTCTCCGGAACCTCCTATTCCTCCACAGCCTAAGAGTCCAAATAATTGTATCTTAAGGCTAGAGAGAAGTTTCGAGATGATGAATAATATGTTTGTACAGTTCACGGCAAGTTTCAATAATAATACCAATAATCAAGCATCAGCAATACTAGTGACGTAACCTCATTGTAAGCTAATGCTATTCCGGTGCCACAACCATAGCCTATCAATAGGATGATATTTTATTAATTATTTATGTGCTACTATATTTATTTTATTGATGTTTTATGCCTAAAAGAGCTTGCTAATGTTTATTTTATGACTTAGGTATTAAATATCAAAGTTGTAATAAAAAGGTGCTAAAAAGAGCAAAGTACAAATTTTTCTATCTAGTTTAAAAGATTGATGAATTTGACTAACTTAATGACCTGATCTTAAGAAGTGGCCTTCATGGAAGTTGTAGAGGACTTCTCAAGGTTTTCGGAATGTACAAGATTGCAAAAATCAGAGTTCATTTGAGGGATCAAACGTCTGGAAAAAGTCAGTACGAAATTCTTAGCGGAAATAACGAGATTGAGAAGAAATTCCACCAAAGCAAATTCAAGACAAGATTTTGTTGAGACAAGATTATTTCTTAATTTTATTATGTCATAAATATGTAATTAATTAATAAAAATAGGCCTTAGGAATTTTTTTTTAGAAAATAATTGTAAAATGATGATGAGATAAAGATAAGAGTTTAACTAGTCAAATAACTTATTCCTCAAGTAAACTCTTATCTTAATCCCACATTGCTTAGGAAAGTCTTTTAAACTCTTCCTTAGGCCTATTTAAAGAGCACATGGCTCTCATAAATAGCATCCCTCACATCCCTCTTCCTTCTTAGTCTTTTGTAGGGTTTTTTTTAGGGTTTTAATAAAAGTTTTATTTTCTTTCTTTTAAATTTGATATTGCTGATTTCTTTTCCATTAAAAATTTTTTTTTCTTCTTTTCTTTAATCATTAGTCTTGTCGATTTCTTTCATTTTAATTATAAAATTATTTTCTTTTTAATCTTTCCATTAAAGATAGATTTCTTGTTCTTTATAATTTACAACACCAATTTCCTATTTAATATTTTGTTTTAAGTTTTACAATTTCTTTATAATTTTTAGGATTAAATTATTTTCTTTTCTTTTCTTTATTTAAAATTGATTCATCCCTTAGGTTTATTAGGCTTTATCCATTTCTTATTAATAATTTTATATAGTCGTTGATTTCTTTAGTGATATTTAATATTGATTTTGATTCTTGTTTTATATTTCATATTATTTGTTTAGTTCTTGCTAATTTATAATCTTGATTTTAGATTTCTTGTTTTAGATTATTAAAGACTGATATATTATTGTCTTTTGCATGATTCTTGATATCTTTATAATATTAAACTTAAATTTTATGATTTTGAATATAACCAGTGGGTAGGTTGCTTGTTTAGTTATGAGGTAAATTGATTATTCTTGGGAAAAGCATGTTGTGAAATTTTTGAACCTATTATATAATTGTTGATTAAATATCCAAAATTCTCTGAGAACATTATAATGATTATTTGTTTGCTTAGATAGGGTGCACACTATTTAGTTAAATTAAATAATCTACTGCCAGATTAAAAACATAAGTCCGTAGTTGCTTGTAGAGTTAATCACTAGGAAGGAAGTGAATTAGGTTTAGATTAAATGAAACGAGCTTATGTGTTTGTTATAACCCATATCTTTCTAGCTTTAATGCTAGTACAACTTATATCTAGAGAGCTTGTTCTAGGTACGTTAAGTAGTTAGATATTAGTTAAAGAGCTTGTTTTAACTAACAACTCATTAAAGAAAGATGGTGTAACAGAACTTGTTGTTATGATATGGTTGACTATTTAATTGATAGTAATATTTTGTAATCAATGATCAATATCAAAATCCAAGAATAATTATTTGGCTCGTAACTGAAGCTTTTTAATATTTGTTTTTGATGTTTAATAATCGTTGCCTTCTCTATTTTAGACATAGCTTATAAAACTCCAAAACCCCAAAATTTCTTCTTCTTTCCCTAAACCCTAAAATTGGATTTTTAATTTAATAATTAACTTAAATAATTTAGTCTCTGTGGGTTTGACCCTTCATCCACTATCTATAAAGTAGAGTTAGGAAATTTTATTTTTGGTGACTAACGACACTCATCAAATTTTGACATCGTTGCCAGGGATTGAAATTTTGTTTAAGTTAATTATTTTAATCTGAAGTCTAATTTTTTCTTTTCTTTTCTTTTTCTTTTCTTTTTCAGGGATTGCATGTCTGACGAGGACTCTAGTCACAAACTTCAAAAGATTAGGGACTATATACAAGCAACCCAAAGGACGGTGCTACAAACACCACATCGACAACCACCACTAACCACCACTAACGATCTACCTTCCACTGAGCCTACATTCAACCCTACTTTTGATTTCTCTAGTGATTCAGAATAGGAAGCTATGGCTCAAAATGAGAACAGGACTTTAAAGGAGTTCGCAGCTCCCACCATAGGCCAATAACTCCTTTGCATTACTTACTGTTCTTTAGATGTCGCTTTTGAATTAAAGTCTAGTTTGATACATCTCTTACCAACTTTTCATGGCCTTGCAGGTGAAGATCCATGCAAATATCTAAAGGAATTCCATGTGGTTTGCTCAACCATAAAGCTTGCTGGGGTTAGTGAAGAGCAAATCAAGCTGAGGGCTTCCATTCTTTCTAGCAGATGTAGCCAAGGACTGGCTATACTACTTACCTTTTGGGACCATCAACACTTGGAATGAGGTGAGGAAACTCTTCCTGGAAAGGTATTTTCCTGCTTCTAGGGCAGCTAACATCCACGAAGAAATTTGTGGAATTAGGCAATTTAAAGGTGAGTCACTCTATGAATATTGGGAAAGATTTAAACGATTATGTGCTAGTTGCTCACATCACCAAATTCAGGAGCAACTAGTGATCTAATATTTCTATCATGGATTATTGCCCCATGATAGAAGTATGATAGACACAGCTAGTGGAGGAGCTTTAGTGGATAAGACATCTCAAAAAGCTAAAAACTTGATAGCTAACATGGCTACTAATTCTCAACAATTTAACATAAGGAGAGATCCACCACCACCACCACTTAGGCAAGCACACTAGGTAAGTACTTCTTCCTTAGAAAAACAGATTGCTAATTTAACATTTCTTATACAACAATTAGCTGTAGGTAACATGCAATAAGCCAAGGCTTGGGAAGTTTGCTCCAACATAGGACATCTTACTAATATGTGTCTGTGAGACCTGATTATATTCTACTGTACACCATATTTTGTAGATATTTAATAGTGGAAATAAATTATTTAATGAAATTAAATAAATATTGAATGTGGATTTTCAATTTCAATTTTGGAATTATTGAATTTATGATTTATAATATGGTTTATCAGAGGTGGAATAAATATTAAATGATGACGAGGAAGTATAGAAATAAATAAAGAAACAAATCTGAAATTTGGAAAAAAAATTTTATTTTAATGGCATAGAATACAAATAAATGGTATTTAAATGGAGGAAAAATTTACATTTGGAAATATGGTAAATTCCTATTGGTTGGAACAAACAAAAAGGGGGAAATTGAGTCAAAAATCGTGCAGCAACAATGTGATATTCACTCCATTTTTTTTGCTGCTGTGTGCTACACGGCTGGAAATTTTGATATAAAATGCAATATATGTGATATTTAAAGGAAAGAAGTTAAAATTTAACATGTGATTAATTTTTATTGGCTGAAGTATAGAAAAGAGAAGAGGTAAACAAGTCAAACCGAATAGAAAAAGGGGTTCATTTCTGTCGTTCCTTTTTGCTGTATTTTTCTACATGTTTTAATGCTCAATAGGACAAGAAATGATGAAGGAATGGGATAGGGAATAGGTGGCAAAGTCTTATTGGCTAACATGAATAGAAAGAAGACTAAATGGGATTAAAACTTCAGCAAATTTCTTCTTCTTCACCGATTTCCTCTATTGCTCCATGATTTTTTGTTTTGGCTGCACATTTATGCTCTGTTTTACTTCCGTTCTTCCAAAGTTTATGAGCAAAACCTTACCTTCTTGCTATCCAAACATCCAAGCTTTCTTAACAAACCTTCCTTCCATCTTGAGACCATCTAAAAGACCAAGAAAGGAGGGCTGATGTGAAAGGAAAATAATGTAGAAGTGAGCAGTGTGGTTCGGTTAAGGTATGGAGATATCATTTTTCTATTGTTTTAATTAAATCCAAGGTTATGTTCTAGCTTAGTTTAAGGTGTAGAGAAAGTTTATAAAGTTAGTTTTCCATGATATTGGTTAGATAAAAATTTGCCATGGAAGTGAAGTTTCGGTTGGCATAAGAATGAGTAATTCTTTGTGTTTTCATGCAAGAAAATAATAGGAAATGATCAAGTGAGTAAAGAATTAAAGTTATACTCAAGAAATTATGGTAAAGGATTGAAAATAAAAAATGTGCCATTTATGGGTTTCGGTGGATGTGTGAACTCATAGAAAACATACACTTTCTTGGATGAAAATGATATGAAATAATAGTTTAAGATTGAATAACAAGGAAGGAAACATTAGATTTCAAAAAGGAAATAAAATCATGGAAGTAGGCATTTAAGGGGTTTTGGCCATAGCTTAATTGGCATGATATTATACTGAATTTTGTGGTTTAATGATAGAAAATGAATATAGAAATTGAAAGAGAAAGATTGGTGAAATCGAAACTGAAAAATAAGCTAAAACGGAAAAGTTTAGTTTTGGCACCAGTGTAAATTATACTAATTGTGCATATGTTGTGTCATTAATGACTACATTTTATGAAAGTTAGCGTCTTAAAATTAAGAAGAAAAATATTGATAATTTTTTATAAAATTATTTTGCAGCAGGGAATTACGAATTTCGAAAGGTGCAACCGGGAAGTTTGGTTTCGTTAGACAGGTAAGGGGGAAGTGTGTGAGTTGTATGGATATGATGAATTGCATGATTTATCAAGTTTAATTTTATGAAATTATTGGAAGCTTGACTTGTTTTGAAAATTATGCAAATTGTGGTTGAAAGCTAGTTTTATATATTGTAATTTCTGTGCAGGAGGTTAGAAATTTGTAGTCATTATGCTGCCGAAAAATTATCAAAATTATTCTAAAATATCATGAAATATTTTAGATGCATAAATGGAATAAATCATGAATTTTGGAAATCAATTCCTTAAATTTTCCATAAAGTGGAAATTGTTGAGAAAAATGTTTAATGAAATATTCATGTTATGGATTTTTATTTAAAGTGAGAATGAAATATATTCTTTTTACTATTAATTATTCAAAAAGAATATTTATGAGATTTCTTACTAAATACATGAGTATTTATCGACTGTTTTCCCTGTAATTGAAAATGAGGAATAAATACCTTTTTCGAAATAATTATTTAAATAAATGATTTAATTCATTAGATTTCCTTAAAGGTATTTTTATGGGAAAAGAAATGATTTTATACCTTTATGGAACTAAATAATGATTTTATTTATTTTCTAAATTCCATAAGGGTGGGAAAAGAAATGATTTTATACCTTTATGGAACTAAATAATGATTTTATTTATTTTCTAAATTCCATAAGGGTGATTAGATGATGAATAAAATGTATTGAGATGATTTTGGGAAAAATGTGAAAATGATGAAAATTCCAGAAAAAAGGAAATATATGAAATTGTGAGTCTTATGGATAAACATGAAATATTTCAAATTATTTTTGAATAAAATCCATAAAGGCTATAATACAAATTTTTATATTGTTTTGAGACTTAGGCCCCAATTTCATGCTTACTGATTACTATTACTGACACGTGGCTAATTGAATCGCCAAGTCATCAGCGGTTTCAGAGTCACCTGGCAAGTGTACCTGAGGACCTTCTATAGATTATGGCCATAGATCTTACTGTATATTGTTACTGTGTCCCTTCAAGGATGACTACTATGTCCCTTAGGGGATGATGATAACATGATATGATTTAGGGTGATGCCTAGTCTCAACCCATTGATACTGTTTACTGAAATGGATTTTACTGAATACTGTTTATTGAACTATATCATACTGATTACTGTTTACTGAACTGTACTGAGAACTACTATTTGATGGAAAAGAATATTATGAAAATTATTTCTAAACTTAGAAATAATTACTGAATTGTTTATCCACTGATTTTTGGATAATTATAACATACTATACTGAAGTGACTGTATACTATTTTTACAGTATTACATTTACTATTCACTGTATTGCTTTACTACTGAAATGTTACGTGTTTTGAACTGTTACTAAAGTGATGGAAATTAAATGGTTTATTCAATTTATATATTTATGTAAAAATAAATATTTTCCACCATATAGATTTCATTGTATCAAGCAGCATACAACTCCTTTACTGAGCACATTGTCGCCCACCCCTTTATTTTCCAACTCCCCAGATTTATTGCAAAGATTAATTGATATCTTCCTCTAATAAATATAGCTGCGAGTAAGCACACTGGGTGTGAGAACTCGTTATCTTATACTATAGTTGTACATCTATATGAATTAATTATCAATAAAGAAGTTATTGATAATATTTTGAGGAATTAAATATAAAAGAATAGTGTCTTTTACATAGAAAATTTTAATTTTTGATGAAAAATATAAGTATGGAAATATTACATAAAAGGAATGGAATAAAAAGAAGATAAATAAACTTGTAACACATTAACTTGGAAAGTCAAGGTGGGGACGGCATGAAGAAATAAAAGAGTAGAAGAAAGGAAATGAAGTTTCGGTTGAGCAAATGGCTAGTAGAAAAACAAGAGAAAAAGAAAGGATAAAATAAACAATAAAGGAAGACAAAAGAAAGTCTTCCCCACGTTTGTTTTAGGTTGACAGAAGTACTGATTTTTGTTAATCTTCTTTGCTCCATCGAAGACCAATAAAAATAGACAAGAAAGGAAAAACAAAAGAAAAGATATAGACAATAAAGAGGGCTTTTAATAAAGCTGGCAAAAGTCCAACCAATATATCATTTAGTGCTTTATATTTCTTCCCATCGTGATCTTCATCTCCAGCCACCATCCTCGAAAATATTTCTCTTCTGTTTTAGCATGTCGAATAGCTCTTCCCCTCCCTAGCAGAGCCCTCTTTTCTTCAGCAATTAACCTAAGCTTCTTGAGGTAAAATAAACCTTGCTTTATGAGCTTCAAAGAACCACTAAAGAAGTTAACTGAAAACTCCAAACAGAAGCTAACTTAAGTGGACAGATCTGTTTTTTATACATAGGTAACGTCCAACTCAGTTTTTAAGCTTCTCATTCTTTAATTTTGCCAGTTATGATTAAGTATAGATTAGTTATAACTTTGGTTTGAATTGAAAAATATGTATAAGCTAAACCTAGGTTCGGTTGTAAGGGTTTAGAAAGGAGAAAAAATGGTGTTTTACTGATATGATAAAAGTAAAACCAAGCTGAGCATGGAACCATAACAGCCATGCAACATGTAAAAGGAATAAAAACATAGACTCTGATGTAGGTAGGGTTACGTGAGCTAAGATGAAAGAAGAAAAGTAAATGAGCTAAGGTTTCATATGGTCAAGATGATGGTTGAAAGAAAGAAAATAAGTTGGCTAGTTGTACAGCCGAAATAGAAGTGAGAACAGGTGACTAAAAAGTCCAGCCGAAAATGAAGAAAAAAGTTTGTAATCTGAATGACTTGGTTGCTGACCTTTAGGTATGAAAATAATATAAATTAAACAGCCTAAAATTTTATTATATAGGGTAATATTATAAGATAAAGTAGAAGCTAAAATGGACTAAAGAAATGGGACTGTACGTGGAAAAGAAGACATGGCTGGTGAAGACAGCCAAAATAGGAAATAAAGGAGAGAAGAAGCGGCTAACCTTGACTGATTTTGTGAGTGTGAATACTAGACTTTTAGCAACCTAAGACATACTAGATATGACCATAATATAGAGACAAAGAGGAAGCCAACGTGAACTACAGATCAAGAAAATGAAAAGAAAAGGGAGCTCTCGGTTTGGATAATAAGTAGCAGAAAAATAGAGGAAAAGAAAAGAACAAATAGAGGTTAAGTTGACCTACGTGAAGAATAAGTGATATATATATATATATATATATTAAGTGGAGAAAACACCTACATTTAACCAGGGCCATTCGGCCACAATAATAGACTAAGAGGAATGACATGTTTTAGAGCAGAAAATAGGAGAAATTAGTTGGAAATGTGGCTAGAAATATACATGAATAAAGTACATATATAACATGGAAGAAAATATAAGACATAAGCTAAATAAGCTTAGTCATCTAAGAAGGACATTTGGCCATGAAATCTTTGGTGGAAATGTTGACTTAGTCAAAAGGCTAATGATGCCAAAACAAGAAAGGAAAAGTAAATAAAATATTTACCTATGAGAAAATCAGAGGAAATATTAATATTATAAGTAATGATGAGATAAATAGGAGCTAGATAAGCAAAGGAAATTTTCATAAGTTATACTGAAAATTAATTACAGTAAAACTGTTACTTTGCAGGTTATAATTCGGAGAGATAGGAAGCACATGGGTGCAACATAAGGCATTGCTCTACGGTGTACTGAGGTAAGCGATGTAATTTAAAGTTGTGATGGTATCCCTTACTTTCATTGTAAATTATAAAGAAATGTTTGAAGCATGAATTTTATTCCGAAGTTAATTTCCATAATCTTTTGATAATTAGCTAAACGAACCTTATAATTTCTATGCATATTTTTCCATAATGTTTTAAGTATGACAGTAAATAAATATATTTTTCAAAAAGGTATCGGAGTGGCAAACCCCAGGCTAACTTAGATCCTGGCACGCCCGGTCCTTACTATTTTGTACCAAATGTATGATTTAAGAAGTTACAAAAGTAAGTAAGATTTGAGACTAAGGCCTTTCTATAATTTATGTTATTGCCTGTCATGCTTGCCACATTGTCCATGTTTCCATCCCTTGTGGCATATGTTTAGCCCACGTCGTGCATGTTCTCGCCCACATTGTGCATGTTTCCATCCTTTGTGGGTATGTTGGTCCTTCGTGGTGTATGTTCGCTGTACGACCCTGATCAGGTCTACAGCCCATACCATGGCCATAGGTATTCCGTTCCCTCTTCGGAGGATGAAGTAAGTGTCATGACCTGCATACTCTCTATATGATTCTACCTAGTCTCCAAGAACTGTATGATAAGTTTTATTAATTTTGATATAATTTTTTAAAGTATGATGCATGTTTGAACAAGTATGAATTTTGATATATGTATTAAAGAATTTATATAATGTTTTAAAGTATGAAATGCATTATTATGGTATTTGTTTTCTGCATATATCGATGCTATGATTATTTTAAATGCATTTCTTATAAGGCTTTCCAAAAAGCTCACCCCCCTACTCTACCAGATTATTTGCAGTGATCATCTCTTTGCCTGTTGCGCATCTGATGTAGACTGAGGGATACGTCTCTCCTCCGACTACTTTTTGTACTTACGTAAGGTATACTCATATTTTGATGCCAAACATCCTGTGTAGCACAGATATTTGTATATAAATAATACTTTTGGGATTTAGTCGATATCGTATGAATGTAAACGTTATTATGAGGAATAGGTCCATCTAATGTGAATGAAATATTTTATGAAAATATTATGATGTTTCTGTGGTTGAAAAAGTGTGATGAGATACTGGCAGGAATGCAACCCAAGTAAAAAAATTAAGATTAAATATATATATATAAAAAATTTAGCCCAAAACTTTCACGTTTTCGTGATGTGACAGTCTTTCTTGGTATCAGAGCAAGGGTTGTCTAGTACTGTCAGTGTCGGTAGGTAGGATACGATTACATCCCAAGTATCTGTGCTTGTTTGGTTATGAAATTGAGTATACCTGTTAAAGTTTTGATTAAAACACAGGGTTTATGCGTAGGTATTTGATCACCCATTATGAGTGGGAGACGAGGTCGCCCTCGGAGGCAGGCTCAGCCACTTCTACCACCTACTCCCCAACCCGAAAGCCCAAATGATAGAATAAACAGGTTCGAACACAGTATGAAAGTGGGGTTTGGTAACATTGCTGCTATGTTTGCTCAACATCTCAGGGCAAACACCTCAGCTATAGGTGCCACAATGCCCACATCTACTTCACCACCTCCTTCTCAACAGGTTCCTCCGGCACCCTCCGCTCCTCAACCTCCAGTCCCACAGCCAAAAGATGACAGAGATACAGGCAGATTATGGGATTTTTCTTAAGATGAATCCCTCAGAATTTAAGGGGATTAAGGATCCAGTTAAGGCCGAGGAGTGGTTATTAGAATTAGAACTAGCTCTTGATTACTTGGGGTGCACAGATGCTGAGAAAGTCAGTATGGGTTCTTATATGTTGAAAGGTCAAGCAGGACACCGGTGGAGAGCCACTAAGAGACAGTTGACTACTCAACATACAGTGATTAGTTGGGATACTTTTCTGTCAGTCTTCAGGACCCAATATGTCCCCCGTACTGCCCAGAAGAAAATGCAGACAGATTTTCTGAATTTAGTACAAGGCAGTATGTCGGTTGATGAGTATGAGAACCAATTTACAATGCTGATGAGATATGACCCCGAGACAGTCAGAGATCAGGAGCGTCGTACCGAGAGGTTTTTGTCTGGATTGAGACCAGCCATCCGAGACAGATTATTAGGGTTTCGTATTACTGAGTTTGAGGATGCTCTTGGATAGGCTCAGGATATAGAGAGGGGTCTAGATGTTACGCAGGCACAGTATGGGTCCAGAAGTAAGAGTAAGGGTAAAGATAAGAGGACAGATAGTTTTCGAACAGAGCAAAGGTGGAGTTCATTTAAGAGGTCGAGGACAGATGAGTATCGAGCAAGGACTAGCAAGCCCAAGACTCCTACTGATACAGTAGAGATCATCAGAGGCTCCCAAAAGGTTTTTAAACAGTGCAGAGATTATGGTAAGACACATGGTGGGCCATGCCACTGGGTCACAGGAAATTGTTTTAAGTGTGGGGAAAAAGGTCATTTGATCAAGGATTGCCCACAAATGCAAGATAAAACCCCACAGCCTCAGGAGCCACTACGATAGTAGTCAGAGACACGGGCTCTACAGAGACAAGCCCCGCAGAAACGAGTTACAGTAGCTGAGAAGGGTAAACAGCCTGTTACTTAGGGGCGTGTATTTGCTTTAGACAGGGAGACTGCCGATAACTCTTCCGCAACTATTAGAGGTAATCTTCTTGTCTGTAAGCATGAGGCGCATGTTTTATTTGACCCAGGGTCCACGCATTCATTTATATCACCACAGTTTGCACACAATCTCCATTTAGAACCTGAACCTCTAAATCATCTATTGCATATTTGCACACCCATGTATGACTCTCAAATGACAGATATGGTGTGTAGGAATTGTGAAATTAATGTTGGGGATAGGGTAATGGTAGCAGATCTAGTTTTGTTAAACATGCATAGTTCGATGTAATTTTAGGCATGGATTGGTTAGAAATCAATCGTGCAAGTCTAGACTGCTACACTAAGACTATAACCTTCTCTTTACTTGACAAATTTGATGTATGTTTTGCTATTAAGAAATAAAATATATGATGTTATGTTCGATGAAGTTGTATAATGTTTATATATGTTTGAAATTTCAAATAAATTTATTCGTGTGAAGGTTATATTGCTTTTATCTCCGATACAAGTCGAGAATCTCCACGTATATCAGATATACCAGTGGTATGTGAGTTTTTCGATGTGTTTCCGGATGAATTACCATGATTACCACTAGAAAGAGAGCTGGAGTTCACTATTGATTTAGTGCCAGATACCCAGCCTATTTCTAAACCTCCCTACCGGATGGCACTAGTTGAATTAGAAGAATTAAAGAAACAGTTGCAAGAGTTGCTTGATAAGGGTTTTATTAGACCAAGTGTGTCTCCATGGGCTGCTCCGGTACTGTTTGTGAGAAAGAAAAATGGTAGTCTCCGGTTATGCATCGACTATAGGTTACTAAATAAGGCTACAATTAAGAATAAGTATCCGCTGCCAAGAATAGATGATTTGTTTGACCAACTGAAAGGGGCTTCAGTGTTTTCTAAGATTGATCTGAGATCAGGCTATCATCAATTGAGAATTAGGAAGGAAGATGTACCGAAGACGGCCTTTAGAACCAGATATGGCCATTTCGAGTTTCTGGTGATGCCTTTTGGTTTGACTAATGCCCCTGCCGCATTTATGAATCTGATGAATGACATGTTTCGGGAGTATCTGGATAAATTTGTGATTGTCTTTATAGATGATATTCTAATATATTCTAAGTCCCGGGAGGAGCACGAGCAGCATCTGAGGATTGTGCTCCAGACCCTCCGAGATAAGCAGCTTTATGGGAAGCTTAGTAAGTGTGTATTTTGGTTGGATCGGATAGCTTTCCTTGGCCATGTAGTATCCAAGGATGGGGTGGCAGTTGATCCATCCAAGATTGAGGCAATACTCCAATGGGAGAGACCGAAGACGGTGACGGAGATTCAGAGTTTTCTAGGATTAGTAGGGTACTACCGGAGGTTTGTGGAGAGTTTTTCTCGGATTGTAGCTCCGTTGACTAAGCTTACACGCAAAGGAGCTCCGTTTGAATGGCCAAGTCAGTGTGAGCAGTGTTTTCAGGAGCTTAAGCAAAGATTAACTACAGCACCAATCCTGACCATTCCGAGTGGATCTGGAGGCTTCATTGTATACAGTGATGCTTCCAATCAGGGTCTAGGTTGTGTGCTAATGCAACATGGTAGAATAGTCGTGTATGGTTCACGCCAGCTTAGAGTCATGAGCGCAACTACCCTACGCATGATTTAGAGTTAGCCGCAGTTGTTTTTGCTTTAAACATATGGCAGCATTATCTGTATGGTGAGAAGTTCCAGATCTTCACTGACCATAAGAGTTTGAAGTATCTATTCGATCAGAAGGAACTTAATATGAGGCAGAGACGTTGGATAGAGCTTCTTAAGGATTATGACTGCGAGATTCTGTACCATCCGGGCAAGGCGAACGTAGTTGCAGATGCTCTAAGCAGAAAGAGTATGGTTTCTGTTATGATGGTTAGAGAATGGGAATTTCTGGAGCAGTTTGCTGAGC